>NC_069409.1:58783181-58949605 GCF_026875155.1 Cherax quadricarinatus | reverse complement strand
CAACGTAGAAACCTCTTGTAGTTGTAATGGCCCTGGGGGAGGGGATGGTTCACGGGGGACATACGTGATTTAACCTCTTGTGAGTTCGGAGTGGCCCCTGAGGGAGAAAAAGGTTCACGGGGACATACGTGAGAAACCTCTTGTGAGTTCGTAAGTGGCCCCTGAGGAGGGAAAGGGTTTTCACGGGGGGACATACGTGAGTAACCTCTTGTGAGTTCGTAAGTGGCCCCTGAGGGAGTGGATGGTTCACGAGGGACATACGTGAGTAACCTCTTGTGAGTTCGTGAGTGGCCCCTGAGGGAGGGGATGGTTCACGAGGGACATACGTGAGTAACCTCTTGTGAGTTCGTGAGTGGCCCCTGAGGGAGTGGATGGTTCACGAGGGACATACGTGAGTAACCTCTTGTGAGTTCGTGAGTGGCCCCTGAGGGAGTGGATGGTTCACGGGGACATACGTGAGTAACCTCTTGTGAGTTCGTAAGTGGCCCCTGAGGGAGGGGATGGTTCACGAGGGACATACGTGAGTAACCTCTTGTGAGTTCGTGAGTGGCCCCTGAGGGAGGGGATGGTTCACGAGGGACATACCCCTGGCTGAACAGACTGTTCGTAATTGACTCCGGGTTGCAACTGAAAAGTAGCTGGGGGAATCTTTGCGTTACTCCTGGGTGGGAGTGGATGGCTGCTGAGTGAAGTGACCGACGGATGGATAATGCAATCATTTAATCTGTACCCACCTGTCTGTGTCTACTGGTGTCGAATCAATGCTTCTGGATCCGCATAGCCTTTGATGATCTTCCAAGATTTATTACTTAAGGTGTGAGTGAATGGGTGAGGGAGTGAAGAAGCGAGAGAATGAATGGCGTGTGAAATGATTGAGCTTGTGGATAAGGGAGTGGGTGAGGGACTAGACAAGGGAGTGGGTGAGAGAGTGGATAAGGAAGTTGGTGAGGGACAGTCTGGGGAAACTGGTGAGAAAATGAGTGAGGGGAACAGGGAAGGGAGAATTGAAGAGCGAGAATTTGGGGAAGGAAGAGAGAGAGAAAGAAGAGAGAGGATAGAGAGAGAGAGAGGGGAGAGAGACGAGAGAGGAGAGAGAGAGAGAGAGAGAGAGGCAAAGAGAATTTAGGAGAAAAAGAGGGAGAATATGAGACTGATTGTATTCATTCCGAATTTAGAAAAGGCTTTTCATAAAGTCGAGAAATAAAAAAATAAAATAAAAAAAAAACTCGTAAATGAAAAAAAAACAGGAATAAAGAAAGTAAGGATTGAAAATAAGAAAATATATATATATATATATATATATATATATATATATATTATATAATTATATATATATATATATAATATATATATATTCAAAAAAGTCGGGCCGTCTCCCACCAGGCAGGGGACCCAAAAAAAAAAAAAACTTTCACTATCATTCACACATAATCCTGCCTTTGCAGTGGTGCCCAATCCCTACAGTTTTAGATGTCACTACAAACACCAATATCTCAAAACCCTTCTTTAAAGGTAAGCATTGTACTTTCCCACCTCCAGGCTCATTCCCGCTAACCGGGTTTCCCTGAATCCCCTTTTAATATATTTTCCCTTTTTCACAATCCAACATTCAAAAAGGTTTCCCAAAAAACCCTTAGTCCCCCCATTCTTTGACTTAAAACAATCCTATGCCTGCTGCAGTCCCGGCCCCCTTTTTACACAAAAAAACCCCTTTTACCCACTCTCCCGTCCTTTCCCCAGGGCAACCCCCACACCTCCTCCCCTACACTACAGATTTATATACCCCCCAAAGTCATTCTATATTGCTCCATCCTCTCTAAAACGACCTCAATATACTTTTTCTATCTATCTATTTATGTATATATATATATATAATAAATATATATATATATTTTAATATATAATATATTTTATATATATATTATATATTTTATACACACACACACACACAAAGACAGGATGTTCCAGAGATGGAACACAGAAACAATGGGTCACAATTGGAAGTTCAAGACTCCTATGAGCCAAAGGGGACTTAGGAAGTATTTCTTCCTTCATAGAGTTTTCAGGATGTGGAATAGCCTAGTAAGTGACGTAGTGGAGGCAGGAACCATACATAGTTTTAAGACGAGGCTTGACAAAGCTCATGGAGCAGGAAGAGAGAGGACCTAGTAGCAATCAGGGAAGAGGCGGGACCAGGAGTTATGACTCGACCCCTGCAACCACAAATAGGTGAGTTACACACACACACACACACACACACACACACACCACACACACATGCACACACACACACACACACACAACACACACACACACACACACACACAACACACACACACACACACACACACAGTCTATCTCTGCCTCTATCAAAAACATTTGGATCAATTGGGATCTCCATCATTAGTACCTCGAGGTGATGTACCGCCGCTGTTTACCTCAATGCAATGGCATTAAGTAGGATTTCCGCGTTGAGTTGTGATCCCAGTTATGATAATTGTAGTTTGTTATGAGCGAGCACGAGCGTGGAGCCACGGGGGCCCGGGTTGTGATCATTACTGTTGTTGAAGCTGATGAAACACTACACTGTGCTGCTGCGTGGCAGGCACTGACCAAAAGTATAGCTAAAAAAAATAGGGGGGGGGGACCTGGAAAGATTTATTACTGATATTACTCTCTGTGTAGAGCTTTATCAAGCCATGACTTGATGTAAAGCTCTACAGAGAGAGACAGTGGCCTGTAATGAAGGTTTGTTTTGTACCTCGAGTCTTTGTGTTGTGGAGTGGTTTGAAACGTGCTGGGAGATTTTCGCTTGGCTAATTGAACATTATCTAGCTTCCATAAATAATATCTGGGTTAGTTGTTAATTGTTCCACTAGGTGGGTTTGTTGCGAATTGTTATAACTTGGTACTGTGGGTTGTTCTTCCATTATATATAATATAGTGTACTCGTGATAAACCAATATATATTAAAGATAGGCAATAAACACATAAGTAACATTAAAACATCGTTTTAAATAATAGCTGCGCCTAAGTATCTTTATATAAACATCTTTGTCAAAGTGTCTTCGATTTAGAAGAGATGAATCTGTTGATGGTCTGTTGCTCCTCCAGTTAACTGGAATCCACCAGTTGTGATAACCGTTCAATAGACTCCAAAACTGTGGCTGTTTTGAGGTGGAATGTTAAGAAATAGTGACGACTTTGCACCGCCACCTTCAAGTGACGACCAGTAGTGACGACTATGCACTATCACTTGCAAGTGACGACTAGTGTTTCGCCATTACCTACATAAATATGTAGAACGAAGTGTTAATGGAATGATGTTTCGTTTTAAGCAGCGCGAAACGTTTTCCAGTTCAAGGTTTGTTACGAATAGTTACAATCACTTGTTTTGTCGGTGTTACGCCCTCAACCCATTATCACAAATAGTTATATGAGGTCTCCACACCTCTTCCTTTATTTCTCCTCTCTCCCACCCTTCCTTCTCTCTCTTTCCCTTCCCTCCCACCTACTTTCTCTGTTTCTCACTCTTTTACATTCCGCTCCTTCCCACTCTTCATTCCCTACATCTTCCCGTCTCCCCTTACCCTCTCATATTTGTAAACAACAACGGCTTCACGTCCCCTCGAACCGATACAAATTGTCAGCAACACGGAAGTAATAATGAATTTCGTAAGAGATGCAATTCCAAACAGCACAACAGTTTCGTACATGGATGAAAATGTTTAAAACGAGAATAGTGGACAAAATGCCGGCAGCGAAGTCAACGGTGCGAGGCGGCAGCTCTGACCAGTCTTTCATGCAGTCCAAAATCCCAGTCCATTACCGAGCGTTTAATATGTATTTTATCGCGTTCTGTCTGCTGGGAATTGTGTTGTGTCCTCTCTGGTGTGAGGTGTACTGTGTTCTGTCTGGTGTGACTTGTGATGCGTTCTTTTTGGTATGAATGGTTATGTGCTCAGTCTGTTATGATTTGTGTTTTATCTCATCTGATCTGGTTTCTGTTGTGTTCAGTCTGGAGTGATTTGCGTTATGCTCTGTTTAGTGAGTAAAATTTCACCTAAATTACCATTGTTCATTTTACACACAGTAATATATATATATATATATATTATATATATATATATATATATAATATATATATATATATAATATATATATATATATATAACTAATCAGTTTAAAAATGATTAGTTAGCAATAACCATTTAAATTAAAGTCCTCTCTAAATTTTCTCTTATACGTTTAAAGATATATGTTTTTTTTTCACTTATGTTAATGTAAAAATTAATAATTTTGTGCCAAAAGAACCTTAGAAAACTTACCTAACCTTATTATAACAAGAGCAATTTAATTTAGAATAATCCAACTAAATATATTTTAGATAAATTTACAATAATTTAATAATAAACAAACAATTACATACATTTTTTTTTTCGTTAGGTTCTGAGTGATTTTTGTGAATAATATATATATATTAAAATTTATATATATATAATATATATAAATATATATATATATCATATAATATATTATATAGATATATTATAATATATATAATATATATATATATATATATAATATATATATATATATATATATATATATAAATATATATAATTATATATATAAATATATATTATATATAATAGAGAGAGAGAGAAAGAGAGAGAGAGATTAAGGGAAATATGTTATAGACATATATTGCTGAAAATAGTTCTCGTGTAACTGAAAGGTTTGTGCTCATCAGCGCCATCTATGAACCAGATATGTAAACAACATTGTGATATATTTACTGACGTGGAAGTACATACTTCCTATCTTTTCTATATTCTTTTTCTTTTACTTAATGACCATTGCATTGCATTTCTCCCTTCACCTTCCTCGTCTTTCCTGGTCACGTAAGTGGTCTTATCCAACGCTTGGTAGTCTTTGCTGTTTTTTAATGTCTTCATATTTGGTTACTAGTTTTATTTTTAACTTAAATCGAGGTCTAACTTGACATGCAAGTCTTTTGACAGTTAGCCAGTGATAAAGTGTCCTGGTAATTTTTGGTATTCTCTGATCACACAAGTCTGTGGGTTACAGACAGTGCTGGTGAACCAGGACGAGGCTTCACCTTACGAGGAGCTACGTGGTTTTATTACTAGGCTGAAATTTACGGTTAAAACTCGGCCTATACTCGCCTATATGTGGTTACAGGGGTGGAGCCGAAGCTCATAGTTGTTTGAAGGTTTGCGATATTTGTATACGTTGTACATGCACTTGAAGAAATAAATATTTTGATCGTTATTCAGGAGCCAAACGCGAGTTGGATGCTATGAACAAGTGTCCAGATTGTTAATTTATCCTGGACTTGTTTTATCCAGCGGTAGATATTCATAGCCTAGTTTACTTCCCAGTGCCAGCACTCTGCCTAGCTCTAACCCTTGTTTGGCTCCCTACGCTTCATTGTCCCCTCATGGAAGGTTCCTTGATGTTGGTGAGGGGCTCTTGATTTAGGGAATTGGATCTGTGCTTCAGTTCCCCGAATTAAGCCTGAATGCCTTCCACATCCCCCCCCCCAGGCGCTGTATAATCCTCCGGGTTTACCGCTTCCCCCTTGATTATAATAAATACGCTTCATTGTCAGGCAGCGAGACTACTCATCTCTCGCCGCAAAAATCGCTTGCTACTATATTTTATATTTTCACTCTTCTATTTCTGAACCTTTGAAAAAAGTTTGTGGGTAAGAAGCTGGACTTGACAAATTATTCTTGTCCTGGTTTTTTACAGGAGGAAGCGGCCTCCCTAGCTCACTCTGGACAGCTCGTCAGAGTCTGGCGACCTTTACATCACTGAATCTTGCCTCGCGCAGTCCTCCAATCAGTGGAATGAAAGTGCACTTGGATCTGAAGAAAATAGGTAAGTTTAATTATTACTAGTTTGAATTGTCTTGTAATGACTTGTTTAGCCATCCATCAATTAACACCAATGTGGGCTCTGGAGTGATTAGCGATAACTCGTGATTAGCGATAACTCGTTCCACTAGAGGTAGTTATGATGACGCACTCGCGAGCGTAACTCCTTTATTTCTGAAAGGCTGGTAAAGTTTAAGCCTATGTATCAGAAAATACTCCCTCAAATAGCTAAATGTCCCTTAGCATTTTGGTACTTTGCATTTTCCATTCGTATTAGTCTTGCCTGTTCAAGGCACTTTGGTTTTAACATATTTTCTTCATGGCCACATACAGGTTATGGATGCAGACAGGTGGGGAAAAGCTAGTTCTGGAACACCGGTGAAGACCACAACCTCTTGTTAGGGTGAAGCAATAAAGATTAACAATGGAGGCAACTTAGTTACCAATGGAATGTCTTGGCCCATGTTCATGATTACTCTTCCGTAGAAAGAATGTTGCAATCCTTACGGTGTTGTTGCCAATTCTACGTACTAACGAAGCTAGAGCAAACCTCCACAGTTTCTTCTAATGAATCCAATAACAAACTTAATGATCTTTACTAGAGAATATGAAGGGTTTGATTAACTGCGACTTAACAAGACTACACTTGGAACTTTCTGAATTTGTTCCACCGAAAATGGATTCCTAACGCTACTGGCAAATATGCTTAATTTGCCAGACCTCAGTTAAGCAATCTGACTAGAATCTATCGAAACGTTCTGTACTTCAGCATAACTGCTGCTTGAAACGCTTTTGGATGTTGTACAAAGATACTTATTACCTGTTCGGGTAGAAAATTGTATCAATTGAACAGTTGAAGTCCTATATTGACGTAGGGTTTACCACTTCACTCCTGATTCACTTCTGTAACCTTCAAAGGGCTC
The DNA here is from genome assembly GCF_026875155.1 of Cherax quadricarinatus. Taxonomy (NCBI): domain Eukaryota; kingdom Metazoa; phylum Arthropoda; class Malacostraca; order Decapoda; family Parastacidae; genus Cherax; species Cherax quadricarinatus. The sequence continues at coordinate 58,942,779 of NC_069409.1, read as the reverse complement.
AATAAATTTACTTTTCGTAAACTCTAACTATACAAACATTTAGTAATATGTCAATGGTAAACTGAAAATATTTTTTTCGGTATAGCCAACAAATCTAAAATTTTCTAAATGCAAATTGTTGTTCTAGTGATTGTAAGAGTAAATTAAGACAGTAGGATTCTTTAGTCAGAGGTAATAGGTATAGTAATGAAATGATGTAATCAGTCCATCAGCCTTGAAGAAATAGTATTTGAGGTGGTCAGTCCCTGAACCTGGAGAAAAGTCCAACTCCATGGTCTTAACTTGTCAGACTTTTCATGCCATTCTCAACATGCTGTAAACAGTCGTGGTTGCCTGGGTCTACGTACTTCGTTGTCCCTCCCCCCAAATGTATAAATTACCTCCTGTTAACTATTTAAAGGTGAAACTACAGTTGATTTAGTGATGTACAAGCGCCATTTTTTTCCTCTTAATGACCAGGCACTAGTTCTTAGTCACTCGCATCTTCTAATAACGTAAGCAGCACGATCCAGTATTGGAAATGTTATTTGATTATCAGCTGACTTTCCTTCTAAACTGGGGTAAATATCCAAATTTTGACTTTCCTTTTGGTAATCCTGATTTTCTCTGCCCACAGGTGTGGCAGGACAGTTAATATAACTGATGTCCGGTGAAATTAATCCTGGAGTTCTCTTCTGGGATCCTTCTTGGATTACGTTATTCTGATTCACTGTTCGAGACCTGAATCCTCAGGAACCGTGTTGGAAATGACTTCTTTAGAACCAGTGTCTGGTCTTGGCCGGATTTAATTCTTACCTTCAGTCGTGCGTCTTCATGGGAAGATAAAAGTTCACCATGTACTTGTTTACCATAAATACCGCTGACGCTAGATACGAAGACTGTCCCGCTGGTCATTGTCCATTTAGAGAACACGCGAGAGATCTCTGGAAGATCATCGGCGAGCATTTTTGGTTGCAATATAGCTGGACCATGTCATTTGTTAGATTTTTTTTCCCTTGTTTTGGATTAACCTTTTTTCCTAATATTTTAATTTCCCCAAATCACACTAGTGGAACTCTTAACACACAGGGTCGGCAGTCCTATAAGACCAATCATAAGTTCTGAAGGTTCTGCATCCTACAGATTATCTACATGGTTAGTTAAAATATTAACCCCCAATTGTAGGTATTAACTCAGGAAGAGTTCTAAAACTCTGGCCAATGTTCTAACCACTTTTCCGGCTGTCTCAGCCATCCAATTGGATTTTTCTGCACCATAGGGAGGTTGGCATGGGCCACCACCATGACCATAAATAGATTTTTACAGGCGAATCCCCAACCAGGGTGGCTGTGGCGTGCTCTAGTCCTTTCAAAATCGCCATCATGACTCGTAAGACCGTAATAACACAATTGCAAACAAGCCACGGAACAGCTGGGGTTCGAACCCCACCCGGTTTGTTTGCAATCATGTTATGAAAATATCGCGAGTTTCCCCAAACTCGATACCGATACTACCACGTCGGCGATCCTTTGCCATAAATATAAACAGAAAAATTAACGGCAAACATTATATTTTAAACATCACATAGCCGATGTGTGGAACTTTAGCTCTGCATTTAGCATCAAAGGAAAGTGGAAAATATTTAATTTGTGGAGCCCCAATCCATGCCTCAAATTTCAGCTGTGGTATTATTTTAATTTGGTTGTGTTAAACCCTTGTGGATCGTAGAGCTCCTGGGAGTGGGGAAACGGGTTCTATCCAATGAGAGAACAGTTCCTTGGATTAGGAGCCTCTCACTGGCCTCAAAGCACCTTACTGTGTGGGGTGACTTGACTGGAATGCAAACAAGGGTAAGACTCTCCAAAATTCAGTGATAATGAGGACCCATGTTTACAGTAGAAGGAAAAACCAAGATACGTGGGTGAAATTACAGGGTGGTAAGTTTATACCTGGAGTATTTATACTAGACAGTGACCGTGAACTCTTGCAGTCGAGCTTTCTTGGCAACTGTTTTGGCGAAATACGTAAACTTAATATTAAAGACTACGAGTCTTGCTTTTTTACCGAAACTTAAATATTGTCAGGGTTAGCAACTTTAAAGTACCCCACATGTCGAGAGTTCGCTATAACAAGTCTTAGCATGAGAATGCACAATACTATCTAGAGCAATTTTGGCTCCCTCCATAGTACACAATTGAAGTCTTTTGTAAGAATAACATTTACACAAACAAAAGAACAGTTGTGCAAGGTCTTCGGCTAACGTGTCTTGAGGGTGTATTCTGTGAAACTGAATACAGGCTGCATGTCTTTAATGACTAGACCAAATCATCACCCACGGCACAAAATTCAAAGCCACAAATCGCTTAATCTAATGCCTCTCCAAAGGCTTTGTTTATTGCCTGGAAGATCCATATTCTGCAGCTTCTCAATCACCAGGTAAGTAACCAGAGAGTCTGGTAAAGGTTTAAATACTCCTCGCATTCAAACTAAATCTATCCCATCGTAGTTTTTGATCCGAATTTACCGTGAAAGTGACGACACATCCCATGGTGGAACTTGCGAAACCTTGGCTTTATCTTAAACATATCTTTTAAATGGTCACTAGACACTGTCCACATGATCAGAAGGCAGAGACGATCACAGGTGTCCTTCAGGTATGCCACTGGGGGGAAGGAAGCTGGGTAGGGGGAGCCCTTTTTCGAACTAGTTTAAAAATATCTGAAAGCTTCGTCCCCTCAAGGAAGGTTCCTTGACACTGGTGAGGGGCTCTTATTCTAGGGAATTGGATCTGTGCTCCCGTTCCCTGAATTAAGCCTGCATACCTTCCACAGGCGCTGTATAACCCTATGGTTTAGCGCTTCCCCCTTCATTATAATAAGACTTCGATATCTCTAGCAACAGCGCTGAGGAAATTTAACTTTCCACCCCTCGTCCCTCTAACAAGTTCGGTAATTTAGTACTTTGTCGTATTTTGGGGGGGGGGTAAGGGGGGTCTATCCTCGCTATTCCAGCTGGCAGAGTACAAGCACCTCTGAGAGGATTGTAAAGTTAATGACCAACACACTGATAAATTGTCCTTTATAACAGGAAAGGCCGCACAATACACCTTGAACTCTGACACACACTCACTGCTCTTCTCTCCTAATGCTCTACATTTGAAGCACTTTCAGACTACACCAGTTATTTCGCACATCACTCTCCTAAAGTCCTTGCAAGTGGATACTGTATACACCTCGGTAGCCCTGACCCATGGAGGCTTAGCGCTTTTATCTATTCCTTTCGACTCTCGTCAGTCACATAATGGGCTTCCTCCTTTTCACCCTTCAACTGCTTCCCCCTCCCCGCTCTTTATTTACACTTATTTAATGTGCATTTGCCTCTTATCGACCAATACCCCCGTTCTTCCATCTGTATCTTCCATCTGTATCTTTCATCCTTTGCAGATGATACTAGGATCTGCACGAGGCTGTCATGGTTTAGCGCTTCTTTTTGATTATATAATAAAAATGAGGCTGTAATCTATTGAGGACACGGTTAACCTTCAAGAAGATATAAACAAAGTTTTCCAGTGGGCAACGGTAAACAATATGATGTTCAATGAGGACAAATTCCAACTACTCCGTTATGGAAAACTGGAGGAGATAATAACTAGAACAGAGTATACTACAAACTCTGGCCATACAATAGAGCGGAAAAATAATGTAAGGGACCTGGGAGTAGTAATGTCTGAGGATCTCACTTTCAAGGATCACAGCAGCGCTGTATAGCCCTTGTGGCTTAACGCTTCTTTTTGATTATAATCAAGGATCACAGCAGTGCCACGATCACAAGCGCAAAGAAAATGATAGGATGGATAATGAGAACGTTCAAAACGAGAGATGCCAAGCCATCGATGATCTCTTTCAAATCACTTGTTCTCTCTAGGCTGGAATACTGCCGTACATTAACATCTCCGTTCAAAGCAGGTGAAATTGCAGATCTAGAGTGTCCAGAGAACCTTTACTGCACGTATAAGTTCTGTCAAGCACCTTAACTACTGGGAACGCTTGGAAGCACTTGACTTGTACTCGTTGGAACGCAGGAGGGAGAGATATATCATAATATACACTTGGAAAATCTTGGAAGGAATGGTCCCGAATCTGCACACAGAAATCACTCCCTACGAAAGTAAGACTGGGCAGGAGATGCAAAATACCCCTAATTAAAAGTAGGGGCGCCATTGGTACACTAAGAGAAAACACCATAAGTATCCGGGGCCCAAGACTGTTCAACAGCCTCCCATCAAGCATAAGGGGAATTACCAATAAACCCCTGGCTGCCTTCAAAAGAGAACTGGACAGATACCTCAAGTCTGCCGGGCTGTGGTTCGTACGTTGGACTGCATGCGGCCAGCAGTAACAGCCTGGTTGATCAGGCCCTGATCCACCGGGAGGCCTGGTCGTGGACCGGGCCGCGGGGGTATTGATCCCCGAAATAACCTCGAGGTAGTGAGCCACGAGCCAGAAATGCATGACGTAACTATGGGCTGTCCCATGCATGACAATCTTCATTCACTGTAGACCTATTTCTTGGAAAATTTTTGACTTCCCTTCCCGAGCCTTCTGCGTTGAAATTTTACCAGTACCAGGAGTGACACAATTACGCAGAAAATACTAGATTTGATAGCGTGGACAGCGACAGTTACAAACGCGGACACTAACAGGAGGACGCTGCTGCTAGAAGCTAAGAGGGATATTAACATTTTTCTTCGGCATTAGTGGTCAGGAAGTGGAAAAAAACCTGTAGTCAGGATCCACACAAAGCTTTAAGAATAGGTATGACAGGGTTCGTATCAGAGCTAACACTATAATAACGGTTATCTGTGGAGGGTCCAGGAACACACTAGACCACCCCCCGGCAAAGACACACACACAAGAACGTAAGTATATACATGTACACGTACATGTACGTACGTATATAATTACACATACAGACGTACGTACGTATATAATTGATTTAGAAAGACACGTAAGCAAACACTTGTCGGTATTTATTACCAAGGTTTATACGTATATAATTAACACATGTATATACACACGTATACATAAGCACAAGCGCGACGGGAAATATAAAAAGAATTCAACAGTTTATACTTTTTCTCGATTCGTCTATAGAGTTGTATTTACCGAAGGAAGCAGCATTCTGCCTGGCAAGATCCCTGTCAATATTGATATTCTGAAACCTTTGTGTGGGAAGCGTCAACGTGAAGGGGTAACAATAATAGAGGGAATATTCCTGAATATTATTTCTATAGTAAACCTTTTATAACTGAGCTTAGAAAGAAATTAGCTTTTTCCGCGTCTACGTACGTGTAGCCCCTCAAGGAAGGTTCCTTGATGTTGGTTAGGGGCTCTTGATTTAGGGAATTGGATCTGTGCTCCAGTTCCCCTAATTAAGCCTGAATGCCTTCCACATCCCTCCCCTAGGCGCTGTATAATCCTCCGGGTTTAGCGCTTCCCCCTTGATTATAATAAATAATACGTACGTGTACTTTAAAAAAATTCAATATATTGAACACTTCAACGCACTTCCTCTGATCTCTTATTATCCACCATAGCGTTTTATATTTGCAGTTATTAATTATTCTTTTGTATCCACATTCCAGAAATGGAGAGTTGGGAGGCGGGTTAATGGATGTCATTGATTTCCAGGTTATGATCCTTGACCCCCACCCCTCCTGATGGCACGTACTTTAAGTACCGGTGGAGGGGTACGTAAGCAATATTACCAAATTTAACCTTCGACAACAGTTTCCTTCCACTATCATGTATTTATCAGATAACTGCTTCACTGATGGCTCTTATCTAGACCCAGCAATGGTGTCAGTGCTGGCGTTTTGGACACCTTGCTAATTTATTGTCGTTCACGGGTACTTTGTCATAAGTCTGCCTTTGAGATGCAGTGAGACGAATCCTGCTAACGATTTTATTGAACTGGGACTCATCTTAATTTTACTAGTGCTCTGTATTTCTTAAGGAACACCAATCTGCCCAGAATATGTTCTCACGGTTTCCCCACTTTTGATATAGGCATATCTCCATCTCTGGTTAGTAATAACCTCGAATCGATCCTCTGATACAGAAACTGTCTACTCAACCCATTATTGCTGCTCCACGAGCGATAGAGACTGTTTCAGCGGGGTCATCTGCCTCTCCTAGCTCTGATTAAATTGCTTTCTCTCTCAGTACATCCACCCTGTAGGTTCTTCTGTCACTAGGGAGCGTCAGTAAACCCACCCTCTTCTCAGTGAATACTCTGGTTAATCTACAGACTCTACTTCATAATCTTGTATCTGCATAGCCGTTTTTTCCCCTTCAAATGAAGAAATGATAGAAGCTGTAAGACAAAATGGCATAATACCGTTACTGAAACAGTACACAAATAAACCACACATGGATAGAAGCCTTTTTTTTTTTCATATCTACTTAACACTCATTTCTGATGACTAATTCCTCCTGGTAATCTGAAACATGGTAAAGCGCTTGAGGACTCGTCTGACATACTATTAAACTTCATAACGAGCCCAATATATGGAGAGGTGAAAGTCGTCTGTCCCTCCTAAACACACCCGCGTCCCCTTCCTTCTGACTCCTCAGCCTCCTAATGCTCTTTCGCCAGTCACACTCCAAAAGCCTTTACTAAACACGTGCTCGCTGCTGCTGAGGTCCGACTTCATCGATAACTTCATAACTTCCTGACTTTCAGCAATATCTACCTGCAATAAAATATGCAGAAAATAGGGTAACGCTCCAGGTGGTGATCTGCTTTGTCGTGTATCAATTTTTCTTCCCCTCTCCCCCCAAAAACTAAACTTTTCCTAGTTACGTTCTTTCAGTATGTCCAAACTTGCACTGAGAGGGTCGGGGGCGTCACGGAAGGGGAACTAAGGCTGCTGAAAACCTCCCATGCATTTTTAATAGCTAATTTTCACTTAAATTGATCAGTGACCACGTTAGTTTAGTGTGAGATATTTCATACATCCTGCAAACAGTTTTTTAAAGATTTCTTTGAACTTTTCAGCATCTTGTGAATTTTAACTCTACCCTTCCCAAGATTGAAATCTGGCATAAGACCCCAACTATCCCGATTGAAATCTGACATAAGTACCCCCCCCCTCCCTGGTTGAGATCTGGCATAAGCCCCCCTCCCCTGATTGAAATCCGGTATAAGCCCCCCTCTCCCGATTGAAATATGACTTAAGCAACCCCCCCCCCTCACCCTGTCTCCCCAGACTGAAAAATCTCCTGGGTGCACCCCTGGGGCGCTTCTTGTCCGTTATATTGCAACTCTTCCTTTAGATTAATGACAAATAATCTACTATTTTTATTTTTTACCTTTCTCCTCCTCCAGTCCATATCTTGATACCCAACAATACAATTTCATCTTCACCTGGACCAATACTCCTATATTAATGGCCATAATTTTCTTTCGAGTGATTCCCATTGTGATCTAATGGAACCTTTCCGCTCCCCTTTATCCATTTACCTTTTAAATGTCCTAAATAATGGTACGCCAAACCTCGAACTTCCACTATTTGTATTGATCTCTCCACCTGGTTAACGTCTGTGGTGCAAGACTTTGAATGGGCAGCGACCGTTAACGAATTGTTCATAGTCCTAAATAGTCTACAATTTATAAAGATCAGGTGTGTTCATTGGCTTCGACGCTATTCTCTCTAAATCTGATCCAGTCCATCCTGAAAGACTACAATGTGTGTGTCCTGGTGCTTTTTTCGGAACCCTAAATGCACAGTGTTCCTTCACTGCAAGACCATCGAGATAGTCTACGCTATTTAATTGACTTTCATGGCTCGACCTGTAGAATAATCAGACTACGGTCAAGCTAACACCTTCAATCATCTTTTTCACGAAATTTTAATATTAGCCTCTTTTTTTTATATTTTCAAAATTTCCTATCATTCCTACGGACATGCACTCCGTTCTCCACTAACAATGTTCAGCTACATTCACATGCTACTGCTGTGTATGTTACTGACTCTAAAACCTCTAACGGTTTAGGATATGCAACCGTTTTACCAGATACATACAGGGACGCTTACTAGGTATGACTAGTATTTTCACGACACTTTTGGAAGTCATCATCCATATTTCTTCTCTTCTTACTCATGGTGTAGTTTGACTCAGGGTTCATTACAAGACTCTTCAGAGCATTTAACTCGTCGCATCCCACAGTTCTTTGTACTGAACGCTGGTTGTATCACCTCTTAAACTAAACAGAAGGACGTCGTCCTTTTCTGGGTCTCTGGTGTCCAGAGTAATACCCATACCAGACTCCTCTGCATAACCCTCTGGCAAGGATGTTCCCTCTTCACACTGTTTTCCATTTTATTCTAAGATCTTTCAAGATCGATGGCAACATCGTTGCACCACATCAGAAATCAACAAAGTGACTTTAATCATTAAGCCACAGTTGGGTTCATTTTTTTCATCATTTCTTTTAAATGTTTTCTCGTTCATTGCTATCACTGGGTTTTTCCCCTGATTCGTTAGGAGGAAGGTGAAGTATCAGCGTTACTCTTCGCCTGATCTGAAACGAGTTTGTAAATAATCTCTCCTGTTTCTTGGGGATTGTTGATGCACTTATGAACCATGCTTGAAACTGGCGTTCCCGGCTTTAGGAAAACACACAGACACAGACACACACACACACACACACACACACACACACACACACACACACACACACACACACACACACACACACACACACACACACACACACACACACACACGTACGTACGTATATATTTGTAGATAAATGGTTCAGAGAACCGACAAGTTGATAAATTAGACACAAGTGCAACACTTAGGTATTTTTACTGAGAAAACGTTTCCCCACACAGTGGGTTCATCAGTCCATACAAAGGAGAATAGTGAAGAACAGGAGGAGTTTGAGGTAATCAGTCCCTCAGCCTTGAGTCGATGTAATCAGTCCCTCAGCCTTGAGTCGATGTAATCAGTCCCTCAGCCTTGAGTCGATGTAATCAGTCCCTCAGCCTCGAGTCGATGTAATCAGTCCCTCGGCCTCGAGTCGATGTAATCAGTCCCTCGGCCTCGAGTCGATGTAATCAGTCCCTCGGCCTCGAGTCGATGTAATCAGTCCCTCGGCCTCGAATCGATGTAATCAGTCCCTCAGCCTCGAGTCGATGTAATCAGTCCCTCAGCCTCGAGTCGATGTAATCAGTCCCTCAGCCTAGAGTCGATGTAATCAGTCCCTCAGCCTCGAGTCGATGTAATCAGTCCCTCAGCCTCGAGTCGATGTAATCAGTCCCTCAGCCTCGAGTCGATGTAATCAGTCCCTCGGCCTCGAGTCGATGTAATCAGTCCCTCAGCCTCGAGTCGATGTAATCAGTCCCTCAGCCTCGAGTCGATGTAATCAGTCCCTCAGCCTCGAGTCGATGTAATCAGTCCCTCAGCCTCGAGTCGATGTAATCAGTCCCTCAGCCTCGAGTCGATGTAATCAGTCCCTCAGCCTCGAGTCGATGTAATCAGTCCCTCGATCTTAAAAAGAATACATCATAGGCAGGTGAGGAGAAGCAGTCGTAGGTGGTATCACACTTGACAAAGCATTATGTGAAAGTAGGTCATACCTAAAGGTTAGGCAAGTGAAGAATTCCTTATATTAAGATCCCAAGATGTTGCTGTGTCAGACAGGAATGTTGATAAATGGTTCAGAGAACCAACTAGTTCCTGTCAGACACAGTAACATTTTGGGATTTTAACAGAGGGAATTCTTCACTTGCATAACCTTTAGGCATGACCTACTTTCACATAATGCTTTGTCAAGTGTGATACCACCTACGACTGCTTCTCCTTTGTAGGGACTGATGAAGCCACTGTATGGGGAAACGTTTCCTCAATGAAGATATCCAAGTGTTGCACATGTGTCTAATTTATCATGTATATATTTGATCATGAAATAATGTGCAAGCAAGCAACCTATTTCCATTAAAACACCATTGAAATTTTACTACATGATTTCGAGCAGAAGACTGTAAATTTAGTGGAGAATAAACAAAACATCAAGTGTGAAGGCAAGTAACCAATAATTTTCACATCCGTCTTTCTTGAACAGTTATTTACTTATCCCGGGAGAATTTTTCTCAACTGTCTTAGATGCCGGTTAATGAATAGTGTTAGAAAAGTTAATCTTATTAGAAAGTGAAGGAATGATTGCGTTGCAGCGATATGTTAATAAGTTGTTTATAGTTTATAGGGCCAGTGTAGTATACGCCGTGTTGTTCCAGCACACCGCTGGCACCTAGGGTCACAGCCCTTGAAGTAGTACCCCTGAAATAACCACCGAAACACCAGCTTCCTACGCGTTTATATTCCTGTACCATAAAAGTGCATCTCTCTTGGTTATGTTATTGTCAGAAGTATTATTTTTTTTATATGTTCAGGGTAGGTGTGGTGAGCTGCTGTGTGTTCAGTGCTTAAGATGCCAGGTGATAGTTGTAGACGATGGTGGTAGGTGATGGTGGTAATAGGTGGTGGTTAAAGCTGACATTTCAAGCCATATATCTATACAAGTATTGTATGGAACCATATCAACGCTCTCCACACGTTTTGAGATAAAAAAAAAAAAGTCACTACAAAGTAAACGATGGAAAATAATGTTATTTAAAAAGAAATACATAACCAAAAAAAAAAAAAAAAGACTGGCTTCTCTGAAGACGTCGAAAATATAACTCTATTTTAACCATATATTTTTACTTCACTTTCAATGGTTTTGTGTAAAAAGATATTTTTTAACCGTCAACTATGATTTTTGTGATTAATATATTAATATATATATATATATATTTCATTTTCGCGACCAGCAGAGCCGAAATGAAACATTTTACCCCGGCCAGTAGGAATGTGGGCGCTGTCGATATCCAGTTACTATAGGAAAACTGTATATTTCACTTTAATCTGGTGAAGATTAAGAGAGAGAGAGAGAGAGAGAGAGAGAGAGAGAGAGAGAGAGGAGAGAGAGAGAGAGAGAGAGTAAACCTCACCGAAAAAAATATAGCTGAATATAACAGTATTGATGAAATGGTGATACGGCTAAATAGGATTTATTTGATTATGAATCTGTATTGTCAGCTTATTGGAGCCGTGTCAACATCACACCTTTTTATATCATAATTGTTTTATTTGATTTACATCATATAACTAAAAATTATATGTATGTATATATATATATATATATATATATATATATATATATATATATATATTATATATATATATTATATATATATATTATATATATATATATATTATATATATAATATTATATATATATATATATATATATAATACATATATATATATTATGTATGTCGTGCTGAATAGGTAAAAACGTGATTTTGGCTTAAATAGTAACTCTTTTCTTGCCGAACAAATCAAGTGAAAATGTGTCCATTCAGTAATTTCTCAAAAATCATTCTGAACCTAACGAAAAAAAATATTTCCATGTGTTTATTAAATTATTGTAAACTTATTCCCCTCAAGGAAGGTTCCTTGATGTTGGTGAGGGGCTCTTGATTTAGGGAATTGGATCTGGGCTCCAGTTCCCCGAATTAAGCCTGAATGCCTTCCACATCCCCCCCCCCAGACTCTGTATAATCCTCCGGGTTTAGCGCTTCCCCCTTGATTACAATAATAATGTAAACTTATTTAAAATATATTTAGTTGGATTAGGCTAAATTAAATTGCGCTTGTTATAATAAGGTTAGGTAAGTTTTCTAAGGTTCTTTTGGTACAAAATTATTAATTTTTGCATTAACATAAATGGAAAAAAATATCTTCAAACGTATAATAGAAAATTTTAGAAAAGGACTAAATTTTAAACGAGTTCTTGCTAATTGACCAGTTTTACCTATTCGGCACCACACACACATATATAGATGGGGTCCACCTCTGGTGTAAATTGTGGGACCCATAGCATATAATGATGTGCAAGTTCTCCATATTTTCTTGACTTTTGGGACTTCCTGAAGCTGGCAACTGCCCCTCCTCCTTCCCTGGTGTATTGAAGATAAGTATCAGCCAAGGTAGATGCACATGTGTAGTCCCACACCATCTGCTTGCCGTCTGTCCAGACTTGAAGGGTGATACCATCTGGAGGCTTTTGGCTGCCATCAGATCTACATATTTGGGGTGGCTCCCTTACTGCTGGGCATCCGGCTGTTGTGAGGCTCCTCTTGATAATGTTATTAACCTCTTCATGTCTTGTAATCTTTCCGTCGGATTTACGAAACACAAGTCCATGGTACCCGAATCGGTCTGCTGCTTCACTGACACAAATACATCTGTGTTCGGTGAGAATAGAGGCGAGGGTTTTTTTCTAAATGGAATAATAAGTGTATAACAATTAGCAAAAGTCAGTGATGTGCATCTTTAGCGAACACACAGGGCCACTCCCTCCGCCCCCACCCCCATCCCTGATCCCCTCCCCTCACCCCAGCCTAGGCCCACTGACTTCCTGACCAAGGGTGTTGCCGTTTAGTGTCCCACCAATTGCAAGTTCTGCCGCTCGCTAATCCCCCACCCTCATCCCCTATGCATCCATGCTGTCCCTCACCCGTCACCCCACAGCTGGCGCCCTCCCACCCCCACGATATCAGCAATGTCACAAGTAGTCGCGGGTTTCCAGGAATCTTCACGACAGAGCCAAAGCTGTCGTTCACGCGGCGTCTGCCGGGTGTGCTACAGGGAATGTGCACTCAATCCCTCAACTGGCAACATCCGTGCACACATTGGATGTCTAGGCTCCAGGAGAGCTCCAAATGAGAACAACCAACAGCCCCTCCCAGCAGACAGCACTGACAGCTGCCGTGACTTCACCTTTACAGAGGACCTCAAATCTGCAATCAAATTAACATCCACCAGGACTCTGACACACATCCTCAAAGCAGCTCGCCCTCAAGCTGCTAGCAAATTCACTGACCTTCTGAAGAAAGTCAACGATGCTTCTTCAAACAACAGATCCTGGCATAACTTGCTGCTTTTTGGCAATGCCTGTTTGGCTGTCCCACCAAGGAGGGACAAGTCACTAGCAACACATGTTATTAGGGCAATAAATGCATTCCTAAGGGATGACAACCTCGTCTGTCTTCCCCCTAGGGCGACAAACACCCGCCGGGCAAATGCCAACAACAGGACACCCGACGCCTCAAAAATCAGAGCCCAGATTAGCAAAAAAATAGATGAGGGTAATACTATTGGAGCTGTGAGGCTTATAGCCAGTGAGGATACCATCGCTCCCAAGGACGTCAGCACAGCGCAAGCTCTGAAGGACAAACATCCACCCAGGGCTCCCAGTACCAGCATTAACCTCCCTGACATTGCAGCAGGCAAAGAACATCTAACCTTACAGGATGCTGATGTGTATAAAGCTGCTATGTCATTTCCATAGGGCTCAGCAGGAGGTTTCACCGGTTTAAGGCCTCAACACTTAAAACAAATACTCAGTCCAGCACTTCGTGAGGTTTCAGAGAGGCTGCTGTCTGAACTCACCAAATTTTCTAACCTGTGCCTGGCTGGCAGTGTCCCAGAGGCCATCAGACCCTTTTTCTTTGGTGCCTCATTGTGTGCCCTCCAGAAAAAGGATGGCGGAATCAGGCCCATTGCAGTGGGCACCCTTCGGTGCCTAGTCGCCAAGGCTGCAGCAGTAAGAAGGGTGAGTCAAGAGACTGCTGCAATACTAAAACCAACTCAGCTCGGTTTTGGCGTTCAACAGGGCTATGAAGCAGCTGCCCACGCAGCACGAGTATATATCAAAAACATGTCCGATGAAAAAGCCTTGGTCAAATTGGACTGCCAATGCGTTCAACTCAGAAGGGATACTGCTCTCCAAGCAGTTTATAGAAACTTCCCTTCCCTGTATCCCTTCATAGAATCGTGTTATAGTGTGACTTCGAAACTATTGTTTGGGGACCATGAAATTGACTCATGTGAGGGCGTGCAAGAGGGGGACCCTCTCGCCCCCTTTCTATTCTGTTTGGTCATTAAGGAAGTCACAGAAGCACTCTCCAGTGAGCTCAGTATCTGATTCCTGGACGATGGTACCCAAGCGGGCACAACAGAATCTCTCCTGGAGGACATCAGTAAAATTAAAGACATGGGAGAAAGCCTGGATCTATCTTTAAACCCCACCAAATGTGAAATAGTTTCTACCAACCGACAGATGATCCAGAATATTAGCGCCGTTTTACCAGGAGCACGAGCCATTGATCCAGCCAATAGCACTCTCCTTGGTGCTCCTCTTGGGTCCAATGCCATCGATCTGATCCTAGAAAAAAAAAAGTCTCCGACCTCCGGACAATGGAAAGCAGGATGAAAGACATTGACACACACGATGCCTTCTACCTACTCACCAGGTGCCTGTCAATCCCAAAACTTACCTATTTTCTGAGATGCTCCCCAGCCTTCACCTCTTCAAGGGGGGCTCCTTGGTGTGGTGAAGAGGCTCTTGGTCTGAGGAATTAGACCTGTCGGTCTTCTTCCTCAGACCGAACCTAATTACCCCCAATCTCCCCTCCCCTATCCCATCCTCCCCATCCTCCCCTTTTTCCTATCCTCCTCCTCCCCACCCCTCCCTTTTGCCCTTCCTCTTTTCGGCCTTTGGGATTTCTCCCACAGGCGCGCTAGTTCCTAGGTAGGGGAAAGGATACTGGGGTCCATCCCATTCCGTTGAGGTTCTTGGCAGTGGCGTAGTTTGCCGTGGAATCTGGATCACCTGGGGATGTCCGATCCCTCCCCGGGTATCCCGGAGTAGCTTTGGGTGTCTTTCGGGCGACGGGTGTATCTCTGGAAGCCACCTTTTGGATTCTGGGGGTGGGGGCCGAAGGAGGTATGTTTTGGTGGTGGATACCCGGGCCCCCCCTTTTTGTCCACCGAGGTAGCTCGGCAGATGTGAGGTTGCTATCCCGGTTTGTTAGTTTTACTAGCTTGATGGGTTGGGTATGGCACGGGTTCCATCCCTGCATCTGCGCTACTTGCGGTGCTGAGGTCCTCTTGGGCGCGGGAGGGAGATTTCTGGCCCTTTCATTCCCTCCTAGGAACTATCCTCCCCGGTCCCCCTTTTTTTTATTCTTTTTTTTCTTTTTATTTTCTTTTCTTCTTTCTTTTTTTTTCTTAAAAACAAAAAGAAAGAAGTAACCTAACCATGGCAGCCCTAGTCCATGAACCTCCTACCCCCGGGCCCCTTCTTGATACCGCACCCCGTTCTGACCCCGCCTCGTCTTTGGACCACTCTGTACCTCTTGCTGGTGCTGTTTCCTCACCCGCTTCAGGTACTGAGGCCTCGAGTGACTCCTTCGATTTATCGGACCTTCGCTCTCCTCTGATTATGCTTCCGGCCTCTCCCTCTACGGTGCGGCAATTTTCAAATCGCCCGACCCTTTTCCACGTCAGACCCAACTCTGGTCCCACGCCTAAACGCCAACGACAGTTACCTGCTGATGCTACTTCTCCACCTTCTCGTTCTTCTCAGAAACGATCGACACGTCCTTCACTACCTTTCCACGCTCAGTTTCAGACTGAACATGGACTAAATTCTTCACTTTATGACCGACTTCCTCTACTGCCCATCTTTCTGACCACAGTATTGGCAAGGCACTCCTATGCCATGTTGGTAAAGATATTTCTTTTCATGCTCTTAAGAGCGGTATGTGCATCATCACCGTACAGAATGCTCCCCCAGGCCATGAGCTCTCTCGTCTTTCCCATATTGATACTGTTCCTGTCACTCTTGAAAAACACATTCCTCAATTCTTGAAAGTGGTACCGTCATTCTGCCCCATACCATAGTTCAACAAAATTTCCAGACATGTGCACTGACATTCTTGAACAGCTGGAACTCCAAGATCTCCCAATCCTCAAGGTAGACACTTTTCTTCCTGCCCGCGGGTGGAGACGATACCCTAGCAATGTGCTCGTTTAACTTTTGACACCCGAGAACTCCCATCCTCAGTTTATTAAGCAGGACATCGGTTACAAGTCCGAAAGGTGATCCTACACCGCAACAGTGTAGAAATTGCTGGCGATTTGGCCTCCAGCGAAATATTACAGATCTATCGCCGAATGCCCAGTCTGTGGTGCCGATGACCATTCTCATACGTCTTGCAAATCGATCCCCCTCTTGCCT
The DNA here is from genome assembly GCF_026875155.1 of Cherax quadricarinatus. Lineage (NCBI taxonomy): Eukaryota > Metazoa > Arthropoda > Malacostraca > Decapoda > Parastacidae > Cherax > Cherax quadricarinatus. Next base: position 58,926,600 of record NC_069409.1, on the reverse strand, counting down.
TAACGTCTGAGGCTCACCCTTCGTACTCTCGCCGTTGTCAAGTCTATTTAAACGAGCGGGAAATCCGTTACCCTCAAAGAGACAGAAGGTCTCCCTTATGCCATGGCAGTTTCTCATCTCTGCCTCCAAGGGAGACTCCCACGTGTTTCTTATTCCCGTGTTTCAAAACGTCCCCCCCACTTCTGGTATCCCATCTTCTACACCCCCCTCTGTGGTTACCTCTCCCATAGTCACTCCTGTATCTAATCCTTTTGCTGTCCTCGGCTTAGACGTCCCTACTTCAAAAGCCTCAGTCTGATCTCGCTTCTTCGTGTTCTCTCTCACAAGCCTCAGTAACGACGAGATCTCGTATGGGCACCTCCTCCCAATCGTCCCTCTAATTTTCAAAAGTCAAAAAAGGTTTCCCTTAACACCTCCTACCATCTTCCACCTCCTCATTTTACCCTCCCTGTCTCGGGCCCCGGTTCTCCCCCTCTCACTGGCTCTGTTACAAGTGTAGAGGTTCACCCTCCTCCTCGTACTGAAACCTTTCCTCCCCGTTCCCTCCCAGGTTTTCTTCCTCTTCTGCCCCCTCCCAGGTTTCTGCCTCTTCGTCCCCTTCCATGCTTCTCCAGTTCCCTCCACCCCTTTCGCCCCCCCCCCTACCTTGGTACAGTCCAATACAGTTCCAATCTTTACTCATCCTCCCCCTACCATTTCCAATATTGTCTCCCCTACGAAAGTCTCTGAATTCCGAAACACTTGAAGCAATCTCTGAATATATTGCAGAGACCAAACCATCAATGGACACTGATCCACCCTCTGTTCCCTTCTCTCTCCTCTCCTCCATCTGCACAACTCCTTTCTTCACAGCGCACTGTTCCTTCGCTGCTTGAACGTTTTCCACTGCCTCCGCATGTGGACTTTTCTAACCCCTCTAGTCCATAGGAACCCTTACCTGCGGATTTCAAGTATCTTTATCATTGCCAATCATGGCCTATTACAGTGGAATATACGCAGCCTCAGGGGTAATCAGAGTGAGCTTCAGATGTTACTCTCCCAGTTTGCCCCTGTTGTTGTTTGCTTACAGGAACCAAAATTACACTCTGCTGTTATCTCTCCCATCTCAGGCTATAATTTTTTGTATTCTTCAGATCCTTTTCTGATGGGACCTTTAATGAAAGTGCCCTTCTTCTACCACTGATATTCCGTACCATCAGCTATTTGTTCGTACTTCGCTGCATTACACAGCAGCCCGTATCCACTTGCATAGGTGGTATACGCTCTATTCTTTATATCTCTCCCTTCTCGGGCATTATCTATTCCGGATATTGCCTTTCTTGTTTCGTCATTACCCCCACCGATTCTGTTACTTGGTGATTTTAATGCCCCATTTTCCCCTGGGGGGGGCTCACGTGATTCCCGTGGAATTCAGTTTGAGGCTTTTCTTGCCACCCACCCCCTCCCGGTTTTTTAAAAAACAGGTATGCACACCCATTTGATCCTCGGATCATACTCTCTCTTGCATCGATCTCTGTCTGCTTTCCTCCACTGCATTTTGCTTCACTTGTCTGTTCTCCCGGACTTACATGACAGCGATCATTTCCCAATCATTCTTACTTCCCCTTCATATTCCCCACCTCTTCGCATCCCACGCTGGCAATTTGATCGGGCAAATTGGAACCTTTACTCACACCAACTTTTTTTTTAGAGAAGTTCCTTCTTCGTCCTCCATAGATGAGCTTTTAAAACCTCTTCTCGTCTCCGTTTTAACCGCAGCTTCTCTTCTATACCCCAAACTTCGGGCGGGCATTCTCAGAAATGCGTGCCTTGGTGGTCTCTGCTTGTGCTCGTGCAGTACTTTTTGGAAACGCGCGCATGGGGCAGGTCCCGGTACAATAGAACCACAGAGGACTCCTTGATTTTAAACGAAGCGTGTGATGGGCTCGCCGTGTCATCCGTGACGCTAAACGCACTTGCTGGCGAGATTGTCTCCACCATCACCTCTGCTTCCTCTATGAGTGCAGTCGGGAAAAAAAGTACGAAAACTGAGTGGTAAATATTCTCCTGCCCCGGCTCCTTTTTCTGCGGGTTGCCGGTGTTGATATAGCAAACCCACTAGATGTTGCCAATGAAATTGGCAATCATATTGGTCCATATTTCTCAGGACTCCATCTATGCCCCTCATTTCTTTCCTCAAGTCTGCCAGAGAGTTAGCACCCTTGGACTTTTCTTCTCTCAGAGAAGAACAGAATAATGTTGCCTTTTACACTTCAAGAACTGGAGGCAACACTCTCAGCTTGCCGATCATCGGCAGCTGGGCCCGACGACATTCATATTCGTATGCTACAACATTTACATCAGTCAGCCTTTCGTCCTATTACGCCTTTACAATCTTATTTGGTCACAAGGAGTTTTTTCCACACTGTGGAAATCCGCCATTGTTCTCCCTTTCCGCAAAACCCGGCACTACGGGACATGAACCTCCCACTATCGTCCCATTGCTCTTACCAGTGCAGTTTGCAAAGTAATGGAACGCCTAGTAAATAGACGTTTAGTGTGGTATTTAGAGACAACATAAGTCTCTCCACTCGTCAATATGGCTTTCGTAAGGGAACGTTCTACCATAGACCCCTTTTTAGCTTTGGATACGTATGTTCGTAATGCCCTTTTCGAATAACCACTCAGTTATTGCCATATTTTTGACCTTGAGAAGGCATTTTGACACAACTTGGAGGTATAATATTTTAGCCCAAGCCCACTCCTTAGGCCTTCGAGGCAATCTACCATCCTTCCTTAAGAACTTTTTAACTGACAGGCATTTCCGTGTTCGGGTTTAAAAATGTGCTCTCCCCGGACTTTATCCAAGCTGAAGGTGTCCCCCAGGGATGTGTTCTGAGCACAACACTTTTTCTCCTTGCTATTAATGATTTGGCCTCTAGTCTTCCATCAAATATTTGGTCATCACTCTATGTTGATGACTTCGCTATTGCCTGTGCAGGCGCTGACTGTCACCTCATTACAAATTTCTCTCCAACATGCAGTCGACCGTGTTTCCAATTTGGGGCCCCCACACGTGGGTTTAAATTTTCCAAATACTAAAACCCCCCAAATTACCTTCACTAGACGCTCTGTCATCTCCGATCATCCTTTGTACCTCTATGGCTCCCGTATCCCTGAACGTGATAGTCAAGTTTCTGGGCCTCCTCTTTGATCGTAGGTTATCCTGGAAACCTCACATTACCTCCCCTGAAGGGAACTTGTCACAGCCCCCGAACCTTTTAAAACCCTTGCTCATCTTTCATGGGGAGCTGATCGTCGAACCCTCCCCGCCTACATTCCACCCTTATTTTATCGAAACTTTATTATGGTGACCAGATCTATTCAGCGGCATCTCCTGCTACTCTCCCCTAGCCTTAACCCCATTCATCACCAAGGATTACGTTTATGCCTTGGTGCTTTTTCGCGCTTCTCTACTCTAAATCACTCCCTGTCGAAGCCTCTATGATGCAGAAGCGAACGGTTCCATCCTTATCCGATCGCCGTGGATGCCCATTGCCTGCGGCTACTTATGTACGCTCTCATGATCTCCGCAATCCTTCATTTAATAGAAAGGTCAACTGATAGTAGTGAGACATTCTTTATTTGTTGGCTCGCCACCTTGTTTAATACCGGTCCTTCTCTCTTCTGCCTTCATTCGCTCTTGTCTTCCTCTTCAACTACCACCATTCTATGTACATTGTAGCATCTCCCACTTCACCTACCCCCCTGGGAAGTTCCAGCTGTTCGAGTGTTCTTTCTCCCTCCCCTTGCTTCGAAAGCCCCACTGTCTACGGTCTCTTCCCGCTCTCTTATTCTTGACCTCTTTCACTCTCATTCTCATGCCATTGCGTGTACACAGATGGCTGCTAAGTCTTTCTGACGCGTAGGATTCGCAGCAGTTGTTTCCGACAGCGTCGCACAAGGCATTTACTATCTTCGGCTAGTATGTTTTACTGCTGAATTAATAATGCCCATCCTTACAGCACTTATCCGTATTGCCTATGCCTGTGTCATCATTTTGTTGTCTCAGACTCCCCTTAGTGCTTTACAGGCTATACAAAAATTGATACAAACCTCACCCCTTAGACCTCCGTATCCAACTTGGCTACCCGCATCTTTACAAGCATAAAGATATTGTTTTTTGTTGGGTCCCTGGCCATGTTGACTGTACAGGGGCAATGGAACAGGCAGACACTTCTGCGCGGGTCAGCAGTACATGACCTACCAGTATCTTATAGAGGTATTCCATTTACGGACTATTTTGCTGCAAATTATCTTCCCACCTTCACACCCGTTGGTCAACAACGTTTGGTCTCTATGCTCGGCAACAAACTTCAATCAATTAAAAAACCGAGTATAGGTTACTGGCCGTCTATCACCATGTCCGAGGTGGGAGACACTCTCTCCCGTCTTCGCATTGGCCTACTCGTCTACTCATGGATATCTCATGAGAGGCATCTTGCTCCTCCTCTGTGAGAATTGCCAAACTCTCATTATCAGTCAGCCACATACTGTTGGACTTCCCACTTATCAACAGCACGCAGATTTACCTCTGTCGTCGTCTCGCTCTGCAGTCTCTCTTGCTTTAACTTCCCTTCTCGCTGATGGACCCACCTTTCATCCGGACTCTCTCATTGACTTTTTGACAAGACTGACTTACTTCACAAATTCTGATACCTTCAGCCCTTTTCTACGTCAATCTCGTGCTACCCTCTACCCCGTACTATCCCCCTGCCCCGCTGTTTCTGTAACCTGCTGATCATCCCCCTCCCTTCTGCCATCCAATTCCCTTGCTTCCTTCCTACCCTGCAGCGCTGTATAGCCCTTGGGCTTAGCGCTTCTTTTTATTATAATAATAATACCCTACCTTCCTCCTGACAACATTAATAAACCACCACTTGAAATACGAACAAAGTCTCATTTAGACTCATGACGAGGCCCAATAAGGAGTTCACAACTGACCTAGAGATTGTTGACTGGCCTACAAATTCTCCCAAGGCCAATGTATTGAATAACTGGACAGGACATTTTTACTTAACAATTAACTTAGACTATACAAAACAAACATTGTCCTAAAAAAACGAACCAGATCACAAACAAAAACGGCTTGGTTGTCCATCGGCTAACCAGCACCATTCTGAAATCCATTGCATGAAACAACAATAGAAAAGCCAATGATAGACAGGGGCTTAATACACAAAGATATTCTTAAACACTATACATCCAGTTCTCACACAAAGTAATAAAGAAAACAAACAACTATAACGTACTCCAATAGATTCACAGACACTAGAGGAGATATAAAAAAGACCTGGAAAACACTCAGATTCTAGGGACCCACAAACTGAAAAAAAAACAAGAATAATTGTCCCTAACTAAACCTAATGAAACACACACTACATCCCACTGGACACAGCTAACAAGATAAACGACAATCTTTCCAACCAAGGATCTAATCTCGCCATAAAATCCACATACTAATGCCCATAGCCGGGAACTACCGAGATTATAAAGTCACTTAAAAACAACTCAGGGAATCTGGTCTAATGTCCCACCATTACTGTACAAGGCGAGCGGCCCATATCCTTTTCGCATGCTAATTTCATTACTTTTTAACAAGTCCACTAGAAACTGACACCTTCCCGAAACTACTCAAGATGGCAAGGGTTACACCCTAACATAAAGGTGGTGACCCTACAGACTTAACAACTATAGCCAATATCAAACTTACATTGCTATCCAAAATCTTTGAGAAACTCCGTGCACAGGAGAACTAATTTCATTTTATAACAGCACAAAAATACTCAACCCCTGCCATTTGGATTTAGGAAAATAAAAGCACTAATGAGCAGTCATAAAAATGCTAGATCTGCTTTACACAGCATTGAAAATAAGGAATATCCAACTAGGAATTTTTTGACAACTAAGAAAACTTTTACAGTAGCCACGACATCCTACACCACAAACTTGACCATTACAGTATAAGTGAGGTCGCATGCTCTTGCTTATTTCAAATCTTACTTACTAATAGGTATCATATGGTTACATTAAAGACAGCATCAACAACACGGCCACTTGATACTGAGTTTCCCGCAGGGAAGTGTCCTTGGTCCCCTGCTCTTCCTCAAATACATCAATGATCTTCCAACCGTATCCCAACACCATGAAACCCATTTATTTTGCTGACGACACGACATATGTCATCTCTCACCCTAATCTGCCACCCACAACACCATTGTTAACGAGGAGCTGATCAAAATATCGACTTGGATGACAGCCAATAAACTTACGCTTAACACTGGACAAAAACTACTATATATTGTTAGGTAGCAGAGCAGGAGATGACAAATTAACTTAAATTTGACAATACACTCTAATTACCAGACATAATGAGGGCAAAGATCCTAGGCCTATACCTTGACAACAACCTGAATTTCAGCACCCATATCCAACACATAACCAAAAAAGTATCCAAGACAGTTGGATCCTCTCCAAGAACAAACTACGTGCCGCAAAAATGCCCATTCTCCACTTATACCACTCACTTATTTATCCATACCTCACCTATGCTATTTGTGCTTGGAACAACTGCAAGCAACACACCTAAAGCCAATAATAACCCAACAAAAAGCTGCAAGTTAGAATAAACACTAAATCCCATCCCTGGCAACACCCCCCCACACTCTTCATAGATCTTAAACTTACTTCCCCTGTTCAGTACATCCACACTTACTACTGTGGCAATCTACTTCCACAGGACCTTAAACTCAATATCAACCTTGACCTAAAACGCTTTCTTGATAGTTGTACAGAACCCACCGGCATAACAACCAGAACACAAACATCTCTACGACATCCCCATGTCCGACTAAACCTTTACAAAAAATTCAATGTATGTCAAAGGCCCAAAAAATCTGGAACACCGCACCTGAGAATTCTAGAACTGCCAGACACATTCATCACCTTCAAAACTACCCATTAGAAAACATCTATCTCCCTGATAAACCCTCCATCAACTAACACACGAATACCAGCCTGTGGTTCACACTTACACTCACTCACGACCATTTTGACCATAAAACAGAAATATTAATCTCAATCTTAAAATAATGAATCCTAATACTCCAATACTGAAACATATGTACTGGTGCCAAAACAAAAGCATTCACATTCTAAACTCAACAAACTAGTATTTATCACTTAGCCACAATACCAACTTACCTCATAATTTGTAATATTTTAAAATAAAGAATTAAACTAAGTCTGCCCGAAATGCTAGCCATGCTAGGCGTTCTATGTTACACTATGAATCATTATTTAACTACATGTAAACCACAAGACAACACCAAATTCCTGTAAATTCAAACATTGTAAACTTTATAGAGAATAAAATTTGAATTGAATACTGTGTCTGTCATGTCATTTTTCTGAGACCCTAAAGTAATAATGCACAGCATCTATACATATTAATTAGCTTAATTAATAATTTCATATCGTAATTTTTAGAACCTCAGCAGAACCTGTATACTTTTTCAGTTGCATTGGGACAATATTATAAAAAGTTAGCTGTGGTGTGACACACATGGGCTGCCATGGTCAAGGAACTCATCTGATGAAAAATTAAGTTATTAAACTATTGTAATTTTTTTGTTCAAAATAGTCCTTTAAATTTTTATTATATCATAAAGAAATGATAAGAATAACAATTTGTAATATTCTATGCATTTTCGCAGTTATTTTTAATTATAAAGAATTATTTTATCTAGGTAGTAAGTTGGTTAGACAGCAACCTACCCAGGGAGTACTACAGGTCCTGCCAAGTGAGGTGTGAAAACGAAAGCCTGTAATAGTTTTACACGATGGTAGGATTGCCTGGTGTCTTTTTTTCTGCTCATAAACATGAGCAGGATTTTACAGTATGTCTCGCTACTCTACTTACACTTAGATCACACTACACATGCATGTTACAAGCAATATGTAATAAACCACACCCCTCTGGTTTTCTTTCTATTTTTCTTACTAATTTTTGTTTATTTTCTCTTACCTCCATGAGGAAGTGGAACAGAATTCTACCTCTGTAAGCCTGCGTGTCCATAAGATGTGAACTAAATGCCGGGTTGCAAGGGGCTAATAACTGCTTCTCCTGTATACATTACTAAAGTTAAAAAGAAAACTTTGTTTTTCTTTCACATTTAGTCGGTCAACCACCCTGCTTCGTGGGATATGGCCGATTTGGTAGAAAGAAGAAGAAAAGATAATTTTATATAAAAAATATAGTAAAACCTCTCATTAATAGATTTAGGCAATTTTTGGACAAATATTGCCAGACATATGACCTTTAAGTATTTGGACAATATTAGTTAATTCTGCATTTATTCCATAGCAATACGTGTTTGTTGTCATCCTGCAGCATTGGGGCAAGTCTAACTCTATCTGTCCCGTATAGGCCATAGTGGGCATATCCAGAACCTGTACATTCCATTGTTCCCCGAGCTGTAGGCCACCCAACCCAGTTTGTGCTCACTCATGCATACACTCATCATTCAGTCTCTAATTTTTCCCCATGGATTTAAAGCATTTTGTGTGGACTATTAATATAAAATCCAAGGTGCTATTATCAGTATCATCTAAAGCAAGTGGTGGGGCTAAGAGAAATGTGTGGTTCTCAGAAAATATACATCTTCTCTGGCCTCGTGCACCTGACCCAAATGTAGTCAGAGAAGTGTAAAGCTTCTTTGACTCAGAATAAATTGTTATTTTGACTCGGAATAAATGTTTATTGATACTTCCAGAATTTATTCTTAGTCATCAATATTGACGATGGCTGGTATACTCATCCTCCACCATGAAAAGGTGATAAAATTACTAGAGTATTTCTATAGAAATTTTTATACAGTACAGTATTGTACTCTAGAACTGCAGGTTTACAATACACACATTCTTAGTGTCTGCTCATCTTCTTTCATCCGTAGATCAGTCCACTGCTTTCAGAAAACAATTGGACAGATCATGAATATTAATTTTCATAATTTGGGAGATGTGGACCATTGGCAACACTGTACAGCCTTGGTCATGGACGGGCTGCAGGAGCACTGACCCCTGTTTTAAATCATCATGTATTAAGATACAGTTAACCCTCGTAACGACGTCATTGTATAACGACAGACGTTTTCCTCGTCAAAATATTGGCCTCAGTTAACGACAAAAAACCGGTTAAATACAATCGTTGTAATGAATGGTTTCAGAAGAACCGACTATGTTGATAAATTAGACACATGACAACCCCTGGGTATCTTTATTCTATTCAAGATTGAGGACGAACACATCGATTCAGTTTGAGGGACTGATTACCTCATTCTCCTCCTGTTCTTCAAGTTTCTCCTACCTTATGGACTGAATGAAGTCCACTGTGTGGCGAACCGTTTTCCTCAATAAAGATACCCAGGAGTTGCAACAGGTGTGTCTATTTATCAAAGACAATCACCCGAACATGTCCCCCTTGCAGAGTGAGCACCTGGACACTCCATGTACAGTCATTGTGCTATTGTTTACAGCCAGTGAGGATAACTTGCAATACATTTTTTTTGTATTATTCCCATTTTGTAGTGCCTAGTAACTGTTAAATAAGCCACCATGGCCCAAAGAAAGCTTCAGTGCCAGCCCTTTGTAAAGAGGGTGAGAAACACTATAGATTCAAGAAAAATTTGTAGAAAGATACGAAAGTGGTGGCAGTAGTGATGGTGGTAGAGGTAGTAGTATGGGCCAACAGGTTTTACTGCCAGTGTTACTGCTTTTTTATGTACACCAGCCAGGGTACTTCCCCACACACCAGCCAGGTACTCCCCACACAACCAGCCCAGGGTTACTTCCCCACATAACCAGCCAGGAACTTCCCCCCACCACCATCCAGGGTCCTTTCCCACGTACTAACAGGTACTTCCCCCACACACACACACGATTTGATTTAGATTGGGACATGCGCGTGAGTAAATAGAATTATCGAGGCTTTATGCTTGGGAAGCATTTGAAGAATGATTGGCAAATAGGATTCGTTAGTGGGAAGGTTTTGAAGGACCTGCCTATAATGGGCCAACAGCTGCTGCAGTGTTTGATGCTTTCTTATGTGCACACATTTATGGATGAACATCACCCTGACACAGCTGATGCAGGCTGTACTGGCAACATCTACAATGACAGCATATGGTGTTTCCATTTTAGGGAAATCTTAAGAGACGCCAGAAACAGAGCTCTCTGGACAGATTTTTGGTGCACAGGGGTCCGTGACTCTCAAGCTGGTCCTAGTGGTGTTAAAAAACAAGAGGGGAGGTAACCCCAGAAAAGGACTTGTTACCAGAAGTCTTTATGAAGGGGATTCCCCTTCCAAACAATTTGTAAACTCCTCCATTCTCACCCATCTCATCACTCACAATACATCTTCAATTAAAGGTAAGTGTCATTTTATTATTTATTTATGTATTCACACCGATACCAGCCTTAACCCTTCAGGGTAGGGTAAGGTGCCTGAGCCCGAGCCATTAGCTCAAAGACTGACCTTCCCATTTAGCTCCCTTGGGGCGGGGATGGCAGAACAAGAGGCCTGTTGTGGCTAGGCCTGGGGACAGTTGGTCCCAAAGGATGAGGAGGTACTGTGCCTCCTCCCATGGGAGACTTAGTCTCAGACACTCCCTAAAGAGGGAGCCAAGGCCGCCACCACTTGGAAAAGGCCCGGGCCAGAGAATACAGGCTAATCTTAATAATAATAATAATTTATGTATTAATTCTGCATGTTCCCGTTGTTTCCTGTGTAGGGAAATGTATATTTCATGCAAAAAAAAAATTTTTTTTTTTATCCTTTTGGGTGTCTGGAACGGATGTAATGGATACTATTATTCTTTATGGGGAAAATAATTCGGAAACGACAGAATCCGGTTAAAGACTATGCTCTCTGGAACGGATTAATGTCATTAACTGAGGGTCCACTGTATATTTTCAGGCATTTGTTTGGCATAGGATAGCTAGAAATAATCATATACTAGGTATGCCAAATGTTGGAGAAAATTTGGCAAGGCCACAATTCCATGTGTAGTCAGTTGTGAGTTTAACTTAACCCTGATAACATGTTACCCCTCTGTTATCGTCAAACCTTGGCTAATTATGCTGTAATTTTGATAGAATTCATATATGATGAGTTGGAATTATGTTTATTTGAGCAAAAGTAATTTTGTTTGTAAATACTAATATTTTTCTGAAACTGCAAGAATTATCTATTTCCGTGTGGTAAATATATGGAATACTGTACTAAATGAATTCAAGCAATGCTTCAATTAGGGTTGCTCAAAATACTATACTGGACATGTAATAGGTCCAGGAGCTGTTCCTAACCCTTTAAATGCCTGACAAGTAACAAAGTCTGCAGTTAGAGCCTAGAACTCCCGTCATTATCTTATATTACAAAAGTGCTAAACACAGGTGGGTCATACAGCACTATCCGACCCTCTCAAATACAGTGGTACCCGAGTTACAAACTTAATTCCATTCCCGAAACTGTTCAAGTGCCGATATCGAACAAATTTGTTCCTATTAGAATAATGTAAATTAGATTATCTGTTTTCAGACCCCCAAAAATACACCTTACAAAGGCCCTTTAAAAAATACACTTACATAATTGTTCGAGTTTAGAGTTGTTCAAAACTCGAGGTACCACTGTACATGTAGATATCAGCTTTCCCCAGGGGCTTTTTCCTCAGCATGTTGAAAAAACAAAACTAGTAGGAAGGCCAGGCACTGGATCTCGACACCACTCCCCCCCTCCAAACAACTTAGTATCTACTCACCTCATGAGGAGTAGAAAACATCTGGCGTTTAGCTTAACCTCATCAAGCAAGCACGTACAACTAGTAGATAAAACTCAACTTCCTCAAACATCTAGCATACACAGTTTAGCAGATAGGCACCGGGAGCTAATAATCAGTCTCTTTTTAAAACTAGCAAGTACAGAAACACAACTGTTACTAACCCCTACTCAACTACTCAGCATTTGGCAAGCTTGATTCATCCTACAAACAAGATAGTACAGTACACAGTAAGTCCAGATTGAGTAGGAGACAACTTGACAATTCACTAACATAGCTAAAAGAAAAAAAAAAATTGAATCTTGGATTCAGCTTCAAATTTTCAGCATTCAGGGCTTTTAATTAACCCATTTGTGGTGACTGTGCACATAGAACTACGTTATTGATTCAAGGGTCCTTCACGTAGATCTATGTTTTGAGCACAGCTCCTTCAGGTGACGTGACGGCAATTTTAGCCTAGATATGGGGAGAATGGGTCTGTGTAGTGAATGTTGCACAGTACTAAAAAATCCATGCCCATGCATTTTATTATTGGAAAAGCAATATTACTCTGACCTTGTTTGCTTAACCCCTTGACTGTCGCAACCCCCAATCCTGAGGTGTCTCCTGGTGTCCACAAAATTTCAAAAAAAAAAAAAAAAAATTATTTTCCCTTTAAGAAATGAGATAGAGAATCGTTTCCCGATTGTAATGACACCAAAAAAAAAAAAAAATTTTATGGAAAACTGAAGGGGGGGGGGGCAGAATTACGCTCGCGAAGTTAGCGACCTCGGCGATATTTACAAATCGGCGATTTCGCCCACTTTTGAGCCCTATTTTTGACTAATTCCATTGTTCCAGTCGAACCAAACTCATAGCTATTTTTAGTTTAAACTCTCCAATTTTTTTTCTATCGATTGAGTACAAGAAATGCCCATTTAACCGATTTCACCTTCCCAATAACGTCGTCAAAAATTGCAATTTGGCCAATTCCACGAAAAATAAAAACTATAACAATATTAATATAAGGTCTCAAATGAACAATGCCGGACATCCTGGCTCTACAATAACATTTTTCCTTCGTTCATCAGTCACATCTCAGGCCCCTTTCCCTGATATTACTCTTGCTTTTCTATTTGAATTTTTATTCAAAAACAAAAAAATGAGATTTACTGTTATGCAGACTACTGCAATATGTAAAAATTGTATACAAGAAATGTCAACCCATCATGACTGCATATTAGAATGCTAGTTGGACATTTATTGGACAATGACATCATTGTTTTACGTTTTGAACATCGACAAAATCAATACATTTCCCCTAGCTTTGAGCTCCATTCCAGGTTCTTTTTATAGTAAAAACCAATCAAAATCACCTCTATTCTATAATATGTTTTCCCAATTCTATCAAATGAGACTATACGAAAATAGACCACAAAGTCGGCATTTTAATTAAAAAAAAACCGGTCAGTTTTTTTTTCTCATTATGCACTGCGTGCTCCAGGATTTTTTTTTATATGGTGCACACTGACCACACAGACCCATTCTCTCACATGTGGGCCTTCCAGCTTTCTCCTGCTTGATTTAAAGCCGCTAGAATTTATGAGTATATATACGTTAAACACGGTACCTCGTAAGACATATAGTATATTCGACCCCGAAAAAAAAACAGTCAAAGGGTTAAAAAATGCGAATTTTGAGGCACTTTATTCGGATTTTTTTATGGTTTTATTGTCTCTTGGTGTATTATTTGACAGAATGGAAGACATTCCACTGAAACAAATTATTTTGGTTGATTTTCAGGAATAAACAGTAGCTTGAAATTGGGTTCAAAGTACTAGTAGAAATACATTAGATTTTTGCATATTTTACTTTCATCCTCCGGAGTTGTTTATATCTTGAGAATGCCTTACCCATTCAACTTAAAAAATAAGGAAAAGGTTCACCACAACATTCACATGTGCAGGTTCTTTATGAGCATGTTATATGACGCCATTTATGGATTTTGTTTCTGTGCAATAACTTAAGAAAGCCTCTTCTCTGATGATTGTCTTCATTATTTCACAGCACTAGGCATATCATACTAGAAAATGGTTGGTATAGCAATTGGAGTATTAGGGGCCCGATTTAACCACTCTAATTTATCAAAATGTAATGGCATTCATGCAATAAAAATATCCCGACTATGCTGCATCTGAAATGGCTTCAATTGTTTAGGCTTGCAATATTAAACCCTTTCAGGGTCCAATGCCAAATCTGGAGTCACGCACCAGTGTCCAAGAATTTTCTTAAAAAAATTTTTTTATTTTTTCTTATGAAATCGTAGAGAATCTTTTTGTGAAGGTAATAAAACAAAAAAGTACGAAATATGGTGGAAAATGACAAAATTATGCTCTCGCGAATTTTGATGTGTCAGCGATATTTACGAACGTGATTTTGCAACTTTGACTCCCATTTTATAGGCCAATTACTTAATCCAATCAACCAAATCTTACTATTTCAACTAGTATTACTCTATTCTATCGATTGAGCACAAGAAATCGCCAAGTCAACTGTTTCAACTACAAAATAAAGTGATCGGCAATTGTTAATTTGGCCAATTTAACACAAAGTTTTCAAAATATTCCAATTTCAAATAGGGTCCAGAATGAACAATGTAGGCATTCCTGGCACTAAAACTAACATTTCCTCAGTTCATTAGTTATGTATTGAGGCTTTACGTGAAATAGAGCTTTGGCGTCCGAAGTCGTAGCTGTGGTATTTTTGAGATTCACGATAATGAATTTTTATTCACACCAAAAAAATAGAAGATTAACTGTTAGTCAATACTGTAAAAATTGTATAAATAATCATCAATCATCACCATGAATTTGTGAAAGTATATTAGACCCACCAGCTGGTGTGTATTAGTCATGTGAGGTCGTTTGTTTACCTCTTGAAATCGGCAAAAATTTAACATTTCATGCCTACTTTGAGCTCTTTACAAGCCATTTCCAGTGCTAAAACCAAATCAAAAATCATCTCTATTTCTGTAAATATGTCTTCCATTCTATCAAATGTGACCCAAGAAATCGCAAATACACCTATAAAAACATACGAAAAAACACTGCAAAGTTGCTGTTTTATCGAAAAATCCATGATTTTCATTTTTTTCTCTCATTATACACAGGTTGCTACAGGATCTATTTATGTGGTGTCATCACATACCACATAGATGTATTTCTCATATCTAGGGCCCAAATGTGCCACTCACAGTTTAACAAGTGAGCTGAGCTCATGGCGTAGATCTATCGGTTTGGACCCTGAACGTAAAGCCTAGATCTACGGGACGGACCCTTAAGAGGGTTAATGGGAATAAGATAAGTCTACATTTTAGTCCTGTGTAGTACAAAATTTGCCACTATTTGCCACTTGGAATAGGTGGACTCTGTTCGAATAACTAAAGAATATCTTGTCCTGATCATATCAAAAGTATACATACATACACGTTCTGCATACATTTTACATGCACATATGCATGCATACAATATTAACCTACATATAACACAGGTATAGTCCATCCATACATACAATAATTTTAGAATAGGTACATGTATACATATGCACAACAATACGTATATACAAGTACATATATTCACACTTGCTTCGATTGCAGATTTGTGTATGTTCGTGCATACGTACTAACGTATTCGTATTTTATCTATTTTGATGTAATTAGAATTTTATGTTTTCCCTGCATTATTTCTTTGGGTGCACATCTTTTGGATGCTGTGAAGGGCTAAAGATAAAGGAATTGATCTATCTGTCCCCTTTGGCTTCAAATCAGATTAATCACCACTTCCCAGGTGCTGTATGGCCTTAACAGTTTTTAGGTGTTTCCCCATGAATGTAATTATAATTGGATGCTACACATGGCTGTAACTAATAATGGAGAAAGGCACAATTTTTAATGGGTATCAGTTGACCAAGATCGGATGTATAATGAGTAGGGAAAGGAATGATACAAGTGAAAGGATGGGATGGAATTGCAGTACGAAATTGTACACACAAATGCTTCCTCCTCATACCCAGGTATACTCAGAACTGTCATGAGTTCATGAATGGAGTAATCTCGACCCTGAATTTTTAAATGACAATATACTAGAGTACTATGGTTTGAAAGTGTTGCTTCCCAAGACAAAAACCCATCTTTGTAGGAGCAGTAACCGCCCTCCCACTCCATGACCATTCGTAGAAGATTTTTTCGGAGTCTTGTCCAGACTTGTTAACATTGCAAGACAGTAATACTGGGAGACTTCAACATCTGTTTTCAACAGCAAAATAACATGCTATGTAAAAGGTATAAAAAAAATCTGGGATTAAATAGTTACACTCGACTACGTAATTAATACACCAACCACGGATCACACAGTTTCTCAGCCACGTCACCTTAATCGAACACTTACTTTGTAACCGCTCTGAGACATTAATCAGTCCAGGAGTCATTACCACAGGCCTTAAGTGGATTGTTTATGGCTGTGAAATGTAAGCACAGAACGCTACCCTACTCCAAACACTCGGTTACGAACATTTCGTACATAGTAACGAAGAGACGGTAGCTATAATGTATTTATTATTTAATTATTAAAATATGCTTTAGTATTAAGAACCATACATTACTGAAACTGTACAGTATTGTCTAAGTTTTCAATGAACAATGGCGCAAGATAGAAAATCAATAATAAAATTGTTAACAATAAAAACATGGCAAAATAACAACTTACAAGCAATTCAAGAATACAAAACAAGCCTTCTGGAACATAACTTGTTCACAATTTGGGGGGAAGTCTGTATTCCCCTAGAACTTTATAAGGCCTTACTTAAGCTACCCCAGACTAGAACATGTACTATGAAACCGTACCATTGAATAAAAATAAACAACACATAACAGTGATGATTTCATCATTTACTGAAACCAGGAAAATCAATTATGGATGGATAGGCCCTACACAGGACAATAAAAATGAAGTCAACTAAAAACTAAAGTTAAAGAAAACTAATAAATGCTACATAAAGTGATGGACAGTGATAACAAGTTGCAACGGACGTAATGGATTCCTGGGAAAATTTCAAAACAATGTTCACTGCCATCCTTGTAAAATTGCACTCAGTGTAAGAGGTTAGATTAAAATGGAGAACTGAACCCTGGATGACTACTGAGATATTAGATAATATGAAAATGAGAGACCAGTTTGCTAAAAGTTTTAAGGCAAACAGACAGGATTTTGCAGCACTTAACCCTTTGACTGTCGCGGCCGTATATATACGTTTTACGAGGTGCCGTGTTTGAAGTTATATAACTCATAAATTCTAGCGGCTTCAAATCAAGCAGGAGAAAGCTGGTAGGCCCCACATGTGAGATAATGGGTCTGTGTGGTCTGTGTGCACCATATAATAAAAAATCCTGGAGCATGCAGTGCATAAATGAGAAAAAAAAACTCACCGTTTTTTTTAATTAAAATGCCGACTTTGTGGTCTATTTTCGTATAGTAATTTATGGTTGTATCTCGTTTTACTTGGTCACATTTGATTTAGAATGGAAAACATATTACAGAAATAGAGGTGGTTTTTGATTGAATTTACTATAAAAAGAACCTAGAAATGGAGCTCAAAAGTAGGGGAAATGTTTTGATTTTTTGGGCCAATGTTCCAAAAGTATAACCAAATGATGCCATTGTCCAATAAATGTCCAACTAGCCATCTAATATGCAGTCCATGAATGGTTGATGTTATTTAGACAGTTTTTACCGCTTGCAGTAGTCGCATAATATAAGACTAATATTTTTTGTTGAATAAAAATTCAAAATAGAAAGCAAGGGGGCCTGGAGACGTGAACTGATGAACAAAGGAAACGTTATTTTAGAGCCTGAATTCTGCATTGTTCATTCTGGACCTTATTTAGGAAATTGTCATATTTTTTAGTTTTCGTGAAATTGGGCCAAATTGCAAATTTCTGACCACATTAATTAGGTAGTTGAAATCAGTAAATGCGCATTTTTCATGTACTCAATCGATAAAAAAATGAGTTCTAAAGAAATAGCTATGAGTTTGGGCGACTGGAAACAATGGGTAATTGGCCGAAAATAGGGCTCAAAAGTGGCGAAATCGCCGATTTGTAAACAGCGCCGAGGTCCTAACTTCGCGAGAGCATAATCCGTCAGTTTTCTCCATCAAATTTCGTTTTTTTGGTGTCATTACAAACGGGGAAAAGAATCTCTATCATTTCATAAGAAAAAATAATTTTTTTTTTTTTTTAATTTTGTCGACACCAGGAGACACGCTCAGGATTTGGTTCACAGTCAAAGGGTTAATGAATTCCAAAGAAGTGAGGACAGAGTGCAGAGGCTCATAAAGGAGCAAAGCAAGGCTCTGTGCTCAAAACTCAGAGTATTTACAAGAATAATCCCAGAAAGCTCTGGCAACAAATAAAACAGTTTGGAGTTTATAGCCGTAAACCCGTAGAATCTAACATAGTAACTAAATATCAAAAATGAGGTATGCCACGAAACAACTGAAGTGGCAAATTGTTTTAATTCATACTACACAACTGTCACATTCAACACTAGTAAGTAAACTACCGGTTTCCCTGCAATAACCTTTAACACACTGATAAGTTTTTAAAACATACTTACAATAAAAGGGTAACCCCAAACAGTTGTCAACTGCAAGTAATTTCATGACTTCCTGCAAAAAGAACTAAGGTTAAAAACAACTTAGAGCACCGCGCTGCATAATTCCTGTCTAAGTTCCTAAAAGATGGTGCTCTGAATTACCAACCCCATTGCTCACAGTTACCCTATTTTTCAAGAAAAATAGTAGGTCTGTTGTCTGCAACTACAGGCCTTGTTAGTATACTGGTGTAATATCCAAAATTCTAGAGAGGCAGTGTACTGTCAAGTAGTGTAAGTATCATAATGACAACAACATTCTCCATACAATTAGGCCTTTAGGAGATCTTACTCAACCGACAAACCTCCCTAAATCTTACATTAGAACTGCAATGACCTATAGGTAACAACTCAGGAATGGCAACCATATACTTGCCAAAGGCCTGATAGACACTGTCAACCACAAAATATAATGTAAGAAACTAGCAAGCATCGGCATCGTTACAAGCCTGGTTTAAGACCTACCTTATCAACAGGACGCCATCAAATTGTCAAATTAACTAAACAGAATCAGAAACCCCTGCCGATAGCATGTGGAGTTCCTCAAGGAGTATTCCTGGGTACCTTATTATTCCTATGTTATGTAACAACATATACCCATCAGTGTCAAGTGCAAACCCAATACTGTATGCAGATGAACAGTACTCAGTAGTGCATGTAAAGGCCCACAAGATATAGCAATGTAATAACACTGAATGGAGTTCTGCAGCAACTAATGTAAGAACACTGGTACTGGAGGTCCTTCAGCCAATGGTTAGTAGACAACAAACTAATGTCACACACCTTGGGAAAACAAAAGCCATACTCTATGGCATGAAACATAAACTGAGAAGGCAAATAATCGTGTTTTCCCAAATTGGGCCACCACACGTGGGTTTAAATTTTCCAGCACTAAAACCCCACCAAATACACTTTCACTAGATCGCTCTGTCATCTCCGATCATCCTTTGACCTCTATTGCTCCCGTATCCCTGAACTTGATACAGTCAATTCTGGCCACCTCTTTGATCGTAGCTTATCCTGGAAACCTCCCATTACCTCATACTTCTGAAGTCCAACTTGTCACAGCCGGCGACCTTTCTTAAAACCCTTGCTCATCTTTCGTGGGGAGCGATCGTCGAACCCCTCCTTCGCCTACATTCCACCCTTATTTTTATCGAAACTTGATTATGGTGACAGATCTATCAGCGGCATCTCTGCTTACTCTCTCTAGCCTTAACCCCATTCATCACCAAGGATTACGTTTAAGCCTTGGTGCTTTTTCGCGCTTCTCTACTCTAAATCACTCCCTGTCGAAGCCTCTATGATGCAGAAGCGAACGGTTCCATCCTTATCCGATCGCCGTGGATGCCCATTGCCTGCGGCTACTTATGTACGCTCTCATGATCTCCGCAATCCTTCATTTAATAGAAAGGTCAACTGATAGTAGTGAGACATTCTTTATTTGTTGGCTCGCCACCTTGTTTAATACCGGTCCTTCTCTCTTCTGCCTTCATTCGCTCTTGTCTTCCTCTTCAACTACCACCATTCTATGTACATTGTAGCATCTCCCACTTCACCTACCCCCCTGGGAAGTTCCAGCTGTTCGAGTGTTCTTTCTCCCTCCCCTTGCTTCGAAAGCCCCACTGTCTACGGTCTCTTCCCGCTCTCTTATTCTTGACCTCTTTCACTCTCATTCTCATGCCATTGCGTGTACACAGATGGCTGCTAAGTCTTTCTGACGCGTAGGATTCGCAGCAGTTGTTTCCGACAGCGTCGCACAAGGCATTTACTATCTTCGGCTAGTATGTTTTACTGCTGAATTAATAATGCCCATCCTTACAGCACTTATCCGTATTGCCTATGCCTGTGTCATCATTTTGTTGTCTCAGACTCCCCTTAGTGCTTTACAGGCTATACAAAAATTGATACAAACCTCACCCCTTAGACCTCCGTATCCAACTTGGCTACCCGCATCTTTACAAGCATAAAGATATTGTTTTTTGTTGGGTCCCTGGCCATGTTGACTGTACAGGGGCAATGGAACAGGCAGACACTTCTGCGCGGGTCAGCAGTACATGACCTACCAGTATCTTATAGAGGTATTCCATTTACGGACTATTTTGCTGCAAATTATCTTCCCACCTTCACACCCGTTGGTCAACAACGTTTGGTCTCTATGCTCGGCAACAAACTTCAATCAATTAAAAAACCGAGTATAGGTTACTGGCCGTCTATCACCATGTCCGAGGTGGGAGACACTCTCTCCCGTCTTCGCATTGGCCTACTCGTCTACTCATGGATATCTCATGAGAGGCATCTTGCTCCTCCTCTGTGAGAATTGCCAAACTCTCATTATCAGTCAGCCACATACTGTTGGACTTCCCACTTATCAACAGCACGCAGATTTACCTCTGTCGTCGTCTCGCTCTGCAGTCTCTCTTGCTTTAACTTCCCTTCTCGCTGATGGACCCACCTTTCATCCGGACTCTCTCATTGACTTTTTGACAAGACTGACTTACTTCACAAATTCTGATACCTTCAGCCCTTTTCTACGTCAATCTCGTGCTACCCTCTACCCCGTACTATCCCCCTGCCCCGCTGTTTCTGTAACCTGCTGATCATCCCCCTCCCTTCTGCCATCCAATTCCCTTGCTTCCTTCCTACCCTGCAGCGCTGTATAGCCCTTGGGCTTAGCGCTTCTTTTTATTATAATAATAATACCCTACCTTCCTCCTGACAACATTAATAAACCACCACTTGAAATACGAACAAAGTCTCATTTAGACTCATGACGAGGCCCAATAAGGAGTTCACAACTGACCTAGAGATTGTTGACTGGCCTACAAATTCTCCCAAGGCCAATGTATTGAATAACTGGACAGGACATTTTTACTTAACAATTAACTTAGACTATACAAAACAAACATTGTCCTAAAAAAACGAACCAGATCACAAACAAAAACGGCTTGGTTGTCCATCGGCTAACCAGCACCATTCTGAAATCCATTGCATGAAACAACAATAGAAAAGCCAATGATAGACAGGGGCTTAATACACAAAGATATTCTTAAACACTATACATCCAGTTCTCACACAAAGTAATAAAGAAAACAAACAACTATAACGTACTCCAATAGATTCACAGACACTAGAGGAGATATAAAAAAGACCTGGAAAACACTCAGATTCTAGGGACCCACAAACTGAAAAAAAAACAAGAATAATTGTCCCTAACTAAACCTAATGAAACACACACTACATCCCACTGGACACAGCTAACAAGATAAACGACAATCTTTCCAACCAAGGATCTAATCTCGCCATAAAATCCACATACTAATGCCCATAGCCGGGAACTACCGAGATTATAAAGTCACTTAAAAACAACTCAGGGAATCTGGTCTAATGTCCCACCATTACTGTACAAGGCGAGCGGCCCATATCCTTTTCGCATGCTAATTTCATTACTTTTTAACAAGTCCACTAGAAACTGACACCTTCCCGAAACTACTCAAGATGGCAAGGGTTACACCCTAACATAAAGGTGGTGACCCTACAGACTTAACAACTATAGCCAATATCAAACTTACATTGCTATCCAAAATCTTTGAGAAACTCCGTGCACAGGAGAACTAATTTCATTTTATAACAGCACAAAAATACTCAACCCCTGCCATTTGGATTTAGGAAAATAAAAGCACTAATGAGCAGTCATAAAAATGCTAGATCTGCTTTACACAGCATTGAAAATAAGGAATATCCAACTAGGAATTTTTTGACAACTAAGAAAACTTTTACAGTAGCCACGACATCCTACACCACAAACTTGACCATTACAGTATAAGTGAGGTCGCATGCTCTTGCTTATTTCAAATCTTACTTACTAATAGGTATCATATGGTTACATTAAAGACAGCATCAACAACACGGCCACTTGATACTGAGTTTCCCGCAGGGAAGTGTCCTTGGTCCCCTGCTCTTCCTCAAATACATCAATGATCTTCCAACCGTATCCCAACACCATGAAACCCATTTATTTTGCTGACGACACGACATATGTCATCTCTCACCCTAATCTGCCACCCACAACACCATTGTTAACGAGGAGCTGATCAAAATATCGACTTGGATGACAGCCAATAAACTTACGCTTAACACTGGACAAAAACTACTATATATTGTTAGGTAGCAGAGCAGGAGATGACAAATTAACTTAAATTTGACAATACACTCTAATTACCAGACATAATGAGGGCAAAGATCCTAGGCCTATACCTTGACAACAACCTGAATTTCAGCACCCATATCCAACACATAACCAAAAAAGTATCCAAGACAGTTGGATCCTCTCCAAGAACAAACTACGTGCCGCAAAAATGCCCATTCTCCACTTATACCACTCACTTATTTATCCATACCTCACCTATGCTATTTGTGCTTGGAACAACTGCAAGCAACACACCTAAAGCCAATAATAACCCAACAAAAAGCTGCAAGTTAGAATAAACACTAAATCCCATCCCTGGCAACACCCCCCCACACTCTTCATAGATCTTAAACTTACTTCCCCTGTTCAGTACATCCACACTTACTACTGTGGCAATCTACTTCCACAGGACCTTAAACTCAATATCAACCTTGACCTAAAACGCTTTCTTGATAGTTGTACAGAACCCACCGGCATAACAACCAGAACACAAACATCTCTACGACATCCCCATGTCCGACTAAACCTTTACAAAAAATTCAATGTATGTCAAAGGCCCAAAAAATCTGGAACACCGCACCTGAGAATTCTAGAACTGCCAGACACATTCATCACCTTCAAAACTACCCATTAGAAAACATCTATCTCCCTGATAAACCCTCCATCAACTAACACACGAATACCAGCCTGTGGTTCACACTTACACTCACTCACGACCATTTTGACCATAAAACAGAAATATTAATCTCAATCTTAAAATAATGAATCCTAATACTCCAATACTGAAACATATGTACTGGTGCCAAAACAAAAGCATTCACATTCTAAACTCAACAAACTAGTATTTATCACTTAGCCACAATACCAACTTACCTCATAATTTGTAATATTTTAAAATAAAGAATTAAACTAAGTCTGCCCGAAATGCTAGCCATGCTAGGCGTTCTATGTTACACTATGAATCATTATTTAACTACATGTAAACCACAAGACAACACCAAATTCAGGGTTTTTTCCCTTGTTTTTTGTAAATATAAAATCGGGGGGTTTTTCATTTCTGGGGGGATCATACCTTTGGGTTTAAAGAGTATTTTTACAAAGCCTCATTAGTTTCCGGGTATGTCCTTTTGACCCCGGGGTGCTTCCCGGATATTTTCGGTTAACATTACATTGGCCATCCCCTTTTAAAGAGGGAGATGAAAATCCCAAGGGGAAAAATATTTGGTGTGGGGTTTTTCTATCCTATCCGATAGCTATTACTACTTAACTGACCTGTAAATTTCCCTCAGCAGTTGCCGGGTGGTTTGTATACTAGGATAATTACCAAAATTCCCTTTTCAACTTTATCCTAAATTTCAATATATCTTGTGGGGAATTCAGCACTTTGTGCAACAGAAAGTTTTTTTTAATCGTTCCTACTCCCCTGTGACCTATTTTTTCTTCACATCTATACATGTTTTTATATCTCTCCGTCCAAAACATCCTTGTATGGTTTCTGAAAATGCTCCAAACATGGCATTCGCTTCTGTTAGGGCCCACTGAATAATTAACTTTGTCATTTTTTTTTGATTTCAACCCCTGTATTTTTGAAAATATGAGGGGGAATTCCAAGTGGATTTTTTGTCCGCTTGTGTTTCATTCGGGATGAATTATTTTCATGGCCGTGAAGGTAAGGGTACTACGCCCCTGTAACAGGGGTAAGGCATTCTTGTGGTTGGTGACTCTCGGGTAAGATATTTGACCATGCTTTTTGTAATAGGAATAAAAAGATAGAGTAGGGTGCTGGTGTTGGGGACATAGTTAACAGGCTGGATAATATCATGTCAGGTAATGGGAAAAAGCCAATTACTGTCTCAGTGCTGGTGGAAATGATATTGGGAAGGGTGGAGAGAAGAGCTGCTAGAAAAGTACAGGCAGCTTAGATTTCATTAAGTCTAAGGGAGGGGCCCCAAATCATATTTTGCATTTTTCCTAAAAGGGGGATGGGAAATAAATGGTTGTTGGGCAATGGTGAAAAATTGCTGGCTAGACAATACTGCAAGGAACTTGCTTCCCTTTCATTGACAATGGAACAACTTTTTGGCAAACATGATTGTATGCAAGGGAGGGGTCATTCCCGGGGGGTGGGGTGGTAGCCTTGCAAACCAAATTTGAAAAGGCCTTTGGGTGAAATGCCTGTGTTTTTTAAATGTAGAAGAAAGGTATGGGTGTGTGGGGAAAAAGCGGGGTTGAAACCCTAGGGTTGGAAACAGTAAATGTTTAAAGGCATCGCATGAGGTTATAAAAAAAAGACATAATCAGGTCAGAAACAAAGGGGGACAGCAGAGGGCAGCAAGGGATAGCTCCCTTAAGGTTTACGTACAATAGCAGGAGTATAAGAAAAAAGATAGTGAGCTAAGATTAATTGAAGTGCGGGAAACATAGATATTATTGCTATAAAGAGACCGGGCTAAATTGAAAGATAGAGAGATGCCCTCTAAATGTCACATACAAGGTTTAAAAAATTATTCCACATGACGGGGTCAACAGGAAGGGTGGGGATAGGATGTTGTCAGAGAAAATTTTAAAATTTGTTGTGTTAGACAAGATATAAAATTGTTAGGTAAACACATAGAAACAGTTGGTATCTTTATTTCGAAACGTTTCCCCTACTTTGGAACAATGCTCTTTCCAGATGAGGGACTGACCACCTAAAAATTTTAAAGGGTTTAGGGACTATTACTCGTCTTCAAGTTTTCTGTTTTCTATCAATTTTTCTGTACCACTAAGAATTACTGTGTAGGCGAAACTTTAAAAATAAAGATACCTAACTGTTCATATGTTTTTACCTAACAATCGTCGGTATTTTATACCTTTTTTTAATGTTCAAGATAAAAAATTTAGAAGCTCAGCCACTGAACTTTTTGGGTTACAGCTTCTCGAGGGCCGAAAAAAAACAAATTTTTTGGGTGTGATTTACGGGCCCCCAAATCTTGTGGGGGAGTGCAGAAAAGTTTCATGGGAAAATTTGTAAGGCATCTACATACGAAAAGTTGTGCTAATGGGATTTAAAACATGACAGTTTGATGGAGCAATTTGACGGGAAATTTAGAGCAGGGATTTTCTTGATCGATCCGGATTTTTTTAAAACGTTTGTGCAGAGCCAACGGGGGAAAATAACCTCCTTAATTGGTTTTCCCAGTAGGAAACACAATTAATAATCTTGGGTTTAAATGTGATTGGGGGGAAAGTATCACAAATCACTCAGTTTTAATATTCAGGGAAATTCCCCTAATAATGGCAATCAAGTCTCCGTCCCTGACTTTCGCTTGGCCGATTTCTAGGACTGAAAAAAATTGCTTGGGTTGGCTGAACAAAAGGGGACCAAACAAAGGGTCAGGTAGGGGGTGATGGTTCCCAATATGACGTTTTTCCAGGCGCATATTTCTACGGGCCAGTCAAATTATGTCCCAAATGGGAAATCAATCAATAAAAAAGATCCTAAAGGGATGAACAATAGATTAAAATATCTGATTGGTCAAAAAGAGGGCATATATAGGAAAAAAAAGGGGAGAGGGGAAATTTAAGAAATCTTTATATTCAGTTAAAGAGAGAAAAAAAAAAGGGGGAATTAAAAAAGAAAAAAAGAGTTTATGAGGTTAAAGTTGCAAGAGAATGAAGACAACCCCAAAAAGATTCTTTGGGTTACAGAAGTAAGATCAGGGACAAATGGGCCCACCAAAATTTCCCTGGGGTCGCTCATGACATGATAAGGAAATGTAGAATTTTTAACACATACTTCCTCTCATTTTTTACACAGGAGGTAGCAGCAAAAATTCCAAAAATGATAAATTTTTTAGATAGGACGATAATAAACGTGCCGATTAGGTCACATGTGACAGGTCCTTAGGAAAATAAAAAATTAAAACCTAACAAATCCCCGGCCCTGGAATGATGCAAGGGTTCTAAAGGGGAATGAAAAGAGGAGCTTGCAACCTTTGGCAAATTTTTTCAAAAATCACACAAACGGCAGGGTGCCAGATAAGTGGAAAATGGCAAATGTGTACATTTTCAAAGCAGGTGACGGTCCTTAGTTTCAACTAAGACCAAAACCCAAACCTCCATATGGGAAAATTTATGGAATCAGAAATTGCTGGGGCAGTTCGTAGCCCCCTTTGAAAAGCAAAAATTAATCAACGAATCTAGCATTTTTTAAAAAGGGGCTTTCCTCCCTTGGAATTTATTAATTTTTTTCACTAAGGTATTTGAGGAGGTAGCATGGTAATGAATAGATATTTTGTATAGGGGACTTCAGTAAGGCTTTTGGACAGGGGCCCCACATAGAGACTTTTGGGGGAAAATTAAGGCCAGGGAATGGAGGAAAAATTTTTTCCTGGATAGAGGCTGGTTGAAAAAATGGGCAGCAGGGTTTGCATAAATGGGGAAAAATCGAGGGGGAAAAGCGTCACGAGCGGTGTTCCCGGGGGTCAGTGTTGGGCCCCCCTGCTGTTCACAATCACAAAAACGACTTTAATGGGGGCATAAAGAGCGACATCAGCAATTTTGCCGTGACCCCAAAATGGGCCCCTCAATTCATTCTGACGAGGACATTAGAGCACCCCCGGGGAAGTTTTAAAAGGGATGATGCAGGGGTCGGAGAAGGGGCGTGCATTTTAAATATGACAAATCAAAGTTCTAAATGTTGGAAGGCAATAACCATCCCACATATAACTTTGCAGGGGTCGGAGAAGTGGCAGATGCAGTTAAATGGGACAAATGCAAAGTTCTAAATGTTGACAGGACAATAACCTGCCACAGATAAAACAATAAGGGGGATCTTAATATTATGGTTGCAAAAAAGGGGTTTTAGGAGTTTTGGTTAGAGTAACGAAACCAAACAAAAAGTGCATAAGTGTTCGCAATAAAGCTAAAAGAATCCCTTTGGGTTTTTATCAAGAAGCATAAATAATAGGAGTCCCCCGGTTGTTCTTCAATCTAACATCCTTTGGGTTTGGCCCCATTTAGATTAGCTGCACGTTTTGGTCACCCTATTCAGAATGGATAAAAAGCTCTGGGAAAAGTACAAAGGAGAATGACAAAGTTTTTCCCCGTATCAAACCTTCCCTATAGGATAACTAAGGGTCCTGAATCTGCACTTCTAGAAAGACGTGAATTAGGGGGTTATATTTGGGGGTATAAAAGGAAGACAGGAATAAAAAAAGGGGATGTAAATAGTGTGCTGAAAATTTTTAGCCCCAACAGGACTCGCACCAATGGTTTTAAGTGGAAAAATTCGATCAGGAAAGGGTATAGGAAAGTACTGGTTTGGAAAAGAGTTGTGGATGGTGGAACAAACCCCGAGTAAGTTTTAAAAGGGCCCGAACGTTTTGTAGCTTTTAAAAAAAGGGTTTGGGTAAATACTGAGGGGTTGGGGGGTGTGAGTGGGCCTGTAGTTGTGTACCCGGTCGGTTGCGTGTTCCCCCCTTAAGTCAAGTGGCCTGACCCGACTAGATGATGAAAGTTAAGACACAGTGCAAAAATCGGAAATCTTTTTGTGACGTTTCGCCATCCAGTGGCTTTTTCAATACAGATTTAGGGCATAAAAGACAGTAGAACTATATACAAAAAAAGAGGTAATCAGTCCCTCAGCCCTTGGAGTTGTGTTTCCAGCATCGGGTGGAGGAAATCGGGCAAAGGCAAGAAGACTGGCGGTTATATAGGCGTCAGTGGGGTAGGGACGGGGGAGCAGGGCGAGGCAAAGTCACTGGGAGGCGGGGTTCCCCCGTGGAATAGGTCCTTCCCAAAAAGTGGGTTAGTTTCAGGCCCTGAAGAAGGTCTTGTAGATGTCCTCTGAACCAAGATTCCATGTTTTTTCGTGTCTGACAAGTTGTGCAAAAAAGTATAAAATACCGACAAATAAAGTTGGGTGCATGGCTTAAGCCCGGGAGGAGATTTGGCCTGCCTCGCAGGGCCGTAGGCCTGCGCAGTGTTTTTTTCGTTTTTATGTTCTTAGTACCACTGGTGGTGTATACCCGGTATGTCCCCTGGGTACACGCCCCCGCTTCTCCATACGCCTTGTGTTTGTTTGCTTATTCGGGCCCTTGACGGGTGATGCCTGGTTTTGGTATGCCCCCTTTTTTCTGCCCCCCCTGTCCTTTTTACCATTCCTTTTTTTTGATCTTTTTCTTTGTCTAAAAAAGAAGCTGTGCAATTTTTCCCCATCTCTGCTAACTGTAGCGCCGCTTTCTTTTTCATGATGGGCTGGCCCGGTGGGTTGGGGGCTAAAGCCCCCGCTTCACACACGGAGGGCCCGGGTTCGATTCCGGCGGGTGGAAATTCCGACATTTCCCTTTCACCTATTGTCCTTTCCCTAGCAGCAAAATAGGTCTGGGGGTTTTGTCGAGGTGTGGGTCGATCCCGGGGGCAAAATTAAAGGGCCCCAAAGGGGAAAAGTTAGACGCCTCGATGACGCATGATTTCTTGGGTTTTCCCGGGGGGTAACCCTCCGGGTTAAAATCCGAAACGAAATTTATCTTATCTTATTTTTTGGACTGGTTGAACTTGAATAAAAATTACTTAACCCCCCTGCCATTTCGCTTTCCCGGGGGTACAGTTCCCTGAATTAAGTTGAATGCTTTCCATTTCCAGGCGTTGTTGATATTCCCCAAGGGTTTAGCGTTTCCCTAGGAATTTTAAAAAAATTGACCTCCATGCGCTCCCTCAAGGCAAAACTATGTGGGTGTTGCGTGGGTTCGAGTCATATTTTACTGTTAGGGTTTTTACGACCCCAAGACCGTCGTTACCTTAATAAATAATAATGATAATTATTTTACATGTGCAGGTAACATACAGACCTGACATCAAAGACATACTACTATATAGACCCCCCGGAGAGGTTCCGTGACGTGGTGAGGGGCTCTTTAAGTAGGGAATTTGGGTCTGGCTCAAGTTCCCTGAACTTGGGAAAATCTTCCCCTTCCTCCCCCCCACATGGCTGTATAATCCCACCCCTTCACGCCTCCCATATTTAAGAAAAAATATTTTATTTAACACCTTGTTATGCAAGGATTTCGGAAAAATTTTGGGCAATTTTTGCCCAGGAGCGACTCTCACCAGTCCACTAAAACCCAAGTACTCAGTGTGTGAGCCCGGGGGGCCGTAATGTACGTGCACCCTGGAGTTTATTTCTCCATTAAGGAATTGGACCCTTTCATGCCTTGCTCTTAAACTTGTATAGTCCTTTTGGGTTAGCGCTTCTTTTTTGTTATAATAATAAACATAAATCGTGGGTTTAGTGTTTTCCTTTTTTGCAAGTAGGTTTTTTAGGGGGGGAATAAAAAAATTGTGAAAATGTGAAATTTCTAGGGGCAACCCAAAAAATCGGTGGGTTTGTTTCAAATTGGGGGTCCTTGGGGGGCAGTGTTCCCCATATTTGATAGTTCCCGGGTTTTGGGTTCTTATGGCCCTAAGGCCGTAATTACTTCTTTTTGTTCCTAATTTTTTTAAATTAAAAAAACCTGTACCCCCTAAATAAATGCAAAATTTTTTTGTATTTGTTAATAGCCAGCTGTTAGTCCTTTTGGCTTAGGCTTTTTTTTTTTTTAATAAAATGTTCAAAAGCCCCTGTATAATTATTATAAATTTTTTCAGGTATACACAAAAACAGTTACATAGCTTATCATACATAGCGCTATATGTAAAGACCTAGGATAACCCCCCCCAAAAAATCAGTGATTTATTTTTTCCATTGGGTCCTTTATTATTAATCATGGGGGGGGCGCTAAACCTTAGGATTATACAGGCCCTGTAGGGAGGATGGAAAGGGAAGTAATAAGTAAAGTAAGTAATTTATTAGGTATCACAAATAAGTTACAAAAATTATCATAAAGCAGGGAACTGGAAACAGATCTAATTCCCTAGGGACTTTACAACATGCGCTATGTTGATAATCTAGTAACTGTATTTTTTATACCCTTAATAAACTTACTTGCTTACTTATTAGCCCCTCACCAAAAGTCAAGGAACCTCCTTTGAGGGGGCCCCTGTATAGAAATAAAGAAGTTGTTGGACTCGTTGGCACGATCCTTGTACCCCTTAAAAGCAACAACAACCATCAACTTTGCTACTTTATCCCACTACACCACTAATAGCTTTGTTATAACTGTACATCAGTTTTAGTGTAATTTAATAGAGGGTCGAAACCTTCTGTGACCTGTAGTAATATATGGATAAGCATAAGAACCGTATATATTATTTTATTTCTGATTATTTGCCGCCTGAGTTGCTAGGTTTTATTAGAGCAACCATGCTTATCCTGCCATCGTAAGTTTATTTAGGTACAGTCAAGTAAGTACATTATTATTATTATAATCAAGGGGGAAGCGCTAAACCCGGAGGATTATACAGCGCCTGGGGGGGGGATGTGGAAGGCATTCAGGCTTAATTCGGGGAACTGGAGCACAGATCTAATTCCCTAAATCAAGAGCCCCTCACCAACATCAAGGAACCTTCCTTGAGGGGTCAAGTAAGTACAGTTGCGCAGATTTAGGTGATTTACATTTATACGTAGTAACGTATGTAAATTACCAAAGATAACCCAAAAAATTTTTTTTTTTTATTGGGGTACATAATCTTGTACCCCAGGATGCGACCCACACCAATCGACCAACACCCAGGTACCTACTTTTAGGGAAACAGGGACAGCAGGTGTAAGGAAACATGCCCAGTGTTTCTGCCATGCCAGATTGAATCACACACTGAATACACTATTGCATTATCAACTGAGGCCATGATTAAACGAATTTTGTGTTAAGTAATTTAATTCAGGTACAGGTACACACTACAGTTACACAAATTTACATACATATCAGTGTAATGTGTAGGATTACCTAGTGAGATAATAAACCCAAAAAAGCAGACTAAGTGATTATTTCCATTGGGACCTTGTTAGCAATAAAAAAAATCTCCCTTCGGTAACTTTATTCCGTTACTATTACAGCCAATTGAATTAACACATAACTAATGAACATTAACATAGAAGATACTTATAGTGGGGGGATGGGTACGCTATATTTATTATGAAAACATAATCATAAATATTGGGTGCAGTCCTTAAAAAACAATTCATTCATGTATATATATCTGAAATGCGTAGGGAGACACTGGTCAGAGAAATAGCAAGCATCGAACTTAAGCTAAAAGAAATCCTTTAGGAGTCTGGAATCGCGGGAAGAACTAAAAGCCATAAATGAAATCGAAAGAAACCCATAGTAATTTCTTCTCCTATGCCAAATCAAAATCGAGAACAACGTCCAGTATTGGGCCCCTACTTAAACAAGAAGGGTCCTACACAGATGACTCAAGGAAATGAGTGAGCTACTCAATCCCGAATATGACTCAGTTTTTTTAGCAAGCCGCTAACCAGCCAGAGAGTCGAAGATCAAAATTGAATTTTTTATGGAGCTCTACAAAATTTGATTAACACAAGCCTATCCGATGATATCCTGATGCCAAATGATTCGAACAAGGCGATAAATGACATGCCCAAGCACTCTGCCCCAGGGCCAGACTCATGGAACTCTGTGTTCAACAAGAACTGCAAGAAGCCCTATCACGACCTTTTTCCATCCTATGGAGAAAGGGACATGCACGGTGGGACCGTCCCCCAGTTACTAAAAAACAACAGACATACCCCCACCACAAAGGGGGCAGTAAAGCAACAGCAAAGAACTACAACCAAGTACACTACATCCCATACATAAAATCTTTGAAAAGGGGTCCTAAGAAGCACAGAATCACCACGCATCAAGAAACCCATCCAGTTACACAACCCAGGGCAACATGGGTTTAGAACATGTCGCTCCTGTTCTGTCTCAACTATTGGAACACTACGACAAGGTCCTAAATGCACTAGAAGACAAAAAGAATGCAGATGTAATATATACAGACTTTGCAAAAAGCCTTCGTACAAGTGTGACCATTGCGTAATAGCGCACAAAATGTGTCTAAAGGAATAACAGGAAAAAGACTTTTCGATGATCTATAATTTCCTCACTTAACATAACACAGAGATAAGTCGTCAACAGAGTAAAGTCCGAGGCAGCTACGGTGAAAAGCACTGTTCCATTAGGGACAAGGCACAGTAACTCTCGCTCCCAATCTTTTCCTCATCCTTATATCCACATAGACAAGGATGTCTCCACAGCACCGTGTCCTTCCTTTGCAGATGACACCCGAATCTGCATGACAGTGTCTTCCATTGCAGATACTGCAAAAGCTCCAGGCCAGACATCCACCAAATCTTTCAGTGGCTGCAGAAAAACAATATGAAGTTCCACGATGAGAAATTTCAATTACTCAGATAAAGGTAAACATGAGGAAATTAAATCTTCACATAGTACAAAAACAAATTCCCAGGCCACAAAAATAGAGCGACACACCAACGTCCAAAGACTGGGAGTGATCAATGTCGAGACTCACCTCAAGGACCATAACATGTATCATCGCATCTGCTAAAAAATGACAGATGGATAAAGAAACCTCAAAACTAGGGAGGCCAACCCATGAAGACACTCTTTCAGGTCACTTCTTCTATCTAGCTGGGAATTTGCTGCACACAAACAGCACCTTTCAAGGCAGGTGAAAGTGCCGACCTAGAAAATGTACAGAGAAACTTTCCCACCGGCGCGCATAACGGAGATAAAACACCTCAATATGGAGCGCTTGAGGTTCCTAAACCTGTATTCCCTGGAACGCAGGAGGGAGAGATACATGATTATATACACCTGGAAAATCCTAGAGGGACTAGTACCGAACTTGCAACACGACAATCACCTCACTAACGAAAGCAAAAGACTTGGCAGACATGCAAACCATCCCCCCAAAGAAAAGCAGGGGTTCCACTAGCAGCCCGTTAAGAGACCATACAATAAGTGTCAGGGGCCCGAGACTGTTCAACTGCCTCCCAGCACACATAAGGGGGATTACCAACAGACCCCTGGCAGTCTTCAAGCTGGCACTGGACAAGCACCTAAAGTCAGTTCCGGATCAGCCGGGCTGTAGCTCGTATGTTGGTTTGCGTGCAGCCAGCAGCAACAGCCTGGTTGATCAGGCTCTGATCCACCAGGAGGCCTGGTCTCAGGCCGGGCCGCGGGGGCGTTGACCCCCGGAACTCTCTCCAGGTAAACTCCAGGTAAACTGTGGATAGTCTCAAAATTTCAGATATTGTATCAAAGAAATTTCCTGGTAGAGTTCCTGTGGTAAAGAAAGTGAGAAACACTATGGAATTTAAGGCATGCTGGGAGTGTAGCAGGCACGCTGGGAGTGTAGCAGGCACGCTGGGAGTGTAGCAGGCACGCTGGGAGTGTAGCAGGCACGCTGGGAGTGTACCAGGCACGCTGGGAGTGTAGCAGGCACGCTGGGAGTGTAGCAGGCATGCTGGGAGTGTAGCAGGCATGCTGGGAGTGTACCAGGCACGCTGGGAGTGTAGCAGGCATGCTGGGAGTGTAGCAGGCATGCTGGGAGTGTAGCAGGCATGCTGGGAGTGTAGCAGGCACGCTGGGAGTGTAGCAGGCACGCTGGGAGTGTAGCAGGCCGCTTGGGATGTAGCAGTCACGCTGGGAGTGTAGCAGGCACGCTGGGAGTGTAGCAGGCACGCTGGGAGTGTAGCAGGCACGCTGGGAGTGTAGCAGGCACGCTGGGAGTGTAGCAGGCATACAGGGAGTGCACCAGGTATGCTGGAAGTGTACCAGGCATGCTGGAAGTGTACCAGGCATGCTGGAAGTGTACCAGGCATGCTGGAAGTGTACCAGGCATACAGGAGACAGGGAGTGAAGCAGACATCTGGGAGTGTAGCAGGCATGCTGGAGTAAGCAGGCATGGCAGGGAGTGTAGCAAAAAGGGGGGGATAAAAAAAAAAAAAAAAAAAGAAACATGCTGGGAGTGTACAGACTGCTGGGAGTAATAGCAGGCATGCCTGTGAGTGTAACCAGCATGCTGGAAGTGTACCAGGCATGCTGGGAGTGTACCAGGCATACTGTGAGTGTAGCAGACATGCTGTGAGTGTACCAGGCATGCTGGAAGTGTAACCCAGGCATGCTGGGAGTGAAGCAGGCATGCTGGGAGTTTAGCAGAGCATGCTGGAGTGTAGCAGCATGCAGGATGTAGCAGGCATGGCTGGAGTGTAGCAGGCATGCGGGAGTTAGCAGGCATGCAGGTAGTTTAGCAGTCTTGCTGGAAGTGTAGCAGGCAGATGCAGGAGTGTAGGCATGCATGCAGGGAGTGTAGCAGGCAAGCCCAGGGAGTGTAAGCAGACATGCTGGGAGTGCGCAGACATGCAGGGATGTAGCAGGCATTGCAAGTGAGTGTAGCAGGGCGTGTAGCAGGCATGCTGGGAGTGTAGCAGGCATGCAGGGAGTGCAACAGGCATTCTGAGTGTAACAGGCAATGCGGGAGTGGTAGAGGCATGCAGGGAATGTAACAGCAATGCAGGAATGTAACAGGCATACTGGTAATGTAACAGGCAAGCTGGAGTGTAGCAGGGATGCTGGAGTGTAAGCATTGCATACTGGAATGTGGCAACATGCTGGGAGTGTAGCAGACATGCTGGAGTTGTAGCAGACATGCTCTGGAGTGTACCAGGTATCTGGGATGTAGCCAGTAATGCTGGTGAGTGTACCAGGCAAGCTGGAGGTGTAACCAGGGATAGCTGGAAGTGAACCAGTCATGCATGAGTGTAACAGGCATGCAGGAAGTGTAACAGGCATGCAGGAAGTGTAACAGGCATGCAGGGAGTAGCAGGCATGCAGGAAGTGTAAACAGGCATGTCAAGGAGTGGTAGCGGCATGCATGAAATGAAACAGCATGGAAGGAGGTAAGCAGGCATGCAGGCAGTGTTAACAGGCAACCAGGAGATTAGCCAGGCATACAAGGAGTTAGCAGCATTCCAGAAGCCAGCATTAGTCTTCAATAAAGGTATGTAATACTGATTTAATTGTTAAAAAATTTATTTTTTTGGTGAATATTTTTGTCAGATCACTTTCTAGTTGTAGCTACACTGAGAGTAAAAGTTAGATGGGATACAAGGAGAATAGAAGCATCAGGGAAGAGAGAGGTGAAGGTTTATAAACTAAAAGAGGAGTCAGTTAGGGTAAGATATAAACAGCTATTGAGGATAGATGGGCTAATTGAGAAGCATAGGCAAAGGTCCGAAGAGGCAATGGGGTAGTTTAAAAATGTGTGTTAGATTTTCAGCAGAAGTTTTGTGGTTACAGAAAGTGGGTGGCAGGAGGGAAGAGGAGCGACTGGTGAATGATGATGAAAGAAGTAGTTAAGGAGAAAAGTTAGCATATTAGAAGTTTTTACAAAGTAGAAGTGATGCCAGGGAGGGAAGAGTATATGGGAAAAAGAGAGAGGTTAAGAGAGTGGATGAAGCAATGTAAAAAGAGAGCAATGAGAGAGAGGGTGAGCTTGTTATCAACAAATTTTGTTGGGGGGGGGAAAATAAGAAAAAAGTTTTGAGTGAGATTAACAATTAATGAGCCTAGAGAACAAATGGATTTGTCAGTAAAAATAGGAGAGGAGAGTTATTAAATGGAGAAGTTTAGAGGTTTTGGGAAGATGGAGGAATATTTTGAGGAAATGTTTAAATGTTGATGAAGATAGGGAAGCTGTGATTTCCCGTGTATAGGGCAGGATGAATAACATCTTGTAGAGTGAGGAAGAAGCCAGTTGTGAGTGTGGGGGAAGTTCCGTGAGGCAGTAGTAAAAGAAAGGGGGTAAAGGCAGCCGGGATTGAGGGATAAAGATAGAATGTTAAAAGCAGGTGGGATATAGTTTTGAGGGGTTGGTGCAATTAATTAATAAATTATGGAAGAGGGTAAGTACCTAGGGATTGGCGAGAGAGCATGCATAGTTCCTTTTGTAATAAAGGCAAAGGATAAAAGAGAGTGCCAAAATTTATAAGGGGGATAAGTCCGTTGAGTGTACCCTGGTAAAGTGAATGGTAGATATAATGAAAGAATTAATGAGTAATACTGGAGAAGGATAGCAATGAACAAGGAGGCTTTAGGGAAAGGTAGGGGTTGGTGGACCCAGGTGTTATACAGAAAGAAACATATAATTGAACCAGTAAATAGATAAGGCTAAAGAGTCTTTGAGGCATTTATGGATTTGAAAAGGCGTATGACAGGGTGGATAGGGGGGCAATGTGGCAGATGTTGCAATGTCTGGTTGTAGAGGTAGGTTACTGAAAGCCAGTGAAGAGTTTTTTGACGAGGATAGTGAGCTCAAGTAGAGTATGTATAAAGAGGGAAATTTTTTCCCAAGTAAAAGTAGGCCTTAACAAGGATGAGTGATGTCACCGGGTGTTTAAATATATTTATAGATGGGGTGTAAGAGAAGTAAATGACGAGGTCTGCAAGAGGCTGGATTTTAAAAGATAAAGATCACCACACAGGTGTGGGAGTTTGTCACGGCTGCCTTATGCTATGACACTGTGCTCTTGGGAGATTCTGAAGAGAAGCTGCAAGAATGGTGGATGAATTTGGGAGGTGTGCAAAAGAAGAAATTAAAGGTGAATACAGGAAAGAGTAAAGGTTATGAGGAATAACAAAAAGAATAGGTTACTAAAGATTGAATATCAGATTGGAAGTGAGAGAGTATGGAGGAGAGTGAACGTATTCAGATATATGGGAGTGGACGGGTCAGCGGAATGGGTCTATGAAAGAAGAGGAGAATCATATAATGATGAGGGAAAAAGAGAGGAGTGGTGCACTTAGGAGTCTGTGATACAGAGAACTTTGTAACCTTGTAGGCAAAGAGGGGAATGTATGAGAGTATGTTTTACAACGCTCTTATATTGGGTGTGAAGCATGGTTGATGAATGTTGCAAGCGAGGAAAGGCTGGAGGCAGTGGAGATGTCATGTCTGAGGGCAATGTGTGGTGTGAATATATGCAAGAATTCGTAGTTTTGAAGTTAGGAGGAGGTGCGGGATTACCAAAACTGTTGTCCAGAGGGCAGAGGAAGGTTGTTGAGAGTGGTTCGGACATGTAGAAGAATGGAGCGAAACGAATACTCCAAGAGTGTATCAGGACGTAGTGGAAGGAAGGCGGGGTAGGGTCGGCCTAGGAAGGGATGGAGGAGGGGGTAAAGAGGTTTGAGTGCGAGGGGCTTGACTTCCAGCAGGCATGCGTGAGCGTGTCTATAGTAGTGAATGGAGACAAATGGTTTTTAATACTTGACGTGCTGATGGAGTGTGAGCAAAGTAACATTTATGAAGGGGTTCAGGAAACCGGCAGGCCGGACTTGAGTCCAGGGAGAATGGGAAGTACAGTCTGCACTCTGAAGGAGGGGTGTTAATGTTGCAGTTTAAAAACTGTAGTGCAAAGCACCCTTCTGGCAAGACAGTGATGAGTGAATGATGGTGAAAGTTTTTTTCTTTTTCGGTCCACCCTGCCTTGGTGGGACATTCGCCAGTGTGATAATAAAAAAAAATAATTTTTTGTCTGGAATGGCGGAATAATCGCTATTACATTAATTCTTATGGGAATTAATTATTTTGGTTTTCAGCCATGTCGGTTTAGGGCAGAGCTTCTGGAACGATTATGGCCGATAAACTGAGGTCCACTGTATTTTCTGTATATATATCCTTCCATTCTGTGTAATTGAGACCAAAAAAAATGAGAAACAGACCATCAAAAAAACCATTACAAACATTCCACTCAGGGGGCACTGCAAAGCTGTGTTGGCAATCTGAACAATGACAAAAGTTATGGCCCATTTTAGGAAAGTCTTAAAGGAACGGGGTACAGAGCTCTATGACAGATTGTTGTGCGGAGCAGAGGTCAGTTGACTCAAGCTGGTCCCTAGTGGCATTAAAGGAAGAAGGGAAGTAACCTTAGGAAAAGGACTTAATATTCAAGTCCTAATTGGAAGGGGAATCCCCTTCTAACAACAACAACTTTCCATCACTCTCCCCCCTTCCTCCAACCCATCAATCCATCACCCGATCTTCAATAAGGTAAATGTCATGAATTCTATCTTAGAAAAGTAGTAATTGTGCATGTCTATCTCAGTTTGTGTTATTAAATTAATATTTCATTTGGCAAAAAAATTTTTTTTCATTCTTGGGGGTGTCTTTGCAAGGATTAATTTTGATTCCATTATTTCTATGGTGAAAATTAATTCGCCTTATGATAATTTCGGCTAATTATACTCTCGTGAACGGATTTATATCATCAAGGCGGGGTCCTCTGTATTTTGTATTATTGCATCTGTTTTTAGAGAGCTTGTAACTGCTTAACCCTTTGACTGTTTCCGACGTATAAATACGTCTTACGAGCCAATGTTTTCTGACTATTTATACCATAAATACTAGCAGCCTTCAAATCAAGCGGAGAAAGCTGGTAGGCCCACATGTGCGAGAATGGTCTCCATGGTCAGTGTGCACCATAATAAAAAAAAATCGGGAGCCTGTGGTGCATTGTGGGAAGGCCATTTCATGTTGTCATTTTTCAGCATTCTTGCGTAAGAAATTATGTGATTCCCCAGCAAATCTGAAACTTCTCTTACCCCAAGTGATGCTCTAAACACAGATTTAAAGTTTCAGTGAAAATCAATTTCAGATTTGGAGGAGTTTGAGACCAAAAGCAATGGATATGAGAGGGGAGGAAAGGATGATGAGGAGGAGGAGGGAAGGAAGAGGAGGCAGGAGAGGAGAGGGAGGAGGAGAGGAGGAGGAGGAGAAGAAGAAGAAGGAGGAGGTGAGGAGGAGGAAGAAGAAGATGATTGTAATAATAGTGTTCCCGGTTGAAGCAAGCAATAAAATAAGTACCACCCCATGACAGTTGACCAGATAATGTGGAGATCACATCTGATAAGAGCTGACTTTGATGAGCGTAAAGGAGGTAATATTACATGACCATCCCCACACCTTTTGTTTTTGCTGGTACAAAAACATTTCAGTCGTCCTATTGGTCTGTCTGTCACGCTCCCTGTCTGTCCATCTAGCTCTCTGTCTCAGAGAAGACCAGAAATATGGGGGGCAGACTGTGTCAGTAAGTAAGTAAGTAATTTATTCAGGTATACACAAATACAGTTTACATAGAATTATCATACATAGCAGCATATGTGTAGAGAACCTAGGATAACCCAAAAAAG
This sequence comes from Cherax quadricarinatus, assembly GCF_026875155.1. Lineage (NCBI taxonomy): Eukaryota > Metazoa > Arthropoda > Malacostraca > Decapoda > Parastacidae > Cherax > Cherax quadricarinatus. The sequence continues at coordinate 58,886,714 of NC_069409.1, read as the reverse complement.
TCAGACAGAGTGACTTATTTCCATTGGGGACCTTTAACCTTATTCTTTATAGTATAAAGGTTATAATATTTTCTATTATTCCCTATGAAGATACCATCTTATTATCATACTAAAAGACTATCTGCTAACACCAAAGTCATTAAGACTATCTACAATAACGAGGGTCATTACAAGGAATAAGGTAAAATTTACACGTATGTTTAGCTAAAAAATAGAAAAACATTCCCCTCCCTTTCAGTAGCTACATTCATCAACACCTTTTATGGCACTCTTCTGAACTGGTTCACGCTATGGACTGCTTTGACATGTGCGGGTAGTCAGTTTCCATTCCTTTATTGCTGTACAATAAAATGTGTTTTGAAGCCTGGCCACTGACTGTGGGTACTTACAAAGTTGTGCTCTTCCCCCCTGTACTATGATTGCTTTGTTCCCAACCTTGACAAAATTGAAGCAGAATTCTGACATTGAATTAGTGAGCAATTTTTAATATACATGATTTAGCTTCAGTTGTTTTTAACTCTGTCTCAACATTCAGCATGATCCAACTGCTGTAATCCATCCTGGCCTACATGTTCTCTTGGTCCAACCCCTGGATGAATCTTACGCTTTTGTTCTGGGTGGAATTGCAGTCTAAGCTTTCAAGTTTTTGTCAAGGCAGAGTACCAAGAAGAGCAAGCGTAATCCATATGGCATTGTATAAGGGCTAGACATAGGGTCCTGGGAGCTCAGTAGGTGACACTGTGCTTGTCTATACAGGAACTACAGTTTGGCATCGCTTCTTTACTACACTGTTCCCTAATCAAATCTCCTGACATGAGCATGGGATCAAAGGGATTCCCAAATATTTTACTGATTAAACCAAAGTGATGGCTCCCCATTAACATTGAACCATAAAAATTATTTACCCTTCTCAGTTTTTGTTCGTCCAAAGAGAATGGCTTCATTTTCCCTAGGTGAAATGATAGTTTTTGTTGTCTACTAACCATTTGCTGCAGGACCCAGTTCCATTGTAAAACATTAGCAATATCTTCGTGGGTCTTACCTGACACTAACAGAGCACTGTCATCTGCATAACATTAGGAGTTTGCACTAGACACTGATAAGGCAATCATAGGACATAACATAAGAATACTAAGGGAACCCAGAATACACCTTGGGAACTCCACATGTTATCGGCAGGGGTTCTGATTCTGTTTTTGTTGATTTGACTATTTGTCTCCTGTTGCTAAAGTAGTACTTAAACCAGAGTACAGAACCTATACAAATAGCTTGAAAGTTATTACATAATATATTGTGGTTGACAGTAAACGCAGCCTTTGCAGGTCTAAGGTTACATGCCTATGAGTTCCCCTTTGACATTTCAGTTCTCAGGTAACCATCAGATTAATAAGGGAAGGTGTCGTTGAGTAAGATCTTCAAAAGCCGATTGATAGCTAAGGAGAAAGTTTCATTAAGGTACTTAACGCACTGTGGAATACACCGCCCTCACTAGAATTTTAGATATTATACTGAGTATACTAAACAGGCCTATAGTTTGCTTACATCAGACTACAAATTTTCTTGAAGATAGGCGTGACCTCTGGCCTCCTTGAACCCCTCCGTACTGAAATTAGTGTATGGATAGATAGATTTATTATGTTAGCACTATGGATTGACAGTTTCAGAAGCACCATCTTTTTAGGAACTTAGACGGATGTTATCAAGGGCCTTTGCTCTTAGTTGGGTTTAACCAGCTGTAGATCTTTTGAATAAAGTCAAGAGATACACTTACTAAGATGACAACTGTTTGGGGTTACCCATTATTGGTATAGTAATGTTTGAAAACTTATCAGAGTCTGTGTTAAAGGTTATTTGATGCAGCTGGTAGTTACTTATAGTTTGAGCAACAGATGTGTAAGTAGGAAAATAAAGCATTTGCCACCTTAGATGTTTCGTGGCATACCTCATATCGATAGTGAGTACTATGTTAGACCTATCTACTGGCTTATGGCTAAACCCCACTGTTTTAGTTTTGCCTAGAGCTTTCTGGGGTTACGCTTATACATCTCAATTTTTGAGCAGTAGTGCCTTTGCCTTTGCACCTTTTATATGTTCCTCTGTACTCTGTATCCTCACCCTTTGGAATTCATTTATTGCTGCAATATCTGTTGTTTGCTTTAAATCTTTTTAAGAGCACTGGTCTCTGAATTTCATATTATCCAATACTCAGTATTCATCCAGGGTTCATTCTTCGTTTAAATCCTACCTCTTTAACTGGTGCAATATTATCAAGGATGTAGTGAACATTGTTTTGAATTTTTCCCTAGGCATCGTTTACGTCCAGTGCAACTTGTTATCTCTGTCCATCACAATTTATGATACCTATTTACCATGTTTCTTACTGTAGTATCTAGTTGAGCTCTCATTTTTATTGTCCTGTGTAGGCCTACTCCTATCCCTAGTTATTTTTCTGGTGCTGTAAATGATGAAATGATCACTAAGACCTGTGTAACTGAACGCTGACTGACTAATGTTCTCAGAGCGGTTACAAAGTATGTGGTCAATTAGGGTGGATGAGAACTGTGTGATCTGGGTTGGAGTATTAAATAGTTGATGTAACTATTTAATCCTAGAATTTAGCTTATAACTTGTTTCATAGCCCGTTATTTTCTGCTGAAAACAGATATAAAAGTCGCCCAGTATTATTCTCGCATTGTTTTTTCAAACCGACAAGACTCTGGAAAAGCTTCTAAGAAAACTGTCCTGGGTAGGAGGGGGCGGTAACTAGTTCCTACTAAGATGGTTTGGTCTTAGGAAGCAGCACATCAAACCCATAAGAGATCACAGTTTATTGTTATTTAAATCAGGTTCTTGTGTTGTAAGCTAAGTCATTCTAATTAGGCACAACCTCCCACCACCCTTTCTGTTCCTATCTAACGCGTTTTATATTGTAACCATCTATTTTGACCTCGTCGCAGTCACCGTATCATCCAAACCAAGAATTCAGAGATGGTTATAACTGCGCCCTAAATTTTGTGTTACTAGAATCCTATATCTCTCAAATTAGGAAGAATTGATCTCGCTTTGACATAATAAAAGTAAGGCCTGTTTTTCTTAAAACAATCATAATCATCAGTATATTGCAATGGGACCATTATGTAATTAAAATTAGTAAATCAATGTCATCTCTGCTAAAGGGTAACTGTGCCAAAGTGCATTTGTAACACACAAAAATGAATTCTGGCATCGCCGTTGCTATAATTGTACATACATCCATCATCACCCAACGCCCTTACACATTTTACATAAGGTTCCTTTACCTCTTTCTGTTTTCATGCGTACTATTAGTTACAGTTGTATGGCACTGTGGTAGGTTTGAGATAATAATGGCTGTTTGGTCTCACATTGACCTATGTATGCATTACATATGGAGTTAAGGTTATCATTCCTAGCTACAGACCGGTCAATTCCCGTCATTTATCGGGTCTGTTTTGGGGGGGGCCTCTGCACATAGTTGAGGTCCCTGGATTAATTTGGATATCACCACTTAAGAGCGCTACAATAAGAGCTTGGTGCCACTGTTTTTTTGTATTAGGGTATGGCGGTGTTGCCATACCACTTGCGCGATAGTGACATTACTATTTCTGGTAGGATGCAAATGTTGGGGCTTTTACTGTCCAGGGCGCTGTTAACTCCCCATTCATCTTTTCCAGCCCCCTGACTGATACTTTCTTCATGGAATTGAAGAAGAACTATAAATAAAATTATGTCAGCCTGTACCCCCCCTAATGCTGCCATTTTCACTCTCGCTCTTTTACTCCATATACAATAATATTTATTTCTCTTTCCTTTCCCTAGTAACACTTAGAATCTGCTTTAGCAATCACCACAGACAACTAGTAAATTTCCTCTTCTACAACCTCTTCACTGCTCACTTTTCCCTGTTTTTATCCTTCCAAATCCCCCCTCAGTTCCATTTATCGGGGTTGTGTGGTGTTGTTGTCTCCTGACCTGTTTTTGCTGACTCATTCAGCCATTTTAAAACACTGAGGCAGTAACGCCACCTACAAACCTACTTTTCCTTGAGTTTATAGATATATTTGGCTTTTTCATCTGCTATGGAACTCTCTCACTGTACACTGCCAGCTGAATATAGGTCAGCTACAATAACATTAACCTTGACTGTTTAACAATTCACTTCTTTCTCACGACTGGCAATGAGGGAAATCCCGACCTATAACCTTGAGTTTTGTACTGTTGATTTGACGATGTCTCCTGTGTGACATCACGTTTACTTCCACATCCTTCAGCAGAGTATAGCACATTGTCTGGATTTCTAGGGTCTATCCTAGTAATTTACACTATGTATACTTGTATATTATGTGTACCGTGAGACAGAGATAGAGCAGACGATTAGAAAGAGAGACAGATTAAAGATATCGAATGAGGGAGAAAAGATATTTAGATAGAATGGAGGAGGGAAAGCAGGCATCCGACCCATTAGTATTGACAGGCGGTAGGGGGTAGTGACTAATGAGTACAATGTCACTTTGACAGCTGCCGACTTCTGACACAAAACAATTAGTAAGGCCACACACTCGCAACAAGCGGCGGAGGATGAGGGAAGGACGGAGAGGAGAGGAGGAGGAGGAGGAGGGATGAGGAGGATGAGGAGGAGGAGGGAGTAGGAGAGGAGGAGGGAGGAGAGGAGGAGGAGGAGGAGGAGGGAGGAGGATGGAGTGAGGAGAGTGAGGAGGAGGAGGAGGAGGAGGAGGAGGAGGAGGAGGAGGAGGAGTATGGAAGGAGTAGAGAGAGGAGGAGGAAGAGGAGGGAGGAAGGAGGAGGAGGCGGGAGGAGGAGGAGAGAGGAGAGAGTAGAGGAGGAGAGAGGAGGAGAGAGGAGAGAGGAGGAGAGAGGAGAGAGGAGAGGATTAGAAGTAGAGGAGGAGAGAGGAGGAGAGAGAATAAGAAGAAGAAGAAGAAGAAGAAGGGAGAGGGAGCGGAGAGGAGGAGGAGAGAGGAGAGAGGAGGAAGGAGGAGGAGATAGGAGAGAGGAGGAAAGAAGAAGAAGAAGAAGAAGAAGACAAGAAGGAGAGGAGAGGAGGAGAGAGGAGAAGGAGGAGGGAGAGGAGAGGAGAAGAAGAGAAGAAAAAGAAGAAGAAGAAGAAGAGGAGAAAAGAAGGAGGAGAAGAAGAAGGAGGAGGAGAAGAAGAAGACGGGGAGAAGAAGAAGGAGGAGGAAGAAAGAAGAAGGATGAGAAAAGAAGAAGAAGAAGGAGGAGAAGAAGAGGAGGAGAAGAAGAAGAAAAGGAGGGAGAAGAAGAAGAAGGAGTAGGAGGAGAAGAAGAAGAAGAAGAAGGAGGAGGAGGAGGAGGAGGAGAAGAAGAAGAAGAAGAGGAGAAGAAGAGAGGAGGAGAGAAGGAGGAGAAGAAAAGAAGAAGAAGAAAGAGAAGAAGAAGAAGAAGAAGAAGAAGAAGAAGAAGAAGAAGGAGAAGAGGAGAAAGGATGAGAAGAAGGAGAAGGAGGAGAAGAAGGAGAAGAAGAAGAAGCAGGAGGAGAGGAGAAGAAGGAGAAGAAGAAGAAGCAGGAGGAGGAGAGAAAAAAGAAGAAGAAAAGCCAGGAGGAGGAGGAAAGAAGGAGAAGAAGAAGACGCAGGAAGGAGGAGGAGAAAAGAGCAGGAGGAGGATAAGGAGGAGGATTGTTTGTTTTTGTTTTTGTAAACAATATATTTGAATAATTATGGTTGTGTGCTTATTGTGTTTTTACAACCGAGTTATATATATACATTGCACCTTAACTTTTGGTCTCATAGGCCTCAAAAGTTATGTGACAAATAAAATAGTGAAAAATGGGGGGAAACAAGAAACCTTTCTTCAATTTATATCTCACAATTAAATCACATAAATGTAAACCAAAAAACCCATCTAACTTATTATTTTATATACACTACCTAACTGAATACTCCTTTCTACAGAATGAACAACAAATGCATACAACCATATGACCCTGTCTTAGTAATACTCGACTGTGCTTTATAGTAATCTTTTACATTAAAGTTTTATCACCGATGTCATCATTGCTTATTCATCTTAAGTTAATTTTACGCCACCCGTAATGCTATGCATAGTATAAGTGGCTTTGCATACAGCTCTTTTCTGTATTTTTTGTACCTCTGTAAGATGTGCACAAGAACTAAAGTATAGCCGGGAGCGGCAGTCGCCCGCTAGTTGCCATAATAACGCGGCTCATGTATCTGCAAACTCTTCACGGCTCTATATCTCGGTAATACCGCTGGCAAAATTTTCTTATTTTGGACTAAAACTCTCAAAAAATAATCTTAACATTTTCATAAGAAAAAATAATTTTTTTTTTTTGAATATTTGGCGACATAGAATGACAGTTTCAGAGAGGGGCCTGAAACAGTCAAAGGGTTAATAAGCCACCTTGGGCCCAAAGAAAGCTTCTAGTGCCAGCCCTGTGGTAAAGAGGGTGAGAAATACTATTGAATTGAAGAAAGAGATCATCGCAAAATACGAAAGTGGAGTGTGTGTCTCTGAGCTGGCCAGGTTGTATAACAAACCCCATTTATTTATTTATTTATTTATTTCCAATTTGAGCACACATACAGAGGTACAAAAAAATACAGATAAGAGCAGCATGCCAAAGCCACTTATACTATGCATAGCATTACGGGCTGGCTTAAAATTAACTTAAGATTAACTAAGCAATGATGAAATCAGTGATAAAACATTAATGTAAACAATTCTATAAAGCACAAGTGATATTACAAAGACAGGTCCTATGGTGCATTCAGTTAGTATGATTCTGTAGGTATGTTATTTAAAAAATAATAAAGTTAGAATTGGGTTTTAGGTTTATCATTTTATGTGATATAATTGTGAAAACATTTAAGAATACAATTATATAAGGTTCATTATCCAGTATTAATTTGGTTTTGGGTGAGTAAATGATCTTTGAAAGAGACTTTGAATTTATAAACAGGTAGTTGTTTCTTTTATATTTACAGGTAATGAATCCAGATTTTAGGGCCTTATGTGCATTGAGTTTTTGCATAGGTGTGAGATGACACGAGGAACCAATCAAAGAGTGATTCTGTGGCCTTGTGTTATGGTCATGTGTTCTGTTTAGGTTGGGCAAGGATAAGTGTTGAGGGAGGGTTAATATCGAGTTAAGTGTTCTATGATGTAATAGGTGCAGTAATGAAGTATGGATGTTTTGTATGGTGATAGGTTTTAGTGTATAATATTGGTGGAGTGAAGGAAACCTCCTTCGAGGGGGCCACAGAATAGAAATAAAGAAGTTGTTGGACTCGTTGGCACGATCCTTGTACCCCTTAAAAGCAACAACAACCATCAACTTTGCTACTTTATCCCACTACACCACTAATAGCTTTGTTATAACTGTACATCAGTTTTAGTGTAATTTAATAGAGGGTCGAAACCTTCTGTGACCTGTAGTAATATATGGATAAGCATAAGAACCGTATATATTATTTTATTTCTGATTATTTGCCGCCTGAGTTGCTAGGTTTTATTAGAGCAACCATGCTTATCCTGCCATCGTAAGTTTATTTAGTACATGTCAAGTAAGTACATATTATTATTATAACCAAGGGAAGCGCTAAACCCGGAGGATATACAGCGCCTGGGGGGGGGATGTGGAAGGCATTCAGCTTAATTCGGGAACTGGAGCACAGATCTAATTTCCCTAAAACAAGATCCCCTCACCAACACAAGAACTGCCTTGAGGGTCAAGTAAGTACAGTTGCGCAATTTAGGTGATTTACATTTATACGAGTAACGTATGTAAATTACGCAAAGATAACCCAAAAAGTTTTTTTTTTTTATTGGGGTACATAATCTTGTACCCCAGGATGCGGACCCACACCAATCGACCAACCCCCAGGTACCTACTTTAGGGAAACAGGGATCAGCAGGTTAAGGAAACATGCCCAGTGTTTCTGCCATGCCAGATTGAATCACACACTGAATACACTATTGCATTATCAACTGAGGCCATGATTAAACGAATTTTGTGTTAAGTAATTTAATTCAGGTACAGGTACACACTACAGTTACACAAATTTACATACATATCAGTGTAATGTGTAGGATTACCTAGTGAGATAATAAACCCAAAAAAGCAGACTAAGTGATTATTTCCATTGGGACCTTGTTAGCAATAAAAAAAATCTCCCTTCGGTAACTTTATTCCGTTACTATTACAGCCAATTGAATTAACACATAACTAATGAACATTAACATAGAAGATACTTATAGTGGGGGGATGGGTACGCTATATTTATTATGAAAACATAATCATAAATATTGGGTGCAGTCCTTAAAAAACAATTCATTCATGTATATATATCTGAAATGCGTAGGGAGACACGGGTCCAGAGAATAGCAAGCATCGAACTTAAGCTAAAAGAAATCCTTTAGGAGTCTGGAATCGCGGGAAGAACTAAAAGCCATAAATGAAATCGAAAGAAACCCATAGTAATTTCTTCTCCTATGCAAATCAAAATCGAGAACAACGTCCAGTATTGGGCCCCTACTTAAACAAGAAGGGTCCTACACAGATGACTCAAGGAAATGAGTGAGCTACTCAATCCCGAATATGACTCAGTTTTTTTAGCAAGCCGCTAACCAGCCAGAGAGTCGAAGATCAAAATTGAATTTTTTATGGAGCTCTACAAAATTTGATTAACACAAGCCTATCCGATGATATCCTGATGCCAAATGATTCGAACAAGGCGATAAATGACATGCCCAAGCACTCTGCCCCAGGGCCAGACTCATGGAACTCTGTGTTCAACAAGAACTGCAAGAAGCCCTATCACGACCTTTTTCCATCCTATGGAGAAAGGGACATGCACGGTGGGACCGTCCCCCAGTTACTAAAAAACAACAGACATACCCCCACCACAAAGGGGGCAGTAAAGCAACAGCAAAGAACTACAACCAAGTACACTACATCCCATACATAAAATCTTTGAAAAGGGGTCCTAAGAAGCACAGAATCACCACGCATCAAGAAACCCATCCAGTTACACAACCCAGGGCAACATGGGTTTAGAACATGTCGCTCCTGTTCTGTCTCAACTATTGGAACACTACGACAAGGTCCTAAATGCACTAGAAGACAAAAAGAATGCAGATGTAATATATACAGACTTTGCAAAAAGCCTTCGTACAAGTGTGACCATTGCGTAATAGCGCACAAAATGTGTCTAAAGGAATAACAGGAAAAAGACTTTTCGATGATCTATAATTTCCTCACTTAACATAACACAGAGATAAGTCGTCAACAGAGTAAAGTCCGAGGCAGCTACGGTGAAAAGCACTGTTCCATTAGGGACAAGGCACAGTAACTCTCGCTCCCAATCTTTTCCTCATCCTTATATCCACATAGACAAGGATGTCTCCACAGCACCGTGTCCTTCCTTTGCAGATGACACCCGAATCTGCATGACAGTGTCTTCCATTGCAGATACTGCAAAAGCTCCAGGCCAGACATCCACCAAATCTTTCAGTGGCTGCAGAAAAACAATATGAAGTCGCAACCCCTTTTTGTACAAGCAAAATAAGTAGGTTTTGCCAGTGTTAAGTGTAAGTTTATTGGCTGTCATCCAAGTCGATATTTTGAGCAGCTCCTCGTTAACAATGGTGTTGAGAGGGGCCCAAGATTAGGGTGGGAGATGACATAAGTCGTGTCGTCAGCAAAGAGAATGGGTTTCAGGTGTTGGGATATGTTTGGAAGATCATTGATGTAAATGAGGAAGAGCAGGGGTCCAAGGACACTTCCCTGCAGAACTCCAGTATCAAGTGGCCATATTGATGAGGCTGTGTCTTTAATGGTGACATACTGATACCTATTAGAAAGGTAGGATTTAAAATATGCAAGCACATGGCCTCTTATACCATAGTGGTCAAGTTTGTAGAGTAGGATGCTGTGGTCTACTGTGTCAAATGCTTTTCTTAGGTCAATAAAAATTCCTAGTGGATATTCCTTATTTTCCAATGCTGTGTAAAGCAGGTCTAGCATTTTTACAATTGCATCATTAGTGCTTTTATTTTTCCTGAATCCAAATTGGCAGGGGTTGAGTATGTTTTGTGACGTTATAAATGAATATAGTCTCCTGTGCATGAGTTTCTCAAAGATTTTGGATAGCAATGGTAAGTTTGATATTGGCCTATACAGTGGACCCCCGCATAGCGAACTTAATCCGTGCAAGAGGGCTGGTCGTTATGCGAAATGTTCGCTATGCGAATTAATTTTCCCCATAAGAAATAATGGAAATAAAATTAATCCGTGCAAGACACCCAAAAGTATGAAAAAAAATTTTTTTTACCACAAAAAAATGTTAATTTTAGTACACACAAACTGAAAAATGCATGCACAATTACATGACACTTACTTTTATTGAAGATCTGGTGATGATTGATGGGATGGGAGGAGGGGAGAGTGTGTGTTAGTGTTTAGAAGGGGAATCCCCTTCCATTAGGACTTGAGGTAGCAAGTCCTTTTCTGGGGTTACTTCCACACCAATAAGAGTCTCTCAACATCTTCCATCACTTGCGATCTTTGTTTCGAAAACACAGTTAAACCTTTGGCAACAACAGCTTCCTTGATTGCCGTTTTCTTGCCCACAATAGAAGATTTTTTAGATAGATTAGATTTTGCCACCGAAGTGGCTAGTTTATTGTGCACCCCATATCCATCCTGTGGACGGTAGCGCGAGAGCATATGGATACACAAAAGGCCTAGGAACTAGGCCCCAAAGGGTTAACAGGAATACATATGGATTTATATCTACATATCTATAGTTCACTTATCTGTTACAAGCAAATTTAGGAAATTTGCTTAGTATATCTGGTATCTTATTTTCATTAATAAGATATCTTGACATGTCACATAGGTTATTATACTGTCTGTCTCTGTATTCCTCAATAAGTGGACAATTAAGCACATAGTGTTCAAGAGAGTGACCATATGCCTGATCACATAATTTACATTTAGTTTGATCATCATCTGTGTGTCTCCCAAACTGCCAGAAGTACTTGTAACCAAGCCTAAGCCTGGCCACTACAACATCAGTCAGTCTGTTCACATTGCAAGTTGCTCCATAAACATACTTATCTACGTTCATGTTATCATAGGGGTTATAGATCTACTCAGGCTTCTAACTGCATTCCTATAACAATCATCTTCATTATTTACTTTCTCTCCTAATATTATTCCTAATGCTAGACACAGTTATACCAAAGTTATATTCTACGTTCTCCTTCTGGATACTCTTCTTGGCTAACATATCAACTTTATCATGAAGGAGTAATCCAATGTGTGATGGGATCCATAGCAATTGTACATTAATTCCTTTGTCCCTAATTTTTGAGTATCTATACCTGGCTTCCCAATGAGCATTTTTGTTGGAGTCATTATATGAGCCAAGAGCCTTCAATGATGACATAGAATCAGTAATGATGATAGAGTCAAGCTCAGTGTCATAGGTTAGCTTTAGCGCCATTAGGATTGCAAACAATTCAGTTTGCAGTGTAGACGCCCAGTTGTTAATTCTTATGCCTAACTCAACAAATTTATTATCGTTCTCAACAAGAGCAGATGCAGCCCTGCCAGAAGACTCCTGTTTAGATCCATCAGTGTATATAACTTGTGATAACTTATTACTACCAGCTAGGCGAAAAATTTCTTCTTGAGCAGTTGCTCTAACAAGAGATTTAAGGAAGGGATTACTAGCCATGAGCTTCTTGGGAGGACTTGTAGGTATGTGATATTAAATGAACACATCTTCCATGGAGGGGTGAAATGCTCTTGTTGCCTACAGTGATACAGTTCATGCAGGTTATAAAACTTAATGCAATTGCACGTTTTCACAATCCATTTAGATCTGTGTGTATTTACCTCTAGACACTTGGTAAGATTCACTGTGACAGTGTCTGGTTCGTTTCTCAACATTCTAATACCGAGTACAGTGTTAATTTCAACAATCCTATCACTGATTCTAGAAATACCAAGCTCCTTCCTCATGTTAAGAAGCGATGGTTGATTTTGGTTTCTTGTACAACCTGACCAGGTCGGTGATACGTACTCCACTTTCATACTTATCAATGATCTCTTTCTTCATTTCAATGGTATTCTTACCCTTTGAGGTGTAGGGTTGGCACTAGAAGCTTTCTTGGGGCCCATGGTCACTTATTTTCCACAAACAGCACCGAAAACACTGTAATAATACGAAATATTCCGAGTGTATGCTTGAATGTTACCGCGGAGGCTGGCTGGTAAACATTGGACGCGTCTCGGACGAAGGTCGCTGAGCGGGTTTTTGTCCACTATGCGGGGCAAAATTTTAGTGAACAAAGCGTTCGCTATGCGGATTGTTCGCTATGCAAGGCGTTCGCTATGCGGGGGTCCACTGTAGTTGTTTACGTCTGTAGGGTCACCACCTTTATGTATTGGTGTAACCCTTGCTGTCTTGAGTAGTTTCGGGAAAGTGCTAGTTTCTAGTGTCTTGTTAACCCTTTCAGGGTCCGTCCCGTAGATCTACGGCTTTATGTTCAGGGTCCAAACCGTAGATCTACGCCATGAGCTCAGCTCACTCTGATAAACTGTGAGTGGTACATTTGGGCCTAGATATGAGAGAATACATCTATGTGGTATGTGTGCACCACATAAAACAGATCCTGCAGCACACTGTGTATAATGAGAGAAAAAAAATGAAATCATGATTTTTCGATTAAAACAGCAACTTTGCAGTGTTTTTTCGTATGTTTTTTATAGTTGTATTTGCGATTTTTTGGTCTCATTTGATAGAATGGAAGACATATTACAGAAATAGAGATGATTTTTATTGGTTTTAGCATTGGAATGGCTTGAAACTGAGCTCAAAGTAGTGGAAATGTTAAATTTTTTGCCGATATTCAAGAGTAAACAAACGACCTCACACATCTAATACACGTCAGCTGGTGGGTCTAATATACATTCACAAATATTGGTGATGATATTTATACAATTATTACAGTATTGCATAACAGTAAATCTTCTATTTTTTGGTGTGAATAAAAATTCATTATGTGAATAAAAAATAAAAATGGAATTTATTTGTAAAGCCTCAAAACATAACTAATGAACAGAGGAATGTTAGTTTAGTGCAAGGAATGCCTACATTGTTCATTCTGGACCCTATTTTGAAACTGGAATATTTTGAACTTTGTGTTAAATTGGCCAAATTAACAATTTCCGATCACTTTATTTTGTAGTTGAAACAGTTGACTTGGCAATTTCTTGTGCTCAATCGATAGAATAGAAGTAATACTAGTGAAATAGCTAACATTTTGGTTGATTGGAATAATGTAATTGGCCTAAAATGGGAGTCAAAGTCGGCAAAATCGCCGATTCGTAAATATCGCTGACACATCAAAATTCGCGAGAGCATAATTTCGTCAATTTTCCACCAAATTTCGTACTTTTTGTTTTATTACCTTCACAAAAAGATTCTCTACGATTTCATAAGAAAAAATAACAATTTTTTTTTTTTTAAATTCTTGGACACTGGTGCGTGACTCCAGATTTGGGCCTTGGACCCTGAAAGGGTTAAAAAGTAATGTAATAGCATGCGAAAGGACATGGGCCGCTCGCTTGTACAATAATGGTGGGACGTGAGACAGATTCCCAGAGTTATTTTTAAGTGACTTTATGATCGCGGTGACTTCCGTGGGCTTAGTTGGTACAAGATAGAAGGAATTTGGGAAATTCCCATCTAGGTAGTCCCCGGCATGGGCATTTGTACGTGGGATTTTACTAGCGAGAGATTTAAGAATTGTAGTGGCATACACAGTTTGATAAGGCATAGTTTGGCTGCCAGTTCTGACAAAAAAGTGGCTGAAAAGTATGTGCAGGACTTTAACCCTTTGACTGTCGCAACCCCAGATCCTGAGGTGTCTCCTGGTGTCGAAAAATATTCGGAAAAAAACATTATTTTTTCCAATGAAAATTTTAAGATTAATTTTCCGATTGTTTTAAGCCCCCCAAAAAAATTTTTGCGATCAGTACTTACCTTGATATAGAGGCGTAAATTTGGCAGAAAATGAGCCGTGTATGGCAACAGCGGCGAATGCTGCTCACCCGGTAAACTTTGGTTTACTTGCATTCGAAGGTTTCTTGTGTTTTTCACTTATTTTATTTTTTTACATAACTTATGTGGCCTGTGAGACCAAAGTATGGTGCAATGTTCATATATACAGTGGACCCCCGCATAACGATTACCTCCGAATGTGACCAATTATGTAAGTGTATTTATGTAAGTGCGTTTGTACGTGTATGTTTGGGGGTCTGAAATGGACTAACCTACTTCACAATATTTCTTATGGGAACAAATTCGGTCAGTACTGGCACCTGAACATACTTCTGGAGTGAAAAAATATCATTAACCGGGGGGTCCACTGTATATTCATTGAATGTAACACAATTATAGCAAAAACACTAGTTTTATCATATTGTTTATAAAACTTGTTTACACAACTAACAATATAAAAAAATGTTTATTACTATTGTTCTATAATACAGGTCTCCCTCAACATTCACGAGGGTTAGGGGATCAAGAGCCTCGCGATTGCTGAAAAAGCGCGAATGTCTGGTGCCCCAATATATTGTAGGGAAATATAATACAATACTGCTTCCTTAACTTGTTGAACCATGAACAATCATAAAATACATGAAAACGTCGTAAATTGTACTAAACACATACAGGTTATGGTTTAATAACATGTATGCTATTAAATACCACTGCCTCCACCACTGCTTCTACCACTGCCTCCACCACTTCCTCAATCACTTCCTCAATCACTGCGAGTCCCTACTACCTTCCCTCCGACCCCCGCAACTGGCAGCCAGCCCTCCCACCAGTGTGGCGAGTGTTTTATTTGTTCATTATTTGCTATTAAACCACAGTATAAATAATGTAAACCCATTCATGACTGCATATTGGAATGGTTATTCGGACAGGTATTGGATGGTGACATCATGTGTTTACTCTTGAACACAGCAAAGAATCAAACATTTCTGCTACTGCTAAATAATAACAATAGTAGTAGTAGTAGTAATAATAATAATAATAATAATAATAATAATAATAATAATAATAAATATGATAGAATTGAAGAAGGAAATTGTACAAAAATACGAGGGAATGGTTGACACATTGTCAGTGTGGCTTTGTTTATGCTGGAGTGAGCATTAGTTTCGGTGCTCTTCCAAACATTTCACAATAATTCGTTGTGTTTGGTGCTTATAGACTGAGTGCGACTGGAGTGGTAGAGGCAGTGGCTGAGGAAGCGGTTGAGGTAGTGGGTGAGGCAATGGGTGAGGTAGTGGGTGAGGCAGTGGTTGAGGCAGTGGTTGAGGCAGTGGTTGAGGCAGTGAGTGAGGCGGTGGGTGAGGTAATGGTAGAGGCAGTGGTTGAGGCAGTAGGTGAGGCAGTGGGTGAGGCAGTGGGTGAGACAGTGGGTGAGGCAGTATTTGAGGCAGTGGTTGAGGCAGTGGTTGAGGCAGTGGTTGAGGCACTGGTAGAGGCAGCGGTTTAGGTAGCAGTTGAGGCAGTGGTATTTAATAACATGTTAAAAATAATAATAATAATACATATTATTAATAACATGTATTATTATTATTATTATTATTATTATTATTATTATTATTAATAACATGTACATTATTAAATACCACTGCCTCAACCACTGAGTCACCCACTGAGTCACCCACTGCCTCAAATGCTGCCTTACCCACTGTCTCACCCACTGCCTCAACTGCTGCCTCACCCACTGCCTCACCCACTGCCTCAACCGCTGCCTCACCCACTGCCTCACCCACTGCCTCACCCACAACCTCACCCACTGCCTCAACCGCTTCCTCAACCACTGCCTCTACCACTCCAGTCTCACTCAGTCTACAAGCACCAAACACAATGAATTATTGTGAAATATTTGGAAGAGCACCGAAACTAATGCTCACTCCAGCATAAACAAAGCCACACTGACGATGTGTCAACCACTCCCTCGTATTTTTGTACAATTTCCTTCTTCAATTCTATCGTATTTATTATTATTATTATTATTATTACTATTGTTATTATTAGCAGTAGCAGAAATGTTCGATTCTTTGCTGTTCTCAAGAGTAAACACATGATGTCACCATCCAATACCTGTCCGAATAGCCATTCCAATATGCAGTTATGAATGGGTTTACATTATTTATACTGTGGTTTAATAGCGAATAATGAACAAACAAAACACTCACCACACTGGCGGGACGGCTGGCTGCCAGTTGCTGGGGTAGGAGGGAGGGTAGTAGAGACTCGTAGGTGGGGGGAAACTTAAATATGATTTAGCAGCCGGGAATTTGGAGGCTGGGAATTTGGCGGTTGGGAATTCGCGAATGTGTGAAGCCCGCGAAAGTTGAAAACGCGAATGGTGAGGGAGACCTGTATATATACATATGTACAGTCACTGGTCACTTTCCTAGAACTGCTGCAGCTTGTGAAATTCTTTGAAATATGAGTGTATGCACAATGGGGTTTTACACTCCTCACACATAAAACGAGTGTCTCTGTGTTTTTGTGGGTGTTTTGTGGTATGTGCACAGACATAACACCTCTTCTGAGCATTTTTCTTGAAAGTAGTAGGAGGCAATGGTATGGGGTAGTGATCACCAGGCCTCAGACAAGATGGCATGTGTTGGTGATTTTGTGGGCGCTGGTCTATTGCAAGTTTTGTTCCTTGGTACTTGAATATTACAGTATTTGTCTGATAATTGACAAATGAAATTCACCATATTTGAGTTTGTTGTTGGTCTTCAGCTTATACATATTATAAGCATTCATCATGGAAATGTCAAGAAGATAGAAAAAGTTTTACGTACCACTTATAACTCTTACAAACACAATCAGTAAACCCAGTTTGCATGTCACATTTGTCTACTAAGTGCATAATGAGGTTGTAGTACATCACAGCTGCAGGTTTTAAAATGGGCTCATTGGTCTCTCTATTCTGCTTGCCAGTGTCTACCATTTTGTGTCAGTGAACTGATGTCAACAACGTGACATCACGTTTGTCATGCCACCGAAATACCGTGACGTCATTGGTGGCATTTCCTGAACTTCACCTCTACGAGTGCCTGCGTCAAACCTAGGCATATGTCTACGATTTCCACGCACTGTGCCACATACGTCTCTCATGTTCACTCACAAGAAATCAGTGAGTAAAGGGCTTCTGTACCAGTTATCAGTATATAAAATATGCCCCTTACCAAGATATGGTTCCATCATTGTTTTAACCACATCACCAGAGATACCCAGTAACTTCCTGGTATCTTGCAATGTATTACTGCCAGTGTACACAATTATATCCAAAACCAGACCACTTTTGCAATCACACAGTACAAATAACTTTATACCAAAGCATTTCCTTTTGCTTGGTATATACTGCTTGAATGAGAGTCTACCTTTGAACAAAATCAAAGACTTATCAATAACAAGCTTCCTGAAGGGATAAAAATACATACAGCACTTTTGTTTCAGGTACATGAACACATTCCTGATCTTACATAACCTGTCGCTTCTGTCAGGCCTTGTTTTGTCTGAAAAATGTAGCATATGTAACAGTGGCACAAATCGATTCACTGGTATAATGTCACTGAAAGCTGGGGTTGAAATCAGGCGGTCTCTCGACCAGTATGTGTTGACACTGTGCTTATACACGTGGCATAAGCATTATGGTGTACTCGAAGTATGTATTGCTTTCCCTGACAATAGTGTCAGGGACTGAAAGCATTCCAGTTCAGTAGCATTGTTCCCAAGTGTACATAATGGCCATATTCAAAGTGATGGGGATTGGGAACAAAATTGTCACCTTGCTGCCAATCCCAGATGCAGTCTGCTGGTGAGTACTGAATATTTACAGGTAGTTGTGGTTGTGAAGGTTGTGGTTGTGCAGGTTGTGGTTGTGGATGTTGTGGGAATGTGGGGTGGTTGAGGTGGTTGTGGCTGTGCTGAGTTAGTAGCATGGCCCGCTGCTGGTGCCATATGACTCATGTCGCCAACATCACCTGCTGCCCCACGCACATCATTCATCCCCATTGTAACAGTATCGTCATCTTCACTATCAGTTCATGGTGTAGTGCCACGGGATGTACTCCGAGATTTACTCCTTTCCCTTGGAAGAGCATATGGCACATTACCAGAATGCATGCTGCGTCATACATACTGCCATTTCACTGGAGAATATTCACCCTCACTGTCGCAACTAGAACTGCTTTCAATAGCTTTGAAATCACTATCACTTTCGCTGCTCACATCTGAGTCTTGTACACGGGCAAATAGTTTCCTCTTTCATCCTGGTACAGGTGAACGTGAATGAGATGGCCCAGCACCAGAGGTGGAAGGTTGTGGGTCATCTGGATTTTCATCACTAATTACGTTATCCTGGGCACTGCTTTCGGTCACACCCTCTCCAAAACCATGAAATTCACTTTAACTGGCACTTCCATCGCTGTTAGAGCTATCACCTGGGAACAAAAGACCTCCAATCCACTGAGGAGTGAGGTACGTACTTCTTACCGCGAGGCATGGTGAAAATGGACTACCAAGATGGCGTTCCCACAATGCACCACTGAGTCCCCAAAAATCACAGGGTGCACACCCACCACACAGATCCATTCTCTCACATGTAGGCCTACCAGCTTTCTCCCACTTGATTTGAAGCCACTAGAATTTATGCGTATTAATACGTCAAACACAGTAGCTCATAGGATGTATATATATGACTGAAACAGTCAAAGGGTTAAGGGGTACATAGAGGCTGAAAAATTAAAAACCCCAACAAGTGCTCAGTTGTGATGAAACAGGCCTGTTTTGGAAGAAAATGCCAAACAGGACCTACATTACTCAGGAGGAAAAGGCACTTCCAGGACACAAGCCTATGAAAGACAAGCTAACTCTCATGTTTTGTAGTAATGCTAGTGGGGATTGCAAAGTGAAGCCTTTACTCGTGTATCACTCTGAAACTCCGAGTGTGTTCGAGAAAAACAGTGTCGTCAAGACTAAATTGTGTGTGATGTGGAGAGCAAACAGTAAGGCATGGGTCACTAGGGGCATTTTCCTCGATTGGTTCTATGACGTGTTTGGCCCCAGTGTGAAAAAATACTTCCTGGAAAATAAATTGCCACTCAGGTGCCTCCTGTTAATGGACAGTGCTCCTGCACATCCTCAAGACTTGGAAGAGCAAATTGTGGGGGAGTTTAGTTTTATTAAAGTGAAGTTTTTGCCTCCTAACACCACTCCTCTCCTCCAGCCCATGGACCAGCAGGTCATTTCAAACTTCAAAAAACTGTACACCAAAGCAGTTTCAAAAGTGCTTTGAAGTGACCTCAGACACTGAATTGACCCTAAGAGTGACTTGCAGGACTTCGAACTCTGCTTGGAGAAAATTGTGGCCACAATGTGTACAAGAGAGGGATTTTGAAGGGTTTGGGGCTAACCCTGAGAAGCCTATGCCAGTTGTGGAATCTATTGTGGCATTGGAGAAGTCCATGGGGTTGGAGGTTAGTGGCGAGGATGTGGAAGAATTGGTGGAGGACGACGATGAAGAACTAACCACTACAGAGTTGCAAGAGCTTCAGGTGCAACAGCAACAGACCACAGCTCAAGAATTTCCTTCAGAGGAGGAGGAAGAGAGATGGAGGAAGTTGCGTTCGTCAAAGATTAAGGACATTTGTACAGTGTGGACAAAGGTGCAAGCACTTATGGACGAACATTACCCTGACACAGCTGTTGCAGGCTTTATTGGCAACATGTATAGTGACACTATTGTGTCCCATTTTAGGGAAATCTTTAAGAGACGCCAGAAACAGAGCTCTCTGGACAGATATTTGGCGTGACAGGGGTTCAGTGACTCAAGCTCGTCCTAGTGGCATTAAAAAACAAAGAAGGGAGGTAATCCCAGAAAAGGACTTGTTACCTGAAGTCTTTATGGAAGGGGATTCCCCTTCCAAATTGTAAACTCCTCCATCCTCTGCCCTCCTCCCATCTCATCAATAAGTCCTCAATAAAGGTAAGTGTCATTTCAGTATTTTTTATTGTGCATGTCTCATTGTTTTCTGTGTAGGGAAATGTACATGTCATGTAAAAAAAATTATTTTGTTTAATACTTTTGGGGGTCTGGAACGGATTAATTGGATTTCCATTAGTGTATTTCTTATGGGGAAAATTAATTCAGCTAACAGCAAAATCAGTTAAAGGTGAGCTCTCTGTAACGGATTAATGCTGTTACCCGAGGGTCCACTGTAATTGGATTTCCATTATTTCTTATGGGAAATATTATTTCAGTTTTCATACATTTCAGATTTAGAATGACCTTCTGGAACGGATTAAGTACAAAATCTGGGGTTCCACTATATTCAGTTTTCTGAAAGACATTATGTATGTCAAGGTACAGGTCCGCCATCACAAATCCGGCAATCAGTTATTCGGTTCCTTCAGTTATTCGGCACTAATTTTCGCTAGCATAATTTCAAATTTCCAGGGTCGCCACACCAACCTGCTGGTACTGTGTGGTGGCGCTACTTGCTGCATAAGTCATTCCAATTTCTTTTTCTCCATTTATTGTTTTAACCTGCTTACTTTTAGCCCTAGCCATGGTTCCAATGAATAAAAGAAATGCTTCTCATTATGTAGAGCACCTACACAGTATATTATCCATTAAAGATAAGGTGGCTTTAAAGCCACTGTCGGTTACCATGAGCTCAGTCTCATGAAGCAGGAGAATATGCTTTATTATACGCTAATATCAACACTACAGCTTATTTGCCTATCACAATTGATCTAATATGACATAAGAAACAATATAAATAACATAAAACATGTTAAATACTCCAGGAATGAATAATATTTGGCATAACACTGAGCAGTTCAACGGAGGTATGAAGAGGATATGGTATACAAATACCATTCTCATATCCCTGTCTTGGGGGCTTATATTAGAGAAAACAGAGTATAGCACACGGACAACTGTGATATACACTCGTTCTGCACCATAAACATGAAACAAAAGTTATTTTCTCTAAAGATTATCACACATAGACGCATATGTGTAGAGAACCTAGGATAACCCAAAAAAGTCAACGTGGCTTATTTTTAGTACCTGGCTTGGGTTAGCCATATATGATTTTTGGTAAATATTCGATTCCCAGCCAGGGTAGAAACATTAGGCGTGTTTCTTTACACCTGTTGTCTATGTTTACCCATCAGTAAATGGGTACCTGGGTGTTAGTCGACTAGTCTGGGTGTTACCCTGGGGCACTGACCTAATTTTCTTGAAATACTCTGCATAACAAGCAGCTTTCTATACAGTAGTATGTCACTGATGTCAGCTAGGCCTGCATACCATGTACATGTACGTGTAGCAAATAAAGATATTATTATTATTATTATTATTATTTTTTTTATTATTTTTTTTATCACACTGGCCGATTCCCACCAAGGCAAGGTGGCCCGAAAAAGAAAAACTTTCACCATCATTCACTCCATCACTGTCTTGCCAGAAGGGTGCTTTACACTACAGTTTTTAAACTGCAACATTAACACCCCTCCTTCAGAATGCAGGCACTGTACTTCCCATCTCCAGGACTCAAGTCCGGCCTGCCGGTTTCCCTGAACCCCTTCATAAATGTTACTTTGCTCACACTCCAACAGCACGTCAAGTATTAAAAACCATTCGTCTCCATTCACTCCTATCAAACATGCTCACGCACGCCTGCTGGAAGTTCAAGCCCCTCGCACACAAAACCTCCTTTACCCCCTCCCTCCAACCTTTCCTAGGCTGACCCCTACCCCGCCTTCCTTCCACTACAGACTGATACACTCTTGAAGTCATTCTGTTTCGCTCCATTCTCTCTACATGTCCGAACCACCTCAACAACCCTTCCTCAGCCCTCTGGACAACAGTTTTGGTAATCCCGCACCTCCTCCTAACTTCCAAACTACGAATTCTCTGCATTATATTCACACCACACATTGCCCTCAGACATGACATCTCCACTGCCTCCAGCCTTCTCCTCGCTGCAACATTCATCACCCATGCTTCACACCCATATAAGAGCGTTGGTAAAACTATACTCTCATACATTCCCCTCTTTGCCTCCAAGGACAAAGTTCTTTGTCTCCACAGACTCCTAAGTGCACCACTCACCCTTTTCCCCTCATCAATTCTATGATTCACCTCATCCTTCATAGACCCATCCGCTGACACATCCACTCCCAAATATCTAAATACATTCACCTCCTCCATACTCTCTCCCTCCAATCTGATATCCAATCTTTCATCACCTAATATTTTTGTTATCCTCATAACCTTACTCTTTCCTGTATTCACTTTTAATTTTCTTCTTTTGCACACCCTACCAAATTCATCCACCAATCTCTGCAACTTCTCTTCAGAATCTCCCAAGAGCACAGTGTCATCAGCAAAGAGCAACTGTGACAACTCCCACTTTATGTGTGATTCTTTATCTTTTAACTCCACGCCTCTTGCCAAGACCCTCGCATTTACTTCTCTTACAACCCCATCTATAAATATATTAAACAACCACGGTGACATCACACATCCTTGTCTAAGGCCTACTTTTACTGGGAAATAATTTCCCTCTTTCCTATGTACTCTAACTTGAGCCTCACTATCCTCGTAAAAACTTTTCACTGCTTTCAGTAACCTACCTCCTACACCATACACCTGCAACATCTGCCACATTGCCCCCCTATCCACCCTGTCATACACCTTTTCCAAATCCATAAATGCCACAAAGACCTCTTTAGCCTTATCTAAATACTGTTCACTTATATGTTTCACTGTAAACACCTGGTCCACACACCCCTTACCTTTCCTAAAGCCTCCTTGTTCATCTGCTATCCTATTCTCAGTCTTACTTTTAATTCTTTCAATAATAACTCTACCATACACTTTACCAGGTATACTCAACAGACTTATCCCCCTATAATTTTTGCACTCTCTTTTGTCCCCTTTGCCTTTATACAAAGGAACTATGCATGCTCTCTGCTAATCCCTAGGTACCTTACCCTCTTCCATACATTTATTAAATAATTGCACCAACCACTCCAAAACTATATCCCCACCTGCTTTTAACATTTCTATCTTTATTCCATCAATCCCGGCTGCCTTACCCCCTTTCATTTTACCTACTGCCTCACGAACTTCCCCCACACTCACAACTGGCTCTTCCTCACTCCTACAAGATGTTATTCCTCCTTGCCCTATACACGAAATCACAGCTTCCCTATCTTCATCAACATTTAACAATTCCTCAAAATATTCCCTCCATCTTCCCAATACCTCTAACTCTCCATTTAATAACTCTCCTCTCCTATTTTTAACTGACAAATCCATTTGTTCTCTAGGCTTCCTTAACTTGTTAATCTCACTCCAAAACTTTTTCTTATTTTCAACAAAATTTGTTGATAACATCTCACCCACTCTCTCATTTGCTCTCTTTTTACATTGCTTCACCACTCCCTCTTTTTCTCCATATACTCTTCCCTCCTTGCATCACTTCTACTTTGTAAAAACTTCTCATATGCTAACTTTTTCTCCCTTACTACTCTCTTTACATCATCATTCCACCAATCGCTCCTCTTCCCTCCCGCACCCACTTTCCTGTAACCACAAACTTCTGCTGAACACTTAACACTACATTTTTAAACCTACCCTATACCTCTTCGACCCCATTGCCTATGTTCTCATTAGCCCATCTATCCTCCAATAGCTGTTTATATCTTTCCCTAACTGCCTCCTCTTTTAGTTTATAAACCTTCACCTCTCTCTTCCCTGATGCTTCTATTCTCCTTGTATCCCATCTACCTTTTACTCTCAGTGTAGCTACAACTAGAAAGTGATCTGATATATCTGTGGCCCCTCTATAAACATGTACATCCTGAAGTCTACTCGACAGTCTTTTATCTACCAATACATAATCCAACAAACTACTGTCATTTCGCCCTACATCATATCTTGTATACTTATTTATCCTCTTTTTCTTAAAATATGTATTACCTATAACTAAACCCCTTTCTATACAAAGTTCAATCAAAGGGCTCCCATTATCATTTACACCTGGCACCCCAAACTTACCTACCACACCCTCTCTAAAAGTTTCTCCTACTTTAGCATTCAGGTCCCCTACCACAATTACTCTCACTTGGTTCAAAGGCTCCTATACATTCACTTAACATCTCCCAAAATCTCTCTCTCTCCTCTGCATTCCTCTCTTCTCCAGGTGCATACACGCTTATTATGACCCACTTCTCGCATCCAACCTTTACTTTAATCCACATAATTCTTGCTTTTACACATTCATATTCTCTTTTCTCCTTCCATAACTGATCATTCAACATTACTTCTACCCCTTCCTTTGCTCTAACTCTCTCAGATACTCCAGATTTAATCCCATTTATTTCCCCCCACCGAAACTCCCCTACCCCCTTCAGCTTTGTTTCGCTTAGGGCCAGGACATCCAACTTCTTTTCATTCATAACATCAGCAATCATCTGTTTCTTGTCATCTGCACTACATCCACGCACATTCAAGCATCCCAGTTTTATAAAGTTTTTCTTCTTCTCTTTTTTAGTAAATGTCTACAGGAGAAGGGGTTACTAGCCCATTGCTCCCGGCATTTTAGTCGCCTCATACGACACGCATGGCTTACAGAGGAAAGATTCTTTTCCACTTCCCCATGGACAATAAAAGAAATATAGAAGAACAAGAGCTATGTAGAAAAAGGAGAAAAACCTAGATGTATGAATATATATATGCATGTGCATGTCTGTGAAGTGTGACCAAAGTGTAAGTTGGAGTAGCAAGATATCCCTGTTATCTAGCGTGTTTATGAGACAGAAAAAGACACCAGCAATCCTACCATCATGCAAAACAGTTACAGGTTTCTGTTTCACAGTCATCTGGCAGGACGGTAGTACTTCCCTGGGTGGTTGCTGTCTACCAACCTACTACCTATTATTATTATTATTATATTTTCTCAGTTGTTTGTTGGGTTATCTTATTCAAACTTGGGCAATGTATGATGGAAAGATACTTCTTCACGTACACCAAAAATGAAAGAAATCAGACCATAAATAGCGGAGTTCACTTCTCAGCCATTAGCGGCCACTTAGCGGTATATTTTTGTATGGTTGTTATGGTTATATTCTCATTTTTTTGGTCTCATTTGATAGAATGAAAGATATATTACAGAAATAGATATGATTTTGATTGCTTTCGTGACAAAAAGTACCTTGAAATTGCGCTCACAGTAGCGAAAATGTTCTATTCTTTAGCGAAGGTCAAGAGTAAACAAATACCGTCCAATACCTGTCTGCCTGCCAGTCCAAATCCCAATACGGAGTCAAGAATGGCTTGACATTATTTATACAATTATTACAATAATGCAGCAGTCTGCATAACAGTAAATCTTCTATTTTTTTGTGAATAAAAATTCCAAATGAAAAGCAAGAGTAATATAAGAGGGACCTGTAGCCATGACTAATGAACAGAGAAAATGTTATTTTAGTGCCAGGAATGTCTGCATTGTTTATTCTGGATCCTATTTTGAAATTGGCATCTATTGAAATTTGTGTGAAATCGGCCAAATTGCCAATTTCTGACCACTTTATTGGGTAGTTGAAATAAGTGAATGGGCAGTTTCTTGTACTCAGTTGACAGACTAGAAGTAAATAAGTTTATTTAGGTACAGTGGAACCTCAAAAATCGAACTTAATCCGTTCCAGGAGCTAGTTTTAAATTCGAAAAGTCTGAAATTCAAAGCAATATTTCCCATAAGAAATAATGGAAATACAATTAATCCGTTCCAGAAAACCAAAAATATTCACACAAAAAATACATTTTATAGAGATTAATTGCAGTTTTACATACAACAAATACTATAGTTTTTAATTATGTATAGTAATACATATAAAATAACATTTTTACTTACCTTTATTGAAGATTGGTGATGGCATCTGGAAGATAGGGAGGAGGAGAGAGGGAGTTGTGGTTAGTGTTTGGAAGGAGAATCCCCCTCCATGAGGACTTCAGGTAAAGCCCTCTCTGGGGTTACTTCCCTTCTGTCTTTTAATGCCACTAGGACCAGCTTGAGAGTCACTGGACCCCTGTCTCGCAAAATAACTGTCCACAGTCCTCTGTTTCTGGCACCTCTTTAACATTTCCCTAAAATGGGACATGGTTCTGTCACTGAACTTGTTGCAAAGATGGCTTGTTTCAGCTTGCTCAGGGTGGTACTTCTGCACAAACATTTGGACATCATTCCACTTGGCACAAATCTCCTTAATCTTTGAAGAAGGCACCTCATCCACTCCCTATATTAACACCTTTCGCAACATCAGCTTCCTTGATTTGTTCTTTCT
The DNA here is from genome assembly GCF_026875155.1 of Cherax quadricarinatus. Taxonomy (NCBI): domain Eukaryota; kingdom Metazoa; phylum Arthropoda; class Malacostraca; order Decapoda; family Parastacidae; genus Cherax; species Cherax quadricarinatus. The sequence continues at coordinate 58,860,222 of NC_069409.1, read as the reverse complement.
TTGACAGGATAGAACCGATGGTCGACTTGTTTTTTCCCATGCATCCTGGCAAGCTCAACAAGTCTCACACCACTCTCATACTTCTGTATTATTTCCTTCTTCACATCTATGGTGTTTCTCACTTTCTTTACCACAGGGGTACCACTAGCAAGTTTCTTTGGGCCCATGGCAGCTTATTTCACAGTCCCACAAGCACTAAACACAACAAAATAATTGTAAAATGTGTAAATGAGAGCGCAGGTTAATGTTCACTCAAGCATAAACAAAGCTAGACTGCTCACGGCGCCTGCGTGGGGACGCGGACGGAGCGGGCGGCAGACAGGTCCCGTACCCGGCGGTCCGAAAATAGGGGCACGTTCGATAATAGGGACACAGTTTGTCCGAAAAAATGGTCCTTTTTTCGAAACGTTCGATATGTGATACGTTCGATTTTTGAGGTTCCACTGTATACACAAATACAGTTACATAGATTACCATACATAGCAGTGTATGTATAGAGAACCTAGGATAACCCAGAAAAGTCAGACAAAGTGACTTATTTCCAGTACCTGGCTTGGGCTTGCCATATATGATTTTTGGTAAATGTTTTTTTTTTTCTCGGTTGTTTGTTGGGCTATCTCATTGAAACTTGGGCAATGTATGATGGAAAGATGCTTCTTAACGCACAACAAAAATAAAAAAGACAGACGATAAATAAGGGAGTTAACTTCTCAGCCATTAGCCGCCTCTTTGCAGTGTATTTTCATATGGTTTTTAAGGTTGTATTCTCATTTTTTGGGGTTCATTTGATAGAATGGAAGATATATTACAGAAATAGACATGATTTTGATTGCTTTCATGACGAAAAATACCTTGAAATTGAGCTCAAAGTAGCGGAAATGTTCGATTTTTGCCGATGTTCATTGAACTGTGTAAGTCAAGTTGGTTAATTTTATTAAGTGTATTCTAACGTAACCACTCTGTAATCCGGCAAACTCAGTAATCCGGCACACTACAGGTCCCAATGATGCCGGATTTGTGATGGAGGACCTGTATGTATAAGTTCTGAAAGGTATTTACGTATACCAAATAGGAATACCTCATTATAAATCATGAAACTAGAATTTTTTTTACCAAATGCAATGTACTAGTCTTTTCTGTTACTATTTCATTTGGTGAATATATATTTTAATATTCAGTGCTGGGCTCAGTGTTAGATGTACAGAGATTATGAAAAAATATAAATTCTAACAAATTAAAAAAATTAATATATTCTTAAGATAATCTTGAGGCAATGATGCATCTAAAAAAATTTCTACAAAATCTGTCAAATTATTTTCAGTTAATATAATCTAGAATAATAACTCTTATAAAAAAATCATTTGCTTCCTAGGTTTTGTTACCATTTCTCTTATTGTAGCCTCTTTAATTTAGTAATTTAAAAATATTTTTTATAAAACCATTTATCTCCATGGTGTATGAATAATTACTGTTTTTATCAGTTTCCTTTTTCATTGCTTCTGATAATTAAAAAACTTATTTACTTGTATCTCACTTACAGGATGTCATCTATAATGGAACCATTGATAGATGCAATAATAGTATCATCACTAAATGCTGGTACAGACTGTATCCAGGTATGTCCTGTTGCTAAGTTCTTTCTGTGTGGAGTCCATGTATTTTTTAAACTTGCCAAGAAAAATGCCCTAAAATTTTAATCGATCAATCAACATTCAGTAGTTAATTCTCTGCAGGTCAAAAATATTTAGGTTCTGTATATAAATTTTAGTGCTATCAGTGACATATTTTGGTGCTGTTCTTTCAAGAAATATTGCTTTTCAGTTCAGTAAACATTTTGTTGAACAGGCAAAAATTTTATATTTTTTCAAGGCGATTGTGGCCAGGTATTGGTTATCCTTATGAATATATTTGTATACAGGTCCCAAGTACTACATATAAATTTTGGTATGCAGTAGGGCCCCACTTATACGGCAGGTTAGGTTCCAAGCTACTGCTGTAAAGCAGACATCGCTGGAAAGCAGAACGTCATTTTTTTTCTACTTATAAATGGATATAAATGCTAGATAACAAGTTTACATTAATATATATTAAGTTAGCAATAGAACTAGGCATTAAAAACAAGGACCATAACATTGTATCAATCGCATCTGCTAGAAAAATGACAGGATGGATAATGAGAACCTTCAAAACTAGGGAGGCCAAGCCCATGATGACACTCTTCAGGTCACTTGTTCTATCTAGGCTGGAATATTGCTGCACTCTAACAGCACCTTTCAAGGCAGGTGAAATTGCCGACCTAGAAAATGTACAGAGAACTTTCACGGCGCGCATAACGGAGATAAAACACCTCAATTACTGGGAGCGCTTGAGGTTTCTAAACCTGTATTCCCTGGAACGCAGGAGGGAGAGATACATGATTATATACACCTGGAAAATCCTAGAGGGACTAGTACCGAACTTGCACACGAAAATCACTCACTACGAAAGCAAAAGACTTGGCAGACGATGCACCATCCCCCCAATGAAAAGCAGGGGTGTCACTAGCACGTTAAGAGACCATACAATAAGTGTCAGGGACCGAGACTGTTCAACTGCCTCCCAGCACACATAAGGGGGATTACCAACAGACCCCTGGCAGTCTTCAAGCTGGCACTGGACAAGCACCTAAAGGCAGTTCCTGATCAGCCGGGCTGTGGCTCGTACGTTGGTTTGCGTGCAGCCAGCAGCAACAGCCTGGTTGATCAGGCGCTGATCCACCAGGAGGCCTGGTCACAGACCGGGCCGCGGGGGCGTTGACCCCCGAAACTCTCTCCAGGTAAACTCCAGGTAAACTGCACCCATTACCTACCTTAAAATATTTGTAGTCCTAATGCAGGGTGAGAGGTGAGTTTTATTTGTAGGAAGTCAGGTTTGGGAGGTATGATAGCCAGCCAGGTCAGCCCACCCCTCCCACACGTAATATGCTATGACATTTAATTAAAGCGCCCCAGAGCGATAAAATACATATACAGTACATTCATTAATTACCTTAAAATATTTGTAATCTTAATGTAGGATGAGAGGTGAGTTTTACTTGTAGGAAGTCAGGTGGTAGCCAGCCAAGGCAGCGCTCCCCACTCCACCCCACCCACATGTAATGTAAACAAACCAGGTGAACGCATCTGGTTTTCATCAATTTACATTGTGTACAAGTTGTCTCCACGTTGATATAGTAGAATAAATAAAGAAAAACACTCCCATTCTCCTGTAACACCATTTTTAGAAGAAATGAGACTCTGAGTGAAGGCATACGAAAGGAATAATTTTCTAGTTACCCCCAGTAATATTATAGTGACGTTTTCTCAGATGTTGGGTTAGAAGTCACCTGGCTACCACAAGTCCTACAAGTCGCCTGGCTACTATCATGTTTATATGTTATGTAGTGTGTTTTATTATATAATTTTGAAAAAAAATATCATAGATGGATCAATGGAAATGTCTATATTAACGTAATATACGATATTTAATGCGCCCAAAAGATTAAGTATTACGTCAAGAGTAGAGAGACTCTTGGTGATTTTAATGTGTACCTGCATGCCAGCACAGTGTGTAAGTATATTTAGGTACAGGTACATATAAGAGTACATATACAATATGCAATACCTTTAACTCCTTGACTGTCACAACCCCAAATCCTGAGGTATCTCCTGGTGTCGCAAAATTTCCGAAAAAAGTTATTTTTTCTTATGAAATAATAGAGAATTTTTTCCTTATTGTAACGACACCAAAAGAATGAAATTTGATGGAAAACTGACGGAATTACGCTCTCGCGAAGTTAGCGACCTCGGCTATATTTACGAATTGGCAATTTCGCCCACTTTGAGCCCTATTTTCGGCTAATTCCATTGTTCCAGTCAACCAATCTCATAGCTATTTCTTTAGAACTCCATTTGTTCTATCGATTGAGTACAGGAAACTGCCCATTTACTGATTCAACTACCCAATAACATGGTCAGAAATTTGCAATTTGGCCAATTTCACGAAAATTAAAAAAATATGACAATTTTAAAAAAAAAGGGGTCCAGAATGAACAATGCAGACATTCCTTGCTCAAAAATAACATTTTCTTTGTTCATCAGTCACGTCTCCAGACCCCTCTGATATTACTCTTGCTTTCTATTTTGAATTTTTATTCAGACAAAAAATAGATTTACTGTTGTGCAGACTACTTCAATATTGTAATAATTGTATAAATAATGTCAACCTATTCATGACTGCATATTAGAATGGCTACTTGGACATTTATTGGAAAAGGACATCATTTCCCCTACTTTGAGCTCCATTTCAAGGTTCTTTTCATAGTAAAACCAATCAAAATCACCTCTATTTCTATAATATGTTTTCCATTCTATCAAATGAGACCAAGACGAGAATACAACCATAAATGCTATATGAAAATAGACCACAAAGTCATCATTTTAATTAAAAAAAAAACGGTCGGAGTTTTTTTTTCTCATTCACTGCATGCTGCAGGATTTTTTTTATGTGGTGCACACTGACCACACAGACCCATTCTCTCACATGTGGGCCTTCCAGCTTTCTCCTGCTTGATTTGAAGCCGCTAGAATTATTGAGTATATATACGTCTGAAACACTGGCTTGTAAGACGTATGTATACGGCCGAAACAGTCAAAGGGTTAAAACACTTGAAAAATTTGGAAAGTTTCCTGACATAGAGAGGTGCTCTCAGAGAATGTAAACAAACCAAGTGGGGCACGCCATATTTGAAAGAACGCTCACTGTGTAGCAAGTTTTGGTCATAATTTGAAATCACCATATTAGTGGAACACTGTAAGGCAAAATGCCATAAAGCAGGGCCCTACTTTATAAGTATTGTAATCATTTTGAAAAATGAGAATTTAGGATGAAGCCTCTTCGATGTCTTTTAGCACACTTTCTGCATGTTGAAACGATGATGTACCTCCTATGGAAGTATAATATTGCTTATTGTTCACATGGCCTTATTATAAATATTTGTTATTTTTAAAAAAGAACTGTTTTTTTATATTTATTATCTTTCAGGTTTATGATGGTGCCACTGGAACTCAGTTAAAGAGCTATCGAGGACTCCCTGTTGCATCATCAACACTGTGCTTGGTTGGTAGGTAGTCTTTTGTGTTATTGTATTGTCATAAGCTGGAAATAATTATTGCTTTTATTGCAGAAATGCTGTATCTTAAACTATGTATGTACTCTACATACAGAATACAAAATGTACAAAAGACCGTCATTTAGGACGAGTTTATTTGGCACGATTTGGGTATTGCACGATTGAAGAATTGCAGCACAGTTATGTAACACGTCATATAATTAATTTAACACAGTTCAGTTTGTGAGAAGGAAAAAAAATTCTCTTTCGCTCTAGTGGCTGCCTTGTTGTGGAGCAGCCGGGGAGCCCTCCCACCATCCCCTGCCACTCCCCAACACCACCCCACTATCCCAGTGTTCGTAATTCATACGTGTCCAGTCTTTCTCTGCTACAAGGCAGCAGTGTTTGTGAATTGTGTTATGATATTTTAATTACTATATCTTGTATCTGCCAAGCAATCATGACACCCAGTAGCCATACCAGTGTTGCTGAAAGTGGCACGAAGAGGTATAAGCACTTAAGTCTTAGAATTAACAAAGAAGCAAAGATATTAGACAAGAGATAACCTGTAGCCATAATGATGTGTTACTTTGTACACAGAAAAAGAGGTAAACATGAGTTTGTGTTACTGACTGAATGACTAACTTACTGAATGACTGACATAATAACTGACTAAACTGACTATAACGGGATTATTTGGTAGGCTGTAAGCGGGTGGTTCAATGATAGACGTCTTCTTCGGAGGCTTCTTACTTTATTGTTAAGTCGTGGTGGGTACACAGGCTTGTGTTGTGCCCATGGCCCGGGAAGGGCCATCCCACGAGAGAGAGCTAATAGTACTTGTGTCTTGCTGCTAGGCCGCTGTGTGAGTGAGAGCGTGGCAAGGGCCGGCAGGCTGGCGTGCCCACCGAGAGGCCTGGCTACAGAGGGCAGCATCTGAGTGGTGCGAAATATGAACTAAGCTGGCAGACAGCATGGGCAGTCTGTGCAGACAGTACAGGCTGTCTACATACGCTCGGCCACCTACCGCTCGTCGTCCCGACCCGACAATACTGGTGGTAAAAGAATCTCGGTCTCTCTCTCGTAGGAAAAGGGCACAGAACACAAAATAAAAACATATATATACATATGGACATGAAAAAAAAACTTCCTACAGGGAGGGAAGAAAAAAACAAGTGGGGGTGTGCTAAACATCGTGGTCATAGGCAGTGAGCGTTGATGGGCATCACTGCACGCCTTCCTGTGTCTGGACAGATACTGCAACACAGGAGACATCGCTGTGGCTGAGCTGTGACGTAACAGGTTACGGTCTCCTCTGGAACGGTGAAGCAGTCATCGTAGGAGTCGCTGCAGGTTTCACTCAACTTGGGGCACGACATGCTGGTGCCCTCGAGTGAGGCGTCGACAAAACTCGGCAACTGGGCAGGACTTCTGGCAAGCGACTCAGGAGGACACTTCTCGACTGGTACTGTCGCTGGGCTGTCACTGCCGGCGAGCGTGGAGTGAGTTGTGGAGCAAGTCGTGGCAGAGACTACTGGGCGAAACATCTGGGAGTCGTAACATCATACACCAGACTGCAGTGAGCGAGCTAGCAGTCAAAGTGACATCTTCTTTGTGCAGGCTGCTCACTGAAGCTTGTGACACGAGGCTGACACAGTGTGTCATTCTCTCGACAGTTGGAGTTATAGCAGAGGTTAGTCTAAGCGTCCCCAGACTTGTTTCTCTACATATAACTGCACTCTGAAGGTCTGGAGGTGAAGTGAAACAAATCTCGATGGGAATCGTAGTATCATGTGGGAGTTCGACTCGTGGATTAGGTAAGAAATACTCACATAGGCTGTTATTACGTATAATTACAGATATGTGGAGAGAGCCCTTACAGCCGTGGCGTATCTCACTCGCTCCTCTCGTAACACTGACTGGCCGCCCACAGTACCCTATGTGAGGGGGCCTTTGATACTGCTGAGGTCAGCACAATATGAATTCAGATAGTGACTCAGGCAGAGACGGATGGTCGTTGAGTCAACGGTACCTGGTTACTGGTAACTGGTTACTACTACTGAGAGTAGCAGGTACGATTCTGCAGAACATCACGAGCGACGAGCATAAAAGCTTTCTGTACAAGAGGGCTCGGTCACTCGGGGGCTGACTGACATCAGCTGTCAAACGTACTGGTCACTCGGGTGACTTAGCACAGTGGTGCTACTCAGGTCTGGCTCAGACCTCACTGGTCACACGGAAACTTTAAGCACACCCGCGGTACATGCGGTACAACATGGCTTAAACTAGCAAATGATGCTTTTCTGTGCATAAAACTGACACTAAGACATATACTAAAATGTGAGAACACTGACTGAGAGGAATTAACACATGACATTTATCTTCTCTTAGTCTTCTCGGAGAATTTCGGCAAATTTCGGCTGGATCCTGCTTGTACCTGAGTCTGGATGCTCAAACGTGCAGACACGACATCAGGATAACTCGTTGAGAGACGGATGCTTCTTGCATGGGGTGATGAAGTGAAGATGATTTCATACCTCTTCCTTCCTCTCTCAGGGCAAACACAACTGCTGCGACCACCGCTTTCCACCATTTATAAAAAAGGATTATTTGGTAGTATGGTAGCGGGGAGTAAATGATAACTTCTTCTTCGGAGGCTTCTTACTTTATTGTTAAGTCATGGTGGGTACACAGGCTTGTGTGTTTGTGCCCATGGCCCGGGCAGGGCCATCCCACGAGAGAGAGCTGGGAGTACTTGTGTCTTCCTGCCTGGCCTTGCCACGCTCTCACTCTCACAGCGGCCTAGCAGGAAGACACAAGTACTCCCAGCTCTCTCTCGTGGGATGGCCCTGCCCGGGCCATGGACACAAACACACAAGCCTGTGTACCCACCACGACTTAACAATAAAGTAAGAAGCCTCCGAAGAAGAAGTTATCATTTACTCCCCGCTACCATACTACCAAATAATCCTTTTTTATAAATGGTTCAATGATAGACGTCTTCTTCGGAGGCTTCTTACTTTGTTAAGTCGTGGTGGGTACACAGGCTTGTGTTGTGCCCATGGCCCGGGAAGGGCCATCCCACAAGAGAGAGCTACTAGTACTTGTGTCTTGCTGCTAGGCCGCTGTGTGAATGAGAGCGTGGCAAGGGCCGGCAGGCTGGCATGCCCACCGAGAGGCCTGGCTACAGAGGGCAGCATCTGAGTGGCGCGAAATATGAACTAAGCTGGCAGACAGCATGGGCTGTCTGTGCAGACAGTACAGGCTGTCTACATGACTGACTTACTGGGTGACTTGACTGAATGACTTACTGAGTGACTTGACTGAATGACTTGACTGAGTGACTTACTGAGTGACTTGACTGACTTACTGAGTGACTTGACCGAATGACTTACTGAGTGGCTTGACTGACTTACTGAATGACTTGATTAACTGAATGACTTAAAGTTAGACACTTCAGTACAACCATCGACTTCAGTACCAAAACCTCTACCATCCACCTCAGCCCAGTAGGACCACAACATAACTCTCCACTCTCTTCACAATCATCCACAAACACCAACACCCACAATTTAAGGCAAGAAATACAGTGGACCCTCGGCTAACAATATTAATCCATTCCTGAGAGCTCATCGTTAGGTGAAATTATCGTTAGCCGAATTAATTTTCCCCGTAAGAAATAATGTAAATCCAATTAATCCGTTCCAGACAGCCAAAAGTATTAAAAAAGATTTTTTTTTTTTCATGAAATATACATTTCCCTACAAAGAAAATAATGAGACATGCACAACAACTATATAAATAAATGTTAAAATGACACTTACCTTTATTGAAGAGTACTGATGAGTGATGAGACACTGTTTTTCTTGAACACTGGGATTTTCAGAGTGATACATGAGTAAAGGCTTCACTTTGCAATCCCCACTAGCATAACAACAAAACAAGAAAGTTAGCCTGTCTTTCATAGGCTTGTGTCCTGGGAGTGCCTTTTCCTCCTGAGTAATGTAAGTCCTGTTTGGCATTTGTTCCTGAACAGGCCTGTTTTGTCACAATTGAACACTTGTTGGGGTTGGAATTTTTCAGCTTCAGATTCTTAAATCTCTCAAACCAATCTTTGCTGGCCTTAAATTCACCAATATGACCACTAGTACCAGGCATTTTTTTCCTGTTCACCTGGGTGTTAGTCGACTGGTGTGGGTCGCATCCTGGGGGACAAGATTAAGGACCCCAATGGAAATAAGTTAGACAGTCCTCAATGACTCACTGACTTTCTTGGGTTATCCTGGGTTGCTAACCCTCTGGGGTTAATTGTTTCTCAGTAATTGTGTCTCGTTAAGCCACACCAACAACTGTCTCTCCACATCTTCGAGTACTACAGCTGACTGTGGTGCAGCAACAGCTGACCATGGTATGATAGTATTTCTCACCCTTTTTACCACAGGGTTGGCACTAGAAGCTTTCTTTGTAACTGTGAAATAAGCAGTTACAAGCACTATAAACAATGGAATAATACAAAATGTATCGAATGTATGCATGAAACCGGCCACCCTGGCTTGTAAACAATGACGGCAGGGCAGCTGAGGCGGTCAGCCTGGACGGACAGGTTCGGGACGAATCATGTCAGGTGAGTTTTTTTATCGTTAGCCAGGCCAAAATTTTTATGCTCAAACGGTTCGTTGGACGGATTTAACGTTATGTGATGCGTTCGTTAGCCGAGGGTCCACTGTACTATTATTTCTGTTACATTTGTAGTCTTAAGCAGTAAAAACAACATAATACATCACAACACTGAACTACAACTGCATATTCACTTTCATTTTTGTAAGATGTGGAGGCTTAAAAAAAAAGTTGTTTGGCTTTTTGGGGGCTCCCAGGAATGTAACCCTATTTTTTCCATAAGTTCTTCAGTTTATCTAACACGATTTTACCTAACACGGCATTTTCAGGAACGTAACTCCCCTGCTAAATGACAGTTTACTGTAGGTACAGTGGTACCTCAAATTTTGAACAGCTCCTAACTCGAACAACTATGTAAGTGTATATTTGTAAGTGCTTTTGTTAGTGTATTTTTGGGGGTCTGAAACGGACTAATCTAATTTGCATTATTCCTTATGGGAACAAATTTGTTCGGTATTGGCACTCTAACAGCCTTCTGGAACAAATTAAGTTCACAACTTGAGGTACCACTGTATGTCTTTTCATAGAAAGGAGGAAACAGGTGAAAGACCTAGTAATATTAATGTCAGATGAGCTTTGCTTTAGAGAACAAAATATAACAAGTGTAGCAGTGGCCTGCAGAATGGCAGGTATTTAGTTTTATGAAAATTTAAGAAAAGATTCCATGCCAATTATGCTGTTTCAAAACATTTAATCTCATTTAGAGCATTTCTTTTCCCCATAGTTCCACTCAAGGCAGACAACATATCCAGATTATAAAATAAACATTGCTTATTTACTGCCTACTTACAAATAATAAAACATTTTAATTACTGGGATCACCTCAAATTAATTAAATTGTGCTTTCTGGAATGGAGATGATTGATCTCATAATCTAGTATACTTGAAAAATATTTGAAATTCAGGTCCCTAATCTACAAAAATACCAGTGGAATTTATTGAAGTGAAAGATACAGGAGGAAGTATCAAATAAACCCAGTATAGAACAAACCTAATGTCCTCTGTTTGTGCCATAAGGACCTTTATAGAACATTGCATTTCCTTTCAGTACATATGGCTGTTTACCCTCTAGCCAGAAGATCCTGTACTGTATAAGAAAAATTTTCACAGCAAAACAATTCTTCAAGAGGAAATGGGACAAGATTTTGCAGGATGTGTTGGATCATCCAGATTGTGATAGATATAAAAATATGGGGAGAAACAACCTGGCTTATCAGGTGGTCACCAAGAAAGCTTGGCTTTGGGCCTATAGTAATCATGAAAATACACAGTCTCTTGAATCTAGTCCCTGATATATTAAAGTGAGATACTGGCCATAGTATGTGAGCAGCTACTAGTCTAGAGAAAATAAAATACTGGTACAGTGGACCCTCGGTTATCAGCCGTAATCCGTTCCAGAAAGTCAGCCGAAAACCGAAATGGCCGAAAACCGAAATAATATTACCCATGAGAATTAATGGAAATACAATTAATCTGTTCCAGACAAAAATACAGTATTCACAAACAAAAAAAAAATTTTAACAATTATATAAATATTGCATACGTTTATTGAAGACTAATGCTGGCTTCTGGAGGATAGGAAGGAGGAAAGAGGGTGGGCTTAGTGTTTCGAAGGGGAATCCCCCTCCATGAAGACTTCAGGTACCAAGTCCTTATCCAGGGTTTCTTCCCTTCTTGGTCTTTTAATGCCACTAGGACCAGCTTGAGAATCACTGGACCCCTGTCTCACAGAATAACTGTCCAGAGTGCTCTGTTTCTGGTGTCTCTTTAAGATTTCCCTGAAGTGAGACAGGGTTTTGTCACTAAACATGTTGCAGATATGGCTTGTTTCAGCTTTGTCAGGGTGGTACTTCTCGACAAAACTTTGCACATCATTCCACTTTGCACAAATGTCCTTAATCAATGAAGAAGGCACCTCCTTCACTCCCTCTTCCTCCTCCTCTGAAGCAGGTTCCTCAGCTGCAGTCTGTTGCTGTTCAAGTTGAAGCTCTTGCAGCTCTTCAGTGGTTAGCTCTTCCCTGTGGTTCTCCACCAACCCTTCCACATCCTCGCCACTCACCTCCAACCCCAGGGACTTCCTCAGTGCCACAATAGAGTCCACAGGGTCTGCAGGGTCAGGGTCAGCCTCAAACCCTTCAAAATCTCTCTCTTGGACACAATCTGGCCACAGTTTTCTCTAGGCAGAGTTCAAAGTCCTGGAAGTCACTCTCTCCCAAGCCTCACCTATATGGCTTATGCAGTGGAGGACAGTGAAGTGATTCCTCCAGAACTCTCTTAGGGTCAACTGAGTGTCCGAGGTCACTTCAAAGCACTTTTGAAACACTGCTTTTGTGTAGTTTTTTGAAGTTAGAAATGACCTGCTGGTCCATGGGCTGGAGGAGAGGGGTGGTGTTAGGAGGCAAGAACTTCACTTCTATAAAGCAGAAGTCCCTAAACACTTGGTCTTCCAAGTCTGGAGGATGTGCAGGAGCATTGTCCAGTAACAGGAGGCACTTGAGTGGCAATTTCTCTTCCAGGAGGTATTTTTTCACACTTGGGCCAAACACATCATTAACCCACTCTTTGAAAATATGCCTTGTGTCCCATGCCTTATATCGCACACAATCTATTCTTCATGACATTGTTTTTTCTTGAACACTGGGATTTTCTGAGTGATACACGAGTAAAGGCTTCACTTTGAAATCCCCACTAGCATTACCACACAACAAAAGAGTAAACCTGTCTTTCATAGGCTTGTGTAGGACAGTGCCTCTTCCTCCTGAATAATGTAGGTTCTGTTTGGCATTTTCTTCCAAAACAGGCCTGTTTTGTCACAATTGAACACTTGTTGAGGTTCGAATCCTTCAGCCTTTACATAGTCCTGGAATTCGTGAACATACTTTTCAGCTGCACATTTGTCAGAACTTGCAGCCTCACCATGCCTTACAACACTGTATATGCCACTATGCTTCTTAAATCTATCAAACCATCCTTTGCTGGCCCTAAATTCACAAACTGCAGCACTTGTTCCAGGCATTTTCTTTGCAAGATCCTCATGCAACTGCCTTGCCTTCTCACAAATAATCGACTCCACAACACTGTCTCCTATTAATTCTTTTTCCTTAATCCACAATAATAATAACTTTTCCATCTCTTCCTTATTGGTGGCCTTTGTTTAGTTAGAAAAGTTACTCCTTTCACAACATTAGCATGCTTGATTTGTTCTTTCTTTGCCAGGATGGCTGTAATTGTTGATCTATTCTTGCTGTACATCCTGACAAGTTCCAGCACCTTCATACCAGTCTCATATTTTTCAATCACTTCATGCTTAAATTCCATGGTGTTTCTCACTTTCTTTGTCACAGGAGCTTTCTTTGTAGCCATGGTTACTTATTTCACAGTTACACTGCAAAAATAACACAAACTACAATGGGAAATAAGCGAAATGTTTGGATGTATGAGCAGAAGCTTCCTCAGCCACCGAGAGACACAGCCAAACTGGCGTGCAAGTGGCCCCAGCCAGCGGATGGACGCATCCCAGATGGCCTATCACCGAATTAATGGCCAATAACTGGGCGCCGAAAAACCGGCCGATCACTGAGTTGGCCAATAACAGAAGCAGCCAATAACTGGGGGTCCACTGTACTATCTTATACCCATACCTCAAGAAAATCCACTTGCATAAAGACTTGGACTGTCAAGACTTGGAGTATTTCAGCAAACTTCATGTTGAAAAATCGTCCAGTATTTTTTTTTTTTTTTTTCAACTTGTCGGCCATCTCCCACCGAGGCAGGGGTGACCCAAAAAAGAAAGAAAATCCCCAAAAAGAAAATGCTTTCATCATCATTCAACACTTTCACCACACTCACACATAATCACTGTTTTTGCAGAGGTGCTCAGAATACAACAGTTTAGAAGCATATACGTATAAAGATACACAACATATCCCTCGAAACTGCCAATATCCCAAACCTCTCCTTTAAAGTGCAGGCATTGTACTTCCCATTTCCAGGACTCAAGTCCGACTATATGAAAATAAGCGGTTTCCCTGAATCCCTTCACTAAATATTACCCTGCTCACACTCCAACAGATCGTCAGGTCCCAAGTACCATTCGTCTCCATTCACTCCTATCTAACACACTCACGCACTCTTGCTGGAAATCCAAGCCCCTTGCCCACAAAACCTCCTTTACCCCCTCTCTCCAACCCTTTCGAGGACGACCCCTACCTTGCCTTCCTTCCCCTATAGATTTATATGCTTTCCATGTCATTCTACTTTGATCCATTCTCTCTAAATGACCAAACCACCTCAACAACCCCTCTTCTGCCCTCTGACTAATACTTTTATTAACTCCACACCTTTTCCTAATTTCCACACTCCAAATTTTCTGCATAATATTTACACCACACATTGCCCTTAGACAGGACATCTCCACTGCCTCCAACCGTCTCCTCGCTGCTGCATTTACCACCCAAGCTTCACACCCATATAAGAGTGTTGGTACTACTGTACTGTCATACATTCCCTTCTTTGCCTCCATAGATAACGTTTTTTGACTCCACATATACCTCAATGCACCACTCACCTTTTTTCCCTCATCAATTCTATGATTAACCTCTTTCTTCATAAATCCATCCGCCGACACATAAACTCCCAAGTATCTGAAAACATTCACTTCTTCCATACTCCTCCTCCCCAATTTGATATCCAATTTTTCTTTATCTAAATCATTTGATACCCTCATCACCTTACTCTTTTCTATGTTCACTTTCAACTTTCTACCTTTACACACATTCCCAAACTCATCCACTAACCTTTGCAATTTTTCTTTAGAATCTCCCATAAGCACAGTATCATCAGCAAAAAGTAACTGTGTTAATTCCCATTTTGAATTTGATTCCCCATAATTTAATCCCACCCCTCTCCCGAACACCCTAGCATTTACTTCTTTTACAACCCCATCTATAAATATATTAAACAACCATGGTGACATTACACATCCCTGTCTAAGACCTACTTTTACCGGGAAGTAGTCTCCCTCTCTTCTACACACCCTAACCTGAGCCTCACTATCCTCATAAAAACTCTTTACAGCATTTAATAACTTACCACCTATTCCATATACTTGCAACATCTGCCACATTGCTCCTCTATCCACTCTATCATATGCCTTTTCTAAATCCATAAATGCAATAAAAACTTCCCTACCTTTATCTAAATACTGTTCACATATATGCTTCAATGTAAACACTTGATCTACACATCCCCTACCCACTCTGAAACCTCCTTGCTCATCCGCAATCCTACATTCTGTCTTGCCTCTAATTCTTTCAATTATAATCCAGGATTAATTAATTAATTAATTAATTAATTAATTAATCATCCAGGATTAGTAACTACAAATAACATACAAAAGCAAAGTTAGATGACTTGTAGCTCCGTGGTAGCCCCTTAGGCCACAATCACAGGACCCTGAGTTCAATTCTGGGTGAATTGAGATGGCAGTTTTTCTGTTTATCTAGCACTAAATGCATACCTGGGTGTTAATTCACCACCATGGGTATCTGCTGAGGGAGGAAAGGCTGTTGTACCTTCACTGGATCAGGGCTTACTCAAAGGAAAATAATGTTATTGATGGCATGCCTGTTCCATTGTTTCTCTTGGAAATACCTTGCCTTCCTCTCACCCACTTGAAACAATTCCATTAGATGTTGGTTATATCTTTATTTCTGCAAATTTGGCTATTTTTAATTATGAGGAAATGATACAGTAATTATATTTGTTTATTTATTATATCTTGGCTGATTTTTTATTTTTCAGGGCATGGAACCTACTTGATGACAGCTCAGAGAGATAAACCATTTTTGCAGGCTTGGGCCATTCATCGTCATGAGGCATTACAGATAAGACTTGTTGTGCCAGGGAAGGTTAATGCTATGGCTATCAGTGCCACAGGTCCAAAATATTGTGTCACTGGTCAGTATTATTAAATTTTGTGTCGTTGATTGTAAGTGTGACAGACAGTAAATTATTCATAGATGGATAAAACCACATTGAGTACTGTAATTTGTTAATTCCCTTATCTTGGCTTGGTCAATACACAACTAAACAGTGATGGCTTTATTGAGAATAGAGAACACTCCAAATACACAGTATTACAAGTGTACTCACATTTGCTTGGTTCATTTCAGTTCATTAATCATCACTCAACTGAACAGGATCAGTCCTGTAATTAATTCACAATACAGTGGTACCTTGACTTACGAGTTTAATTTGTTCCATGACCGAGCTCTTAACTCAATCTGCTTATATATCAAATCAATTTTCCTCACTGAAATTAATTGAAATGCCATTAATCTGTTCCAGCCCCCAAAAAACCACTCCAATTTTTTTCTTATGGGTTTTTAAATAAGAAAAATGTATTTATAAATAAGAAATGATATTTGCCTTTATTGCCAGGTCTCAGCAATGCTTTAGAAATGCTGGAGTATTATGTATCAAACTCCTTGAAGCACAATGTAAGATGAATGTCACTCCACTGCCAGTGGAGTGACATTTGATGATCGTGCACTGCCTTGGCTTTATTTTTCACTGTTACACATAACATGTCTGTCTATTTGTCTGTCTGTCTAGCTCTGTGTTTGTCTCTGCTTATCTGTCTTTCTGTCTGCCTGTGTCTCTGTCTTCCAGTCTCTCTACTTGTCTCTCTGTCTCAGAGAGAGTTGCTCATGAACCAACAGGTATTACACACAATGCAGAGTGGGTCACGTCTGATTCCGGAACAAGTGAAAATGTGTATTACTTGGCATTCATGCTTATTATGCCTTATATCTACAAGCATAGTAGAGCACTTTGTCTGGATTTTTTGGGTTATCCTAGGTAATTTACACTATGTATAACTGTATTTATGTGTACCTGTGAGATAGAGACAGACAGAGATAGAGACAGAGATAGAGAAAGAGATAAAGAGATAGAAACAGAAATAGAGACAGAGATAAAGAGATGGAGACAAAGATAGAGAAAGAGACAGAGATAGAGGCAGAGATAGAGATACAGATAGACACACAGAGAGAGACACAAATAGACAGAGACATAGATACAGACAGACAGGAGATAGAGACAGCCAAAGCAAATCAGCCAGCCAGCCACCCAATCAGCCAGCCTGTCGAACATGTATTACACATGTTCCAGAACTGTTTCTCTTTACTTAGGGTATACGTTATAGAACATTCTGGCAGGATGACACTACCAGTGGTATCAAAATTGAAAGGATGTTATACATTGGTTATTATCAAGGTTTTTGATATTTCCTCTTTCCTGCGATTGGCGGCATATCTGAAGCTCGCTTGCAACTCGGATTTTGGCTCGCAACTCGAAACAAAAAATCAACCGAGCAACGGCTCGTAACTCAGAAAACTCGTAAGTTGGGGCACTCGTAAGTCAAGGTACCACTGTATTCCACAATACATCCCTGATACTGGGCTATCTTACCATGATGGCAGGGTTTGACCAAGAACTCAGAAGATATGACTCAGCAACCCAGTTTTCAGCCTAAATAGCAGGCTCATTCATCTTTTTGGCAGTTTTCTATGACTTACAGCATATGACTTGTAATGAATTATGGACATGGGTTTGACTAACTAATAAACCTAGGAATCTGTCATATGACAGTAACTTGGTCACAATAGAATCAGATTTTTACAGAAGTGTTGGTAATAGCAAATTGTTAATCATGCTGAAAGTTGATAATGATGTCAGAGAATTAATAATGATGTTAATAGATTTATGTTAAAAGCATTGAATTGAATAACCAAATGGTTTTAGTGCTTTGTAAATCATACAACTCTTTAATACTAACACTGGTGACCTTGTTCACCTAGCAGTAAATTGGTGGTACCTAGGTGTGAGCCAACTAGTGATAGTAATTTGTTGTAAGAAAATGGATATTAGGTCAAATGGTCAGAAGCACACATCATGGGAAAGTTCAAACATGTTTCTGCTTGTTTTATACAAGTTTTATTTCCTGTATTTATCACACTATAATATATACTATCACTGGCTTCACTGCCAGTTGCTATCTGGAATACTATACAACAAAACCACTAGTGCTCTTTTCCCATTAATTAATATATTCTTGCCATGATACATACATATTTTTACTAATTCCCATTATGAGATGGAATACATGCAGATTTTTTATTAGTTATAAATTTGGTTCATAAGATCCAAGGTATTCACTGCCCAGGAATACATCATGTTGAGCATAGTTCAATGGTTAAGAAAAAAAGCCCAATTCTTGACAAAAATTAAGTGAAAGTACTTCTGCAGTACTAAATTAACATTTGTATATTTTATAAAATAGGATTTTTTCATTCATATGTTCATGTTTTGGTTAACACTGGCTGCCAACCTCTAAACTCAAACCTTCAAAAGATCTACAAATAAATGGGTAGATATGCAAATCAATCTGTAGGACCCTGACAAATCATCAACACATGAATGCACTAGCAAATAAGTTTTACTGTACAGTGCCATACAATAAGTAGTAGTATTATAATTACGGTATTTTTATTAAAGTGCCAAACCTATGGGTCATACTGCAGTACTGTATATAAAATTTGGGTATACTGTATGAGGTTTGAGTGACTCAAAATCATAACATAACTGTAAACAAATGGAATAAATCAGATTGCTGCCACAGGTTTAACCCCATCCCCCACTCATTCTCTGATTTGAAGTGTGAATATCTGTACTTAAATTTTACAAAACTTTAATGTTTGAGTGTGAGCAAGGTAACATTTATGTAGGAATTCAGGGAAAATGGATAGACTGGACTGGCCTGGAGGTGAAAAGTAGAGTGCCTGCACTCAGGAGGGATGAAGATGTTGCAGTTCGGAGGGTCATATGAGCTATGATGTCGGCACACTTCTGACAGGACAGCAATTGAATGAATGACAGCAAATGCATCCCCCCTCCTTTGGGGAGTCACCCAATCTCTGTGGGGGACTGCTAGTGTGTTAAAAAAATTAGTGTCAGTGTACAGTGTTATAATTGTCTGTCTAGTTAACATGAATAATTGTTCAATTTTTCATCTTCCTGCTACAGTCTCAAAACAATCAGCACTGGGTACAAAATTTACAGCAGCATTCATCAGGTATCAAATTTATTAATGCCATTCTGACACAAACAAACCTATACTTCACACAAACTTTAGCAGATTTTTATTTGTACTTTAGCATTTTTTTCTTGTTTCAGCAATTAATGAAAAGTTATATATATACAAATTATTGTCTGGTCGTCTTCTTGGTGTTGCTAGCCGACACTACCAGCCAGTTACTCGTCTTGTATTCACTCCGTGTGGCAATTACTTTGCATCTGGTGGTGAAGATGGTTTTGTGTATCTATGGAGCTTGGCCAGTTTTATTGAAGCATTACACAAATATGATGCCCCACAGGTGCAACCACACTGTATCCTTGGTCAACATTCTGACACGGTAATTAAAAACCATTAATAAATTTATTATTGTAAATGAATTGAATGAGTTTTATATCTCACCATAGTATTGCTGATAGTGCTCAAAGTGTACTGCAATTATTATATCTTCCTTCATTAATCTTTTTTTTTTTTTTTTTTTTTTTTCAACAAGTCGGCCGTCTCCCACCGAGGCAGGGTGACCCAAAAAAGAAAGAAAATCCCCAAAAAGAAAATACTTTCATCATCATTCAACACTTTCACCACACTCGCACATTATCACTGTTTTTGCAGAGGTGCTCAGAATACAACAGTCTAGAAGCATAAACATATAAAGATACACAACATATCCCTCCAAACTGCCAATATCCCAAACCCCTCCTTTAAAGTGCAGGCATTGTACTTCCCATTTCCAGGACTCAAGTCCGACTATATGAAAATAACCGGTTTCCCTGAATCCCTTCACTAAATATTACCCTGCTCACACTCCAACAGATCGTCAGGTCCCAAGTACCATTCGTCTCCATTCACTCCTATCTAACACGCTCACGCACGCTTGCTGGAAGTCCAAGCCCCTTACCCACAAAACCTCCTTTACCCCCTCTCTCCAACCCTTTCGAGGACGACCCCTACCCCGCCTTCCTTCCCCTATAGATTTATATGCTTTCCATGTCATTCTACTGTGATCCATTCTCTCTAAATGACCAAACCACCTCAACAACCCCTCTTCTGCCCTCTGACTAATACTTTTATTAACTCCACACCTTCTCCTAATTTCCACACTCCGAATTTTCTGCATAATATTTACACCACACATTGCCCTTAAACAGGACATCTCCGCTGCCTCCAACCGTCTCCTCGCTGCTGCATTTACCACCCCAAGCTTCACACCCATATAAGAGTGTTGGTACTACTATACTTTCATACATTCCCTTCTTTGCCTCCATAGATAACGTTTTTTGACTCCACATATACCTCAACGCACCACTCACCTTTTTTCCCTCATCAATTCTATGATTAACCTCATCCTTCATAAATCCATCCGCCGACACGTCAACTCCCAAGTATCTGAAAACATTCACTTCTTCCATACTCCTCCTCCCCAATTTGATATCCAATTTTTCTTTATCTAAATCATTTGACACCCTCATCACCTTACTCTTTTCTATGTTCACTTTCAACTTTCTACCTTTACACACATTCCCAAACTCATCCACTAACCTTTGCAATTTTTCTTTAGAATCTCCCATAAGCACAGTATCATCAGCAAAAAGTAACTGTGTCAATTCCCATTTTGAATTTGATTCCCCATAATTTAATCCCACCCCTCTCCCAAACACCCTAGCATTTACTTCCTTTACAACCCCATCTATAAATATATTAAACAACCATGGTGACATTACACATCCCTGTCTAAGACCTACTTTTACCGGGAAGTAGTCTCCCTCTCTTCTACACACCCTAACCTGAGCCTCACTATCCTCATAAAAACTCTTTACAGCATTTAATAACTTACCACCTATTCCATATACTTGCAACATCTGCCACATTGCTCCTCTATCCACTCTATCATATGCCTTTTCTAAATCCATAAATGCAATAAAAACTTCCCTATCTTTATCTAAATACTGTTCACATATATGCTTCAATGTAAACACCTGATCTACACATCCCCTACCCACTCTAAAACCTCCTTGCTCATCCGCAATCCTACATTCTGTCTTACCTCTAATTCTTTCAATTATAACCCTACCGTACACTTTTCCTGGTATACTCAGTAAGCTTATTCCTCTATAATTTTTACAGTCTCTTTTGTCCCCTTTCCCTTCATTAATCATTGTCATTATTTTTTTTTATTTTCAAAACAAAGCTTAGTGCAGTTAATTTTTTTTTTTTTTTTTTTTGGACAGGTCAGGGGCACTTTATATGGCTATATTTTCTTGCCTGTGCATCTTTGTGTTTTACTTCTACCATTTGTATTAATTTATGCTTGCTGAGGCACTCTTCATTTATTAAGAGTTGTACAGCTCATTAGTAACCTTTAAACTTATCAATTAGATTTACTTGTTTTTTTATCTTTAGGTAATAAATATGGACATGTTATCCTTAGAAATTTGCTATTTTAAAATGATTTCTTTAGGTGACAGATTTGGCTATGACATCTTGTGGCATAAGGGGATTCCTTGTATCTTCATCACTGGATCATACTGCTCGGGTATTTGACTTAATGACTGGACGTCTCATGTATACTTTAGTTACTGCTGTTGGTGTGACCAGTGTAGCATGTAACAGTTTAGGTTCACAGTTGTTCTTGGGTCATAGTGATGGTACAATCAATATAGTGAACCTACTGCCAGCTCCTCTACATGGGGATGTTCAAGTAAGTGGTGCTGTAAAATAAGATGTATATTATTTTCTAACTGTGCACTCTTTGCCATGCTAGCATTAGTAACTGTACATAGTCTCCAATGTTAAATCAGACATTTCTTGAATACTGTTACAACTTTTGAAACTATTGGCTTATTAAGTTTTTTTATTATTAACACATCGGCCATTTCTAACCGAGGCAAGGTGACCCAAAAAAGAAGAAACACTTTCAATCATCACTCAATCCATCACTGTCTTGCCAAAGGCATGCTGATACTATGGTTAAAAAAAAACTGCAGCATATTTACACCCCTCCTTCAGAGTGCAGGCACTGTATTTCTCACCTCCAGGACTCAAATCCTGTCTTTTTAGTAAAATATTTGCAGAAAAAATCTAAATTTTTGGCCTCATACTAAACATAAAGGTTTAATCTTATTTCATTATATATGTAGCAGCTCTTGTTTTCAGTAATTAATTCTAGTCCATTATGTAGCCTTCATGTCTGATGTAATAAATCTAGTGGATGCAGATTTTTTGGAAAAATACATGGGTATAAATATTTTGCAATATCATAAAATATAGTGTATTTTATGATTTTTTGTAAAACAAAAAGTCAGTATAATTATGTATATTATAGCAACTTTTGTAATGACTCCCATACCAACAACTGACAGAGGTTAACCATACCAAAGTTTGTTCAAATCAGTAACATTGTTTTGGTCTGTTAATAAGTCATTTTGATATTGAAAGGGACTAACAACTGTTATCAGTCAGAATATTTGTACAACATTGTAATAATCAGTGAATATATAATCCTTACTGACTCATAAGTTCATGACCAAAATGAATAAAAAAAGGGAATTATTAGATGGGGAGTTGTGAAGATGGCAGGACCATTTTGAGGAGCTGTTAAATACTGATGAAGAAAGGGAGACCCTGATTTCATGCATTGACCAGGGAGGAATAACATCCTTTAGGAATGAGAAAGAGCTAGTTGTGAATGTGATGGAGGTGCATGAGGCAGTGGGTAGAATGAAAGGAGGGGGAGCAAAGCAGCTGGGATTCATGGTATTAAGACAGAAATGTTAAAAGTAGGTGGAGATATAATTTTGGAGTGGTTGGTACTTATGCTCAATAAATGCATGAAAGAGGGAAAGGTACCTAGGGACTGGCAGAGAGCATGCATAATCCCTTTGTATAAAGGAAAGGGGACCAAAAGTGTAAAAATTATAGAGGAATAAGCCTGTTGAGTATACTAGATAATGCGTATGTTAAAAGCTATTATTGAAAGAATTAAGGGTAAGACAGAGAGAGCAGGATTGCAGATAAACAAGGAGACTTTAGGAAGGGTAGGGGATGTGTAGATCAAGTGTTTACATTGAAGAATATAAATGAACAGTACAGTGGAACCTCGATATACAACCAGCTCCCTACTTGAACAAAGCTCAGCACTTGACGAAATAAATACGTCCTGCCAGTACTTCGCTATAAACTATTTTGTGTTTCTTTGCATTTTTTTTTCTTTTTTTGTATTGTATAAATTAGTCACCATGGGGCCTACGACAATTAGTGATAACAGCCAACCAAACAGAAAATTAGTTGGGAAGAACTTGTGCGATACTCAAACGGAGTGGCACTCAAACAACCTTCTGGAATGAATTAAGGTCACATACCGAGGTTCCACTGTATTTAGATAAAGGTGAAAAGGTTTTGTTGCATTCATGGATTTAGAAAAAGTATATGAGAGAGTAGCAATGTGGCAGATGTTGCGAGTACAGTAGGGCCCTGCTTTACAGCGTATTGCCTTATGGCGTTCCGCTAATGCAGACATTTAAAATTTGACCAAAACTTGCTATATAGCTCCCTCCACCTGACTTTCTAATACGGTCACCTTGTGTCACCCGGTTTGTTTACATTCTCCGTGAGCACATTTCTCCATTATGTCTGGAAACTTTCCAAAATTCCAGGTGTTTTAAAGTTATTTCATGTTTTATATATACAGTGGACCCTCGGCCAATGATGGCATCGTATAACGTTAAATCCAACTAGTGATACATTTTAATGCAAAAATTTTGCCTCAACTAGCGCTAAAAAACTCGACCAACGCGATTTGTTCCGTTCGAGATGCGTCCGCGTGTGGCCTGAGCGCGCCTCACTTGTCTCGTGGGTGCCAGTGTTTACAAGCCAGCCACCGCAGTCGCATCCAAACATACAAACATACAATCAGAACATTTCATATTATCACAGCATTTTTAGTGATTGCACCTGCAAAATAAGTCACCATGGGCCCCAAGAAGCTTCTAGTGCCAACCCTGTGATAAAAAGGGTGAGAATTAGTATGGAAATTAAGAAAGATTTTGAAGGGTTTGGGGCTAACCCTGAGAAACCTATGCCAGTTGTGGAATCCATTGTGCCTACTTCAAAGATTAAGGAAATGTGTGCAAAGTGGGTTGAACTGCAAACCTTTATGGATGAAAGTCACCCTAACACAGCTATTGCAAGCCGTGCTGGTGACTATTACAGTGACAATGTTATGGTCCATTTTAGTCAAATCTTAAAGGATAGGGAGGTACAGAGCTCTATGGACAGATATGTTATGCGACAGAGGTCCAGTGACTCTCAAGCTGGTCCTAGTGGCATTAAAAGAAGAAGGGAAGTAACCCCAGAAAAGGACTTGACTCCTCAAGTCCTAATGGAAGGGGATTCCCCTTCTAAACACTAACACCATCCACACACTCCCCTCCTCCCATCCCATCAGTCATCACCAGATCTTCAATAAAGGTAAGTGTCATGTAATTGTACATGTCTTCTTCAGTTTGTGTGTATTAAAATTAATATTTCATGTGGTAAAATTTTTTTTTTTTTCAATAATTTGGAGTGTCAGGAACGGATTAATTTGATTTCCATTATTTCTTATGGGGAAAATTAACTCGACCAACGATAATTTCGACTAACGATGAGCTCTCAGGAACGGATTAATATCGTTGGTCGAGGGTCCACTGTATATTGGTACTGCCTGTCCCAGCTACTGGACCACTATAACAAGGTCCTGGATGCTATAGAGGATAAACAAAATGCAGATGTAGTATACACAGACTTTTCGAAAGCCTTCAACAAGTGCGACCGTGGTGTAATAGCGCACAAAATGCGTGATAAAGGAATAACAGAAAATGGTAGATGAATCTATAACTCCCTAACAAGTAGAACACAGAAAGTAATAGTAAACAGAGTAAAGTCTGAGGCAGCTACGGTGAAAAGCTCTGTTCCACATGGCACAGTACTCGCTCCCATCCTATTCCTCATCCTCATATCTGATACAGTGGACCCCCGGTTCGCGAAGTCATCGGTATCCGATAAATCCGGTATCCGAAGCATTATATCGCAAAAAATATGCCTCGGTTCCTGTTACAAAACCCGGTATGCAGTACGATTCGTATGAGACGTGTCCATGTGTGGCCTGAACTGCCCCATGTGTGCCAGTGTTTACAAGCCAGCCAGTGTGCGCGCATCTAAGGATACATTCAGTACATTCCATATTATCCATATTATCACTGTTTTTGGTGTTTGTTTCTGCAAAATAAGTCACCATGGGGCCCCAAGAAAGCTTCTAGTGCCAACCCATCGAGACCAAGGGTGCTAATGACTATTGAAATGAAGAAAGAGATAATTGCAAAGTATGAAAGTGGAGTGCATGTGTTGTATAGTAAATCCCAATCAACCATCTCTACTATAGTGAGCAGGAAAAATGGCAATCAAGGAAGCTGTTCTTGAAAAAGGTGCAACTGTGATTACAAAACAGTGATCGCAAGTGTTAGAAAATATTGAGAGACTGTTATTGGTGTGGATAAATGAAAAACAGATAGCAGGAGATAGCATCTCTCAAGCGATCATTTGTGAAAAGGCTAGGCAGTTGCATGAGGATTTAATTAGAAAAATGCCTGCAACTAGTGGTGATGTGAGTGAATTTAAGGCCAGCAAAGGTTGGTTTGAAAGATTTAAGAATCGTAGTGGCATACATAGTGTGATTAGGCATGGTGAGGCTGCCAGTTCAGACCAAAAAGCAGCTGAAAAATATGTGCATGAATTCAAGGAGTACATAGAGGCTGAAGGATTGAAACCTAAACAAGTGTTTAATTGTGACGAAACAGGCCTGTTTTGGAAGAAATTGCCAAGCAGGACTTACATTACTCAGGAGGAAAAGGCACTCCCAGGACATAAGCCAATGAAAGACAGACTTACTCTTATGATGTGTGCCAATGCTAGTGGTGATTGCAAAGTGAAGCCTTTATTGGTGTATCACTCAGAAACTCCCAGAGCGTTCAGGCAAAAGAATATCCTCAAAGCTAATTTGTGTGTGTTGTGGAGGGCAAACACTAAGGCATGGGTCACTAGGGACTTTTTCTATGACTGGTTGCACCATGCATTTGCCCTCAATATGAAAAATTACCTAATTGAAAAGAAATTAGACCTTAAGTGCCTCCTGGTGTTAGACAATGCCCCTGGTCATCCTACAGACTTGGCAGAGCGACTTTGTGGGGACATGAGCTTCATTAAGGTCAAGTTTTTGCCTCCTAATACCACTCCTCTCCTGCAGCCCATGGACCAGCAGGTCATTTCCAACTTCAAGAAACTGTACACAAAAGCTATGTTTGAAAGGTGCTCTGAAGTGACCACAGATACTCTATTGACTCTAAAGGAGTTTTGGAAGGATCACTTTAATATCCTCAATTGTGTAAACCTTATAGGTAAGGCTTGGGAGGGAGTGACTAAGAGGACCTTGAACTCTGCTTGGAAGAAACTGTGGCCAGAATGTGTAGACAAAAGGGATTTTGAAGGGTTTGAGGCTAACCCTGGGAATCCTATGCCAGTTGAGGAATCCATTGTGGCATTGGGAAAGTCCTTGGGGTTGGAGGTTAGTGGGGAGGATGTGGAAGAGTTGGTGGAGGAGGACAGTGATGAACTAACCACTGATGAGCTGCTCGATCATCTTCAACAGCAAAGAGGCCAGACCTGAGGAAACTGCTTCGGAGGAGGGGATAGAGAAATTGAAGAAATTGCCTACTTCAAAGATTAAGGAAATGTGTGCAAAGTGGCTTGAAGTGCAAACCTTTTTTGACGAAAATCACCCTGACACAGCTACTGCAAGCCGTGTTGGCAACCTGTACACTGACAATGTTGTGAACCACTTTAGGAAAGTCATGAAGGAACGAGAGGTACAGGCCTTTATGGACAGAAAATGTTGTGCGACAGAAGTCCAGTGACTCTGAAGCTGGTCCTAGTGGCATTAAAAGAACAAGGGAAGTAACCCCGGAAAAGGACTTGCTACCTCATGTCCTAATGGAGGGGGATTCCCCTTCTAAACATTAAAAACTTTGACACACTCCCCTCCTCCCATCCCATCAATCATCACCAGATCTTCATTAAAGGTAAGTGTCAATTATTCTATTGTTATTATTGTTATTGTAATTATTCTATTGCATTAAACTTAATATTTCATGTGGTAAAAGTTTTTTTTTCATACTTTTGGGTGTCTTGCACGGATTATTTTGATTTCCATTATTTATTATGGGGAAAATTGATTCGCTTTCTGATAATTTTGCTTTATGATGAGCTCTCAGGAATGGATTAATAACGTGAACCGGGGGTCCACTGTATAAATATGTAAACCATAGTTCCACGTCTTCCTTTGCAAATGACACTCGAATTGCCATGACAGTGTCCTCCACTGACGACACCGCAAGACTTCAAGCGGACATCAACCAAATCTTCAAATTGGCCACTCAAAACAAGATGAAATTCAGTGAAGAGAAATTTCAACCACTCAGATATGGAAAACTTGAGGAAATTAAAACTGTATCAGGGTATACAGTAAATTCTAACTATACAATAGAGCAAAAAAGTAATGTGAAGGACCTGGGAGTGATAATGTCAGAGATCTCACCTTCAAAGACTACAACAACGTATCTACTGCATCTGCTAGAAAAATGATTGGATGGATAATGAGAACCTTCAGAACTAGGGATGCCAAATCCATGATAATTCTCTTCAAATCGCTAGTTCTGTCTAGACTGGAATACTGCTGTACACTAACTGCCCCCTTCAAGGCAGGCAAAATAGCTGACCTGGAGAGTGTACAAAGAACTTTCACGGCACACATAAGTACAATAAAGCACATAAATTACTGGGAATGGTTGAAGTCCCTTGATTTGTATTCCCTGGAATGCAAGTGAGAAAGATACATGAAAATATACACTTGGAAAATTCTAGAGGGATTGGTACCAAACTTGCACATGAAAATCACGCCCTATGAAAGCAAAAGACTCGGCAGGAGATGCAACATTTCCCCAGTGAAAAGCAGGGGTGCCATGGATACACAGAGAGACAACACAGTAAGTGTCAGGAGCCTAAGACTGTTCAACTGCCTCCCAGCATACATAAAGGGGATTACCAGTAGACCCCTGGCTGTCTTCAAGAAGACGCTGGACAGGCACATGACGTAAGTACCTGACCAGCTGGGCTATGGTTCATATGTCAGTTTGCGTGTGGTTAATAGTAACCGCCTGGTTGATCAGACCCATGGCTAACCAGCACCATTCTGAAATCCATTGATAAGAAACACCAATATGAAAAGCAATATAGACAGGGCTTAATACACAAAGATATTCTTAAACACTATTCATCAGTTCTCACCAAAGTAATAAAGAAAGCCAAACAACTATAATACTCCAGCAGATTCACTGACACAAGAGGAGATACAAAAAAGACTTGGAAAACACTCTCTCAGATTCTAGGGACCCACAAACTGGAAAAAAAAACAAGAATATTGTCCTAACTAAACCTAATGAAACACCACTGCATCCCACTTACACAGCTAACAAGATAAATGACTTCTTTTCAACCATAGGATCTAATCTCGCCAATAAAATCCCACATACCAATGCCCGTGCCAGGGACTACCTAGATGGGAATTTCCCAAATTCCTTCTATCTTATACCAACTGAGCCCACAGAAGTCACCGAGATTATAAAGTCACTTAAAAATAACTCGGGGAATCTGTCTCATGTCCCACCATTATTGTACAAGCGAGCGGCCGATGTCCTTTCGCATGCTATTTCATTACTTTTTAACAAGTCACTAGAAACTAGCACCTTCCCGAAACTACTCAAGGCAGCAAGGGTTACACCAATACATAAAGGTGGTGACCCTACAGATTTAAACAACTATAGGCCAATATCAAATTTACCATTGCTATCGCTATCCAAAATCTTTGAGAAACACGTGCACAGGAGACTATATTCATTTATAACGGCACAAAACATACTCGACCCCTGCCAATTTGGATTCAGAAAAAATAAAAGCACTAATGATGCAGTTATAAAAATGCTAGATCTGCTTTACACAGCATTGGAAAATAAGGAATATCCACTAGGAATTTTTATTGACCTAAGAAAAGCTTTTGACACAGTAGCCACGGCATCCTACTCCACAAACTTGACCATTATGGTATAAGAGGCCATGCGCTTGCATATTTCAAATCTTACCTTACTAATAGGTATCAGTATGTCACCATTAAAGATACAGCATCAACAACATGGCCACTTGATACTGGAGTTCTGCAGGGAAGTGTCCTTGGTCCCCTGCTCTTCCTCATATACATCAATGATCTTCCAAACGTATCCCAACACCTGAACCCCATTCTCTTTGCTGACGACACGACTTATGTCATCTCTCACCCTAATCTTGCCACCCTCAACACCATTGTTAACGAGGAGCTGATCAAAATACAGTGGACCGTCGACCAGCGATGGCATCGATTAACGATAAATCCGACTAGCGATACATTTTAACGCAAAAATTTTGCCTCAACTAGCACTAAAAAACCCGACCAATGCTATTCGTTCCGTTCGAGACACGTCCACTTTGGCCTGAGCGTGCCTCACTTGTCCCATGGGTGCCAGTGTTTACAAGCCAGCCAGCCACCGCAGTCGCTTCCAAACATACAATTGGAACATTTCATATTATCACAGCCTTTGTAGTGATTGCACCTGCAAAATAAGTGACCATGGGCCCCAAGAAAGCTTCTAGTGCCAACCCTACAGCAAAAAGGGTGAGAATTACTATGGAGATGAAGAAAGAGATCATTGCTAAGTATGAAAGTGGAGTGCGTGTCTCCGAGCTGGTCAGGTTGTATAGTAAACCCCAATCAACCATCGCTACTATTGTGGGCAAGAAAACGGCAATCAAGGAAGCTGTTCTTGCTGAAGGTGCAACTATGTTTTCGAAACTGAGATTGCAAGTGATAGAAGATGTTGAGAGGCTGTTATTGGTGTGGATAAACAAAAAACAGATAGCTGGAGATAGCATCTCTCACGCGATCATATGTGAAAAGGCTAGGAAGTTGCATGACGATTTAATTAAAAAAATGCCAGCAACTAGTGGTGATGTGAGTGAATTTAAGGCCAGCAAAGGTTGGTTTGAGAGATTTAAGAAGCGTAGTGGCTTTCATAGTGTGATAAGGCATGGTGAGGCTGCCAGTTCGGACCACAAAGCGGCTGAAAAATATGTGCAGGAATTCAAGGAGTACATAGACAGTGAAGAATTAAAACCTGAACAAGTGTTTAACTGTGATGAAACAGGCCTGTTTTGGAAGAAAATGCCAAGCAGGACGTACATTACTCAGGAGGAAAAGGCACTCCCAGGACATAAGCCTATGAAAGACAGGCTTACTCTGTTGATGTGTGCCAATGCTAGTGGTGATTGCAAAGTGAAGCCTTTATTGGTGTATCACTCTGAAACTCCCAGAGTGTTCAGGAAAAACAATGCCGTCAAGGCTAATTTGTGTGTGCTGTGGAGGGCAAACACTAAGGCATGGGTCACTAGGGACTTTTTCTATGACTGGTTACACCATGCATTTGCCCCCACTGTGAAAAATTACCTAATTGAAAAGAAATTAGACTTTAAGTTCCTCCTGGTATTAGACAATGCTCCTGGTCATCCTTCAGACTTGGCAGAGCGACTTTCTAGGGACATGAGCTTAATTAAGGTGAAGTTTTTGCCTCCTAATACCACTCCTCTCCTGCAGCCCATGGACCAGCAGGTCATTTCCAACTTCAAGAAACTGTACACAAAAGCTATGTTTGAAAGGTGCTTTGTAGTGACCTCAGAAACTCAACTGACTCTAAGAGAGTTTTGGAAAGATCGCTTTAGCAACCTCAATTGTGTAAACATTATAGTAAGGCTTGGGAGGAAGTGACTAAGAGGACCTTGAACTCTGCTTGGAAAAAACTGTGGCCAGAATGTGTAGACAAAAGGGATTTTGAAGGGTTTGAGGCTAACCCTGAGAATCCTAATCCAGTTGAGGAATCCATTGTGGCATTGGGGAAGTCCTTGGGGTTGGAGGTTAGTGGGGAGGATGTGGAAGAGTTGGTGGAGGAGGACAATGAAGAACTAACCACTGATGAGCTGCTAGATCATCTTCATCAGCATGAGGCCACACCTGAGGAAACTGCTTTGGAGGAGAGGATAGAGAAATTGAAGAAGTTGCCTACTTCTAAGATAAGGAAATCTGTGCAATGTGGCTTAAAGTGCAACCTTTATGGATGATAATCACCTGACACAGCTACTGCAAGCCGTGTTGGCAACCTGTACACTGACAATGTTGTGAAACACTTTAGAAATGTCATAAAGGAACGGGAGGTACAGGCCTCTATGGGCAGATATGTTGTGCGACAGAAGTCCAGTGACTCTGAAGCTGGTCCTAGTGGCATTAAAAGAACAAGGGAAGTAACCCCGGAAAAAGACTTGCTACCTCAAGTCCTAATGGAAGGGGATTCCCCTTCTAAACACTAAGAAGATCAACACTCTCCCCTCCTCCCATCCCATCAGTCATCACCAGATCTTCAATATAGGTAAGTGTCATGTAACTGTGCATGTCTTCTTCAGTTTGTGTGTATTAAAATTTATATTTCATGTGGTAAAATTTTTTTTTTTCAATACTTTGGGGTGTCAGGAACGGATTAATTTGATTTCCATTATTTCTTATGAGGAAAATTAACTCGACTAACGATAATTTCGATTAACGATGAGCTCTCAGGAACGGATTAATATCGCTGGTCGAGGGTCCACTGTATCGACTTCGATGACAGCCAATAAACTTACGCTTAACACTGACAAAACCTACTATATTATGTTTGGTAGCAGAGCAGGAGTTGCGCAAATTAACATTAAGATCGACAACACTCTAATTGCCAGACATAATGAGGGCAAATTCCTAGGCCTATACCTCGACAACAACCTAAATTTCGGCACCCATATCCAACACAAACAAAAAAAGTATCCAAAACGGTGGGGATCCTCTCCAAGATACGATACTACGTACCGCAAACTGCCTTTCTCACACTATACCATTCACTTACATATCCATACCTCACCTATGCTATTTGCGCTTGGGGATCAACTGCAGCAACACACCTAAAGCCAATAATAACCCAACAAAAAGCTGCAGTAAGAATAATGACTAAATCCCATCCCTGGCAACACCCCCCCCACCACTCTTCATAGATCTAAACTTACTCCCTGTTCAGCACATCCACACTTACTACTGTGCAGTCTACATCTACAGGACCTTAAATTCCTATATTAACCTTGACCTAAAATGCTTTCTTGATAGTTGACAGAACCCACAGGCATAACACCAGACACAAACATCTCTGTGACATTCCCCATGTCCGGCTAAACCTTTACAAAAATTCAATGTATGTCAAAGGCCCTAAAATCTGGAACACCCTACCTGAAAACTCTAGAACTGCAGACACATTCATCATCTTCAAAACTACCATTAGAAAACATCTTATCTCCCTGATACACCCCGTCAACTAATTACACGAATACCACCTGGTGTTTCACACTTACTCACCCATTTGACCATAAACAGAAATATCAATCTCAATCTTAAAATAATGAATCCTAACTAGTCATAAGTTGGCCTGTGATACTCCAATACTGAAACTATGTATTGTGCCAAAACAAAAGCATTCACATTGCTAAACTCACAAACTAGTATTTAGTCACTTAGCCATAATACCAACTTACCTCATAATTTATAATATTTTAAAGTTAAGAATTAATCTAAGGCTGCCTGAAATGCCTAGCTATGGTAGGTGTTCTAGTGGCCCCCTCTGTAATTAGTATTTTACTACATGTAAACCACACAAGAACCAAATTCTGTAAACTCAGCATTGTAATCTTTATAGAGAATAAACTTTGAATTTGAATTTGAATCTCTGGAGACAAAAAAAAAGTTATCCATGAATTTGAAGTAAATATACGAGAGTATAGTGGTACCAACACACTTACATGGGTGTGAAGCATGGGTTGTAAATGCTGCAGCAAGGTGGAGGCTGGAAGTAGTGGAGATGTCATGTCTAAGGGCAATGTGTGGTGTAAATATTGTACAGTGAATTCGTAGTGTGGAAATTGGGAGGAGGTGTGGAGTTACTAAAAGTATTTAGTGAGAGAGCTGTTGAGGTGGTTTGGTCATTTAGAGAGGATGTAACAAAGTAGAATGACGTGGAAAGTGTATAAATCTGTATGGGAAGGAAGGCAGGGTAGGGGTCGTCCTAGGAAAGGTTGGAGGGAGAGGGTAAAGGAGATTTTGTGGGCGAGGGGCTTGGACTTCCAATAAGTGTGCATGAGCGTGTTAGATAGGAGCGAATGGAGACGAATGGTTTTTGGGGCCTGATGAACTGCTGGAGTGTGAACAGGGTAATATTTTGTGAAGGGATTCAGGGAAACCGGTTAGCTGGACTTGAGTCCTGGAGGTGAGATGTATAGTGCCTGCATTTTAAAGAAGGGGTTTGGGATATTGGCTGTTTGGAGTGACATCTCAACTGTCGTGTCTGGGCGCCTCTGCCAACACGGTGATTATGCTTGAGTGTTGGTGAGTGTTGAATGGTGAAAGTTTTTCTTATTGGGTTTCTCTTTTTGGGTCACACTGCCTTGGTTTGAAACGACCAACATGTAAAAAAAAAAATAGTGAAGGGAGATTGTTTTTCAAAAAATGGCCCTTGGAAAGGATGCATATGTCCCTTTTTTTTTGACAAAAATTAAGTGGACCCCCGATAGCAAACTTAACCCGTGCAAGGGGGCTGGTTTTATGCAAATGTTGCTAGCAAATTTAAATTTTCCCATAAAAATAGGGAAATAAAATTAATCCGTGCAAGACCCCCAAAAAGTATAAAAAAAAAAAAAATTTTAAAAAAAAAAATGTTAATTTTAGTACACAAAATGAAAAAGGCATGCAAAAATTACATGCACTTATTTTTATTGAAGTTGGTGATGTTTGTGGGATGGGAGGGGGGAGAGAGAGTGTTAGTGTTTAAAAGGGGGAAATCCCCTTCCTTTAAACCTTGAGGAGGCAAGTCCTTTTGGGGTTACTTCCCTTTTCTTTTAATCCACAACCCAGCTTCAGAGTACTGGACTTCTTTCGCCCATAGAGCTCGTACCTCCCGTTTTTTTACGATTTGTCAAAAATGGGTAACATTGTCATTAAAATTATCACCAGCACGCCTCGCAACAGCTGGTCAGGGTGATTTTCATCCAAAAAGGGTTTGCATTAAACCCCACTGTGCACACATTTCCCTTTAAATTTTTTAAGTGCCCCAATGGTTTTCCACAATGCTAGGTTCTCAGGGTTTTCCCCAAACCCTCAAAATCTTTTTTAATTTCCATACTAATTCTCACCCTTTTTCCCAAAAGGGTTGGGACTAAAGCTTTCTTGGGGCCCCCTGTCACTTATTTTCAACAAAAGAACCCAAAACACTGTAATAATACGAAATATTTCCCAGTGTATGCTTAATGTTCCCCCGGGGCTAGCTGGTAAACAATGGGGCAGGCGGACAGTGAGGCTGGGTGAGGCCGCACATTGGACGCGTCTCGGACGAATTCGTGAGCGGTTTTTGTCTACATGCGGGCAAAATTTTTGCATCAAAGCGTTCGCTATGCGGAATTTCGCTTTGCAAGGCGTTCCCTATGGGGGGGTCCACTGTATATATATACAGTGGACCCCGAAAACGTTGGCATCGCATAGTGTTAAACCCGCAAGCGATACTTTTTATGCTAAATTTTGCCTCGCTAGTTTTAAAAAAAATTCGCTAAAGCGATTCGTCCGGAACGCCCAGCGGCCTGAGCCAGCCTGATTGTTCTCCCGTGGCATTGTTTACAACCCAGCCCCCGCGTAACTTCAACATAAAATGGGGAACTTTTCTAATATTACAGCCTTTTAAGGATTTCACCCTGAAAAGAAGGACCATGGGCCCCAAAAAAAGCTTCTAGTGTAACCTCAGGAAAAAGGGGTTGAGAATTACTATGGAGATGAAAAAAGGACTTGCTAAGTATAAAAGTGGAGTGCGTGCCCGAGCTGGCAGGTTTTGTATGTGAACCCCCAATAAACCATCGTTTCTATTTGTCAAGAGAACGGCAATAAAGGAAGGTTCTTCCCAAAAGGTTTAACTGTGCTTTCGAAACAGAGATCGCAAGTGATAGAAATTTGACGGGAGGACAGTAATTGTCTGTGTTTGGATTTACGTACGTCGAAAAGCAGATAGTCAGGCGATGCACTCTCAAGCGATCATAAGTGAAAAGGCTAGAAGTTTCACGCTGCAGAATGTTAATTTAGAAAAATGTCAATGCAACTATGGTGATCCGAGTGAATTTAAGATGGTCCATCAAAGAGAGTGGTTAGAATATTTAAAGGCGTAGTGGCTATACATAGTGTGATAAGGCATGTTGAGCTGCCAGTTCGAGAGAGAAATTGAAGAAGTTGCCCTACTTCAAAGATTAGGGAAATGTGTCAAAGTGGTTTGAAGTGCAAACCTTCTGGATGAAAATCACCCTCAACATCTATTGCACGCAGTGCTGTGACTATACACTGACACTGTAGTGAAACACTTTAAGGAAGAGCATAAAGGAACGAGAGGTACAGCCACAATGGACAGATAGGTTGTGCGACAGAAGTCCAGTGACTCTGAACCTGACCTAGTGGCATAAAAGAAAGAAAGAAGCAACCCCGAAAAAGGACTTGACACTTAAGTCCTAATGGGAAGGGATTCCCTTCTAAACCACCTAAAACCATCCAGTCGCCTCCCCTCCTCCCATCCCATCAATCAACACCACATCTTCAATAAGGTAAGTGTCATGTAACTGTGCATGTTTTTGTCCTAAGTTTGTGTGTATTAAAATTAAATATTTCAGGTGTAAAAAATTTTTTTATCATACTTTTGGTGTCTTGCACGGAATAAGTTATTTTCCAGTATTACTATTGTGGAAAATTAAATTCGAATAAACGATAATTCGCACATCATAGAGCTCTCAGGAACGGATTTAAAATAGCATTATGGCGGGGGTCCACTGTTATAACATAAAATACATGTTATATAACAATATATATATATATAAAATATATATATATATATAGATATATATAAAAATATATATATATATAAATATATATATATTATTATAAGGTAGTAGGTTGGAGACAGCAAACCGCCCAGGGAGGTTACTACCCGTCCAGCCAAGTGAGTGTAAACAAAAGCCTGTAAATTGTTTTACATGATGGTAGGATTGCTGGTGTCCTTTTTTTTCTGGTCTCAGAACATGCAAAGATTTTCAGGTACCTTGCTACTTCAACTTACACTTAGGACCACACTACACAAACATGTACAAGCACATATAAACACACACCCTCTGGTTTTCTTCAATTTTTCTTTCTAGTACTTATTCTTGTTTATTACCTCTTATCTCCCATGGAAGTGGAACAGAATTCTTCTCCTAAGCCATGCGTGTTGTAAGAGGCAACTAAAATGCCCGGGAGCACGGGCTAGTAACCTCTTCTCCAGTATATATACTAAATGAAAAAGGAGAAACTTTCGTTTTTCCCTTTTGGGGGCCACCCCGCCTCTCGGTTGGATATAACGGCCCGTTTGTTGAAAGAAAGATATATAACACGTGGACCCCCGGTTAACGATAATTTTCACCTCCAATATGTTCAGGGCCAGTACTGACCGAATATTGTTCCCACAAGAATATTTGTGAAGTAGATTATTCCAATTTCAGAACCCGAAACATACACGTACAAACGCACTTACATAAAAACACTTACCATACATGGTCCACATTTCGAAGGTACTAGTTATGCGGGTTCCACTGTGTAAATCTATATAGAATATATATATATATCTATATTATAAAAATATATATAAATATATAATATATATATATATATATATATATATCCTAGGTAGTCGTTGGGTAGACAGCAACCGCCTCCAGGGAGGTACTACCGTCCTGCCAAGTGAGTGTACAACGTAAGCCTGTATTTGTTTTACACGATGGTAGATTGCTGGTGGGATTTTTCTGTCTCATAACCATGCAAAGGTTTCAGAACAGTTCTTGCTTCTACTGCTTACACTAGGTCCCACTACACATACAAGTTAACAGCATATTAATGTAATACACACCCCTCTGGGATTTTCTTCTATTTTTCATTACTAGCTCTTGTTTCTTGTTATTTCCTCTTATCTTCCATGGGGAAGTGGAAACCGAAATCATCACCTAAGCTATGCTGATGTAAGAGGCGACTAAAATGCCAGGAGCAAGGCTAGTACCCCTTCTCCGTATATATTACTAAAATGTGAAAGGAGAAACTTTTTTGTTTTCTTTGGGCCACCCCGCCTCGGTGGATGCGGCTGGTGTGTTGAAATAAAGATATAATATATATATAAAATATATATATAAAAATGTAATATATATATATATATATAATATATATATAAATGTATATAAATATATATATATATATATATATATATGTAATTAAATATATATATATATATATATATATAACTATATATATATTTGTATTATATATATATAAATATATATATTATATAAATATTATATATATATATATATATATATATATAATATTGTATATATATATATATTATGTATATATATATAATTAATAATGAATATATATATATATATAAATTATATATATATAGATGGATATAATGCATATATATATATATAATATATATAGAATATATATGTATATATATATATACTAGATAAATATATATATATATATAGATATTATATAATATAATATCTATATATATAATATATGTATATATATATATATATATATATATATATATATATATATAATGTATATATATAATATATTAATATATATAATATATATATATAATATATAATATAAATATATAAATATGTATATATATATAATATAATATATATATATAATATATATATATAAATATAAAATATATATGTATAATATATATATAAATCTATATATATATATATCTGTATAAAAAATGATATATATATAAATATATATATATATATATAAAAATATATAATAATATATATATATATATAATATAATATTTATATATATGTTATATATATATATAATTATATATATATATATATTATATATATATATATATCTATTAAATAATCTATATATATCAATGACCCCCACTATACGACACCTCCAAATGCCGACCAATATTGTAAGGTGTATTTTAGGTAAGTCGTTTGTATGTGAATTTTTGGGGTCTGAAATGGACTAAAATCTACTTCACAATATTCCTTATGGGAATAAACTTCGGTCAGTACTGGCACAGAAACAACTACTGGAAGGAAAAAAGTTTCGTTAACCGGGGTCCACTGTATATATATATATATATATATATAAATACACATACATACATACATACATACACACACACACACACACACACACACACGACACACACACACTACACACACACACACACACACCACACACTACACACACACACATATAGGGTATATTTGTAGACAGCAACCACCCAGGGAGGTACTACCCGTCCTGCAAGTGAGTGTAAACGAATGCCTGTGAGGATTTCCATGATGGTAGGATTGCTGATATCTTTGTCTGGCTCATAAATATGCAAAGATTTACAGGTATGTCTTGCTACTTCTACTTACACTAAGTCACACTACACATACTTGTAACATTTATTTATACACAATCATCTGAGTTTTCTTTGATTTTTATCTTAATAAGTCTTGGTCTTATACCTGTATCCTATTTATGTCCATGGGGAAGTGGAAATAAGAATCTTTCCTCCTAAGCCATGCGTGTTGTAAAAGTCCACTAAACTGCCGGAACAAGGGCTAGTAACACCCTTTTCCTGAAAAGATTACTAAAAAAAAAAAAGAAGAAGAAAATTGTCCAAAGTGGGAAGTCTGAATGTGCGTGATTGTTGCGCAATATAAGAAAGAGATATTGTGTATGTATGAATGAGAAGAAGCCTGGATGTCCGGCTTTTAAGTGAAACAAAGCGAAGGGGTGGAGGTTTTCCAGTGAAGAGCATAAATGGGATAAGGTCAGGGTTTTCAAAATAGAGTTAGAGCTAAAGAAGGAGTAGCAATAATTGTATGAAGGAAACTATGGCAGAAAAGGAGTACAATAAAATGATTAATTTCATGATTAAAGAGGAGTAAAATAAAGATTGGATGTGAAAAGTGGTTAAATAACGTGAATGCACCTAAAGAAAAAGTGAAGAGAGAGAGAAGATTGGGAAAATGTTGAGTGAATGTGTGGGGATTTTGAATCAAGAGTGGGAGAGTAATGGTGGTTGGGGATTTCAGCTAAAGTGGGGTAAAAAATGTTATGGAGGGAGTAGTAGGTAAATTTTGGGTGCCAGGTAAAAATGTAAAATGGAGGAAAAAAAGCTTTAATTGAGCTATGTGGTAAAAAAGAGATTTGGTGTATAAGTAATAAAAATTTTATGAAAAGAGGTAATTAAATAACAAGGTATGATGTACACGTAAGGAAAGTATTTATTAGATTATTATTGGTGAAAGGAAGGGGGGAGTGGGAGAGGTAGGGTGAATAAAAGGTTGATGGTAGGCTCCAGGAAGTTCAATGTTTATAGAGGGGCAACTTATATATCGGATCATTATTTTTAGTATGTAGCTACAGTTAGAGTAAGAGGTAATGGGAAAAAGAAAAGTGGCAACAATAGTAAGAGGAGGTGAAAGTGTATAAACTAATGAGAGAAGTTCGGGTGGAGATATAAGCGACTATTGGCAGAAAGGTGGCTAGTGCAAAGATGAGTAGTGGGGGTTGAAGAGGGTTGGAATAGTTTTAAAAAAATGCAGTATTAGAAATGTGGGCAGAAGTTTGTGGTTATAGGAGGGGTGGGGGCAGGAGGAAAGAGGAGTGGATTGTGGAATGATAATAAAGGGGGATAAAAAGAAAAAAGTAGCTATGAGAGTTTTTTACAAAGCAGAATGTTATAAGAAGAGCAGAGTATATGGAGAGTAAAATAAAGGTAAAGTGAGTGGTAAAGAAAAAGAGGGGAGTGCAAAAAGGAGAGCAGATTGAAAAAGTGGAAGGCACTTGTCAAGAAATTTAATGAAAATAAGAAAAAAATTTTGGATGAGTTTAACCAAGTAAAGATGCCTAGGGAAAGTATGATTTGTCAGTTAAAAACAGAGTAATGGGGAGTTAGTAAGATTGGGGAGATGGAGGTATTAGTAGATGGCGTGAAATATTTTTGAGAACTTTTAAATGTTAGAAGAAACAGAGGCAGTAATTTCATGCACTGGTCAGGAGGTATACCATCTTTTAGGAGTGAAAAGAGCAGAATGTAAGTGTGGGGAGGTATAGAGACATTAACGTAAATGAAAGGGGGTAAAGCAGCTGAACTGATGGATCATACAGAAATGTTAAAAGCAGGGGGGATATAGTGT
This sequence comes from Cherax quadricarinatus, assembly GCF_026875155.1. NCBI lineage: Eukaryota > Metazoa > Arthropoda > Malacostraca > Decapoda > Parastacidae > Cherax > Cherax quadricarinatus. Next base: position 58,819,759 of record NC_069409.1, on the reverse strand, counting down.
TGGATGGTTGGTACTTTTTGTTAATAAATGTAAGAAAAGGGGAAGTACCTAGGATGGCGGAGAGCATGTATATTCCCATTATATAAAGGGAAAGGGGACAAAAGAGACTGTAAAATTATAAGGAATAAGTTTTTACTGATATACCAGGAAAAGTTAACAGGTAGGTTATAATTGAAAGAATTAGAGGTTAGACAGAATGTAGGAATGCGATGAGCAAGAGGTTTTCAGATGGGTAGGGGATATGTGTAGATCAAGTGTTTTTACATTGAAGCATATATGTGAACATATTAGATAAAGGGAGGAATTTTTATTGCATTTTGGATTTAGAAAAGGCATATGATAGAGTGGATAGAGAGCAATGTGGCAGAGCTTCAAGTATATGGAATAAGTGGTAAGTATTAAATGCTGTAAAGAGTTTTTATGATGAAGGAGGCACAGTTAGGGTGTGTAAAAGGGGAGACTACTATCCGGTAAAAGTAGGTTTTAGACAGGGTTTTGTAATTCACCAAAGGTGTTTTAATTTAAATATTTATAGGATGGGTTGTAAAGGAATAAATGCTAGGGTGTTCGGGAGAGGGTGGGATTAAATTTTGGGAATCAAATTCAAAATGGAATTGACACAGTTACTTTAGCTGATGATACTGTGCTTATTGGGAGATTCTAAAGAAAAATTGGAAAGGTTAGTGGATGATTTTGGGAAATGTGTGTAAAGGTAGAAAGTTTGAAAGTGAACATAGAAAAAGTAAGTATGAGGGGTGTCAAATGATTTAGATAAAAATTGGATATCAATTGGGAGAGGAGTATGAAGAAGTAATGTTTTCAGATACTTGGGAGTTTGACGTTGTCGGCGATGGATTTAGAAGGATAGGTTTTTAATCATAGAATTAAGAGGAAAAAGGTGAGTGGTGCGTTAGGTAATTGTGGAGTCAAAAAACTTATCTTGAGTCAAAGAAGGAATGGTATGAAAGTATATAGTACCAACACTCTTATATGGTGTGAAGCTTGTGGTAAATGCCAGCAGCGAGAGACGGTTGGAGCAGTGGAGATTCCTGTTAAGGCAATGTGTGTGTAAATATTATCAGAAAATTGAGTGTGGAATTTGGAAAAGTGGTGGAGTTTATAAAAGTATTAGTCAGAGGGAAAGAGGTTGTTGAGGTGGTTTGGTCATTTAGAGAGAATGGATCAAAGAAAATGACATGAAAGCAATATAAATCTATAGGTGAAAAGGAAGGCAGGGTAGGTCATCCTCGAAAGGTTGGAAGAGAGGGGGTTAAAAAGGAGTTTTGGTGGCCAAGGCCTTTGGGAAAAACCCCTTCCACAAGCGTGCGTGAGCGTGTTAATAGAGTGAATGAGACAATGTACTTGGGACCTGACACTGGGTGGATGTGAACAGGGTAATATTTAGTGAAGGATTCAGGGAAACTGTATTTCATAAAGTTTGGACTGATCCCTGTAATGGGAAGTAACAATGCACCTGCACTTTAAAGGAGGGGTTTTGGGATTAATGGCAGTTTTGGAGGATAAGATGTGTATCTTTATACGGTAAGCTTCAAACTGTTTGTATTCTGAGCACCTCTGCAAAAACAGTGATAAGGTGTAGTGTGGAGAAAGTGTAGACTGATGAAAGTATTTTCTTTTTGGGGATTTATTTTTTTTTGTGAACCCTGCACTCGGTGGGAGAAAACGACCGACTGTTGAAAAAAAAAAAAAAAAAACATGTATGTGTAGTGTGACCTAGAGTAAGTATAAGTCACAAGACAATACCGAAAACATCATGTTCATTGAGAACAGAAAAAAAGGACACCAGCAATCCTAACCATTATGTAAAACAATTACATCTTTTCGTTTTACACTCATTTGGCAGGACGGTAGTACATCCAGGGGCGATGGCTTGTCTACCCAACCTACTACCTATTATATATATACAAGTGGACCCCGCATAACGATTTTAATTTAATCCGTGCAAGAGGGGTAATTGTATGCGAATAATCGTATGTGAATGAAAATCCCCATAAGAAAATAATGAAATAAATTCATCCTGCAATACACCCAAAAGGTAAGGAAAAAATATTTTTTTTATACCCACAGAAATGTAAATTTTAATACACACAAACTGAAAAAAGGCATGCACACTTACATGACACTTACTTTTATTGAAGAACTGGTGAATGATTGATGGGAATGGGAGAGGGGAGAGAGAGTGTAAGTGTTTAGAAGGGGAATCCCCATCCCATTAAGACTTGAGGTGTCGAGTCTTTTCTGGGGTTTACTTTCCCTTCTTCTTTTAATGCTCTAAGACCACTTCAGAGTCACTGACTTCCTTTCGCAAAACATATCTGACCATATTGCCTGTTACCTCTCGTTCCTTATGACTCCTAAAGTGTTTCACAACCTTGTCAGTGTCTCCAGGTTGCCAACATGGCTTTGCAATAGCTTGGTGTGAGGGTGATTTTCATGCCATGAAGTTTTGCACTTCAAGCCACTTTGCACAGATTCCTTAATCTTTGCTATAGGCAAAAACTCTTACAATTTCTCTCACCCCTCCTCTGAACCAGTTTCCTCAGGCTGGCCTTCTTGCTCTTGAAGATTGATCTATCAGCTCAACAGTGTTAGTTCTTCAATGTCCTCCTCTCCTCCACAAACTCTTCCACATCTCGCCCAATAACCTCCAACCCCAAGGAACTTTCCCAATGCCACAATGGATTCCTCAAACTGGCATAATCCTCTCAGGTTAGCCTCAAACCTTCAAAATCCTTTTGTCTACACATTCCTGGCCACATTTTCTCCAAGCAAGTTTCAATGGACTTCTTAGTCACTCCTCCCAAGCCTTACCATATAAGGTTTACACAATCGAGGAATATTAAAGTGCTCTCTCCAAACTCTCTTAAGTCAGATGAGTTTTTTCTGAGGTCACTACAAAGCACCTTTCAAACAGAAGCTTTTGTGGTACAGTATTTTTGAAGTTGCAATAACCATCTGTCCATGGGCTGCAGGAGAGGAGTGTATAGGATGCCAAAACTTCACCTTAATGAAGAGCCATGTCCCATAAAGTCCCTCTCCACGCTGTTAGAATTACCAGGGGCATTGTCTAACACCCATGCGGCACTAAAAGTTCTAATTTCTTTTCAGTTAGGTAATCTTTTCAACATTGGGGGCAAATGCATGGTGTAACCAGTTATAGAAAAAAGACCCTAGTGACCCATGCCTTACTGTTGCCCTCCACAGCACACACAAATTATCCTTGAGGACATTCTATTTGCCTGAACGCTCTGGGAGTTTCAGAGGTGATACACTAATAAGCTTAACTTGCAATCACCACTACAATGCACACATCAACAAAGTAAGCCTGTTCTTTCATAGGCTTAGGTCCCTGGGAAGTGCCCATTTACTCCTGATAATTGAAGGTCCTGCTTGGCATTTTTCTTTCCAAAACAGGCCTGTTTCATCACAATTAAAACACTTGTCAGTTTTCAGTCCTTCCACTGTCTAAGTACTCCTTCAATTCATGCACAAATTTTTATCCAGCCGCTTTGTTGGTCCCGAACTGCAGCCGCACCATGCTTATCACACTAAGTATGCCACTACACGCTTCTTAAAATCTCTCAACCACCCTTTGCTGGCTAATTTTCACTCACACATCACTAGTTGCAGGCAATTTTTTAATTAAATCCTGATGCAACTTCCTAGCCTTTTCACATATGAATCGCTTGAGAGACGCAATCTCCTGCTAGCTGTTTTTCATTTATCCATCCACACCAATAAGATCTCACTACATCTTCATCACTTGCAAACTTTGTTTTCGAATACACAGTTAAACCTTTGGCAAGAACAGCTTCCTTGATTGCCTTTTCAGTGCCCACAATATAGCGATGGTTGATTGGGGTTTTCTTTGTAACAACCTGAACCCAGGTCGGCATAGATACCACTCCCACTTTCATACTTAACAATGATCTCTTTCTTCATTTCTTATTGGAATTCCCCCCCCCCCTCACCTTATTGGGTAGGTTGGCACCTAGAAGCTTCTTGGGGCCATGGGACCACTTTATTTTCCAGAAAAAGCACCGAAAAACTGTAATACTACGAAATATTCCGATTGTATCTTTGGATGTTACGCGAGGCTGGCTGAAACAATGGCAACGGGCGCACATGTGAGGCTGGCTGAGGTCGCACATGTTACGCGTCCACGGACGAAAATCGTGAGTCGGTTTTTAAGCGGTATGCACGCAAAATTTTTGCGATTAAAGCAAGCGTTTATGCGGATTAAATCGCATGTGGATGCCATCGTTATCGGGGTCCCACTGTATAATCTTCCTTTCAACAACCAGCCGACCTCCACCGAGGCAGGGTGGCCCCAAAAAAGAAAACAAAGTTCTCTTTTTAAAATTGTAATATCTACAGGAGAAGGGGTTACTAGCCCCTTGCTCCCGGCATTTTAGTCACCTCTTACAACACGCATGGCTTATGGAGGAAGAATTCTGTTTCCACTTCCCCAAGAGGTAAGCGGAACTAACAAGAACAAGAACTAGAAAGAAAATAGCAGAAAACCCAGAGGGGTGTGTTGTATAAAGATGCATGTACATGTATGTGTATTGTGACCTAAGTGTAAGTAAAGTAGCAAAACGTGCCGGACATCATGCATGTTTATGAGACAGAAAAAAGGACACCAGCCAACCTACCAGCATGTAAAACAAATTACAGGCTTTCGTTTACACTCACTTGCAGGACAGAATACTCCCCTGGGTTGCTGTTTACCAACCTACTAACTTAGAATTATTATTATTATTAATCATATTATTACTAGTATAATAAATAATTTGTAATTTTTATTCACCGCAAATCTAAGTCTTAAACTGTTATTCCGTATTGCAATAAATAATGTCAAACCCATTTTCACGACTGCATTATTGGAATGGACAGTGACGTCATTTGTTTACTCTAAAAAACAGCCAAGCAATGGACCATTCTTCCTAGGTTGAACTCTTATTTCAAGGTGCTTTTTGTCGTGAAAGCAATTAAAATCATAATTTATTTACGTACATATCTTCCATCTATCATATGAAACCCAAAAAAAAACGAGATACAACCATAAAAAACCATTCGAAATTAAACGCTAAGGGGTGACTAATTGCTGAAAAAAAGTGAACTCCATTTATTTATGCTTAAGATTTCTATAATTTTTTGGTGTACGTTAAGAAGCAACATTCCATCCATACATTGCCCAAGTTTCAATAAGATAGTCCAACAAACAAAGAGATTCAATTCCGAGATCAAGACAAGAGCCCTGCCACCAGTGTCACGGAACCTGCTATGATCAGCTCGCTGGGAAATTTTGCTCATCGCATAATGAAGCCAAAATTGACCCATCGCCTGCTCAATATTTGGTAAAACTCGCACGTGACACGCTACCGCAGCATAAGAGGTTCCACTGTATAAACACCTAACCATCCACTTATGACCTGCCTCGACATAACGACCAACTCAACTTACGACCGTGTTTTTTTTATGCCAAATTTCTGTAAATAAACAACAATTTGTGTTGTACAACATGATTATCCTAAATCTTACGTATAAAATTACAGTACTACCAGCATAAAAAGTAAGTAAAACATGAACAAACCAAAATAAAAATAAATACAGTCATAACAAAAATGTTATGATTGATATTCATAGTAAGTTTTCGACATACGTCCATTCAACGTACGACCCGTTTTCTCAGAACTAAACTCGGTCGAAGTCGGATGAAGGTGAATACATATATATTTTTTTTTTATTTATTAACACACCGGCCAATTCACCACCAAGGCAGGTGGCCCAAAAAAGAAAAACTTTCAACATCATTTCACTCACACAGTCTTGCCAAGGGGTGCTTTATAACACTACAGTTATAAATTGCAACATTACCACCCCTCCTTCAGAGTGTAGACCACTGGGACTTCTTCCCTTTCAGACCCAAGTCCAATCCTGCCGGTTTCCCTGAATCCCTTCATAAATGATACTTACACACACTCCAACATGCACGACAAGTATTCCAAACCATTCGTCTCCATTCATTCCTATCCAATACTCTCATGCAACACTTGCTGGAAGTCCCAAGCCCCTCGCACACAAAACCTCCATTACCCCCTCCCTCCAACCCTTCCTAGGCCCAACTCCTACCCCGCCTTCCTCCACTACAGATTTATACACTCCTCGATTCAAACTGTTTTTGATCCATTCTCCTCTACATGACCGAACCACCTCAACAACACCTCCACAGGCCCTCTGGAATAATTGTTTTGGTAATCCCACACCTCCTAATTTCCGAATTACAAATTCTCTGCATTATATTCACACCACACATTGCCTTCAGACATGACATCTCCACTGCCTCCAGCCTTCTCCTCGTTGCAACATATGGGGTTGTAAAAGCGGATGCTAGGGTGTTAGGGAGGTGTGGGGGTTTAAAATATGCAGATTCTAATACAAAATGGGAGTTATTACAGTTGCTGTTTGTCAATGACACTGTGCTTTTGAGAGACTTTGAAGAGAAGTTGCAAAGGTTGGTGGATGAATTTGGGAGGATATGTAAAAGAAAACAGCACGGTGATGAGGGTAACAAATGAAGTAATGAAAGATTGGATATCAGATTGGAAGGAGAAAGTATGGAAGAAGTGAATGTGTTAAGATATTTGAGAGTGGACTTATTGGCAGATGGGTATATGAAAGATGAGGTGAACCATAGAATTGATGAGGGAAAAAAGGAGGTTGGTTCATTGAGGCATCTGTGGGAACAAAGAAAGGGGGTAATTTTTTAATCCATAGAGGCAAAAAGGGAAATGTGTGAGAGTATAGTTGTACAAAAACTTATATGGGCCTGAAGCATGGGTTGTGAATGTTGCAGCAAGGAGGAGGCTGGAGGCAGTTGAGATGTCATGTCTGAGGGTGTTTAAATATTATGCAGAGAATTCATAGCTTGGAGATTAGGAGGTGCAGGGTTACTAATAATAATATCCAGAGGGCTGAGGAGGGGTTGTTGAGGGGGTTTGGACATTTAGAGAAGTTGGAGCAAAATAGGATGACTTTGAGGGTGTATAAATCTATAATGAAGGGAAGGCAGGTTAGGGTTCACTCTAAGAAAGGTTGGAGGGAAGGGTTTGGTAAAGGAAGTTTTGTTTGCGAGGGGCTTGGACATCCAGCAGGCATGTGTGTTAGATAGGAGTGGAAGCAAATGGTTTTTGGAATTTGACAAGCTGTTGGAATGTGAGCAAGGTAACAATTTGTGAAGGGATTCGGGGAAACCAGTTAGCTGGACTTGAGTCCTGGAGGTGGAAAGTACAATGCCTGCACTCTGAAAGAGGGATGGGGATATTTGCAGTTTGGAGGGGCATCTCACTTGTAATATCAGTGTGCCTCTGGCAAGATAATGTTGGTGAAAGTGTTTTTTTCTTTTTTGGGCCATGCTACCTCAGTAGAAGACGGCAAGTGTTAAAAAAAAAATGCATTTTTACTTTCAGGTTACCAGTAGAGGAATTGAATGCCACCAAAAATCTGTGAGATGTGTAGCTGTTACTGCTTCTGGTAACCACCTGGTTACTGGGGGAGATGATGGTGTAGTCAAAGTATGGTCTGTTATTGCTGCTGATCTAACAACCATGGGAAATGCCAAAAACTCCCACATAGCATTGCAGAGAGTTGTGCATATGGGTCGTGGTCCAATTACAAACCTATCCATTATGCACACTGAAAGAGAGGTCAGTTTCAATCAGTTTTAAAAATCATGCTACATTAATAAAGTTAATACAGGTGTCCTCATTTTGTGCTACAGATGTGTTCCAGATCCTTGGCATCTGTACTGAGCTCAGTACAGATACTCATAATGAGACTGCATGAAGCAAGGGAGACCTGTATCATTGTTCATTGTTGTTCTATATTAAAACACATTAACCCCTTAACTGTCTAAACGTAGACCTACGTTCCTAACGCTAGCACTCCAAACATAGATCTACATTTTATTTTTCCTGCTCCAAATTTAGCACAATTGGCCTGAGGTGCCTGATCAGTATAGAATGGGTCTTAACACTCATTGTGCATAGTACAGTGGACCCCCAGTTAACGATATTTTTTCATTCCAGAAGTATGTTCAGGTGCCGGTACTGACCGAATTTGTTCCCATAAGGAATATTGTGAAGTAGATTAGTCCATTTCAGACCCCCAAACATACACGTACAAACACACTTACATAAATACACTTACATAATTGGTCGCATTGGGAGGTGATCGTTAAGCGGGGGTCCACTGTTTTAAAAAAAATCTGGGATCACTTAGTACCTTGTGGGAGCATCAGTTCAATTGAGCACCACCTAGAACAAACAGCGTGGCAAACACCAGGGATTCACTGATGTCATGTCGTATTAACACTTCCTTTTTAACCCGTAAACGGTCCAAACGTATATATACGTTTTTTCAACATTTGAAAGTATGTAAAAAAAGTAGATCTTCTTTTTGTTTTTTTACATTTTAAAATGTGTAAAAAACTTTGATCTACTTTTTTTTGTTGTTATATTTGAAAATATGTAAAAAAACGTAGATCTACTTTTGTACCACTACACATATGAACGTAGATCTGCTTGGACCGTTTACGGGTTAAGAGGAAAGTGATGGTGACCCTGAGTTTAGTGACTGAGATAGATGTGGCCACAAATGGTTGAGGAAATATCAAAAACCTCGATGATAACCCACGTGCAACATTTGTGCAACATCCTTTCAATTTTGATACCACTGGTAGTGTCAGCCTACCAGAATATCCTATAACCTATGCCCTAAATAAAGAGAAACAATTCTGGAATGTATATTATGTGTTCGGCAAGCCAGCTGGCTGGCCAGTGGGTGAGCGGGTGGTTGATTGACTTTGGCTGTCTCTATCTCCATCTGTCTGTATCTGTCTCTGTCTCGCAGGTACACATAAATACAGTTATTACATCTTTCTTTCAACGTACCAGCTGTATCCCACTGAGGTGGAGTGGCCCAAAAGGAAAAACAAAAGTTTCTCCTTTTAAATTTAGTAATATATACAGGAGAAGGGGTTACTAGCCCCTTGCTCCTGGCATCCAAGTTGCCTCCTACGACATGCATGGCTTACGGAGGAAGAATTCTGTTCCACTTTCCCATGGAGATAAGAGGAAATAAACAAGAACAAGAACTAGAAAGAAATAGAAGATAGCCCAGAGGGGTGTGTATATATATGCTTGTACACGTATGTGTAGTGTGACCTAAGTGTAAGTAGAAGTAGCAAGATGTACCTGAAATCTTGCATGTTATGAGACAGACAAAAGACACCAGCAATCCTACTATCATGTAAAACAATTTCAGGCTTTCATTTTACACTCACTTGGTGGGACGGTAGTACCTCCCTGGGCAGTTGCTGTTTACCAACCTACTACCTAGGAGTTATTATATATAACCCCAAAACTCCAAACAAAGTGCTGTACTGTGCTTGTTGATATAAGGCATAATAAGCATGACTAGCAAGCAATACATATTTTCACTTGTTTAAAAATCAAACTTGACAACTCTGCATCGTGTGTAATACTTATTGGTTCATGAGCAACTCTCTTTGACAGAAAGAGAGACAAGCAGACAGAGACAGAAAGACAGACAGATAGACATGTCTATGTGTAACAGTGAAAAATAAAGCCAAGGCAGTGGACGATAATCAAATGTCACTCCACTGCTACACTGTCAGCAGTGGAGTGATACTCGTCATATACTGTGCTTCAAGGACTATCATATATACTCCAGCGTGTCTAAAACATGGCTGTATATATTTCTAGACAATATTATGTGACCAAGGCAGGTGGAAATGTTCACCTGTCAGTGTGTTTGTGACTATTTGAGTACTATTTCAGTACCTAATATTATTGTCAGAACAAACATTGGCTATGAAATTGCAAGAACTACTACAAATTGTAATTATCAGATTATAATTTTTGTCTTTTGTATCACGTCAGCCATCTCCCACCGAGGCACGGTGACCCAAAAAGAAAAAAAACTTTCATCATCATTCAACACTTTCACTATCACTCATACATAATCACTGTCTTTGCAGAGGTGCTCAGATACGACAGTTTAGACTTCCCTCCAAACTGCCAATATCCCAAACCCTTCTTTTAAAGTGCAGGCATTGTACTACTTCCCATTTCCAGGACTCATATCCAGCTAACCAGTTTCCCTGAATCCCTTCACAAAATATTACCCTACTCACACTCCAACAGCTCGTCAGGCCCCAAGGCCCATTCGTCTCCATTCACTCTTATCTAACATGCTCACGCATGCTTGCTGGAAGTCCAAGCCCCTTACCAACAAAACCTCCTTTACCGACTCACGAAATCATAATGACAAGATTGCAAACAAACTATGCCATGGGAGGGGTTAGAACCCACAATCAGTGTCACAAAACTCTAGAGCCTCCCCTCCCTCCAACCTTTTGGGGATAACCCCTACCCTGCCTTTCTTCCCCAGCAGATTTATACGCTCTCCGAGTCATTCTGCTTTGTTCGATTCTCTCTGAATGATCAAACCACCTCAACAGCCCCTCTTCAGCCCTCTTGACTAATACTTTTAGTAACTCCACATCTCCTAATTTCCACACTTCAAATTCTTTGCATAATATTTACACCACACATTGCCCATGCTTCACACCCATATAAGAGTGTTTGTACCACTATACTATCGGACATTCCCTTCTTTGCCTCCATGGATAACGTTCTTTGTCTCCACAGATACCTCAATGCACCACTCACCTTTTTTCCTTCATCAGTTTTATGGTTAACCTCATCCTTCATAAACCCATCCACTGACAAGTCATCTCCCAAATATCTGCCCACATTCACTTCTTCAATAATCCCTCCAATGTGATATCCAATTTTTCTTTATCTAAATATAATTTGATACCCTCATCACCTTCTTTTATTTATATTAACTTTCAACTTTCTACCTTTACACACCCAAACCCGTCCACTAACCTTTGCAGCTTTTCTTTAGAATCCCCCAAAAGCTCAGTATCATCAGCAAAAAGCAACTGTGTCAACTCCCATTTGGTATTCGATTCTTCGTAATTTAATCCCACCCCTCTCCCCAACACCCTAGCATTTATTTCTTTTACAACCCCATCTATAAATATGTTAAACAACCATGGTGACATTACACATTCCGGTCTAAGTCTTACTTTTACTGGGAAGTAATCTCCTTCTCTCCTACACACCCTAACCTGAGCCTCACTATCCTCATAAAAACTCTTTTCAGCATTTAGTAACTTACTACCTATACCATACGCTTGCAACATATGCCACATTGCTTCCCTATCCACTCTTATTATATGCCTTTTCTAAATCCATAAATGCAATGAAAACTTCCCTACCTTTATCTAAATACTGTTCACATATTTTTTTTTTTTTTTTAACAAGTCGGCCGTCTCCCACTGATCTACACATCCCCTACTCATTCTAAAGCCTCCTTGTTCATCTGCAGTCCTGATCTCTGTCTTCTCTAATTATTTCAATAATAACCCTACCATACACTTTACCTGGTATACTCAGTAAACTTACTCCCCTATAATTTTTACAGTCTCTCTTGTCCCCCATCCGTTTATATAAAGGAACTATACATGCTCTCTGCCAATCCCTAGGTACCTTTCCCTCTTTCATACATTTATTAAACAAAAATACCAACCACTCCAACACTACATCACCACCTTCTTTTAACATTTCTGTCATGATCCCGTCAGTTCCAGTTACTTTACCCCTCTCATTCTACATAATGCCTTATGCACCTCCCCCACACTCACATCCTGCTCTTCTTCACTCCTAAAAAATGCTGTATCTCCCTGGCCAGTACATTAAATTACTGCCTGTCTTTCTTCATCAACATTTAAAAGCTCCTCAAAATATTCCTGCCATCTTCCCAATATTTCCAGCTCCCCATCTACTAACTCCCCTACTCTGTTTTTTAACTGACAATTCCACTCATTCCCTAGGCTTTCTTAACTTGTTTATCTCAAAAAAAATTTCTTATTCTCAGCAAGATTTGTTGAGAGTGCCTCACCCACTCTATCATTTGCTCTCCTTTTGCACTCTCACCACTCTTTCACCTTTCTTTAACCCTCCATATACTCTGCCCTTCTTATATTACTTCTGCTTTGTAAAAAACTCATAAGCGACCTTTTTCTCTTTTATCACCCCATTTACCTCATCATTCCACCAATCACTCCTCTTTCCTCCTGCACCCACCCAGATTCTAACACTGCATTTTTAAAACTATCCCACCCCTCTTCAACCCCCCCTTCATACCCATACGTGCACTAGCCCGCCTTTCTGCCAACAGCTGCTTGTATCTCGCCCTAACGTCCTCCTCCCTTAGTTTATAAACTTTTACCTCTCTTACTTGCTGCTGCCATTTTCCTTTTGTCCCATCTACCTCTTACAATTAACTGTATCTATTTATTTATTTATTTATTTATTTATTTAGTAATTTTAGCATACATACAGAGGTACAAAAAAATACAGGTAAGAGCAGCATGCCAAAGCCACTTATATGCATAGCATTACAGGCTGGCTTAAAATTAACTTAAGATTAACTAAGCAATGATGAAATCAGTGATAAAACATTATTGTAAACAGATAACTATAAAGCACAAATGAGTATTACAAAGACAGGTCATATGGTTGCATGCATTGCTGTACATTCAGTCGAATGGAGTATTCTGTTAGGTAGTGTATTTAAAAAAATAACAAAGTTAGATTGGGTCCTAGGTTTAACATTTGTGTGATATAATTGTAAGTAACATATAGCATATACAATTTATAAGGTTCAGTTATTCAGTATTTATTTGGTTTTGAGTGAGTAAGTGATCTTTGAGAAGAGACTTGAATTTATAAACAGGTAGTGTTTCTTTTATATTTACAGGTAATGAATTCCAGATTTTAGGGCCTTTTATGTGCATTGAGTTTTTGCATAGCGTGAGATGGACACGAGGAACATCAAAGAGTGATCTGTGCCTTGTGTTATGGTCATGTGTTCTGTTGAGGTTGGCAGGAGATGTTTGAGGGGAGGGTTAATATCAGAGTTAAGTGTTTCTATGTATGTAATAGTGCAGTAATAAGTATGGAATGTTTGTATGGTGAGTAGATTGAGTGTTTTGAATATTTGGGGGAGTGTGCTGCCCGTAGTGAGAAATTGTTATCATTCTAACTGCAGCCTTTTGTTGGGTAATTAGTGGTCTGAGATGGTTAATTGTTGTTGAGCCCCATGCACAAATTCCATAGGTGAGATAGGGGTAAATAAGAGAGTGATAAAGGGCCAGGAGGGCTGACTGTGGAACATAGTACCGTATTTTTCGATAGTATGCCTACAGTCTTGGAAATTTTCTTAGAAATTTGTTGTATTGTGTATGAAATTTGAGTCTATTATCAAGGTGGATTTCCCAAGAATTTTCCCTCTTTAGCTTTGTGATAGGTGATCTGTTTATCGTTATGTTAAGAGGTACATCTGTAGCTCTGTTACCAACTGAATGAAGTAGGTTTTTGTCAATGTTTAGTGTAAGTTTGTTAGTCCTCACCAGGTAGATATTTCTGTAATTCGGTGTTTACAGTATTGGCTAGTGTGACTGGCTCGGGAGAGAAGACGTATGTAGTGTCATCTGCAAAAAAGTGTGGGTTTTTAGTAATTGCGAAGCATTTGGTAAAGGGCATTATGTATAGGGGAAAGAGAAGAGGGCCAAGGACACTTCCCTGTGGGACACCAACTGTAATTGGTTGAGTGGAAGAGCTTGCCCCCATTTGCGAAAACCCCATATTGGCTTCTTTTTGTTTAGGTATGCCCTGAGGTATTTGGGGGAAGTGCCCTTAATACCATAGTGTGACAATTTAAACGTGGAGAAAGTCATGGTCAACTGTTCAAAAGCTTTAGGGAAAGCAAGGGAAAGATCCCCAGGGGGGATTTCCCTTTTTTCTCTATTGCAGTGTATAATGTTCTAGCATGTGAAAATTTTGCATCTTTATTTTTTTTAAATTGGGCCTAAAACCCCAAATTTGGGGCCAGGGGTTGAGAATGTTTTGGGAGATAGGGGAGTAGATTCGTTTATGAAAAAAATTTTTTTTTCAAATTTTTTTTAAAGAGGGGTTTTAAAATTTGGATATTGGCCTATAGTTATTAAACCCTGGTCTCCTCCTTTATGGGTCGGGGGGAACCCCTTTCATTTTGAGAGCTGTAGGGAAAGGGGGGGGTTCAAAGGATTTTTTTAAAAGTGTTTTCAATGAAAAGGGGAAATAAATTGTGACACTTTTTGTATATAAAGGGGGTAAGGGTTTTTTTTTAAATCTCCCGCCTTGTTTTTTTTTTTGTGCGTTGGGTGTGAAGGCTTTTTTCAGCCCTTTTAAAAAACTTCAGCAGTTTTACTCAGGGTTGGGGGCCCCCCTCAGGAAAATTAATGAAAAGAAAAAAAAAATAATAATTTACAAAAAAAAACACTATTTTTTTAAACAAAAAATTAAAAAAAACCCAAAAAAAGAAAGGTTATCCAAATTTTAAAAAAAAAATGAAAAATTTAAATGAAAAAATAAAAATTTTTAACTCAAATGCTTTAAAATCTTCAAAGGGGGTCGGGGGTTTTGGGGACACTGTTGGGTTTAAACCGTAGCCATTGCTGGAAAAAGGGGGGGGGGGTCGCAAAAAAGGAAGGGGGGGTGACCAAACCACTGGGTTGTTTTCACAGAGAATCCCCGTGATTATTATCCCGATGACAGGAAAGCAGGTTCTTTACCGCTGCAATGCTGTGGAGTTACGTCCTGCACTTTCATACAGGTGCACAGGTAGTTCAATACAAAATGGAGAAGTCTCTGGACGTTAGTCCTTCTCCTGTTCTGCTCGTTGATTGCCAGGTGACCCTCTCTGACATCCAAGCTGGAAAGACAGACAGGTTACCCACTGCTTAAATAATCACTCTCCATGGTAAGTCTGATACTTAAAAGATGTGATTATTACAACAGTCAACATAGAGCAAGGCTGAAAAGGCTAAGTTTATTATTGATCAAAAGTGAAGCTTTTAACCAATAAATCCACTAGAATACAAGGCAGGCATGTACTTACAGTAGTGTTGGGAGCTGTGAGTCGAGTGATTTACTGTTTGACCAGAGCCCCACACGTCACCTTTCGGGGGGGAATAGGTGGAAGAGGGAGGGGAAGGGATAGCGGGAGCTAGACTGACCCTACGTTAACAAGCAGCCGGCAGTCAAACTATCACTTTAGGGGTGGAGAAGAAAAGGCGGGAAAAACGGGAGGTGACTTACCCTACCTTAACTAGTAGCCGGCAGACAAACTATCAATTTAGGGGTTGGGGGAGAAAAGGCGGGAATATCGGGAGCTAGACTGGCAATGAAAATATTGTTACTATATATTCCCTTATAAGTTTTCCTTTCTATTTTTTACAGTAATTGTAGATCAGAGAAGGGTTACTAGACCATTGCTCCCGGTATTTTAGTAGCCTCATACGACACGCTTGGCGTTTACGGTGGAAAGATTCTTTTCACTTCCCATGGCAAAGAAGAAATAAAAATGAACAAGAGCTTTTAGAAAATGGAGAGTGGGGAAACCTCTGATTTGTATATTATATATGCATGTGCGTGTCTGTTGAAGTGTGACCAAACTGTAAGTGGAGTAATGCAAGAAGTCCCTGTTATCTTAGCGTGTTTATGATGACAGAAAAAGAAACCAGCTATCCTACCATCATGCAAAACAGTTATTCAGGTTTTTGTTTCAACATCATCTGCAGGACTGTTTGGAGTGAGATTAACAAGTTAAGAAAGCCTTAGAAAAAAGGATTTGTCATTTAAAATTAGGGGAGGAGAGTTATTAAATGGAGAGTAGAGGTATTGGGAAGATAATGGAAATATTTTGAGGAATTGTTAAATGTTGATGAAGAAGTGAAGCTGTGATTTCGTGTATAGGAGAGGAATAACATCTTGTAGGAGTGGGAAGAGCCTTTTGATGTGGGGGAAGTTCGTGAGGCAGTAGGTAAAATGAAAGGGGGGAAGGCGCCGGGTTGAGGGGAAAAAGAAAAATGTTAAAGCAGGGGGATATAGTTTTTTGGAGGGGTTTGGGTGCAATTATTTAAAAAATGATGAAGGGGGAAAAGGTACCTAGGGTTTGGGCAGAGAGCAGATAGTTCCTTTGAAAAAGGCAAAGGGGAAAAAAGAGATGCAAAAATTATGGGGGGATAATCTGTTGAGTGTCCCTGGAAAAAGTGAGGTAGAGTTATAATTGGAAAAATTTAAGAGTAAGACGGGGAATAGGATACGATGAAAAAGGGAGGCTTTGGGAAAGGTAGGGGGTGTGGGCCAGTGTTTACAGTAAAACATATAAGTGAAAAGTATTTTAATAAGGCTAAAGAGGCTTTGTGGCATTTTTGGATTTGGAAAAGGCGTATGACAGGGTGGATAGGGGGGCAATGGGGGGCAGAGTTCAAGTGATGGTGTAGGAGGTAGGTTACTAAAAGCGGGAAAGAGTTTTTACGGGGATGTGAGGCTCAATTAGAGTATGTAGGAAAGAGGGAAATTTTTCCCAGTAAAATAGGCCTTAGACAGGGGTGTTGATGTCACCGGGTTTTTTTAATATATTTATGATGGGGTTGAAGAGAAGTAAATGCGAGGGTCTTGGGAAAAGCGTGGGGTTAAAAGATAAAATCCACACAAAGTGGGGGTGTCACAGCTGCTCTTTGCTGAACACGTGCTCTTGGGAGATTCTGAAGAGAAGTTCAGAGATTGGTGGGTGAATTTGGTAGGGGGTGCAAAAGAAGAAAATTAAAGGGAATAAGGAAAGAGTAAGGTTATGAGGGAAAAAAAAAATAGGGGATGAAAGATTGAAAAATCAATTGGAGGGAAGAGTAGGAGGAGGTGAACGATTTAGATATTTGGGAGTGGCGTGTCAGCGGATGGGTCTAGAAAGATGATGAAACTAGAATTGATGAGGGGGAAAAAAAGTGAGGGTTTGGGACTTAGGATCTGTGGACAAAGAAAATTTGTCCTTGGGGGCAAAAAGGGGAATGTAAGAGAAGTTTTACCAACGCCTTTTATATGGGTGGAAGCGTGGGGGAGAATGTGCAGCGAGGAGAAGGCTGGAGGCAGTGGAGATGTCATGTCTGAGGGCAAAGTGTGGTGTGAATATAATGCAGAGAATTCGTAGTTTGGAAGTTAGGAGGAGGTGCGGGATTACCAAAACTGTTGTCCAGAGGGCTGAGGAAGGGTTGTTGAGGTGGTTCGGACATGTAGAGAGAATGGAGCGAAACAGAATGACTTCAAGAGTGTATCAGTCTGTAGTGGAAGGAAGGCGGGGTAGGGTCGGCCTAGGAAGGGTGGAGGGAGGGGTAAAGGAGGTTTTGTGTGCGAGGGGCTTGGACTTCCAGCAGGCATGCGTGAGCGTGTTTGATAGGAGTGAATGGAGACAAATGGTTTTTAATACTTGACGTGCTGTTGGAGTGTGAGCAAAGTAACATTTATGAAGGGATTCAGGGAAACCGGCAGGCCGGACTTGAGTCCTGGAGATGGGAAGTACAGTGCCTGCACTCTGAAGGAGGGGTGTTAATGTTGCAGTTTAAAAACTGTAGTGTAAAGCACCCTTCTGGCAAGACAGTGATGGAGTGAATGATGGTGAAAGTTTTTCTTTTTCGGGCCACCCTGCCTTGGTGGGAATCGGCCGGTGTGATAATAAAAAAAAAAAAAAAAATGGTGTTGGTCCAGATGTGGTCAAGTAGGGAAACACTAGTCTCCGTAACTCTTGTAGATTTTGTTACTGTTGGTAGCAACATGCAGTTACTCATTGTGTTTGTGAATTCATTAACGTGTGGGTCCTAGTCTTGCAGGAGATTTATATTGAAGTCACCTGAGAGTAGTAAGTGATCTTTGTTCATGCGTGCATCAGTTATCATACTTCCTAGGTTTTGACTAAATTGGCTAATGTTTGATTGTGGAACTCTGTAGATGTTTATCACTGTGAGAGGTTTTTGTACGTATTTGGATTTAAATTTAGCTATTATATATTCCCCATGTTCATCCCTTGTGCAAGTATTAGTGATACATTCTAGTTGGTCTGAGTAGTATATAGCTGTGCCACCCCCTTGTTGGTCTGGCCTACAGTTGTGTATGGCTGTGTAACCAGGAATGGCATAGACATATGTAGTATCAGGCTTTAGCCAGGTTTCAGTTAGTGTAATGATGGACATATTGGCATGCAAGGAATTTAGTAATGCTAGGAGATCATCGTAATGCTTGCTTAAAGATCTGATATTGTAGTTAAAGATAGTTATGTTGTTGGCTCTGAGAAGTGCCTTTGATTGTTCTGCTGTGTAGTAATTACAGTAACTGTTTGAATCATTTAAGTCATTAAATAAGAGGTTGGTATCAGGATCAATGCTTGTAATCATAAGATTTGTAGTGAATACATAGTTAGAATTAAGTATAAAACAAAGTAAATATTCTAAAGCTAAAAAAATAGCACCTGAATTATTTAACCCTTTCAGGGTCCGTCCCGTAGATCTACGGCTTTACGGTGAGTGTCCAAACCGTAGATCTACGCCATGAGCTCAGCTCACTCTGATAAACTGTGAGTGGTACATTTGGGCTAGATATGAGAGAATACATCTATGTGGTATGTGTGCACCACATAAAACAGATCCTGCAGCACACTGTGTATAATGAGAGAAAAAACTGAAATCATGATTTTTCGATTAAAACAGCAACTTTGCAGTGTTTTTTCGTATGTTTTTTATAGTTGTATTTGCGATTTCTTGGTCTCATTTGATAGAATGGAAGACATATTACAGAAATAGAGATGATTTTGATTGGTTTTAGCACTGGAAATGGCTTGAAACTGAGCTCAAAGTAGCGGAAATGTTAAATTTTTGCCGATATTCAAGAGTAAACAAACGACCTCACACGTCTAATACACGTCAGCTGGTGGGTCTAATATACATTCACAAATATGGTGATGATATTTATACAATTATTACAGTATTGCATAACAGTAAATCTTCTATTTTTTGGTGTGAATAAAAATTCATTATGTGAATAAAAAATCAAAATGGAATTTATTTGTAAAGCCTCAAAACATAACTAATGAACAGAGGAAATGTTAGTTTAGTGCCAGGAATGCCTACATTGTTTATTCTGGACCCTATTTTGAAATTGGAATATTTTGAACTTTGTGTTAAATTGGCCAAATTAACAATTTCCAATCACTTTATTTTGTAGTTGAAACAGTTGACTTGGCGATTTCTTGTGCGCAATCGATAGAATAGAAGTAATACTAGTGAAATAGCTAAGAATTTGGTTGATTGGAATAATGTAATTGGCCTAAAATGGGAGTCAAAGTCGGCAAAATCGCCGATTCGTAAATATCGCTGACACATCAAAATTCACGAGAGCATAATTTCGTCAATTTTCCACCAAATTTCGTACTTTTTGTTTTATTACCTTCACAAAAAGATTCTCTACGATTTCATAAGAAAAAATAACAAATTTTTTTTTGAAAATTCTTGGACACTGGTGCGTGACTCCAGATTTGGGCCTTGGACCCTGAAAGGGTTAACAAATGTAAAAATAATGAGCTAAGGTAGTTTTTTAAAGCTAAAATAAAGGAGACAATATAAAAGGGACTAAAATAATTTGTGGTGAACAAATAGTGATGATCAAATAATGGAGCTTGGGAATATGATAGTAGGTAGTACTTTAAAGGTAATTCTTTAAAGTTAGAATTATAATATAAAATTATAATATAAAAGGGACTAATATAAGTTGTGGTGAACAATAAAGTGGTAATCAAATAATTGCACTAAGGTCTAATATAATGACTTTTGTGGAGTCTATGTTTTGAGCTAGAATGAGCTATAGTACAACTATATTTAATCTAATAATATAACAATACAAATTAAAAATAGCACCAGTCTCTCTCTAGTAATTGCAATATGGTCTAATATAATGAATTTGGTATTGACTATAGTACAACTGAGTTTAATCTAATAATATAAAAAAGGCACAAGACTCTCAATTGTAATTGCACTAAGGTCTTATATAAGTTGTTTACAAGAATTAGAGTATGACTAGATTTAAATTGACAAGATAAAATATACAAGTTTAGGTAGCAAAAGAATAAAAAAGTAGAAAAAAAAAATATATATGAGGTAGTTGGTACTAGTTAGCAAAAGATAGTTAAGGGCCTTGAACAATAATATAATTGAAATATACACTAATTGCACACACAATATAGTCACTAAGATATGAAAACAATCTTAGAGTAGGAATTATAATATAAACTTATAAAAATACAAATTGAAATGGTACTTGCAATTGCACTAGAGTCTGGTATATGTTGTTGACAAGATCAAGAGTATAACTAGATTTAAATTGACAAAATAAAATTCACAATTAAAGTACAAAAGAATAATAGTAAAAAATAACCAGGGTAATGTCTTGGTTATAATATGATAGTAAGATGGTGGACAGGTACACAGGTACAAAGGATAATATAAAGGTTGGAGTTGAATATACAAACTTGAAAATTTGGCAACAAAATGTTATGGGAAGCATAAAATAATGTTTAATGTACAAAAGTAAAATTGACTGGTAGCAAATATGGTGTTTAATAAAATTTTAGTAAGTAATAATGATTACAAAAAAGTGAAAAAGTAATGTTTATTTCATTCAATATTGCACTGGTAGTTATACTAGAGGTTATATGGCAGTACAAGGTAATTAAGAGTACTCTAAGATAGTAAATGTGGTATTAAAACAGGTAAAGGTAATTAGACAAGTACTGGTTATTAAATGTCAAAAATGTTAAGAGTAAATTGAAATTATAGTAAAAATGATAATTATTAATTTTAGTAAGTAATAACAATTGTAGGTAGTAGGTTGGTAGACAGCAACCACTCAGGGAAGTACTACCGTCCTGCCAGATGACTGTGAAACAGAAACCTGTAACTGTTTTGCATGATGGTAGGATTGCTGGTTTCTTTTTCTGTCTCATAAACACGCTAGATAACAGGGATATCTTGCTACTCCTACTTACACCTTGGTCACACTTCACAGACACGCACATGCATATATATATACATACATCTAGGTTTTTCTCCTTTTTCTAAATAGCTCTTGTTCCTCTTTATTTCTTCTATTGACCTCCCCCCTGGGGAAGTGGAAAAGAATCTTTCCTCCGTAAGCCATGCGTGTCGTATGAGGCGACAAAATGCCGGGAGCAATGGGCTAGTAACCCCTTCTCCTGTAGACATTTACTAAAAAAGAGAAGAAGAAAAACTTTATAAAACTGGGATGCTTGAATGTGCGTGGATGTGTGCGGATGACAAGAAACAGATGATTGCTGATGTTATGAAGAAAAAAGTTGGATGTCCTGGCCCTAAGCGAAACAAAGCTGAAGGGGGGTAGGGGAGTTTCGGTGGTGGGAAATAAATGGGATTAAATCTGGAGTATCTGAGAGAGTTAGAGCAAAGGAAGGGAGCAGTAATGTTGAATGATCATTTATGGAAGGAGAAAAGAGAATATGAAGAGTAAATTCAAGAATTATGTGGATTAAAGTAAGGTGGAAATGTGAAAAGTGGGTCATAATAAGCGTGTATGCACCTGGAGAAGAGAGGAATGTAGAGGAGAGAGAGAGATTTTGGGAGATGTTAGTTAAGTGAATGTATAGGAGCCTTTGAACCAAGTGAGAGAGTAATTGTGGTAGGGGACCTGAATGCTAAAGTAAGAGAAACTTTTAGAGAGGGTGTGGTAGGTAAGTTTGGGGGGGGCCAGGTGTAAATGATAATGGGAGCCCTTTGATTGAACTTTGTATAGAAAGGGGTTTTTGTTATAGGTAATACATAATTTTTAAGAAAAAGAGGATAAATAAGTATACAAGATAGAAGCAGGGTGAAATGACAGTAGTTATGTTGGATTATGTATTGGTAGATAAAAGACTGTTGAGTAGACTTCAGGATGTACATGTTTATAGAGGGGCCACAGATATATCAGATCACTTTTTAATTGTAGCTACACGAGAGTAAAAGGTAGATGGGATACAAGGAGAATAGAAGCATCAGGGAAGAGAGAGGTGAAGGTTTTATAAACTAAAAGAGAGGCAGTTAGGGTAAGATATAAACACTATTGGAGGATAGATGGGCTAATGAGAGCATAGGCAATGGGGTCGAAGAGGAAAGGGGTAGGTATAAAAATGTAGTGTTAGAGTGTTCAGCAGAAGTTGGGTTACAGGAAAGTGGGTGCGGGAGGGAAGAGGAGCGATTGGTGGAATGATGATGTGAAAGAGTAGTAAGGGAGAAAAAGTTAGCATATGAGAAGTTTTTACAAAGTAGAAGTGATGCAAGGAGGGAAGAGTATATGGAAAAAAGAGAGAGGTTAAGAGAGGTGGGGAAGCAATGTAAAAAGAGAGCAAATGAGAAAGTGGGTGAGATGTTATCAACAAATTTTGTTGAAAACAAGAAAAAGTTTTGGAGTGAGATTAACAAGTTAAGAAAGCCTAGAGAACAAATGGGTTTGTCAGTTAAAAATAGGAGAGGAGAGTTATTAAATGGAGAGTTAGAGGGATTGGGAAGATGGAGGGAATATTTTGAGGAATTGTTAAATGTTGATGAAGATAAGGGAAGCTGTGATTTCGTGTATAGGGCAAGGAGGAACAACAATCTTGTAGGAGTGAGGAAGAGCCAGTTGTGAGTGTGGGGAAGTTCGTGAGGCAGTAGGTAAAATGAAAGGGGGTAAGGCAGCCGGGATTGA
Source organism: Cherax quadricarinatus (assembly GCF_026875155.1). NCBI lineage: Eukaryota > Metazoa > Arthropoda > Malacostraca > Decapoda > Parastacidae > Cherax > Cherax quadricarinatus. Next base: position 58,796,957 of record NC_069409.1, on the reverse strand, counting down.
TGGGATAAAGATAGAAATGTTAAAAGCAGGTGGGGATATAGTTTTGGAGTGGTTGGTGCAATTATTTAATAAATGTATGGAAGAGGGTAAGGTACCTTGGGATTGGCAGAGAGCATGCATAGTTCCTTTGTATAAAGGCAAAGGGGATAAAAGAGAGTGCAAAAATTATAGGGGGATAAGTCTGTTGAGTATACCTGGCAAAGTGTATGGTAGAGTTATTATTGAAAGAATTAAGAGTAAGACGGAGAATAGGATAGCAGATGAACAAAGAGGCTTTAGGAAAGGTAGGGGGTGTGTGGACCAGGTGTTCACAGTGAAACATATAAGTGAACAGTATTTAGATAAGGTTAAAGAGGTCTTTGTGGCATTTATGGATTTGGAAAAGGCATATGACAGGGTGGATAGGGGGGCAATGTGGCAGATGTTGCAGGTGTATGGTGTAGGAGGTAGATTACTTAAAGCAGTGAAGAGTTTTTACGAGGATAGTGAGGCTCAAGTTAGAGTATGTAGGAAAGAGGGAAATTATCACACATAAAGTGGGAGTTGTCACAGTTGCTCTTTGCTGATGACACTGTGCTCTTGGGAGATTCTGAAGAGAAGTTGCAGAGATTGGTGGATGAATTTGGTAGGGTGTGCAAAAGAAGAAAATTGAAAGTGAATACAGGAAAGAGTAAGGTGATGAGGATAACAAAAAGATTAGGTGATGAAAGATTGGATATCAGATTGGAGGGAGAGAGAATGGAGGAGGTGAATGTATTCAGATATTTGGGAGTGGACGTGTCAGCGGATGGGTCTATGAAAGATGAGGTGAATCATAGAATTGATGAGGGAAAAGGTGAGTGGTGCACTTAGGAGTCTGTGGAGACAAAGAACTTTGTCCTTGGAGGCAAAGAGGGGAATGTATGAGAGTATAGTTTTTACCAACGCTCTTATATGGGTGTGAAGCATGGTGATGAATGTTGCAGCGAGAGAAGGCGGAGGGAGTGGAGATGTCATGTCTGAGAGCAATGTGTGGTGTGAATATAATGCAGAGAATTCGTAGTTTGGAAGTTAGGAGGAGGTGCGGATTACCAAAACTGTTGTCCAGAGGGCTGAGGAAGGGTTGTTGAGGTGGTTCGGACATGTGGAGAGAATGGAGCGAACAGAATAACTTCAAGAGTGTATCAGTCTGTAGTGGAAGGAAGGCGGGTAGGGGTCGGCCTAGGAAAGGTTGGAGGAGGGGGTAAAGGAGGTTTTGTGTGCGAGGGGCTTGGACTTCCAGCAGGCATGCGTGAGCCTGTGTGATAGGAGTGAATGGAGACAAATGGTTTTTAATACTTGACGTGCTGTTGGAGTGTGAGCAAAGTAACATTTATGAAGGGGTTCAGGGAAACCGGCAGGCCGGACTTGAGTCCTGGAGATGGGAAGTACAGTGCCTGCACTCTGAAGGAGGGGTGTTAATGTTGCAGTTTAAAAACTGTAGTGTAAAGCACCCTTCTGGCAAGACAGTGATGGAGTGAATGATGGTGAAAGTTTTTCTTTTTCGGGCCACCCTGCCTTGGTGGGAATCGGCCAGTGTGATGATAAAAAAAAAAAAATAATAACAATTGATAGTATTTAAAAAAATATGAGGTAGTAATATGGACAGAGAAAGTATCAATTCAGCTAATGTTTAAGCAAACAATAGTAAATAAGAAAATTACATAAGGTGACTTATGCTTACTAGTAAAATCACAAAATGAGGTAGTTGATTATTTAATTACTAAGAGATTGTACAATGAAATTTGAACAATAATGGAGCAAAACATACACTACACTACGTAGGCTTTTAGGTTGGACATTGTTTAGTTATTCTCTGTAAGATTAGTATCCCTGAGAAATCGTGATAGATCATTCTCGTTCGTTATTGTGTACAGTTGACCTACATTTGTTTTCCTAACAAGAATTTTCCCATCCCGTGTGAAGCATTGGTGTATTGTGTTATTATTCTCCCGCTTAAGTTTTCTGACTCTATACAGGAGGTTCTGACGTTTTTTGGTAAGACACTCGTTTATGTATACCTCTTTCTTTACTTTAATAGATGCAATAATTAAGTCTTTTTTCTACAACTAAATAGTGATCCAATATATCTGTTGACCCTCTATAAACATACACATCCTGAAGCCTACCTGGAGGGTATTCCGGAGATCAACGCCCCCGCGGCCCGGTCCATAACCAGGCCTCCTGATGGATCAGGGCCTGATCAACGAGGCTATTACTGCTGGCTGCACGTAGTCCAATGTACGAACCACAGCCCGGCTGATCCAGCACCGACTTTAGGTATCTGTCCAGCTCCCTCTTGAAGACAACCAAGAGTCCGTTGGTAATTCCCCTTATGGCTAGTGGAAGGTTGTTGAACAGTCTTGGGCCCCGGACACTTATTGTGTTTTCTCTTAGTGTACTAATGGTGCCCCTGCTTTGCACTGGGGGTATGTTGCATCACCTGCCAAGTATTTTGCTTTTGTAGGAAGCGATTTCTGTGTGCAGATTAGGGACCAGTCCCTCCAGGATCCTCCAGGTGTAGGTTATGATGTATCTCTTTCGCCTGCTCCAGCGAGTACAAGTCATGTGCTTCCAAGCGTTTTTCTCTGTAGGTTCTCTAGATCTGCAATTTCACCTTCCTTGAATGGGGATGTTAATGTACAGCAGTATTCCAGCCTAGAGAGACCAAGTGATATAAAAAGAATCATCATTGGCTTGGCATCTCATGTCTTGAATGTTTCATTATCCATCCTCTAAGTTTCCTCGCATATATGATAGTGGCACTGTTGTGATCCTTGAAGGTGAGATGCTCAAACATTACCACTTCTACCCATCAACCTTTTATCCACTAATACATAATCTAACAAACTACTTTCATTACGTGCTATATTCTATCTTGTATAGTACTTATTTATCCTCTTTTTCATAAAATATGTATTACTTATTATCAAACCTCTTTTTACACATAGTTCAATTAAAGGCTCCCCATTTTCACTTACCCTTGTCACCTCAGATTTACCTACTACTCCCTCCACAACATTTTTACCCACTTTAGTATTTAGATCCCCAACCACAAGTACTCTCTCACTTGGTTTAAAACTCCCCATGCACTGAACATTTCCCAAAATTTCTCTCTTTCCTCTACACTTTTCTCTTCTCCAGGTGCATAATCACTTACTATAACCCACTTTTCACATCCATTTTTATTTTACTCCACATAATCCTTGAATTTATAAATTTATATTCCCTCTTTTCCTGCTATAACCTATCCTTCAACATTATTGCTACTCCTTCCCTAGCTCTAACTGTTAAAAAACCCTGACCTAATCCCATTTATTTCTCTCCACTGAAACTCTCCTACCCACTTCAGCTTTGTTTTACTTAGGGCCAGGACATCCAGCTTCTTTTCATTCAAAACATCCACAATCATCTCTTTCTTATCATTCGCACTACATCCACTCACATTCAAACATCCCACTTTGACGGTTTTCTCCTTATTACATTTAGTAAGTTACACAGGAAAAGGGTTACTAGCTTCTGGCATTTTAGTTGACTTACACAACACGCATGGCTTGCAGAGGAAAGATTCTTATTGCCCTTCCCCATGGATATGAAAGGAAAAGTAAATAGGAACAAGAACTATTAAGATAAAATCAAAGAACACTCGGATGAGTGTGTATACATAAATGTGCACTGGCATGTGTAGTGTGACGTAAGTGTAAGTAAGAGTAACCAGACATACCTGAAGTCTTGCATGTTTATGAGATGGAAAAAAGACACCAGCAATCCTACCATCATGTAAAACAATTACAGGCTTCCATTTTACACTCACTTTGCAGGATGGCAGTACCTCCCTGGGAGGTTGCTGTCTACCAGCCTACAACCTATAAAAGATAAAAATCATCCCACTGAAGCAGGGTGGCCCAAAAAGAAAAAAGTTTCTCTTTTTAACTTTAGTAATGTATACAGGAGAAGGGGTTACTAGCCTCTTGCTCCCAGCATTTTAGTTGCCTCTTACGACACGCACGGCTTATGAAGGAAGAATTCTGTTCCACTTCCCTATGGAGATAAACAAATAAACAAGAACAAGAACTAGTAAGGAAATAGAAAAAAGCCCAGAGGGATGTTTATATACAGGTACCATCCGACTGATGACCAAGCTTGGTTCCGCCCAACTGATTGTAAGTCAAAATGTATGTAAGTCGAAACTTACTACTGAATATCAGCATCGTATTGTAATGATTTTATTTTATTTTTTTATTTTTTTTCATTTTTTACTTTTTATACTGTTAATACTGTATTTTATACTGTAAGGTTTAGGATAAACACTGTATACAACACTAACAGTTGTTTATTTCCCAGATATTTGAATACAAATCATGGTCGTAAGTTGAGCGGCCGTATGTCAAGCAGGTCGTAAGTCGGAAGGTGGGTGTATATATATATACACCTACCATCCGACTTACGACCTGCTCGACATACGACCTGCTCGACATACGACCACTGGACTTACGGCCGTGTTTTCTATGCCAAATTTCTGGGAAATAAACAACTATTTGTGTTGTACACAGTGTTTATCCTAAATCTTACAGTATAAAATACAGTACTAACAGCATAAAAAGTAAAGTAAAACATGAAATACCAAAATAAAACAATAAAATAAAGTCATTACAAAAATGTGATGTTGATATTCAGTAGTAAAGTTCAGCTTACGTCCATTTCGACTTACGACTGGTTTCTCGGAACCGAACTCGGTCGTAAGTCGGATGGTAGGTGTACATGCTTGCACATGCATGTATAGTGTGACCAAAGTGTAAGTAGAAGTAGTAACATGTACCTGAAGTCTTGCATGTTTATGAGACCGAAAAAAGACACCAGCACTCCTATCATCATGTAAAACGATTACAGGCTTTCGTTTTACACTTGGCAGGATTAAAAGATGAAAATATCAGGTCTAAATAAAATTGTGTGCTTTATTCATGTTACTTAATGGTAATCTTCATTTTTTTATGTAGTATCATGCAGCTTTTGTATTTTAATGTTCTTTTTTACTGTTATTATAATCAAAGAAAGCGCTAAACTGACAAGGGTCATGCAGGGCACAAAATAGTGCCGGGGCTATAAACTACTAGGTGGAGAGGGAATCAAAAATGAGTGGAGAAAAGGGGCTGGAAGGGACGCTAAGGGCTGTGTGTCAAAGTTCGTATAGTAAAGCAGTTGCTGACAAAAAGTCAAAAAGTGATTGTAAGTCAAAGGCAGGGCCATCTGCAATAAGGGAAGATAAGGTAAGAGCGGTAGGGTGGCGGCGGCATTGGAGGTAAATCCTGTGAGCTCGCTGGTAAACTGGGCAATCCACAAGAAAGTAAAGAACCAAAATAGGGACCCAACAAACCTCACAGAGAGTAATAAAGTGTCGTTCCATGATACCCATGGGTAAGGCGAGTATGGCCGATGCAGACACAGGAGCAAGGCGAGTATGGCCGATGCAGAGAGGGGAGAGCACAGTCTCCCAAGTACGGCAGTGGTGGTAAGAAGATGGCCACACATCTAAAAACAGTTTATTTATTTATTTTTTTATTAACACACTGGCCGATTCCCGCCAAGGCAGGGTGGCCTGAAAAAGAAAAACTTTCACCATCATTCACTCCATCACTGTCTTGCCAGAAGGGTGCTTTACACTACAGTTTTTAAACTGCAACATTAACACCCCTCCTTCAGAGTGCAGGCACTGTACTTCCCATCTCCAGGACTCAAGTCCGGCCTGCCGGTTTCCCTGAATCCCTTCATAAATGTTACTTTGCTCACACTCCAACAGCACGTCAAGTATTAAAAACCATTTGTCTCCATTCACTCCTATCAAACACGCTCACGCATGCCTGCTGGAAGTCCAAGCCCCTCGCACACAAAACCTCCTTTACCCCCTCCCTCCAGCCTTTCCTAGGGCCGACCCCTACCCCCTAAACCCTAAAAACGGTTTAATAGAGTGCAATTTGTTATGGTGCATGTCTAACCACCATTGTTGCCAATGGCTGCGAAGATGGGCAGAGATGACTGTAAAATAATCCCTGAACGGAATATCTCTATAGGAAACCAGAGATCATGTACCGCTGACCGTGCAGTAGCATCCGCCTGTTCATTCCCCTGCACATCAACGTATCTAGGAACCCAACAGAAAATGACATCTTTGTTCTTGCTAGCCACACTGCACAACCATAGTTGAATACGAAGGACCAATGGATGAGGGGAATTAAATTGTTTAATGGCCTGTAGAGGGCCGAGGGAATCTGAAATTATCACAAACATCAAAGGAGACATGTATGTAATATGGAGAAGTGCAATGAGGATGGCATATCATCCGGCCCAGCTGCCAATGACTGGCAAGCGGAAAGCGTGGACTCTAGATCTAGGAAAATGAAAGGTACATTATATGGCTCCATTCCATTAGAAGAGAAATGCAAGGACAATTGCTCCCTGGTAGACTTAGATGTGAGTAACGAGGGACAGAGGTGAAGTCCTTGGGAGACAGACAAGATAGTTCCCGATTTCCATGGCAACTTCAAGAGGTACTGCAACACCACACCAGCAACCTGCAAAATGGGAGCTGGGTCCGGAGCGTACTTACCACACTACAGTGGTCCCTCGTTTTTCGTAATTAATCCGTTCCTGGAGGAGCTACTATAAACAAAATTTACGATTTGCGAATCAATTTTCCCCATAAGAAATAATGTAAATACAATTAATCCGTTCCTGACACCCAGAAGTATTAAAACAAAAAAATTTTTTACATGAAATGTACATGTAGTACATAAATAATACAATGGGAAATGATGAATGAAACATTAACAGCATAACACTTACCTTTATTGGAGATTCTTCTTAGTGTATGGGAGACTGGAGGAGGAGATTGGATTGTTTACAGTTTGGAAGGGGAATTCCCTTCCAGCAACACCTCAGGTACCAATTGCTTCTCTGGGGTTGCTTCTCTTCTCTGTTTCTTAATGCCACTAGGACCACCTTGAGAGTCACTCTAGTCCTGTCTCACAAAGTAACTGTGGAGAGAGCTCTGTTTCTGGCATCTCTTTAACACTTCCCTAAAATGGCCCAAGACTTTGTCACTGTACATATTTCTCACCTTCTTTACCACAGGCTTGGCACTAGGAGCTTTCTTTGGAGCCATGGTAGCTTATTTAGTACTTGCAAGCACTAAAATGAGTGGAATATTATGAAATATTTCGTAGGAGCACTTGAGGGGACCTTCCATCACTGGTAAACAATGCCAGACTGGCTGGGTAGGGAGGCCTCCCCGGCTCACACCATGCGTACGCGTCCCGGACGAACTACTATTTGCGAGTCAACCTATGAAAAGCGAGTCCATGTTTATACGAAAATACCCCTATGATTGGCGAAATTTACGATTGCCAAGAACTACGAAAAGCGAGGGACCACTGTACTTCTGTACCTTCTTCCAAACCGCACACATAGGGGAAGTCGAGGTAATGGTTGAAACGTAGTCTTGCCAACAAGTGCGTTTAGCGTCACATATGATGCGGCAAGCGACTGCCCTTGCCCGCTTAAAATCTAAAAGGCAATCTGAGGTCAGATTATATCGAAAACGGCTTCACGCAGCATGTTTCAAACACACTGCATGGGTACACACAGGAGACCACCAAAGCATGCATGTCTGAGAATGCCTACCTGAGGTTTGAGGAATAGAACATGATGCTGCAATCAAAACTAAGGTCGAAAACTGGTGCACCAGCTCATCAATAGAGGACGAACAAGTGTCCCCACAAAAAAGTGGTAAGATGAGAGAATAAGTCCCAATTTGCTCATCCAAATTACCAACAGGGGCTACGAGGCAGTCAGGAATTTGTAGTAGAAGTAAGAAGAATAGGAAATTGATCACTGTTGTGCAAATCCAGGAGAAAAAACCAAGTGTAATCAAGTGCAATTGACGAGGATCAGATAGAAAGATCAATGTAGGTCAACTGTACACAATCACGAACGAAAATGATCTATCACGATTTCTCAGGGATACTAATCTTACAGAGAATAACTAAACAATGTCCAACTTAAAAGCCTACGTAGTGTAGTGTATGTTTTGCTCCATTATTGTTCAAATTTCATTGTACAATCTCTTAGTAATTAAATATTCAACTACCTCATTTTGTAATTTTACTAGTAAGCATAAATCACCTTATGTGATTTTCTTATTTACTATTGTTCGCTTGAACATTAGCTGAATTGATACTTTCTCTGTCCATATTACTACCTCTTATTTTTTAAAATACTGTCAATTGATATTACTTACTAAAATTAATAAATATCATTTTTACTAAAATTTCTATTTACTCTTAACATTTTTGACATTTAATAACCATTACTTGTCTAATTACCTTTACCTGTTTTAATACCACATTTACTATCCTAGATTACTCTTAATTACCTTGTACTGCCATATAACCTCAAGTATAACTACCAGTGCAATATTGAATGAAATAAACATTACTTTTTCACTTTTTTGTAATCATTATTACTTACTAAAATTTTATTAAACACCATATTTACTACCAGTCAATTTTACTTTTGTACATTAAACATTATTTTATACTTCCCATAACTTTTTGTTGCCAAATTTTCAAGTTTTTATATTCAACCCCAACCTTTGTATTATCCTTTGTACCTGGGTACCTGTCTACCATCTTACTATCATATTATAACCAAGACATTACCATTGTGATTTTTTTACTATTATTCTTTTGGTACTTTAATTGTGAATTTTATTTTGTCAATTTAAATCTATAGTTATAATCTTGATCTTGTCAACAACCTATACCAGACTCTAGTGCAATTGCAAGTACCATTTCAAATTGTATTTTTATATTATAAAGTTTATATTAGAATTCCTACCAATCTGTCCATTTAACTTTGCTTACCATTACTTAATTTTAGTCCCTTATATATTTTCTCCTTTATTTTAGCTTTATATAACTATCCTAGTTTATATCCACAATTGTTTAAAATAATCAAGGTGCTATTCTCAGGTGCTAAAGTAGAATAAGTTCACAATTTTGCCATTATATTCCAAAGCTCATTTATCTGATTACCACTTTATTCTTCACCACAACCTATATTAGTCCCATTTTTATTATAATTTTAAACTATAATTCTAACTTTAAAAAATTACCTTTATAGTACTACCTACTATCATATTCCCAAGCTCTATTATATGATCATCACTTTATTTGTATTAGTCCCTTAGCTCATTATTTTACATTGTTAAATAATTCAGGTGCTCTTTTTTAGCTTAAGACTATTTACTTTGTTTTATACTTAATTCTAACTATAGATTCACTACAAATCTTATGATTACAAGCATTGATCCTGATACCAACCTCTTATTTAATGACTTAAATGAATCAAACAGATACTGTAATTACTACACTGCAGAACAATCAAAGGCACTTCTCAGTGCCAACAACAACATAACTGTCTTTAACTACAATATCAGATCTTTAAGCAAGCATTACGATGACCTCATAGCATTACTAAATTCCTTACATGCCAATATGTCCATCATTACACTAACTGAAACCTGGCTAAAGCCTGATAGTACAGATGTCTATGCCATTCCTGGTTACACAGCCATACACAACTGTAGGCCTGACCAACAACGGGGTGGCACAGCCATATACTACTCAGACCAACTAGAATGTATCACTAATACTTGCACAAGGGATGAACATGGGGAATATATAATAGCTAAATTCAAATCCAAATACCTACAAAAACCTCTCACATTGATAAACATCTACAGAGTTCCACAGTCAAACATTAGCCAATTTAGTCCAAAATCTAGGAATAAGTATGATAACTGATGCACGCATGAACAAAGATCACTTACTACTCTCAGGTGACTTCATATATAAATCTCCTGCAAGACCAGGACCCACACGTTACTGATTCACAAACACAATGAGTAACTGTATGTTACTACCAACAGTAACAAAACCTACAAGAGTTACAGAGACTAGTGTTTCCCTACTTGACCACATCTGGACCAACACCATATCCCCTTTAAAATCAGGCATAATTACAGATAATACCACAGACCACTACCCTACTTTCCTCATAACTACTCTTGGTAAACTACCCCAAGACACTACTAAAGTCACCTTCAGACTTCACAATGAGGCAGCCATTAATAACTTCACAACAGCATTAGCAAACATTGATTGGCACACTGAGCTAGAAATCTATACAGATATTGATGAATGTATTAATAATTTTCTAAAAAAGACCCAATACCTCTATAACAAGCACTGCCCTAAAAAAAACTAAACAGATGACAGCAAAGAGACTGAACAGTCCCTGGCTTACACCCAGCATTCTCAAATCCATAAATACAAAACACCAATATGAAAAACAGTACAGAATGGGTCACATAACCAGAGACCAAACAAAACGTTACTCGTCATCCTAACCAGCCTGATAAGAAGGGCAAAAAAATTGTATTATGAGAACGATTATCCAACTTACGAGGTGATATAAAAAAGACCTGGAAAACCTTATCAGAAATTCTGGGAAACAAAAAAGATATCACGAAATAGCGAAATAAAATTAGCCAAAATCAGATGAACCCCAACTCCCACCAACAGAAACAGCAAACAGACTCAATGATTTCTTCTCCACTATAGGACAAAACCTTGCCAATAAAATCCCAAGCTCAGATACCCCACCAAATGACTACCTCACCGGCAACTACCCGAACACACTGTTCCTAGCTCCGACTAACCCATACGAAGTCTCCCTTATTATCAATGCACTAAAAAACAAGGCAGGAGATTTAAGTACCTTACCACCCTTTATATACAAAAAAGTGTCACAAGTGCTATCTCCAATCATTGCAACACTCTTTAACAAATCCATCGAATCCTCCACCTTCCCTACAGTACTCAAAATAGCAAGGGTCACCCCGATCCACAAAGGAGGAGACCAAACAGAGTTGAATAACTATAGGCCAATATCCAACTTACACCCTCTCTCAAAAATCTTCGAAAAATTAATTCATTAAACGAATCTACTCCTACCTTATCTCCAAAACATACTCAACCCCTGCCAATTTGGATTCAGGCCTAATAAAAATACTAATGATGCTATTATACACATGCTAGAACATATATACACTGCAATAGAGAAAAAAGAAGTCCCACTGGGGATCTTCATTGACTTAGTAAAGCTTTTGATACAGTTGACCATGACTTGCTCCACGTAAAATTGTCACACTATGGTATAAGAGGGCACTCCCTCAACTACCTCAAGTCATACCTCAGCAACAGAAGCCAATATCTGTACGCAAATGGGGCAAACTCTTCTGCGCAACAATTACAGTTGGTGTCCCCAGGAAGTGTCCTTGGCCCTCTTCTCTTTCTCCTATACATAATGACCTTCCAAATGCTTCGCAATTACTCAAACCCACACTATTGCAGATGACACTACATACGTCTTCTCTCACCCGAGCCCAAATCACACTAGCAATACTGTAAATACCGAATTACAGAAAATATCTACCTGGTGAGGACTAAAAACTTACCTAAACATTGACAAAACCTACTTCATTCAGTTTGGTAACAGGTACAGATGTCCCTCTTAACATAATGATAACGGATCACCTATCACAAAGCTAAAGAGGGAAAATTCTTAGGAATCCAACCTTGATAATAGACTCAAATTTCATACTAATAACAACAAATTTCTAAGAAAATTTCCAAGGACTGTAGGCTACTATCGAAGATACGGTACTATGTTCCACAGTCAGCCCTCCTGGCCCTATATCACTCTCTTATTTACCCCTATCTCACCTACGGATTTGTGCATGGGGCTCAACAACAATTAACCATCTCAGACCACTAATTACCCAACAAAAGGCTGCAGTTAGAATGATAACAAATTCTCACTACAGGCAGCACACTCCACCAATATTCAATACACTAAACCTTCTCACCTACAAAACATCCATATTATTATGCACCTATTACATACATAGAACACTTAACTCTGATAATTAACCCTCCCTCAAACATCTCCTTGCCAACCTCAACAGAACACATGACCTAACACAAGGCACAGATCACTCTTTGATGTTCCTCTGTTCATCTCACACTATGCAAAAACTCAATGCACATAAAAAGGCCTAAAATCTGGAATTCATTACCTGTAAATATAAAAGAAACACTACTGTTTAATAAATTCAAGTCTCTACTCAAAGATCACTTACTCACCCAAAACCAAATAATACTGAATAACTGAACCTTATAAATGTATATCTTAAATTGTTTCTCACAATTATATCACATTAAATGTTAAACCTAAAACCGAATCTAACTTTATTATTTTTTAAATACACTACCTAACAGAATCTTCATATGACTGAATGCAACCATATGACCTGTCTTTGTAATACTCACTTGTGCTTTATAGTAATCTGTTTACATTAATGTTTTATCACTGACTTCATCATTGCTTAGTTAATCTTAAGTTAATTTTAAGCCAGCCCGTAATGCTATGCATAGTATAAGTGGCTTTGGCATGCTGCTCTTATCTGTATTTTTTTGTACCTCTGTATGTGTGCTCAAATTTATAATAAATAAAATAAATAAATAAATAAGAGAGAGAGACTGAGTGTGAGAGTCAAAATGGGTGGGAGCACCTGTATTTAAAACATGAAGAGGATGAGAAGTGAGAAGTCTCCAACTAATCACCACGAGAGTCACAGTGGGACCCTCCCCAAAATTGATGGTGACCGTTAAAATCACCTAACAACAAGATGGGCAGCGGCAGAGAGGAGGTCAAGAATGCAATATCCAAGATACAGAATGCATGGGAAGGGGAGAGATATAGAGAGCAAACTGTATATCGCCTGTGTAAATAAATACGGGCTGTAGTCTAATGCAGCAGAGAACGAACAAAGACATGTTGATACGGTATTCCAATGCACACAAGAAGTGCACTCTTATTAAATGATTCATCAGGAAAGGGATCAGAAGAATGCAACAGCATATAGCCCGAAACGGGGTAAATAACAGCTGAACAAATTTTGGCCTCTTGTAACCCGACACATACTGAGGAAAACTGGGAGAGCAACACCTGGAGCTCTCCCTGTTTACCCCTAAGGCCACGAATATTCCATTGTAAATAAGTCATTATTCACAAAGACAGGTATGCCAACAATAAGAAGCAATAAAATCTATGAGCTAGTAAGGTCAGTGAAGTCAATGTGTGGAGGTAATGGAAACGTGTTAAGCAAGGAGGAATCGGAATGCTGTGAAGGAAAAGATTGTTGCGAGGGTTGTGAAAAATAAAAAGGGGTAGGAGGAGGCGCGCCGGTGCCTGTCAAGGGTTTCGTCTCCACAATATAGTCAGAGATAGCATCAAGTGTCTCAGCAGACAAGGAGAAGGAGGATGCCGATACCATGACTTCAGAGATAGGTGAGGTAGCAAGTAGAGATAGGGGAGACTATAGAGGGAACCAAGAGGTCTGAGAGAGGAGGGGCTATGACCTGGAGAGATGCACCGGCAGAGACAGAAGAGTCCTGCAGTGGAACGGGAGAGGAAGGAGACTGGGAGGTGACTGGGGAAGAAGTCTGGGGGGAAACAAGAGAAGAGAGGACTACACGAAGGGGGGTGAACCTCCATTTTCGTGTGAGAGTTAGAAAGGGGGTGAGAACTAGGCACTGAGGCCGAAAAGGAAAACTGTTGGGGAATTGTAAGCACCGG
>NC_069409.1:58773181-58780681 GCF_026875155.1 Cherax quadricarinatus | reverse complement strand
AAATACGAGGGAGTGGTTGACACATCGTCAGTGTGACTTTGTTTATGCTGAAGTGAACATTAGTCTCCTGCTCTTCCAAAACATTTCACAATAATTCATTGTGTTTGGTGCTTGTAGATTGAGTGTGACTGGAGTGGTAGAGGCAGTGATTGAGGCAATGGTATTTAATAACATACATGTTAATAATAATACATGTTAAAAATATGTACCATTATTATTTATAACATATATGTTATTAAATACATACATGTTAATAATAATACATGTTATTAATAATAACATGTACTACTATTATTTATAACATATATGTTATTAAATACCACTGCCTCAACCGCTGAATTATTGTGAAATGTTTGGAATAGCAGGGAGACTAATGTTCACTCCTGCATAACCAAAGTCACACTGACGATGTGTCAACCACTCCCTTGTATTTTTGTACAATTTCCTTCTTCAATTATATCGTATTTATTATTATTATTATTACAGTGGACCCCCGGTTAACGATATTTTTTCACTCCAGAAGTATGTTCAGGTGCCAGTACTGACCGAATTTGTTCCCATAAGAAATATTGTGAAGTAGATTAGTCCATTTCAGACCCCCAAACATACACGTACAAACGCACTTACATAAATACACTTACATAATTGGTCACATTCGGAGGTAATCGTTATGCGGGGGTCGACTGTATTATTATTATTATTATTACTATTGTTATTATTATTATTACTATTACTATTGTTATTATTAGCAATAGCAGAAATGTTCGATTCTTTGCTGTGTTCAAGAGTAAACACATGATGTCCCCGTCTAATACCTTTCCTAATAGCCATTCCAATATGCAGTCACGAATGGGTTTACATTATTTATTCTGTAGTTTAATAGCAAATAATGAACAATCAAAACACTCGCCACACTGAGTGGTGGGAGGGCTGGCTGCCAGTTGCGGGGGTCGGAGGGAGGGTAGTAGGGACTCGCAGTGGTGGAGTCTGTGGTATTTAATAACATACATGTTATTAACATGTTATTAAATAACATACGTTATTAAAGCATAACATGTATATATTTAGTACAATTTACGACGTTTTCATGTATTTTATGATTATTCATGGTTCAACAAGTTAAGGAAGCAGTATTGTAATATATATCCCTACAATATATTGGGGCACCAAACATTCACGGTTTTTCAACATTCGCGAGGCTCTTGATCCCCTAACCCTCGCGAATGTTGAGGGAGACCTGTATATGTACATTGCACCTTACTTTGGTCTCACAGGCCACATAAGTTATGTGAAAAAATAAAATAGTGAAAAAAACAACAAACCTTCAATTATAAGTAAACCAAAGTTTACCGGGTGAGCGGCAGTCGCCGCTGTTGCCAAACACGGCTCATTTTCTGAAAACTTCACGCCTCTATATCTCGGTAAGTACTGATGGCAACATTTTTTTGGGGGGACTAAAACACTCAGAAAAATAATCTTAACATTCCTAGCGTGACAGTGTCAGCATGCCTCGTTGTGCTCCGGGTTTTCTCGTGTTTTCACGGTGCTCTTACATGCTAGAACTTTAATTTGTCATCAATCCTATACGATACATCCCTCTAGCGCCTGGAACCAATCTTGGGCGGAAAACATTATATACTGAGTCAAAAAAGGAGAATTAGTGTGCACTACCTAGCAGAGTTTACTGCCAGAGGGGAATCATAGGCCTGTGTCCCGTGTGAAAAAATAATAATAATTGAACTTTGTGTCAGAGGAAAGAAAGTCTCCCTGAAAACATTGAGTATACATAGTGTATAGTGTATACTACAGTGGCTCCCTAGTATATTGATGATAAAGGCTAAAGTGTCAGTTGAAAACAGGTGAATTTGTAAATGAAGTGATAAGCCTATAGAGGCAGGTGCCAGAAGTCGCCAGAAACTTACCACAGGTCAGCTGTTTTAATAATCTTCCTGGCCTGCTAGTGTACTCGCATATAATCTAGTGATACCAGTGAATAGCAGAATACAGTGTTGTAGTAGCAACTAACCAGTAGTATAATGGTACTTAGTGGAGTGGAGTGACTTTCATTAGTTTCTTTTTTCTTGAAATACCAGACGTAGACTGTGAATTTATATAACCTGTAGTTACCAGCGGTCGCAATATACACAACGAGAAGCAATTATTACTCCAGAAAAAGCGTCCTTCCTCCAAAATTTGCACCAGTCAACTATAGTGATAATATAGCATTTATTGTGGTGGAGACAGAAAAAAAATAGAAAAGCTAGATACAGCGATTGATAAACAAGGGTTGAGGTCGACCGTTCGTCATTGTAGGAGTTGCCAGCAGTCACCGGCTCTTCAACACGCAAGTTATACTTTTGTATCAATCAAATCACATATTACTCGGGTAGATAATTTCCAGTAGATCCTTCATGTGTTAGCTCAAATCACCGACCAGTATGGTTTAAATAAGTGACCCACTGATCAGATCAGATCGACTGGTCCGAACCCTTGACTGGTCTCAAACGGTTTCGTTGGACAATAAAGCAGACTGTAAACGGATGGGGTTGTAGGCGCCCTTATAAACACAAACATTAAATATATATCAGGAACGTGCACGGTAAGCTGTCCAATATACAAAAACAGTTAGAAACAGAAATACAAATAGCTAGAGCTTCATAAGGAGGTTATTAATAGAATATTCAAGAGGTTGCTAGTAGAATTGCAGTAAATCAACCATTCAAATCATTATGAAGCTCTGTGTAGTCTGTGGTCAGTCAAACAAACGGGCTTCCACATGCATAAATTGTCATTTTTGTGGAAATTGGTGTCATGCCCCTTGTGCAGATATCCAAGAACTAGCTACAAGCAGTATTAAAACAGGGAAGTTTTTTTTGGGAAAATCCCCAAAATGAGAAAAATTTTGGGGACAAAATCCCCCAAGGGGTATTAAAAGAGGCCCAAATCAAAGCTGTTTCCCATAAAAAAACCTGGAAGTTTTCCCACAACAGAGGGAACAAAAAAAAGTCTGGGCTAAATTTGGTACTGCCCTTGAAAAGGCCCAATGTATCAGAAACTGTAAGGCTGGAGATGAAGCCTTTTTGTAAGTAAAGGGTGGGGCTGATAGTGCGGGCCCGGGGAGCGTAATGGTGAAGCGGAGGTGCTGTTGGGGAAAAGAAAATGGGAAGCGGGAATGCTGTCCTGGGGGGCAAAATGGTAAAGGGCTGGAGTTTGCTGCCCCTGGGAAAACAGTAATGTGAAGCGGGAGATTTTTGTCCAGGTAGCCCGGGAAATTTATACGCGGGAAGGAATACATTTTAAATGACCTCATAGGGACGGGGAAGCCTTTTTTTAATGGGAAAAAGTGTAGTCAAAGTTTAAGATAAAACCAAAAATTGAAAACTAGAAATCTGAAAGGAAATAGCAAAAAAGGGGGACTCCCAAAAGCAATAGTGAGGATATTTACCAAAAAACTGGGGGGAGCTCCATTGTTGGGGGGCTAGGGAGGATAGAAGTAAGACAGGGAAAAATGCCCCAACGGGGAAATACAGTCACAAAAAACCAAAGGGCCCAAAGGGAAAACCCAACCCTCCTGGGGCACATACTTTTGGCACCCCGGTATCTCCCTGGCATGGGAAAACGGGAAAAAACAGAGGGGACTTTGCAACTATGACCACCCAAAGAAAATCCCTTTCCCCATTTTGACAACAGGAAAATGCAAACCCCCTTTCCTGTAAGCTTTTTCCCCCTAAACTGTGTACCTTTCCCGTCAGGAAAGACTGTGCTTAAATTAAAAATTGCCGGGCCTTTCCTTCTAAAGGGGAAAAAAAGATAAAAAAACTTTCCAGGCCATGGGAAAACCCTTGGGTAGCCACAGCCATTCAAGGGGAGAGGTTTTTTAGGGGCCAAAAGGGAAAAAAAAGGCAGGAAAGGGCAGAAATCTTTACCCAAACCATTTTTTTCCTGGGTAAAAACCCACAGTCGATGGCCCCCACTCCAAACCAACAGATCCCGATACTAATCCCGGAAAAAAAATCCCCCCAATACCAAAAATTTCCACCAGTCCGATAACATTCTTCTTTGCAAATATAAGGGTCTAAACCCAGCAACAAAAAACCCAAAATCCTTTCTTTCCGGGGACGCTTGAAGGGGGCAAAGGCTTTTGTTCGCGGCTTTCACTGAGACCCACAAAAAAGGATCACTTGGCAACGAAATATGGCCCCCAGGTTAAAACCTATACAGAGGGACAGAGTGAAAAGGAAAAAAGGGGGGGGTTTGGCCTGAAATTTCCCAGAGTCACTTGTTTGAACAAACTCAAAATTCCTCAAATGATGTAGGGAAGTTTTAGCAGAAAAGGTCGAAAACCCAAAACCTATCATTGGGGTTTAGTCTACAAGCCCCCGGGAATGCAAAAATCCCAGAAATTTCCCGGGAAACCCAAGCTTTTAAAATTTGGACCACTGTCTGGAAAATCTTCCAGCTGGGGGCCCCCAACATCTTGCCCCTGGGGGATTTCAATTAAAGGAAACCAAAAAATGGGGGAAATTTAGCAAATAATTTGGGTTGAAGTAATAACACCAGGAGGCAGTTTCTGATAAAAACCCTCACACTCAACAGTTTTTTTAAATCTTCCCAAAAAAATTAAATTTTAAAAACCACCCAAATAATAGGGGCCCTACTGCTGGAGAATACCTAGCCCTATCTTCCCCTAACAATGTTTGATCTGATAAGAAAGGGTCACCAATCAAAAAAATATACTAAATTTAACAACTTTAAATTGGGGTTTTGGGACATTATGCGGGGGAGCCCCAGACCGAAAAAATAATTGTCACGAGGGAGCATTCCCCCCAAAAATTTAAAATTCAATAACAAAAACAAAAAGAGGGACCAATTTAAAAAAATTCCTAACCGATATAAGCGGGGAAAGATATACAAGCAACCCCGCCCCCAACTTATCCCTAGAACGATTAATTGGTGGCACTCGATGTATGCACAAGGCTTTTTCCTCTAAAAAAAAAGGAGGAGTAGATTTTAAATTGAAAGAGACAGGGGCTCCCTTTTTCAGGGGAAAAAAAAAGAATAAAGAGCGGTAAAGAGGGCAAAATTTTTCTGAAATGCGTAGGGGGACACTGGTCAGGGGGAAAATAGCAAGCATCGAAAACCTTTAAACTAAAAGAATCCCCTTTAAAGGGGTCAGGGAATCGCGGGAAGAACTAAAAGGCCCTAAATGAAATCGAAAAAAAACCCAAAATATTTCTTCTCCATGCCAAATCAAAAACGAGAAAACGTCCCGTTTTTGGGCCCCCATTAAACAAGATGGGTCCCTTTCAAAAGAAGAACAGCAAGGAAATGAGTGAGAATCAAGTCCCAATTTTGAATCAGTTTTTAGAAGCCCCTAACCCAAATGAGAGTCGAAGGGTCAAATTTAAATTTTTTTTGAGAGAGCCCCAAAATTTTTAATTTAAAACAAGCCTACCGAAGGGTTTTCCCGACGCCAAATGACTTGGGCAGGCCCCATAAATTACATGCCCATTTCCTCGCCCCCGGGCCAGAATCATGGAAATCTGTGGGTTTTTCAGAACTGCAAGAAGCCCCTATAACGGCCCTTTCCATCCTTTGGAGAGGGAGCATGGACACGGGGGTCGTCCCCAGTTTCTAAAAACAAAAGAAAATAGCCCCACTTTCCCCCAAAGGGGGGAGTAAGAACCCCAAAGAAAAATACAGGGCCAATAGCACTAATATCCCATACATAAAAATCTTTGAAAGGGTCCTAAGAAGGGAAGATCACCACCCCTTTTAGAAACCCTTTTGTTTTCACAACCCCGGGCAACATGGGGGTTTTGAACAGGTTGCTCCCTTTTGCTCAACCCATTGGATCACTACGACAAGGGGCCCAAATGCACTAGAAGACAAAAAGAATGCGATGTAATATTTTTAGACTTTTGCAAAAACCTTCGACAAGTTGACCATGGCGTTTTGGCGCCAAAAAAGCGTGCTAAAGGAATAAAAAAAAGGGAAAAATCCCGGCGGTGGATTATAATTTCTCACTAAAAGAACCAGAAAAGGGAGTCGTCCCAAAAGAGGGAAAGTCCCAAAGGGAGCTTTCGGTGAAAAGCTCTGTTCCCCAAGGCCAGTACTCGCTCCCATTTTTGTTCCTCAACCTCATATCTGACATGACAAGGATTTTCGCCCCCGCACCGGGGTTTCCTTTGCAGTGGGCACCCAACTGCATGACAGTGTCTTCCATTGCAGACAAGCAAAGCTCCCGGCGGACCCTTCCCCCCAAACCAAAACTTTTCGTGGGCTGCAGAAAAAAAATTTTGAAGTTCAAAGATGAGAAATTTCAATTATCAGATATGGTAAAAGGAGGAAATTAAATCTTATCAGAGTACAAAACAAAATTTGGCCAAAAATGAAACGAAAAACCCAAAGTCAAAGCCGGGGGTGATCATGTCGGGGGATCTCACCTTTAAGGCCATTAAAATTGTATCAATCGCATCTGCTTAAAAAAAAAAAGACAGGATGGATAATGAGAACCCTTCCCAAAAAAGGGAGGCCAAACCCTGATGAAATCTCTTCAGGTCATTTTCTTTTTTGGGTGGAAATTTAAATTGGGTGCACACTAACAGAAACCTTTTTAAGGCAGGGGGGAAATTGCCCCACCTGGAAAATGTAAGGAACTTTCCCCGGCGCGCATAATCTAGATAAAACCCCTCAATTAATGGAGCGCTTGAGGTTTTCCCAAACCTTTTTCCCGGGGAAAGCCCCGGAGGGGGGGGAGATACATATTTTATACACCCGGGAAATTTCCCAGAGGGAATAGTACCCAACTTGCCCAACCCAAAATCACTCAAAACGAAAACAAAAAACTTGGCCCGGCGGGTGCAACCCCTCCCCCCCAAAGAAAAAGCAAGGGGGGTCCCAATAGCCGTTAAAGAGACCATACAATAAGTGTCAGGGGGGCCCCCAGACTGTTCAAACCCGCCTCCCAAACCAAATAAGGGGGGTTACCAAAAGACCCCCGCCAGTCTTCAAGCTGGCACTGGGGCAAGCAACCCTTAAATCAGTTCCTGATCCCCCGGGCTGTGGCTCGTACGTTAGTTTGCGTTGGGAGGGCCCGCCCAGTGGTTGATTTCCCCGGCTTGACCCCAAAGGGGGCCTGGTCCCCAGACTGGGGCCCCCCCGGGGCGTTGACCCCCGGAACTCTTTTCCCCGGGGAAACTCCCGGTAATAAGAAATTTTTTTTTTTTTTTTTAAATATTTTTTTCGAAAATAGAATGACAGGTTTTTAGAAAGGGGCCTTTCGACAGTCAAAGGGTTACCTTTCAGGGTCCGTCCCAAAAATCTTTCGACTTTTCATTAAGGGGCCAAAACCCTAGTTTAAGTATTTACCAGCTCACTCGGGAAAAATGGGGGGTGTACATTTGGGGCCCAGATTGAGAGAATAAACTTTTTGTTTTTTTTGTGTGCACCCCAAAAAAACAGAAACCCGCAGCACACTGTGTATAATGAGAGAAAAAA
>NC_069409.1:58692539-58772681 GCF_026875155.1 Cherax quadricarinatus | reverse complement strand
TTGAGAAGGGTAAAAAATTTTTAATGTTCAATGTAATGGGGGGGGCCCATCACTTTGGTTTCATCATTAAAATTTTTTGGGAAATCCCCTTTGCCCCATGCATGTCAGGGAAATAAGGGGAAACATGTAGTAAAGAAAGCAAATGCAAATAAAGTTCCTGTAAGACAAGCCAGTGTCTACCTACTGAGGCCCCCAGGACCCTATGTCTACCCTTATACAATGCCATATGGATTACGCTTGCTCTTCTTGGTACTCGCCTTGACAAAAAAACTGAAAGATAGACTGCAAATCCCCCAGAACAAAATCTAAAATTCCCCCGGGGGCGGGACCAAGAAAACATTGGCAGGATGAATTACAGCGTTGGATATCAAAAAGTTAAAAGCAGAGAAAAAACTGAAGCAAATCATTTTTATAAAATTGCTCACAAACAATTTCCCAGAATATCTTGCTGTAAATTTTTGTAAAGGGTTTGGGGAAACCCAAAAGCAATCATATACTAGGGGGAGGAGCACAATTTTGTAGAAACCCACAGTCATGGCCGGGCTTCAAACACCTTTTATTGTACAGCAATAAAGGAATGGAACAACCCCCCGCCCATGTCAAAGCCATCAAGCTTTAACCATTCAAGAAGGTCCCAAAAAGGTGTCGATAAATGTAGCTACGAAAGGGGGGGGAAGTTTTCTATTTTTTAGCTAACATACGTTAAATTTTCCCTTTTATTCCTTGAAAATGACCCTCGATTTGATGTCTTAATGACCTTGGTTAGCAGATGTCTTTTTAGTATGATAATAAGATGTTATTTCATTGTAGAATAATAAGAAAATATTTAACCTTTATATAAAATAAGGAAAAAGGCCCCCAATGAAATTTAAGTCACTCTGTCTGATTTTTTTGGGGTTTCCTAGGTTCCTACAATATGCTGCTATGATAAAAATTCTATGAAACTGTATTTTGATCCTGAAAAAACTTATTACTTACTTACTGCACATCTTGTGGCTCCTCTGAACAGAGAGCTAGATGGACAGACAGGGTTGACAGACAAAAAATAGACAACAAAATTTTATGTCCAGCAAAAACAAAGGGAGGGCGATGGTCATGTAAAAAACCCCTCCTTTACGCTCATCAAAGTCAGCTCTTATCAATGTTATCCCCCTTATCTTGTCACTGTCATGGGGTGGATTTTTTTTTTTTCTTGCTTAAAGGGGGAACAATATTATTACATATCTTCTTTTTCCCCCTCCCCTCCTCCTTTCTTCTTCTCCTCCCCCCTCCTCCTCCCCCCCTCCTCCCCCTCCTCTTCCTTCCCCTCCTCCTCCCTCATCCTCCTCTTTCCTCCCTCCTCCTCCTCCTTTGTTTTTGGGGTCTCAAACTCCCCAAATCATAAAATTGATCTTCACTGACACTTTCATCTGTGTTAGAGCATCACTTGGGAAGAGAAGAGCCAGATTTGCTGGGGAATACTATTTCTTACCGTGACATGCGAAAAATGACAACTGAAATGGTTTCCCCACAATGCACCAGGGCTCCCCGTTTTTTTTTTTATAGGGTGCACACTGCCCATGGAGACCCTTTCTCTAAATGTGGGCCTACCAGTTTTCTCCGCTTGATTTGAAGCTGCAGAATTTATGCGTAAAATACGTCAAAACATTGGCTCGTAAGACGTTTTTATAGTGGGAAAACAGTCAAAGGGTTAAGCTTTAAACCTAAAAACAATGCAATAATACAAAATACGTGGACCCCCCCCTTTATAAATTTTAAAAACCCTTCCCGAGAGCTCATCATAACCGAAATTTTTCAAAGGCGAATTAAATTTTCCCCTAAAAAAATGGAAATAAAATTAAATCCTTCGACCCCCAAAAGTATAAAAAAAAAATTTTTTTGCCACATGAAATATTAATTTTAATACACACAAACTGAAGAAGACTGCACAATTACTACTTTAAAGAATAGAATCATACTTTACCTTTATTGAAGATCGGGGATGATTGAGGGGATGGGGGAGGGGAGAGTGTGGAAGTTGTTGTTGTTTAGAAGGGGAAACCCCTTCCCTTTGGACTTTAAGTATTAATTCCTTTTTTAAGGGTTACTTCCTTTTTCCTTTAATGCCACAGGGGCCCTTGAGTCCTTTACCTCTGCCGCACAAAAATCTGTCCCTAGAGCTCTGACCTCCTTCCTTTTAAACTTCCTAAAATGGGCCATAACATTGTCATTGTACGATTTCCAACAAGCTTTCAGTGCCCCTTTGTGGGAATTTTTGTATGTTTTTATGGTTGTTTCTCATTTTTTTGGTTCAATTAACAGAATGGAAGAATTTTACAGAAAACAGTGGACCCTCAGTTATCGGCCATAATCCGTTCCAGAAGCTCTGCCTAAAACCGAAATGGCTGAAAACCAAAATAATAATTCCCATAAGAATAAGTAATTGCGATTATTCCTTTCCCGCAAAAAATTTTTTTTTTTTTTTATTACCCCAATGGCCGATTCCCACCCAAGGGAGGGGGGGCCCGAAAAAGAAAAACTTTCACCATCTTCACTCCATCACGCTTGCCAGAAGGTCTTTACACTACGTTTTTAAACTGCAACATTAACACCCCTCCTTCAAGTGCAGGCACGACTTCCCATCTCCAGGGCTCAAGTCCGGGCCCCCGTTTCCCCGAACCCCTCATAAAATTTTCTTTGCTCAACTCCAACACATCAAGTATTAAAAACCATTTGTCCCATTCATCCACAAACACGCTACGATGTGCTGGAAGTCCCGCCCCTCGCACACAAAAACCCCCTTTTTCCCCCCCCTCCAACCCTTCCTAGGCCGACCCCTACCCCCCTCTCCATACGACGATACACTCTTTAAATTTTTCTGTTTCGCTCCATTTCCCCCTCTACATTCCAACCACCTCAAAAACCCCTTTCCCCAGCCCTCTGGACAACAGTTTTTGGGAATCCGCACCTCCCCTAACTTCCAAACTAAATTCCTGCATTTTATTCACACCACACATTTCCCCCAGACATGACATCTCCCCTGCTCCACCTTCTCCCGCTGCAACATTCATCACCCTGCTTCACCCCATAAAGCGTTGGGAAACTAACCCTCATACATTCCCCCTTTTCCTCCCAAAGGGCAAAGTTCTCTGTCTCCACAGACTCCTAAGTGCACCACTCACTCTTTTTTTCCCCCCATCAATTCTAGATTCACTCTTTTTCATAACCCTCCCTGACCCGTCCATCCCAAAATCTGAATACGTTCCCCTCCTCCCTACTCCTCCTCCAATCTGATATTCAATTTTTCATTACTAATCTTTTTGTTTTCCTCAACCTTACTTTTCCTGTATTTACCTTTAATTTTCTTCTTTTTTTAACCCTACCAAATTCACCACCAATCTCTGCAGCTTCTCTTCGAAACTCCCCAAAAGCACAGTTTTCATCAGCAAAGAGCAGCTGTGACAACTCCCCCCCGTGTGTGATTCTTTATCTTTTAAATCCCCGCCTCTTGCCAAACCCTGATTTTCTTCTCTTACAACCCATTATAAATTATTAAAAAACACGGGGGACATCACACACCTTGTCTAAGGCCCACTTTTACTGGGAAAAAATTTCCCCCTTTTCTACATACTCTAACTTTAGCCTCACTTCCCGTAAAAAATCTCACTGCTTTTTTAGTAACCTACCTCCCACACCAACACTTCAACATCTGCCCCCATTCCCCCATCCCCGTCAACGCCCTTTTCCCAAAACCATAAATCCACAAAGCCTTTTTGCCTTATCTAAAAAACTGTTCACTTTTTTTCACTGTAAAAACCTGGTCCACCACCCCAAAACCCTTTTTAAAGCCTCCTTTCATCTGCTTCTATTCTCCTCTTTCCTTAATTCTTTTAATTATAACTCTACCATAATTTACCGGTACACCAAAAGACTTTTCCCCCTAAATTTTTGCACTCTCTTTTTTCCCCTTTGCCTTTTCAAAGGAACTATGCTGCTTCTGCCATCCCTAGGTACCTTAACTCTTATAATTTTATTAAATAATTACCAAAAAATAAAAATTTTATCCCCCCGCTTTTTAAAAATTTTTCTTTATCCCATAAGGCGTTATTTATTTTATACTTAAATTAAAAAAACTGGTTTTATTAAAATTTATTTCCCCCCCCTTTTTAAAAATTAACTTTACTTCAAAACTTAAACCCCCAAAAAAAAATCCCCCACTTAAAAAATTAACTTCCTTTAATAACTTTTTTTTTTTAATGAAAACCCTCACACTCCTTGTAGGCCCGCTACCTCCGCATTGTCTGCACACTTCCGATGCCTGCTACACTCCTATCCTGTACATCTCCTGCATGCCTGCTACACTCCCGATGCCTGTTACACTCCCAGTGCCTGCTACATCCCTGCATGCCTGTTAATTCCTGCATGCCTGTTACACTCCAGCATGCCTTACACTCACAGAATGCTGTTACACATTCCTGCATGCCTGGTCACACTCCAGCATGCCTGTACACTCCCTGCATCCTGTACACATCCCGCATAGCCTGTACACTCCTGCATGTTGCTACACTCCCAGCATGTCTGCTACACTCCAGCATGCCTGCTACACTCCCTGCATGCCTGTACACTCCCGCATGCCTGCTAAACTCCAGCATGCCTGTACATTCCCAAGCCACTACTCTGATTTTCATCCAGCAATCCGTTACATCCCTGCATCCGCTACATCCACATGACTGGTACACTCCCGAAAGCCTGGTACACTTCAGCATGCTTGTACACTCACAGCATTCTGCTACACTTCAAAAGCCTTAACCCCTAAACTCCTGTAACTTCCGAAAGCTGTACACCCACATGTTTCTTACTCCAGCATGCTGCTACACTCCCAGCATGCTGTACAAAAACCGAATCCCGTTACTTCACAGCCTGATACACTATCGCATGCTGCTTTCACTCACAGATGCCTGTACATACATTCCTTTTAATTACCAAAATAAAAATTTTAAACCCAAAAAAAATCCCCAGTTTGTAATCCCCCTTAACCTTACCTTTTAAATTAAAAAAGTAAAAAATTTCCTTAACACTAGGGGTTTTTTTGGGTTTTTTAACCCATGCCGTAAATTTTTTTAAAAACCCCTCCTTACTCCCCGTTTAAAAAGGTCCCCTTAAAATACGGCCTTAATCCCCCCCAAAAAATAAAACCCCTTCCCCCCTTTACAACCCCTTTTTAAAACCCCTTTTTTCCCCCCAATTTTTTAAAAAAAAAATTTAATAAAAATTTAAAATACCCAATACGGGGAAAAAAAACCTCAATCCCCTTCCCAAAAACCCCCCAAAAACCCCCGGTTTTAAAACCCCTGTTAAAAATTTACAAAAAGATTTAATTCCATATTTTTAAAAATTTTTTTAAGAAATTAAAAAATTTTTTATAAAATGTTTTGAATACCCTTTTTTTTGGAGTTTTCCGGAAAGGGGTTGGGGGGGGGGGCCCCCCCCCCCCCAAAGGTTTACAACCTGTTTAACCCGGTTTTTTAAAAAAAAAACCACAACGGTACCCGGTATCCCGGGGAAAAACTTTTTGCGTATCCCCAAACTGGGGGGGTTTTTTTTTATTTTAGGCGTTAAAGTTCCCCAACTTATTTTGGGCTTTAAAAATTTTTTACATTGCTTCACCACTCTTTAACCCTCTCTTTTTCTCCCTTACTCTTCCCCCCTTGCATCACTTTTACTTTTTAAAAAAATTCTCATATGCTAACTTTTTCTCCCTTATACTTCCCTTTACTCATCATTCCCAAAAGCTCCTCTTCCCCCCGCACCACTTTCCCGTAACCACAAACTTTTGCGAACACTCTAAAATCATTTTTAAACCTACCCCATTCCTCTTCGACCCATTGCCTTGCTCTCATTTGCCCATCTATCCTCCAAAACTGTTTATTCTTACCCCAACTGCCCCCTTTTTAGTTTATAAACCTTCCCCTCTCTTTCCCCGAGCTTTTTATTCTCCTTGATCCCCTCTCCTTTTTCTTCAGTTAGCTACAACTAAAAGGATCTGACAAAAATATTCACCAAAAAAATAAATTTTTTAAAAAATTAAAAAATATTTCTACCTTTTTTGAAGATAATGCTGGCTTCTGGAATGCCCGCCCACCTCCTTGTATGCCTGCACCCCTTTTCTGCTGTTACCTTCGCTGCCTGCTACACTCCTTTCCCTGCCTGTTACTTTCCTGCATGCCCGTAACTCCCTTTCATGCCTGTTACACTTCCCCCGCCTGCTACTCCCTGCATGCCCTTTTAACTTCCTGCATGCCTGTTCCCTCCCAGCTGCCTGTACACTCCCAGCATCCTGCTAAAACCCCCCCCAACCCCCAGCGTGGGTACACCCCCAGCGTCCCTGTACACTCCCCTGCCTGTCACCCCGCGTGCCTGCACACTCCCAGCGTGCCCTACACCCCCATCCCTTTAAAATTCATAGTGTTTCCCCTTTTCTTTCCCACAGGAACTCTCCCGGGAAATTTCTTTGATCAATATCTGAAATTTTGAGACTACCACAGTTTCCTGAGTTTCCCTGGAGAGATTTCCCGGGGGGGTAAACCCCCCCGGGCCCGGCTGAGACCAGCCCCCTGGTGATCAAGCCTGATCAACCAGGCTGTTGCTGCGGGCTGCCGCAAACCAACATCGAGCTACACCCCGGGCTATCCGGAATGACTTTAGGTGCTTGTCCAGTGCCAGCTTGAAGACTGCCGGGGTTTTTGGGTAATCCCCCTTATGTGTGCGGGGAGGCAGTTGAACTCTCGGGCCCCTACACTTATTGTATGGTCTCTTAACGTGTAGTGCCCCCCTGTTTTTCTTTGGGGGATGGG
Organism: Cherax quadricarinatus; assembly: GCF_026875155.1. Taxonomy (NCBI): domain Eukaryota; kingdom Metazoa; phylum Arthropoda; class Malacostraca; order Decapoda; family Parastacidae; genus Cherax; species Cherax quadricarinatus. The sequence continues at coordinate 58,765,848 of NC_069409.1, read as the reverse complement.
CATCGTTGCCAAGTCTTTTGCTTTCGTATGATGTTTTTCGTTGCAAGTTCGGTACTAGTCCCCTCTAGGATTTTCCAGGTGTATATAATCATGTATCTCTCCCCCTGCGTTCCGGGGAAAAAGGTTTGGGAACCCTAAAGCGCTCCCAATAATTGAGGTTTTTTATCTCCGTTATGCGCCCGTGAAAGTTCTCTTCATTTTTAGGGCGGGAATTTTACCTGCCTTTAAAGGCGTTAGGGCAGCAATACCAGCCTAATAAAAATGCCTAAAATGTCATCATGGCTTGGTCCTAGTTTTGAAGGTTCTCATTATCCTCCTGTCTTTTTTAGAATGCGATTGATACAAGTTATGGGCCCCTTTAAGGTGAGATCCTCCGACATGATCATCCAGGTCTTTGACGTTGGGGGTTTCGCTCTATTTTGTGGCCAAATTTGTTTTGTACTCTATGAAGATTTTAAATTTTCCCCATGTTTACCCTTCTGAGTAAATTTAAATTTCTCATCGTTGCTTCATATTGTTTTCTGCACCCCCTGAAAGATTTGGTTGATGTTCCGGGGCTTTGCATATCGCAATGGGAACTGCTGCAGATTCGGGTGTCATCTGCAAAGGAAGACACGGTGCTGTGGCTGACACCTTGTCTTTGGAATAAGGATGAGGGAAAAAGATGGGACATATGTGCCTTGTGGGAAAAGAGCTTTTCACCGTAGCTGCCTCGGACTTACTCTGTTTACGAACTCTCTGTGTTCTGTTGTGAGGAAATTTTTGATCCATCGACCGACTTTTTTCCCGTTTTTCCTTTAGCACCATTTTGTGCGCTTTACCCATGGTCACACTTTTCGAAGGGTTTTTGCAAAATCTGTAATTTACATCTGCATTCTTTTGTCTTTTAGGCATTTTAGGACCTTGTCGTAGTGGTCCAAAAGTTTAGACAGCAGGGGGACCCGTTTAAACCCCTGTTTTCCCTGGGGTTTTGTAACGATGGGTTTTAGTGCGTGGTGATCTTGCTTTCTTAGGGCCCTTTCAAAGATTTTTATGTAGGGGGGGTTAGTGCTATTGGGCTGTAGTTCTTTGCTGTTGCTTTACTGCCCCCCTTTTTGAGTGGGGGGTATGCTGTTTTTTTATAACGTGGACGACCCCCCTGTCCAGCTCCCTTTCCCGGGTAAAAAGGCTCTATTGGGCTTTTGCAGTTCTTGATAAAAAGGTTCCATGAGTCTCCCGGGGGAAAGGGGTTTTTTGGCTGTTTTCGCCTTTCGAATTTTGATCAGGATAATCCCATGGTTTTTGTAATAAATTTTGTAACTTCCATAAAAAAAAATTTTTTTTGGGGATTTCGACTTCAGTCGGGTAGCGTTTTTAAAAAACGGTCATTGGGGCTTGTGCTACCTTTCTTTGTCATTGTGAGGACCCATCTTGTTTAAAAGTAGGGGCCCCAATACTGGACGTTTCTCGTTTTGTTTGGAAGGAAAAAAACTTTGGGGTTTCTTTTTTTCTTTTTGGCTTTTTTTCTTCCCGCATTCCCAACTTAAAAGGTTTTTATTAATTCAGCTTCTTTTCTCTACCATTTTCCTCGATTTTCAATATTAACAGAAAAATTTTTTTTTAAAATTGCCCTTTGTTAAAGTTTTCAATTTATAGGTTAACTCAAAAATTTTTAAGATTTCCTTTGTTTATGTTTTTAGTTTGTGAAAATTCAATTGCGGGTAATAGTAACGTTTAAAGTTCAGAAAAGGGGATTTTTTTAGCTAACAAGGTCCAAGGTAATCACTTGTTTTCCCTTTTTTGGGTTTCCTAGGTTTTTAACAAATTGTATGTTAAAAAATTTTGTAACTTATTTGGTACCTGCCGAAAAATTTATTAAACTGTGTACCATGGTCATTGTAGCCTCTGTTTAGTGTGGGGTTTCAATCCCGGCATGCGGAAAAAATGGGCATGTTTCCTTACACCTGCGTCCCTGTTTCCCTAAAAGTGGGTACCGGGGTGTTGGCGATTGGTGTGGGTCGATCCTGGGGTACAAGATTATTACCCCAATAAAAAAAAAAAAAAATTTTTTGGGGTTATTTTTGGGTAATTTACATCGTTACTACGTATAAATGTAAATCCCCTAAATCTGCCACTGAAAATTTTACTTGACCCCCAAGAAGGTTCCTTGATGTTGGTGAGGGGCTTTTGATTTGGGGAAATTTAACTGTGCCCCATTCCCCGAATTAAAGCCTGAATCCTTCCACATCCCCCCCCCAGGCGCTTATAATCCCCCGGGTTTAGCGCTTCCCCCTTGATTTAATAATAATAATGTATTTACTTGACTGTACCAAAAAACTTACGATGCAGGATAAGCTGGGAGCTAAAAAAACTAGCCATAGGCGGCAAAAAAAAATTAAAAAAAATTACTGTCTTCTGATTACAAAATTACTACAGGTCACAGAAGGTTTACGACCATACTCTTAAAATTACAATAAAACTGATAGTACAAGTTATACCAAAGCTAATAGTGGTGATGTGGGATAAAGTAGCAAGTTGATGGTTGTTGTTGCTGTTAAGGGCTACCAAGGATCGTGCCCACGAGTCCACAACTTCTTTATTTCTATACAGTGGCCCCCTCGAAGGAGGTTCCTTGACGTTGGTGAGGGGCTAAATAAGTAAGCAAGCAAGTTTATTCAAGTATACACAAATACAGTTACATAGATTATCATACATAGCAGCATGTGTGTAAAGTACCTAGGGAATTAGATCTGTGCTCCAGTTCCCTGCTATGTATGATAATTCTATGTAACTGTATTTGTGTATACCTGAATAAATTTACTTACTTACTTACTTACTTACCTTCCATCCTCCCTACATGCGCTGTATAATCCTACAGGTTTAGCGCTCCCCCATGATTATAATAATAAAGGACCCTAATGGAAATAAATCACTGACTTTTTGGGGGGGGGTTATCCTAGGTTCTTTACATATATGCTGCTATGTATGATAAGCTATGTAACTGTATTTGTGTATACCTGAATAAACTTATAATAATCTATACAGTGGCGTATTGAACATTATTATTAAAAACAAAAAAAGCGCTAAGCCACAAGGACTATACAGCTGGCGTATTGAACAAATACAAATAAAATTTTGCATTTATTTATGTGGTACAGCGTATTTTACATGTAAAAATAATTAGGAACAAAAAGAAGTAATTACGGCCTTAGGGCCATAAGAACCCAAATACCGGAACTATCGAATATAGGGAACACTGCCACCCAAGGACTCCCAATTGAAACAAATCACCGACTTTTTTGGGTTGTCCTAGGTAATTTACACTATGTGCGACAATTGTACTTATGTGTGCCTGTGCCTAAATGAACCTACTTAAGCATAACAAGGGGTAAACACTAAACCAGCAGAGTTTATAGATTATTATTATAATCAAAAAAGAAGCGCTAAGCCACAAGGACTATACAGAGTTTATAGAGCAAGGCATGAAGAGGGTCCAATTCCTTGAATTGAGAGAAAGTAAACTCCAGGGTGCGACGTACATTACTGGCCCACCCGGCTCACACACTGAGTACTTGGGTTTTAGTGGACTGGTGAGAGTCGCATCCTGGGCAAAATTGACCAAATTTGCCCGAAATGCTCTGCATAACAAGGTGCTTTCTATATAATAGTTTCTTATAATCATGGGAGAGCGCTGAACCGGTAGGATTATACAGCGCATGTGGGAGGAGGAATGGAAGATATTCAGAGTTCAGGGAACTTGAGCACAGATCCAATTCCCTACTTAAAGAGCCCCTCACCAGCGTCACGGAACCTCTCCTGGGGGGTCTATATAGTAGTATGTCATTGATGTCAGGTCTGTATGTATACCTTGCACATGTAGAAATAATTATCATTATTATATTATTAAGGGTAACGACGGTCTTGAGGTCGTATAAACCTAACAGCTAAAATATGACTCGAACCCACGCAACACCCGACATAGATTGCCTTGAGGGCAGCGCATGCGAGGTCAATTTTATTAAATTCCTAGGGAACGCTAAACCCGTTGGGAAGTCATCACACAACGCCTGGGAAATGGAAAGCATTCAAGCTTAATTCAGGGAACTGTAGCCCCGGGTAATGTCGAAATGGCATGGGGGTTAAGGTAAGTTTATTTATTCAAGCTTCAACGCAGTCCAGAGAAGATAAGATAAGATAAGATTTCGTTCGGATTTTTAACCCCGGAGGGTTAGCCACCCAGGATAACCCAAGAAAGTCAGTGCGTCATCGAGGACTGTCTAACTTATTTCCATTGGGGTCCTTAATCTTGTCCCCCAGGATGCGACCCACACCAGTCGACTAACACCCAGGTACCTATTTGCTGCTAGGTGAACAGGACAATAGGTGTAAGGAAACGTGTCGGAATTTCCACCCGCCGGGAATCGAACCCGGGCCCTCCGTGTGTGAAGCGGGAGCTTTAGCCACCAGACCACCGGGCCAGACCAATATGTAAAAGGAACGCGGCGCTACAGTTAGCAGAGATAGGGAAATTGCACAGCATTCTTTTTTAGACAAAGAGAAAAGATCAAAACAAAGGAATGGTAGAGAGGACAGGTGGGCAGTAAAATGGGGCATACCAAACCAGGCATCAGCCCGTCAAGGCCGAATAAGCAAACAAACACGAAGGCAGTACTGGAGAAGCCAGGGGCGTGTACACCAGGGGACATACCAGGTAGTACACCACCAGTGGTACTAAGAACATAAGAACGAAGGAACACTGCAGCAGGCCTACTGGCCCATGCGAGGCAGGTCCAAGTCTCCTACCGGCTTAAGCCAATGCACCCAACTTTCATATTGTCGGTATTTTATACCTTTTTGCACAACTTGTCAGACACTGCAACATCATGGAATCTTGGTTCAGAGGACATCTACAAGACCTTCTTCACGGCTGCTGCAACTAACCCATCTCTTTGGGAAGGACCTACTTCCACTGGGGAATCCCGCCTACCAGTGACTTTGCCCTCGTCTGCTGCCCGTCCCTATCCACTGACGCCTATATAACCGCCAGTCTTCTTGCCTTTGCTCCAGATTCTCCTCCACCACGATGCTGTGAACACTAGCTCCAAGGCTGAGGGACTGATTACCTCATCTTTTGTATATAGTTCTACTGTCTTATTATGTCCTAGAATCTGTATTGATAAAGCCACTGGATGGCGAAACGTCTACAATAAAGATTTCCAGATGTTGCACATGTGTCTTAACTTTCATCATCTAGTCAGGTCAGGCCACATTGACTTAAGGGAGGAACACGGCAACCGACCTGGTAGCACAAGCTATCAGGTCCAACTCACACCCACCCACATCCACTCATGTATTTATCCAACCTATTTTTAAAGCTACACAACGTTCTGGCCTCTATAACTGTACTCGGGAGTTTGTTCCACTCATCCACAACTCTATTACCAAACCAGTACTTTCCTATATCCTTCCTGAATCTGAATTTTTCCAACTTAAAACCATTGGTGCGAGTCCTGTCTAGGCTAGAAATTTCAGCACACTATTTACATCCCCTTATTTATTCCTGCTTCCATTATACACCTCAATCATACCCCCCTAATTCTCCTCTTCAAGAAGTGCATGATTCCAGACCCTTATCCCTTCCTCAAAAAGGGGGAAAGGTTTGATAACATGGGAATCAACTTTGTCATTCTCCCTTGTACATTTTTCCAGAGCATTTATATCCATTCTGTAATACGGTGACCAAAACTGTGCAGCATAATCTAAATGAGGCCTAACCAAGGATGTATAGAGTTGAAGAACAACCTGAGGACTCCTATTATTTATGCTTCTTGATATGAAGCCAAGGATTCTATTAGCTTTATTGCGAACACTTATGCACTGTTGTCTTGGTTTCAGATTACTGCTAACCAAAACTCCTAAATCTTTTTTGCAATCCATAATATTAAGATCCACATTATTTAGTTTATCTGTGGCATGGTTATTGTCCTGTCCAACATTTAGAACTTTGCATTTGTCTATATTAAACTGCATCTGCCACTTCTCCGACCACTGCAAAGTTTATATGTGGCATGGTTATTGTCCTGTCCAACATTTAGAACTTTGCATTTGTCTATATTAAACTGCATCTGCCACTTCTCCGACCACTGCATCAGTCTATTCAAATCTTCCTGGAGTGCTCTAATGTCCTCGTCAGAATGAATTCGACGGCCTATTTTGGTGTCATCGGCAAACTTGCTGATGTCGCTCTTTATGCCCTCATCTATGTCGTTTATGTAGATTGTGAACAGCAGGGGGCCCAACACTGACCCCTGTGGAACACCGCTCGTGACGCTTCCCCACTCTGATTTCTCCCCTTTTTTGCAAACTCTCTGCTGCCTATTTGTCAAACCCTGCCTCTATCCAGGAAAAAATTTCTCCTCCTATTCCATGTGCCTTAATTTTCCTCAATTTGTCTCTGATGTGGGACCCTGTCAAAAGCCTTACTGAAGTCCATATACACAATAAACATATTCATTACCATGATCTACCTCCTCAAATACCTTAGTGAAAAAAATTAATAAATTCCTAAGGCAGGAACGCCCCTTTTGAAAACCATGCTGAGATTCGTTGATTAATTTATGCTTTTCAAGGTGGCTACAAAATGCCTCAGCAATTACTGATTCCATAAATTTTCCCACTATGGAGGTTAGGCTTATTGGTCTATAGTTCGAAGCTAAGGACCTGTCACCCGCTTTGAAAAAAGGTATCACATTTTTCCATTTTCCCCCTTATCTGGCACCATGCCAGTTTGTAGTGATATGTTGAAAAGATTAGCCAAAGGTTTGCTAAGCCCTCTTTACATTCCTTTAGAACCCTTTCATACAGTTCATCAGGGCCTGGGGATTTGTTTTTGGGTTTTTAAATTTTTCTTTTGCCTAAGGACCATGTCACTGTACCCTAATCGGGGCACAGTTTATTATCGTCCTATTCTACATAATTTATCATTTCTGGAATATTTCTGCTATCCTCCTGTGTAAAAACTGAGAGGAAGTATGTGTTAAAAATTCTACATTTCCTTATCACTGGGCAGTGAGCTGACCCGGAACTTTTGAGTGGCCTATCTTGTCCCTGATCTTACTTCTGTATACCTGAAAGAATCTTTTTGGGTTAGTCTTTGATTCTCTTTCAACTTTAACCTCATAATCTCTTTTGCTTTTCTAATTCCCTTTTTTATTTCTCTCTTTAACTGAATATAACGATTTCTTAATTGCCCCCCTCCTCTTTTGAATTTTCCTATATATGCCCCCTTTTGACCCAAACAGATATTTTAATCTTTGTTCATCCATTTAGGATCATTTTTATTTGATCTGATTTCCCCATTTGGTACATAATTTGACTGAGCAGCTAGAACTATGCGCCCCGGAAAGCGTCATATGGCAACCATCACCACCTACCTGACCCTTAGTCAGGTCATTCCAGTTCAGCCAACCTAAGCAATTTTTCAGTCCTATGAAATCGGCCAAGCGAAAGTCAGGGACGGAGACTTGATTGCCATTATTAGGGGAATTCCATGATATATTAAAAAATGAGTGATTTGTGATCACTTCCCCAATCATCATTAACCTCAAGATATTAATTAGTGTTTCCCTACTGGCAAGAACCAATTCAAGGAGGTTATTTCCCCTAGTTGGCTCTGTCACAAACTGTTTTAAAAAACAATCCTGGATCGTATCAAGAAAGTCACCTGACTCTAAATTTCCTGTCAAATTGCTCCAGTCAATCTGTCTATAGTTGAAATCTCCCATTAGCACAACATTTTCGTATGTAGATGCCTTACGAATTTCGTCCCATAGAAGCTTACTGCACTCCCTATCAAGATTTGGGGCCCTGTAAATCACACCCAAAATTAGTTTTTCTCGGCCCTCGAGAAGCTGTAACCAAACAGATTCAGTGGCTGACGCTTCTAATTTTATATCTTGAACATTAAAATGGTATAAAATACCGACAGATTGTTAGGTAAGACACATATGCAACAGTTAGGTATCTTTATTTCGAAACGTTTCGCCTACACAGTAAGCTTCTTCAGTCGAGTACAGAAAAGTTGATAGAAGCAGAAGAGACTTGAAGACGATGTAATCAGTCCATCACCCTTAAAGTTTTGAGGTGGTCAGTCCCTCAGTCTGGAGAAGAGCATTGTTCCAAAGTAGGCGAAACGTTTCGAAATAAAGATACCTAACTGTTGCATATGTGTCTTACCTAACAATTTTATATCTTGTCTAACACAACAATTTAAATTGTCTCTGACATACATCGCTACTCCACCACCCTTCCTGTTGACCCTGTCAGTGTGGAATAATTTATAGCCTTGTATGTGACATTCAGAGGGCATCTCTCTATCTTTCAGATTGAGCCAGGTCTCTGTTATAGCAATAATATCTATGTTTCCTGCACTTGCAATTAATCTTAGCTCATCTATCTTATTTCTTATACTCCTGCTATTAGTACAGTAAACCTTAAGGGAGTGTCCCTTGCTGCCCTCTGCTGCCCCCTTTGTTTTTCTGACCTGATCTATTTTCTTTATTTATAACCTCATGCTGAATGCCTTTTATACATTTACTGTTTCCAACCCTAGTGTTGCAACCTGCTTGTTTCCCCCACACACCCATACCTCTATCTTCTATCAGTTTAAAATCACAGGCATTTCACCAATGGCCTTCTCAATTGAGTTTGCAAGTGTACCCACCCCAGCCCCCGAGAGATGTACCCCATCCCTTGCATACATACATGTTTGCCATAAAAGTTGTTCCAGTTGTCAATGAATGGGATTGCAAGTTCCTTGCAGTATCTGTCTAGCCAGCAATTTACACCAATTGCCCTAGACAACCATTCATTTCCTACTCCCCTTCTAGGCAAGATGCTACATATGATTGGGACCCCTCCCTTAGACTTAATGAAATCTATAGCTGACCTGTACTTATCTAGCAGCTCTTCTCTCCTACCCTTCCCAATATCATTTCCACCAGCACTGAGACAGATAATTGGCTTGTTCCCATTACCTGACATGATATTATCCAGCCTGTTAACTATGTCCCCAACACCAGCACACTCTATCTCTCATCTTCTTATTCCTATTACAAAAAGCATGGTCAATATATCTTACCTGAGAGTCACCAACCACAAGAATGCGCTTACCTCTGTTAGCAGGGGCAGTAGTACCCTTACCTTCACTGGCCACTGAAGTACATTCATCCTGAATGAAACACAAAGCGAGACAAAACATCCCACTTGGTAATTCCTGCCTCATATTTGCAAATATACAGGGTTTGAAATCAAATAAAAATGACAAAGTTAATTATGTCAGTGGGCTCCTAACAGAAGCGAATGCCATGTTTGGAGCATTTACAGAAACGCATACAAGGGATGTTTTGGACGGAGAGATATAGAAAACATGTATAGATGTGATAGAATCAATAGGTCACAGGGAGGAGTAGGAATCGATGTAAAGGATACTTTCTGTTGCACAGAAGTGCTGAATTCTACGAATGATATAGTAGAAATTTTAGGCAATAAAGTTGAAAATGGGAATTTGGTAATTATCCTAGTATACAAACCACCATCGGCAACTGCTGAGGAATTCACAGGTCAGTTAAGATAGATAGATAGCTATCTGGATAGGATAGAAAACCCTACACCAAATATTTTACTCCTTGGAGATTTTCATCTCCCTCATTTAAAATGGAAGATGGCGCAATGTAATGTTATACCAGAAATATATCCGGGAAGCACCCTGGCTCAACAGGCACATACCAGGAAACTAATGAGGCTTTGTGAAAAGTACTCTTTAAACCAACAGGTAGCTGATCCCACCAGAAATGAAAATACCCCAGATTTGATATTCACAAACAACAAGGAACTGATCAGAGACATAACAGTTTCCAAAACTATTTACTCTGATAATAACATCATAGAGGTTCAAATTAGTATTAACTCAGGAGTAGGAAACTGCATCACTAAAGTTAGAGATGGGATGTTCAGTAAGTTTAATTTTAACAACCATAGAATTGACTGGGAAAAAAAAAAAAAGAGCTATCAGACATACCCTGAGAATCAGACATGAGCACCCTAAATCCCCACCAGTGCCTAGAGAAGCTGAATACAGAAGCATACAAATTATGTATGAAACATGTACCATTGAGGAAACCCAGAAGAAGATCAGATATAGAGAGTGAGCGTAGGAGATGGTACAGAAGAAGAAAACAGGTTACTGAACTGCTTAAAAACACAAATATGCTACAACAGAGGAAAGATACACATAGCAGAGAGATCACTGAATTAGAGCAAAAACTTAGGATGTCATACCTCACAGAAGAAATACAAAGAGAACAAAGGGCCAGACAGGATATTGCAAGGAACCCAAAATATTTCTATTCCTACACAAAATCCAAGCTAAGAACTACCTGTAGAATTGGACCACTACTGACAGGAGACTGGTATACTGACGACGAACAGGAAATGAGTGAAATCCTAAAAGAACAGTATGAGTCGGTGTTCAGCAACTCACTAAATGACAGCAAGGTAGAAAATGCAGAAATATTTTTCACTCCAGAAGAAGGCTGCACAGACCAACTAACTGACATTAGTACAAATCCCATAGATTTCGAAAAAGAAATGGAAAACATGCCCACTCACTCAGCACCTGGACCAGATTCTTGGAATGCTCTATTTATAAAGAAGTGCAAAGTACCACTAGCATGAGCCCTCAGTATTCTTTGGAGAAAGAGCTTAGATTTAGGTGAAATACTGGAGGCCTTAAAGAGTGCAGACACGGCTCCTTTGCATAAGGGAGGTAGTAAAGCACTAGCTAAAAATTACAGACCAGCAGCCCTAACCTCTCACATCATAAAAATCTTCGAAAGGGTGATGAGACGGGAGGTTACAAATTTCATGGACCAGCACAACCAACATAACCTGAACCAGCATGGTTTTAGAGCAGGACGATCATGTCTATCACAGCTGCTGAACCGTTATGACAGAATTACAGAGGCACTGGAAGACGACCAAAACACAGATGCGATTTACACAGATTTTGCAAAGGCGTTTGACAAATGGGATCATGGAGTGATAGCACACAAAATGAAGGCCAAAGGCATTAAGGGGAAGGTAGGCAGATGGATTTTCGGTTTCCTAACACACACAACACAAAACGTAGTAGTGAACAGGGCAAGATCCAGCATCAGCGATGTCAAAAGCTCAGTGCCTCAAGGCACTGTCCTGGCACCTCTGCTGTTCCTCATCCTCATAGCAGACATAGACAAAAACACCCGGCACACTTTTGTATCATCATTTGCAGATGACACTAAAATAAGCATGAAAGTCAGTACGGTAGAGGACACTGAAGAAGTACAGGAAGACATAAACAGGGTTTTCCAGTGGGCAGTGGAGAACAACATGACGTTCAATGGTGATAAGTTGCAGCTGCTTAGGTATGGAAAGAATGAAGAACTCAAAAGGAGCACTATATACAAAACTCAAAAGGGTCACCAAATAGAACGTAAGGAACACGTAAAAGACCTAGGAATAATTATGTCAGCGGACCTTTCGTTTAAAGACCATAACAAGACAAAGATCACGACAGCCAGGAAGATGACGGGGTGGGTATTGAGAACTTTCAAAACAAGGGAAATAATGCCGATGGTGACACTCTTCAAATTGCTAGTGCTCCCTCGCTTAGAATATTGTTCAGTGCTGACGGCCCCGTTCAAGGCAGGAGAAATATCGGAGCTGGAACAAATACAGGGATCATTTACGGCTCACATTGAGCCAGTAAAGCACCTAAACTACTGGGAACGCCTGTAAGTCTTGAATATGTACTCATTGGAGCGGAGGAGAGAGAGGTACATGATAATATATACCTGGAAGGTACTCGAGGGCTTGGTCCCAAATCTGCACACTACCATAACAACATACTGGAGTGAGAGATATGGGAGGAAGTGTAAAATAAATCCAGTGAGGAGCAGGGGTGTGGTGGGGACAATAAGGGAACACTGTATCAACATCCAGGGTCCCAGACTTTTCAACATCTTACCAGAGGATATCAGAAACACTGCTGGAACAAGTGTGGAAGCCTTCAAGAGGAAACTAGACAAGTAACTTCACCAGGTGCCAGATCAACCAGGCTGTGATGGATATGTGAGGCAGTGGGCCTCCAGCAGTAACAGCCTGGTTTACCAGGCAAGCACCAGACGAGCCTGGCCCATGGCTGGGTTCAGAGAGTAGATAAACTCTTCTAACTCTTCAAAGGTATATCAAAGGTAAGGTATACACACAGTTAATTATCATACATAGCAGCATGTGTAGAGAACCTAGGATAACAAGAAAAAAGTCAAAGTGACTTACTTCCACTGGGGTCCTCTTAACCCTTAAACAGTCCAAATAGATAGACGTTCAGATCCGTAGTGCTCCAAAAGTAGATCTATGTTTTTTTTTACATATTTTCAAATATAACAAAAAAAAATGTAGATAAAAGTTTTTTTTACACATTTTCAAATGTAAAAAAAAATATTGAACATTTTTTTACATACTTTCAAATGTTGAAAAAACGTATATATACGTTTGGACCGTTTAAGGGTTAATACATTATTAAAAATCATTCTCCTCCCTTTCTGTCGCTACATGCATTAGACACCTTTTGGCTACCTTCTTGAACTGGCTTATGCTATGACTGGCTTTGACATGTGCAGGCAGTCTGTTCCATTCCTTTATTGCTGTACAATAAAAGGGGTTTGAAGCCTGGCCACTGACTATGGGTATTACAAAGTTGCGCTCTCTCCCCCTAGTACTATGATTGCTTTGGTTCCTAGCCTTGACAAAACTGGCAGGAAGATGTTCTGGACACTGAGCAATTTTATAAACTTGATTTAACTTCAGTTGTTTTACTCTGTTTTCAACATTCAGCATATCCAATTGTAATTCATCCTGGCCTACATGCTCTCTTGGACCCAGGTCCAAGATGAATCTTACCATTTTGTTCTGGGTGATTTGCAGTCTATCTTTCAGTTTTTTTGTCAAGGCAGAGTCCCATGAAGAGCAAGCATAGTCCATATGACATTGTATAAGGGCTAGACATAGGGTCCTGCGAGCCTCAGTAGGTAGACACTGTGCTTGTCTATAGAGGAACTTTAATCTGGCGTTTGCTGTCTTTACTACACTGTTCCCTATCAATTCTCCTGACATGCAAGGGTCAAAGGGGACTCCCAGATATTTTACTAAGGAAACTGAAGTGATGGGTTACCCATTACACCAGACATTAAAATTATTTGCCCTTCTCAGTTTATGTTTCATGCCAAAGAGTATGGCTTTTGTTTTCCCAAGGTGTGACAATAGTTTGTTGTCTACTAACCATTTGCTGCAGGACTCCAGTACCAGTGTTCTTACATTAGTTGCTGCAGAACTCCAGTTCCAGTGTTATTACATTAGCTATATCTTGTGGGCCTTTACATGACACTAACAGAGTACTGTCATCTGCATACAGTATGAGTTTGCACTTGACACTGATGGGTATGTTGTTTACATAACATAGGAATAATAAGGTACCCAGAATACTACCTTGAGGAACTCCACATGCTATCGGCAGGGGTTCTGATTCTGTTTAGTTAATTTGACAATTTGTGTCCTGTTGCTAAGGTAGGACTTAAACCAGGCTATGAAACCTATGCCGATAGCTTGAAGTTTCTTACATAATATATTGTGGTTGACAGTGTCAAAGGCCTTTTGCAAGTCTAAGGTTGCCATTCCTGAGTTTCCCTATCGACATTTCATTTCTCATAAGAACATAAGAACATAAGAACGAAGGAACACTGCAGAAGGCCTACTGGCCCATGCGAGGCAGGTCCAAGTCTCCTACCGGCTTAAGCCAATGCACCCAACCTAGTCAGGTCAGGTCACATTGACTTAAGGGAGGAACACGGCAACCGACCTGGTAGCACAAGCTATCAGGTCTAACTCACACCCACCCACATCTACTCATAAGAACATAAGAACATAAGAACGAAGGAACACTGCAGAAGGCCTACTGGCCCACGCGAGGCAGGTCCAAGTCTCCTACCGGCTTAAGCCAATGCACCCAACCTAGTCAGGTCAGGTCACATTGACTTAAGGGAGGAACACGGCAACCGACCTGTTAGCACAAGCTATCAGGTCTAACTCACACCCACCCACATCTACTCATGTATTTATCCAACCTATTTTTAAAGCTACACAACGTTCTGGCCTCTATAACGGTACTTGGGAGTTTGTTCCACTCATCCACAACTCTATTACCAAACCAGTACTTTCCTATATCCTTCCTGAATCTGAATTTTTCCAACTTAAAACCATTGCTGCGAGTCCTGTCTAGGCTAGATATTTTCAGCACACTATTTACATCCCCTTTATTTATTCCTGTCTTCCATTTATACACCTCAATCATATCCCCCCTAATTCTACGTCTTTCTAGAGAGTGCAGTTTCAGGGCCCTTAGTCTATCCTCATAGGGAAGGTTTCTGATACATGGGATCATCTTTGTCATCCTCCTTTGTACATTTTCCAGAGAATTTATATCCATTCTGTAATACGGTGACCAAAACTGTGCAGCATAATCTAAATGAGGCCTAACCAAGGATGTATAGAGTTGAAGAACAACCTGAGGACTCCTATTATTTATGCTTCTTGATATGAAGCCAAGGATTCTATTAGCTTTATTGCGAACACTTATGCACTGTTGTCTTGGTTTCAGATTACTGCTAACCAGAACTCCTAAATCTTTTTCGCAATCCGTAATATTAAGATCTACATTATTTAGTTTATATGTGGCATGGTTATTGTCCTGTCCAACATTTAGAACTTTGCATTTGTCTATATTAAACTGCATCTGCCACTTCTCCGACCACTGCATCAGTCTATTCAAATCTTCCTGGAGTGCTCGAATGTCCTCGTCAGAATGAATTCGACGGCCTATTTTGGTGTCATCGGCAAACTTGCCGATGTCGCTCTTATGCCCTCATCTATGTCGTTTATGTAGATTGTGAACAGCAGGGGGCCCAACACTGACCCCTGTGGAACACCGCTCGTGACGCTTCCCCACTCTGATTTCTCCCCATTTATGCAAACTCTCTGCTGCCTATTTGTCAACCATGCCTCTATCCAGGAAAAAATTTCTCCTCCTATTCCATGTGCTTTAATTTTCCTCAATAGTCTCTGATGTGGGACCCTGTCAAAAGCCTTACTGAAGTCCATATACACAATATCATATTCATTACCATGATCTACCTCCTCAAATACCTTAGTGAAAAAAGTTAATAAATTCGTAAGGCAGGAACGCCCCTTTGTAAAACCATGCTGAGATTCGTTGATTAATTTATGCTTTTCAAGGTGGCTACGAACTGCCTCGGCAATTATTGATTCCATAAATTTTCCCACTATGGAGGTTAGGCTTATTGGTCTATAGTTCGAAGCTAAGGACCTGTCACCTGTTTTGAAAATAGGTATCACATTTGCCATTTTCCACTTATCTGGCACCATGCCAGTTTGTAGTGATATGTTGAAAAGATTAGCCAAAGGTGTGCTAAGCTCCTCTTTACATTCCTTTAGAACCCTTGCATACAGTTCATCAGGGCCTGGGGATTTGTTAGGTTTCAATTTATCTATTTGCCTAAGGACCATGTCACTTGTGACCCTAATAGTGCACAGTTTATTATCGTCCTGTTCTACATAATTTATCATTACTGGTATATCGCTGGTATCCTCCTGTGTAAAAACTGAGAGGAAGTATGTGTCAATAAAAAAATTCTACACATTTCCTTATCACTGTCAGTGAGCTGACCCGAGGAACTTTTGAGTGGGCCTATCTTGTCCCTGATCTTACTTCTGTATACCTGAAAGAATCCTTTTGGGTTAGTCTTCGATTCTCTTGCAACTTTAACCTCATAATCTCTTTTCGCTTTTCTAATTCCCTTTTTTATTTCTCTCTTTAACTGAATATATCGATTTCTTAATTGGCCCTCTCCTCTTTTGATTTGCCTATATATGCCTCTCTTTTGACCAATCAGATATTTTAATCTATTGTTCATCCATTTAGGATCATTTTTGTTTGATCTGATTTCCCTATTTGGAACATAATTTGACTGAGCAGCTAGAACTATGCCCTGGAAAGCATCATATCGGCAACCATCACCACCTACCTGACCCTTAGTCAGGTCATTCCAGTTCAGCCCACCTAAGTAATTTTTCAGTCCTATGAAATCAGCCAAGCGAAAGTCAGGGACGGAGACTTGATTGCCATTATTAGGGGAATTCCATGATATATTAAAAACTGAGTGATTTGTGATCACTCTCCCCAAGCTCATCCTTAACCTCAAGATTATTAATTAGTGTTTCCCTACTGGCAAGAACCAAGTCAAGGAGGTTATTTCCCCTAGTTGGCTCTGTCACAAACTGTTTTAAAAACAATCCTGGATCGTATCAAGAAAGTCACCCGACTCTAAATTTCCTGTCAAATTGCTCCAGTCAATCTGTCTATAGTTGAAATCTCCCATTAGCACAACATTTTCGTATGTAGATGCCTTACGAATTTCGTCCCATAGAAGTTTACTGCACTCCCTATCAAGATTTGGGGCCCTGTAAATCACACCCAAAATTAGTTTTTCTCGGCCCTCGAGAAGCTGTAACCAAACAGATTCAGTGGCTGACGCTTCTAATTTAATATCTTGTCTTACACAACAATTTAAATTGTCTCTGACATACATCGCTACTCCACCACCTTTCCTGTTGACCCTGTCAGTGTGGAATAATTTATAGCCTTGTATGTGACATTCAGAGGCATCTCTCTATCTTTCAGATTGAGCCAGGTCTCTGTTATAGCAATAATATCTATGTTTCCTGCACTTGCAATTAATCTTAGCTCATCTATCTTATTTCTAACACTCCTGCTATTAGTATAGTAAACCTTAAGGGAGCTAGTCCCTTGCTGCCCTCTGCTGCCCCCCTTTGTTAGCTGACCTGTTCTATTGTCTTTATTTATAACTTCATGCTGAATGCCTTTTATACATTTACTGTTTCCAACCCTAGTGTTGCAACCTGCTTGTTTCCCACACACACCCATACCTCTATCTTCCATCAGTTTAAAATCATAGGCATTTCACCAATGGCCTTCTCAATCGAGTCTGCAAGTGCTACCACCCCTGCCCCAGAGAGATGTACCCCATCCCTTGCATACATATCATGTTTGCCATAAAAGTTGTTCCAGTTGTCAATGAATGGGATTGCAAGTTCCTTGCAGTATCTGTCTAGCCAGCAATTTACACCAATTGCCCTAGACAACCATTCATTTCCTACTCCCCTTCTAGGCAAGATGCTACATATGATTGGGATCCCTCCCTTAGACTTAATGAAATCTATAGCTGACCTGTACTTATCTAGCAGCTCTTCTCTCCTACCCTTCCCAATATCATTTCCACCAGCACTGAGACAGATAATGGGCTTGTTCCCATTACCTGACATGATATTATCCAGCCTGTTGACAATGTCCCCAACACCAGCTCCAGGGAAGCACACTCTATCTCTCATCTTCTTATTCCTATTACAAAAAGCACGGTCAATATATCTTACCTGAGAGTCACCAACCACAAGAATGCGCTTACCTTCATTAGCAGGGGCAGTAGTACCCTTACCTTCATGTAATCCATTAGGGAGGTGTCGGTTGAGTAAGATCTCCTAAAGCCTAATGGTATGGAGAATGTTGTTGTCATTATGATACTTAACTACTTGACAGTACACTGCCCTCTCTAGAATTTTGGATATTACACCAAGTATACTAACAGGCCTGTAGTTGCTGACATCAGACCTACTATTTTTCTTGAAAATAGGAGTAACTGTGAGCAATGGGGATTGGTAATTCAGAGGCACCATCTTTTAGGAACTTAGACAGGATATTATGCAGGCCGGTGCTCTAAGTTGGTTTTAACCTTAGTTCTTTTTGCATGAAGTCATGAAATATACTTGCTAGTTGACAACTGTTTGGGGTTACCCTTTTATTGTATAGTATGTTTTAAACTTATCAGTGTGTTAAAGGTATTTCAGGAAACCGGTAGTTTACTTACTAGTGTTGATGCGACAGTTGTGTAGTATGAATTAAAACAATTTGCCACTTCAGTTGTTTCGTGGCATACCTCATTATTGATATTTAGTACTATGTTAGATCTACGGGTTTACGGCTATACTCCAACTGTTTTATTTGTTGCCAGAGCTTTCTGGGATTATTCTTGTAAATACTCTGAGTTTTGAGCACAGTGCCTTGCCTTTGCTCCTTTTATGAGCCTCTGCACTCTGTTCCTCACTCTTTGGAATTCATTAACCCTTTGACTGTCGCAACCCCCAATCCTGAGGTGTCTCCTGGTGTCGCAAAATTAAAAAAAAAAAAAAAAAATTATTTTTTCTTATGAAATGATAGAGATTCTTTTCCCAATTGTAATGACACCAAAAAAACGAAATTTGATGGAAAACTGACGGAATTATGCTCTCACGAAGTTAGCGACCTCGGCACTGTTTACAAATCGGCGATTTCGCCCACTTTGAGCCCTATTTTCGGCCAATTCCATTGTTCCAGTCGCCCAAACTCATAGCTATTTCTTTAGAACTTCATTTTTTCTATCGATTGAGTACAAGAAACTGCCCATTTACTGATTTCAACTACCTAATAATGTGGTCAGAAATTTGCAATTTGGCCAATTTCACGAAAACTAAAAAATATGACAATTTCAAAATAAGGTCCAGAATGAACAATGCAGACATTCCAGGCTCTAAAATAACGTTTCCTTTGTTCATCAGTCACGTCTCCAGGCCCCCTTGCTTTCTATTTTGAATTTTTATTCAAACAAAAAATATTAGACTTACTATTATGCAGACTACTGCAATGCTGTAATAACTGTATAAATAACATCAACCCATTCATGACTGCATATTAGAATGGCTAGTTGGACATTTAATGGACAATGGCATCATTTGTTTACTTTTGAACATTGGCAAAAATCAAACATTTCCCCTACTTTGAGCTCCATTTCTAGGTTCTTTTTATAGTAAAATCAATCAAAAACACCTCTATTTCTGTAATATGTTTTCCATTCTATCAAATGAGACCAAGAAAACGAGAATACAACCATAAATACTATACGAAAATAGACCACAAAGTCGGCATTTTAATTAAAAAAAACGGTCGGAGTTTTTTTTTCTCATTATGCACTGCATGCTCCAGGATTTTTTTTTATATGGTGCACACAGACCACACAGACCCATTCTCTCACATGTGGGCCTACCAGCTTTCTCCTGCTTGATTTGAAGCCGCTAGAATTTATGAGTATATATACGTCAAACACGGCACCTCGTAAAACGTATATATACGGCCGCGACAGTCAAAGGGTTAAGTGCTGCAATATCCTGTCTGTTTGCCTTAAAACTTTTTAGCAACTGGTCTCTCAATTTCATATTATCTAATATCTCAGTAGTCATCCAGGGTTCAGTTCTCCATTTAATCCTAACCTCTTTAACTGGTGCAATATTACCAAGGATGGCAGTGAACATTGTTTTGAAATTTTCCCAGGAATCCATTACGTCCATGCAACTTGTTATCACTGTCCAATCACAATTATGTAGCATTTATTAGTATTTCTTTACTTTAGTTTTTAGTTGACTTCATTTTTATTGTCCTGTGTAGGCCTATCCATTCCCTAATGATTTTCCTGGTGCAGTAAATGATGAAATCATCACTGTTATGTTGTTGTTCATTTTTACTTCAATGGTACGGTTCTCACTAGTACATGTTCTAGTCTGGGGTAGCTTAAGTAAGGCCTTATAAAGTCTAGGGGAATACAGACTTCCCCCCCAACTTGTGAACAAGTTATGTTCCAGAAGGCTGTTTGTATCTTGAATTGCTTGTAAGTTGTTATTTTGCCATTTTTTTATTGTTACAATTATTATTATTGTTTTCTATCTGCGCCATTGTTCATTGAAAACTTAGACAATACTGTACAGTATCAGTAATGTATGGTTCTTAATACTAAAGCATATTTTAATAATAAATAATAAATACATAATAGATACAGTCTCTTCGTACTATGTCCGAATGTTCGTAACTCGAGTGTTTGTAAGTAGGGTAGCGTCTGTGCTTACATTCACAGCCCCATAACAATCACTAAGGCCTGTGGTAATGACTCCTGACTGATTAATGTTCTCAGAGCGGTTACAAAGTAAGTGATCGATTAAGGTGGCTGAGAACTGTGTGATCCGGGTTGGTGTATTAATTACGTAGTCGAGTGTAACTATTTAATCCCAGAATTTTTTTATACCTTTTACATAGCCTGTTATTTTGCTGTTGAAAACAGATGTTGAAGTCTCCCAGTATTACTGTCTTGCAACTGTTATCAAGTCTGGACAAGACTCCCGAAAAATCTTCTACGAACTGGTCATGGGTGGGAGGGCGGTAACTAGCTCCTACAAAGATGGGTTTTGTCTTGGGAAGCAACACTTCAAACCATAGTATCTCTAGTTTATTGTCATTTAAATCAGGGTCGAAGATTACTCCATTCATGAACTCATGAACAGTTCTGAGTATACCTGGGATATAGAGGAGGAAGCATTCTGGTGTACAATTACGTACTGCAATTCCATCCCATCCTCACTTTGTATCATTCCTTTCCCTACTCATTATACATCCGATGGTCAACTGATCAACATTTAAAAATTGTGCCTTGCTCCATTATTAGTTACAGCCATGTTTAGCATCCATTATAATTACATTCATGGGGAAACACTAAAACTGTTAAGGCCATACAGCACCTGGGAAGTGGTGATTAATCTGATTTGAGCCAAAGGGACAGATAGATCCAATTCCTTTATCATTAGCCCTTCACCAGCATCAAAGATGTGCACCCAAAGAAATAATGCAGGGAAACATAAAATTCTATTACAGCAAAATATAAAAATACGAATACGTATATGTACGTATGCACAAACATACACAAATCTGCAAACGAAAGCAAGTGTGAATATATGTACTTGTATATACGTATTGTTGTGCATATGTATACATGTACCTATGTAAATTATTGTATGTATGGATGTATACCTGTGTATATGTAGGTTAATATGTATGCATGCATATGTGCATGTAAATGTATGCAGACGTGTATGTATGTATACTTTTGCATATGATCAGACAAGATATTCTTTAGTTATTGAACAGAGTCCACCTATTCCAAGTGGCAAATTTGTACCTACACAGACTAAAATGTAGACTTATCTTCTTCCCATTAACCCTTTCAGGGTCCGTCCCGTAGATCTACGGCTTTACGTTCAGGGTCCAAACCGTAGATCTACGCCATGAGCTCAGCTCACTCTGTTAAACTGTGAGTGGCACATTTGGGCCTAGATATGAGAGAATACATCTATGTGGTATGTGTGCACCACATAAAATAGATCCTGTAGCACACTGTGTATAATGAGAGAAAAAAAATGAAATCATGATTTTTCGATTAAAACAGCAACTTTGCAGTGTTTTTTCGTATGTTTTTTATAGGTGTATTTGCGATTTCTTGGTCTCATTTGATAGAATGGAAGACATATTACAGAAATAGAGATGATTTTGATTTTTTTTTAGCACTGGAAATGGCTTGAAACTGAGCTCAAAGTAGCAGAAATGTTAAATTTTCCCGATATTCAAGAGTAAACAAACGACCTCACATGTCAAATACACACCAGCTGGGTTCTAATATACTTTCACAAATATGGTGATGATATTATACAATTATTACAGTATTGCATAACAGTAAATCTTCTTTTTTTTTTTGGTGTGAATAAAAATTCATTATGTGAATAAAAAATAAAAAATGGAATTTATTTGTAAAGCCTCAAAACATAACTAAGAACTGAGGAAATGTTAGTTTAGTGCCAGGAATGCCTACATTGTTCATTCTGGACCCTTTTTTAAAAATTGGAATATTTTGAACTTTGTGTTTAATTGGCCAAATTAAAAATTTTTCCGATCACTATTTTGTAGTTGAAACAGTTGACTTGGCGATTTCTTGTGCTCAATCGATGGGAATAGAATTTAATACTAGTGAAATAGCTAAGAATTTGGTTGATTGGAATAATGTAATTGGCCTAAAATGGGAGTCAAAGTTGGCAAAATCACCGATTCGTAAATATCGCTGACACATCAAAATTCGCGAGAGCATAATTTTGTCAATTTTCCACCAAATTTCGTACTTTTTGTTTTATTACCTTCACAAAAAGATTCTCTACGATTTCATAAGAAAAAATAAAAAAATTTTTTTATGAAAATTCTTCGACACTGGTGCGTGACTCCAGATTTGGGCCTTGGACCCTGAAAGGGTTAAATTCGCAAGCCATTAACAATTGAAGCCATTCAGATGCAGCATAGTCGGGATATTTTATTGCATGAAATGCCATACAGTTTTAATAATTAGAGTGGTAAATCGGCCCCTACATACTCCAATAGCAATACCAACCATTTTCTAGGTATGATATGCCAGTGCTGAAATAATGAAGACAATCAGAAGAGGCTTTCTTAAGTTATTGCACAGAAACAAAATCCATAAATGGGTCATATAACATGGCTCATAAAGCACCTGCACATGTGAATAGTTGTGTGAACCTTTCCTTATTTTTTAAGTTGACTGGGTAAGGCATTCTCAAGTTATAAACAAACTCCGGAGGAAGAAAGTAAAATATGCAAAATCTAATATTTCTACTAGTACTTTGAACCCAATTTCAAGCTACTGTTTATCCTGAAATCAACCAAAATAATTTGTTTCAGTGGAATGTCTTCCATTCTGTCAAATAATACCAAGAGACAATAAAACCATAAAAAAATCCGATAAAGTGCCTCAAAGTCGCTATTTTTAACCCTTTGACTGTTTCGGTCGTATATACTATATGTCTTACGAGGTACCGTGTTTAACGTATATATACTCATAAATTCTAGCGGCTTTAAATCAAGCAGGAGAAAGCTGGAAGGCCCACATGTGAGAGAATGGGTCTGTGTGGTCAGTGTGCACCATATAAAAAAAAATCCTGGAGCACGCAGTGCATAATGAGAAAAAAAAACTGACCGGTTTTTTTTTAATTAAAATGCCGACTTTGTGGTCTATTTTCGTATAGTCTCATTTGATAGAATGGAAAACATATTATAGAAATAGAGGTGATTTTGATTGGTTTTACTATAAAAAGAACCTGGAAATGGAGCTCAAAGTAGGGGAAATGTTTGATTTTTGTCGATGTTCAAAAGTAAACAAATGATGTCATTGTCCAATAAATGTCCAACTAGCCATTCTAATATGCAGTCATGAATGGGTTGACATTACTTGTACAATTATTACATTATTGCAGTAGTCTGCATAACAGTAAATCTTCTATTTTTTGTTTGAATAAAAATTCAAAATAGAAAGCAAGAGTAATATCAGGGGAAAGGGGCCTGGAGATGTGACTGATGAACGAAGAAAATGTTATTGCAGAGCCAGGAATGTCCGCATTGTTCATTCTGGACCTTATTTTAAAATTGTTATATTTTTTAATTTTCGTGGAATTGGCCAAATTGCAAATTTCTGACGACGTTATTGGGTAGTTGAAATCGGTAAATGGGCAGTTTCTTGTACTCAATCGATAGAAAAAATGGAGTTCTAAAGAAATAGCTATGAGTTTGGTCGACTGGAACAATGGAATTAGTCAAAAATAGGGCTCAAAGTGGGCGAAATCGCCGATTTGTAAATATCGCTGAGGTCGCTAACTTCGCGAGCGTAATTCTGTCAGTTTTCCATAATTTTTTTTTTTTTTTTGTGTCATTACAATCGGGAAAAGATTCTCTATCATTTCATAAGGAAAATAATTTTTTTTTTTTTTTTTTTTGAAATTTTGTGACACCAGGAGACACCTCAGGATTGGGGGTTGCGACAGTCAAGGGGTTAAGCAAACAATGTCAGAGTATTGCTTTTCCAATAATAAAATGCATGGCATGGGATTTTTTAGTACTGTGCACATTCACTACACAGACCCATTCTCCCATATCTAGGCTAAAATTTGCCGCTCACAGCTCACCTGAAGGAGCTGTGCTCAAAACATAGATCTACGTGAAGGACCCTTGAATCAATAACGTAGATCTATGTGCAGTCACACAAAGGGTTAATAAAGCCCATAACTGCTGAAAATTTGAAGCTGAATCCAATGATTTCAATTTTTTTTTTTCTTTTAGCTATGTTAGTGAATTGTCAAAGTTGTCTCTACTCAATCTAGACTTACTGTGTACTGTACTATCTTGTTTGTAGGATGAATCAGCTGCCAAATGCTGAGTAGTTGAGCTAGAGGTTAGTAACAGTTGTGTTTCTGTACTTGCTATTTATTTGCCTAGTTCTTTAAAAAGAGACTGATTATTAGCTCCCGTGCCTTCTGCTAACCTGTGTATGCTAGATGTTTGAGGAAGTTGAGTTTTATCTACCTAGTTGTACGTGCTTGCTTGATGAGGTTAAGCTCCAACTCCAGATGTTTCTACTCACCTACATGAGGTGAGTAGAAACTTAGTTGTTTGGAGGGGGGGAGGGTGTCGAGATCCAGTGCCTGGCCTTCCTACTAGTTTTGTTTTTTCAACATGCTGAGAAAAAGCCCCTGGAAGCTGATATCTACATGTACAGTGGTACCTCGAGTTTTGAACAACTCTCAACTCGAACAATTATGTAAGTGTATTTTTTAAAGGGCCTTTGTAAGTGTATTTTTGGGGGTCTGAAACAGACTAATCTAATTTACATTATTCCTAATAGGAACAAATTTGTTCGATATCGGCACTTGAACAGCTTTCTGGAATGAATTAAGTTTGTAACTCGAGGTACCACTGTATTTGAGAGGGGTCGATAGTGCTGTATGACCCACCTGGGTTTAGCACTTTCTTGTAAATATAATAACTGACGGGGAGTCTAGCTCTAACTGCAGACTTTGTTACTTGTACAGTCATTTAAAGAGGTTAGGCAACAGCTCCTGGACCTATTACATGTCCAGTATTAGTATTTTGAGCAACCCTAATTGAAGCATTGCTTGAATTCATTTAGTACAGTATTCCATATATTTACCACCACTGAAATAGATTAATTCTGCAGTTTACAGAATAATTTAGTATTTACAACAAAAATACTTTTGCCTCAAATAACATCAATTCCAACTCACCATATATGAATTCTATCAAAAATTACAGCATAATTAGCCAAGGTTTGAGATAACAGAGGGGTAACATGTTATCAGGGTTGAAGTTAAACTACAACTGACTACACATGGAATTGTGGGCCTTGCCCAAATTCTCCAACATTTGCATATCCTATGTATATGATTTATTCTAGCTATCAACTATGCCAACAAAATGCCCTGAAACATATACAGTGGACCCTCAGTTAATGACATTAATCCGTTCCAGAGAGCATGTCTTTAACCGATTCTGTCGTTATCCGAATTAATTTTCCCCATAAGAAATAATAGTAATCCAATTAATCCGTTCCAGACACCCAAAAGTATTAAAAAAAAAATTTTTTTTTTGCATGAAATATACATTTCCCTACACAGAAAACAACGAGACATGCAGAATTAATACATAAATTATTATTATTATTAAAGATTAGCCAGTATTCTCCTGGCCCGGGCCTTTTCCAAGTGGTGGCCCGGCCTTGGCTCCCTCTTTAGGGAGTGTCTGAGACCTAAGTCTCCCATGGGAGGAGGCACAAGTACCTCCTCATCTTTGGGACCAACTGTCCCCAGGCCTAGCCACAAGCTAGGCCTCTCTGTTCTGCCATCCCCGCCCCAAGGGAGCTAATGGGAATGACAGTCTTATGAGCTAAAGGCTCGGGCTCAGGCACCTACCCTACCCTAGAAGGGTTAGGCATGGTATCGATGTTAATACATAAATAAATAATAAAATGACACTTACCTTTATTGAAGATGTATTGATGAGTGATGAGATGGGAGAGAATGGAGGAGTTTACAATTGTTTGGAAGGGGAATCCCCTTCCATAAAGACTTCTGGTAACAAGTCCTTTTCTGGGGTTACCTCCCCTCTTTGTTTTTTAACACCACTAGGACCAGCTTGAGAGTCACTGGACCCCTGTCGCACCAAAAATCTGTCCAGAGAGCTCTGTTTCTGGCGTCTCTTTAAGATTTCCCTAAAATGGAACACAATGCTGTCATTGTAGATGTTGCCAGTACAGCCTGCAACAGCTGTGTCAGGGTGATGTTCATCCATAAATGTGTGCACATAAGAAAGCATCAACACTGCAGCAGGCCTGTTGGCCCATACTAGGCAGGTCCTTCACAAACCATCCCACTAACAGAATCGTATTTGCCCAACTCAATCTTCAATGCTTCCCAAGCAATAAGCCTCGATAATTCTATTTACTCATGCGCAAGTCCCAATCAAATCAAATCGTGTGTGTGTGTGGGGAAGTACCCTGTCTGGTATGTGGGAAAGTACCCCTGGCTGGTGTTTGGGGAAGTACCCTGGCTGGTATGTGGGGAAGTACCCTGGCTGGTGTGTGGGGAAGTACCCTGGCTGGTATGTGGGGAAGTACCCTGGCTGGTGTACATAAAAAAGCAGTAACACTGCAGTAAACCTGTTGGCCCATACTACTACCCTCTACCACCATCACTACTGCCACCACTTTCGTATCTTTCTACAAATTTTTCTTGAATTCTATAGTGTTTCTCACCCTCTTTACCAAAGGGCTGGCACTAGAAGCTTTCTTTGGGCCCATGGTGGCTTATTTAACAGTTACTAGCACTAAAAAATGGAATAATACAAAATGTATTGCAAGTTTATCCTCACTGGCTTGTAAACAATAGCACACTGGCTGTACATGGAGTGTCCAGGTGCTCACTCTGCAGGGACACGTTCGGGATGATTGTCTTTGATAAATTAGACACATGTGCAACTCCTGGGTATCTTTATTGAGGAAACGTTTCGCCACACAGTGGCTTCATCAGTCCATACGTAGGAGAAACTTGAAGAACAGGAGGAGAATGAGGTAATCAGTCCCTCAACCTTGAATCGATGTGTTCAGTCCATCAATCTTGAATAGAATAAAGATACCCAGGAGTTGCACATGTGTCTAATTTATCAACATGTCGGTTCTCTGAACCATTCATCTACAAACGATTGTCTTTAACCGAGTTTTTTGTCGTTAACTGAGCCAATATTTTGACGAGAAAACGTGTCGTTATCCAATGACGTCGTTAACTGAGGGTTAACTGTATCTTAATACCTGAGGATTTAAAACAGGGGTCAGTGCTCCTGCAGCCCAGTCCATGACCAGGCTGTACAGTGTTGCCAATGGTCCACATCTCCCAAATTATGAAATTAATATTTCATGATTGTCCAATTGTTTTCTGAAGCAGTGGACCTGATCTACGGATGAAGAAGATGAGCAGACACTAAGAATGTGTGTATTGTAACCTGCAGTTCTAGAGTACAATACTGTACTGTATAAAAATTCTATAGTACTCTATGTAATTTTACTCACCTTTTCATGGTGGAGAGATGAAGTATAACTGCCATCGTCAATATTGATGACTAAGAATAACATTCTGAGTCATCAATAACATTTATTCCGAGTCAAAATAACATTTATTCTGAGTCAAAGAAGCTTTACAGCTTCTCTGACTACATTATGTGGTCAGGTGCAGAGGCCAGAGAAGATGTATATTTCTGAGAACCACACATTTTCTCTTAGCACCGCCACTTGCTTTAGAAGCTACTGATAATAGCACCTTGGCTTTTATATTAATAGTCACACAAAATGCTTTAAATCCAGGGAAAATTAGAGACTGAATGATGAGTGTATGCATGAGTGAGCACAAACTGGCGTGGGTGGCCTACAGCTCGGGGAACAATGGAAATGTACAGGTTCTGGATATGGCCACTATGGCCTATACTGGACAGATAGAGTTAGACTTGCCCCAATGCTTCAGAAGACAACCAAACACTATTGCTATGGATAAAATGCAGAATTACCTAATATTGTCCAATACTTAAGGTCATATGTCTGGCCAATATTTTGTCCAAAATTGCCTAAATCTATTAATGAGAGGTTTTACTATATTTTTTATATAAAATTATCTTTTTCTTCTTCTTTCAACAAATCGGCCATATTCCACCGAAGCAGGGTGACCCAAAAAGAAAAACAAAAGTTTCTCTTTTTAACTTTAGTAATGTATACAGGAGAAGCAGTTATTAGCCCCTTGAACCCGGCATTTTAGTCACATCTTATGACACGCATGGCTTACAGAGGAAGAATTCTGTTCCACTTCCTCATGGAGGTAAGAGAAAATAAACAAAAATTAGTAAGAAAATAGAAGAAAACCCAGAGGGGTGTGTATATACATATGCTTGTACATGCATGTGTAGTGTGATCTAAGTGTAAGTAGAAGTAGCAAGACATACCTGAAATCCTGCATGTTTATGAGACAGAAAAAAGACACCAGCAATCCTACCATCGTGTAAAACAATTACAGGCTTTCGTTTTACACTCACTTGGCAGGACTGTAGTACCTCCCTGGGAGGTTGCTGTCTACCAACTTACTACCTAGATAAAATAATCATTATAATTAAAAATAACTGCAGAAAATGCATAGAATATTACAAAATGTATATCTTATCATTCTTTATTGATATAATAAAATTTAATGACTATTTTGAAACAAAAAAATTACAATAGGTTTAATAACTTAATTTTTCATCAGATGAGTTCCTTGACCATGGCAGCCGTGTGGTCAACACCACAGCTAACTTTTATAATCTGTCCACCAATGCAAACCTGAAAAAGTATACAGGTTCTGCTGAGGTTCTAAAAATTATGATATGGAAATTATTCATTAGCTAAATTAAATATGTATAGATGACTGTGCATTATCTACTTTAGTCTCATGAAAAATGACATGACAGACACAGTAATTCAAATTCAAAGTTTATTCTCTATAAAGATTACAATGTTGAATTTACAGAATTTGGTTGTTGTGTGGTTTACATGTAGTTAAATAATGATTACAGAGTGTACCACTAGAACGCCTAGCATGGCTAGGCATTTCGGGCAGACTTAGTTTAATTCTTTATTTTAAAATATTACAAATTATGAGGTAAGTTGGTATTATGGCTAAGTGACTAAATACTAGTTTGTGAGTTTAGCAATGTGAATGCTTTTGTTTTGGCACAGTACATAGTTTCAGTATTGGAGTATCATAGGATTCATTATTTTAAGATTGAGATTAATATTTCTGTTTATGGTCAAATGGGTGAGTGAGTGTAAGTGTGAACCACCAGGTGGTATTCGTGTATTAGTTGAGGGGGTTTATCAGGGAGATAAGATGTTTTCTAATGGTATTTTTTGAAGGTGATGAAGGGCCCGCAGTTCTAAAATTTCCTCGGGTTTAGGGTGTTCCAGATTTTAGGGCCTTGACATACATTGAATTTTTGTAAAGGTTTAGTCGACATGGGGAATGTCGTAAGATGTTTGTGTCCTGGTTTTAAATGCCTGTGGGTTCTGTCACAACTATCAAGAAAGCGTTTTAGGTCAAGTTGATATTGGAGTTTAAGGTCCTGTGGATGTAGATTGCACAGTAGTAAGTGTGGATGTACTGAACAGGGAGTAAGTTTAGATCTAGAAGAGTGGGGGGGTGTGTTGCCAGGGATGGGATTTAGTGATTATTCTTACTGCAGCTTTTTTGTGGGTTATTATTGGCTTGGGTGTGTTGCGCAGTTGATCCCCAAGCACAAATAGCATAGGTGAGGTATGGATAAATAAGTGAGTGGTATAGTGTGATAAGGGCATTTTGCGGCACGAGTATCGTATCTTGGAGAGGATCCCAACTGTCTTGGATACTTTTTTTGGGTTTTATTGTTGGATATGGGTGCTGAAATTCAGGTTGTTGTCAAGGTATAGGCCTAGGAATTTGCCCTCATTATGCCCGGTAATTAGAGTGTTGTCAATCTTAATGTTAATTTGTGCATCTCCTGCCTCTGCTACCAAACATAATATAGTAGGTTTTGTCAGTGTTAGCGTAAGTTTATTGGCTGTCATCCAAGTCGATATTTTGATCAGCTCCTCGTTAACAATGGTGTTGAGGGGCAAGATTAGGGGGAGAGATGACATAAGTCGTGTCGTCAGCAAAGAGAATGGGTTTCAGGTGTTGGGATACGTTTGGAAATCATTGATGTAAAAGAGGAAGAGCAGGGGACCAAGGACACTTCCCTGCGGAACTCCCCGTATCAAGTGGCCGTGTTTTTTGATGCTGTCCTTTAATGGTAAAAATACTGATACCTATTAGTAAGGGAAGATTTAAATAACAAGCGCATGG
This sequence comes from Cherax quadricarinatus, assembly GCF_026875155.1. Classification (NCBI taxonomy): domain Eukaryota; kingdom Metazoa; phylum Arthropoda; class Malacostraca; order Decapoda; family Parastacidae; genus Cherax; species Cherax quadricarinatus. The sequence goes on along the minus strand of NC_069409.1, from coordinate 58,735,467 downwards.
CTCTTATACTGTAATGGTCAAGTTTGTGGAGTAGGATGTCGTGGTCTACTGTCAAAAGCTTTTCTTAGGTCAATAAAAATTCCTAGTGGATATTCCTTATTTTCCAATGCTGTGTAAAGCAGATCTAGCATTTTTATGATTGCATCATTAGTGCTTTTATTTTTCCTAAATCCAAATTGGCAGGGGTTGAGTATATTTTGTGCTCTTATAAATGAATATAGTCTCCTGTGCACGAGTTTCTCAAAGATTTTGGATAGCAATGGTAAGTTTGATATTGGCCTATAGTTGGTTTAAGTCTGTAGGGTCACCATCTTTATGTATGGGTGTAACCCTTGCCATCTTGAGTAGTTTCGGGAAGGTGCTAGTTTCTAGTGACTTGTTAAAAAGTAATGAAATAGCATGCGAAAGGATATGGGCCGCTCGCTTGTACAGTAATGGTGGGACATTAGACAGATTCCCTGAGTTGTTTTTAAGTGACTTTATAATCTCGGTAGTCCCCGGCATGGGCATTAGTATGTGGGATTTTATTGGCGAGATTAGATCCTATGGTTGAGAAGAAGTCGTTTATCTTGTTAGCTGTGTCAGTGGGATGTAGTGGTGTTTCATTAGGTTTAGTTAGGACAATATTCTTGTTTTTTTTCAGTTTGTGGGTCCCTAGAATCTGAGTGTTTTCCAGGTCTTTTTTATATCTCCTCTAGTGTCTGTGAATCTATTGGAGTAGTATAGTTGTTTGGTTTTCTTTATTACTTTGGTGAGAACTGATGAATAGTGTTTAAGAATATCTTTGTGTATTAAGCCCTGTCTATATTGCTTTTCATATTGTTGTTTCTTGTCAATGGATTTCAGAATGGTGCTGGTTAGCCATGGGCAACCAAGCCGTTTGTTTGTGATCTGTTTCGTTTTTATAGGACAATGTTTGTTGTATAGTCTAAGTAATTTGTTAAGAAAAATGTCTGTCCAGTCATCAATACCATTGGCCTTGGAGAATTCTGTAGGCCAGTCAACAATCTCTAGGTCAGTTGTGAACTTCCTTATTGAGGCCTCGTCATGGAGTCTAAATGAGACTTTGTTGTATTCAAGTGGTGGTTTATTAATGTTTGTCAGGAGGAAGGTAGGGTATTATTATTATAATCAAAAAGAAGCGCTAAGCCACAAGGGCTATACAGCGCTGCAGGGTAGGGAAGGAAGCAAGGGAATTGGATGGCAGAAGGGAGGGGGGATGATCAGCAGGTTACAGAAAACAGCGGGGCAGGGGATAGTACGGGGGTAGAGGGTAGCAAGAGATTGAAGTAGAAAGGGCTGAAGGTATCAGAATTTGTGAAGTAAGTCAGTCGTTGTCAAAAAGTCAATGAGAGAGTCCGGATGAAAGGTGGGTCCATCAGCGAGAAGGGAAGGTAAAGAGAGAGCAGCGGAGCGAAGACGACGACAGAGGTAAATTCTGCGTGCTCGTTGATAAAGTGGGCAGTCCAACAGAATGTGGCTGACTGATAAGGATTTTGGGGCAATTCTCACAGAGAGAGCAAGATCCCCTCCCGGGAAATATCCTGAGAAAGACGAGTAGCCAATCAAAAGACGGGAGGATATCCCCAAACCTCGACACTGTGATAAACGGCCAGTAACCTATACCGTTTAATTTGATTGAATTTTTTGCCAGCATAGTAGCCCAAGGGTTTTTTCCCAAAGGGGTGTGAAGGTGGGAAAAATTTTTGCAGCAAAAAGTCCGAAAAAGGGAATACCTCTAAAGAAACGGGTGGGCATGTACTGCTGACCGCAGCAGTGTCGCCGTTCATTCCCTTACGTCAACATGGCCGGGACCCAACAAAAAACAATATTTTTATGTTTTGGGTAAAGAGGGGCGTACCCAAAAGTTGGTGGGAGGACAAGGGTAGGTTTGTTAAAATTTTTTTTATAGCCTGTAAAGCACTAAGGGATCTGAGAAAACCCCAAATGATGCACAGGCATAATCAATACGGATAAGTGCTTAAGGATGGCATATAATTCAGCATAAAAAACTAGCCGAAGATATAAACCCCCTTGTACGACGTGTCCGGAAACACTGCGCAACCACGCCGTCAGAAGACTTTAGACCATCGGACACAGCAATGCATAAAAAGAAAGTGAAAGGGTCAAGAAAAAGAGAGCGGGAAGCGACCGTAACAGTTGGGCTTTCGGCAAGGGGGGGAGAAAAACACCGAACACTGGAACTTCCGGGGGGGTGGGGAGAAGGAGTGCTACATGTACATAAAAAAGGTGGTATTAAGAGAAGACAAGAGCGAAGAAGGCGAAGAGAGAAGGAGGGAGAAAACAGGGCGGCGAAAAATAAAGAAGTCACAAATATCAGTGACCATTCTAAAATGGAAGGATTGGGAGATCAGAGAGCGTACATAGTACGCGGGCAATGGGCATCACGGCGATCGATAAGGAGGGAACGTTCGCTTCTGCATAGGGGCTCCGACGGGGGAAAGCAAAAAGGGCACCAAGGCTAAACGTAATCCTTGGTATGAGGGGGTTTAAGGGCTAGAGAGAGTAGCAGGAGATGCCGCTAAATAGACGGGTACCATAAAAATTTCGATAAAATAAGGGTGGAATGTAGGCGAAGGGGGGTTCGACGATCACTCCCCAGAAAATGAAAAAGGGTTTTTTAAGAGGTTCAGCCGCTTGACAAGTTGCCTTCGGAGGTAATTGGGGTTTTCCAGGATAACCTACATCAAAAGGAGGCCCAAAAAACTTGACTGTTCAGCAGGGAACGGGAGCCATAGAGTACAAAGGAGATGGGAGATACAACGCAGTAAAAGTGATTTGGGGGTTTTGTGCGGGAAAATTTTAAACCCCGTGTGGGGGCCCAAATTGGAAACAGGGCGCTGCAGTTGGAGAGAAACTGAAGGAGGTACAGCAGTGCCTGCACGGCAAAGCGAATCAATAAAACATAAGTGATGACCAAATATTTGATGGAAGACTAGAGGCCAATCATTAATAGCAAGGAAAAAAGTGTTGTGCTCAGAAACATCCCGGGGGGACCCTTCAGCTTGGATAAAGTCCGGGAGACACATTATTAACCCAACACGGAAAGCCTTCATTTAAAAAATTTTTAAGGAAGGATGGAAATTTGCCTTGAAGGCCAAAGGGGAATGGCTTGGAAAAAATTTTAACCTCCAATTTGTGTCATTCCTTCTCAAGGCAAAAAATAGGGCAAAACTGAGGGGTTTATTCGAAAAGGCTTTACGAACATACGTACCAAGCGAGTAAGGGTCTAGGGTAGAACTCCCTTAGAAAGCCATTTTGACGAGTGGGAGACGTTGTGTTCCTAAATCCCCACCTAAACATCTTTTACTAGGCGTTCCTTTACTTAAAACTGCACGGTAAGACAATGGCATTGGGAGGTTTCATGCCCGAGTGCCTGGTTTGCGGAAAGGGAGAAAAAGGGGCGGTTTTCCACAGCTGGGGAAGAACTCCTTTGTGACCAAATAAGATTTTAAAGGGTAATAGGATGAAGGGCTGACGTGTAAATGTTGTAGCATACGAAATGAAGTCGTGGGGCCCCCAGCGCCGATGATCGACAAGCTGAGAGTGTTGCCTCCATTTTTAAATGTAAAAGGCACATATACTGTTTTTCTCGGGAAGAAAAAATCCAAGGGTGCTAACCTCGGCAGATTTTGAGGAAAGAAATAGGGCTAGATGGAGCCCGAAAATAGGGACCGATTTTCCCAAATTTTCATTGGCAACACAGGGGTTTTTTCTAATCAAAACCGCAACCCGAAACGGGAGCCGGGTCAGGAGAAATTTTTCCCACTCATTTTCTACTTTTTTCCAGACTGCACTCATAGAGGAAGAAAGGGGTGATGGGGGAGACATAATCTCGCCAGCAAGTGCTTTTAAGCGTCACGGATGACACGGGGGGCGATTGAAACGCTTCTTTTTAAAAATCAAGGAGTCGCTCTGTGGTTCTATTGTACCGTCCTCCCCCATGCACGCTTTTCAAACGACTGCACGAGCACAACAGGAACCCCCAAAAGGCACGCTTTTTCGAAATGCCTGCCCGAATTTTGGGGTAAGAATGAAAAAGCGCGGTAAAAACGGGGGACAAGAAAGGTGAAAAGCTCACGATGGAGGACGAAAAGGAACCTTTTTAAAAACAGTTGGGTGTGAGTAAATTTCCCAAATTTGCCCGTTTAAAATTTGCCAGCGTGGGGTCAAAAGGGGTGGCAATATGGGGGGAATAAAAATGTTTTGGGAAATGACCTGTCATGTAACCCGGGAGAACAACCAAGTGAAGTCAATGCGGCGGGGAAGAGCAGACTGAGAGATCGATCAAGAAAGAATGAGTCCGGGATCAAAAGGGGTGTGAGTACCTTTTTTAAAACAGGAGGGGTGGGGGCAAGAAAAAGCCTCTAACTGAATTCCCGGGAATCACAGTGAACCCCCCCCCAGAGGAAATGGGGGGCATAAAAACCCCAAAGAAAACAGAAGGTGGGGTAATGACAAAAAAGGGAAGGCAAAACCCGGGAAAGAAATCCCCAAAGGAAGAGAGAAAAGAACAGGCGTATACCACCATGAAAGTGGAAAAAGGGCCTGTTAAGCAGCGAATATAACAAATAGCTGATGGAAAAGGGAAATCTGCGGGAAGAAGGGCACTTTCATTAAAGGTCCCATCGGGAAAAGGATCGAAGAAAAACAATAAATTATACCTGAGTTGAAAAAACAGCAGAGTGAAATTTTGGTTCCTTAACAAACACCAACGGGGGAAACTGGGGGAGTAACACTGAAACTCACCCCGATTACCCCAGGCCGCTATATTTCCCCTGAAAAAGCCTGATTGGCAAAGAAAAAGATACTAAATCCGCAGTAAGGGGTTTCCCACGGACTAAAGGGTTTTGAAAAGCCACATGCGGGGGCAGTGGGAAAAAGTTCAACAGCGAAGGGAAAGGGGGCCTGTGAAGAAAAGGGGTTGCGCAGATGAGCAAGGAGAGAGAAAAAGCGGAAGGGGGATCAGTGCCATTGATGGTTTGGGCCTGCAATATTTCAGAATTGCTTCAAGTTTTTTGGAATTCGAGATGTCGTATGGGAGACAATATGGAATGGTAGGGGAGGTGATAAAATTGGAACTGTATTTGGTTGTACCCAAAGGAGGGGGGGGCGAAAGGGTGGGGAACTGGGGAACGGGCAGGGCAGAAAGGCAGAACCGGGAGGTGGGAGAAGAGGAAGAAACTTGGGGGGGAACAGGGAAAGGCAGTACGAGGAAGGGTGAACCCCTACACTTTTAACTGACCCGGAAGGGGGAAAAACCGGGCAGAGACAGGGAGGTAAAATAGGGGGGTGGAAATGGGGAGGTGGTGTTAACGGGCCTTTTTTTTTTCTTTTGAGAAGTAGAGGGACATTGGGAGGGGGGTCTACGGGGCTCGCGATACTGAGGGGTTTTGGGGAGAGAACCGAAAAGCGAGATTTTGACCGAGGGGTTGAAGTAGGGGCTCTGACCGAGGACAGAAAAAGGGTTAGTACAGGGGGATTAGGGAGAGGTAACCCCGAGGTGGGGGTAGAAATGGGGTAAACCCAAAGGGGGGGGGCGTTTTGAAACACGGGAATAAGAAACACTGGGGGGTCTCCCTTGGAGGGGAGATGAGAAACGCATGGCTAAGGAGACCTTTTGCTCTTTGAGGGAAAGGGTTTCCCCCTCGTTTTTAAAAAAACCCCCGCAACGGGAAGAGACGAATACCTCATGACAGTTAAGCAAGAGGGGGATCGATTTCAAGACGTATTAGAATGGCATCGGCACCACAGACTGGGCATTTGGCGATAGATCTGCAATATTTTGCTGGATGGCCCAAAACGCCAGCAATTCACACTGGGGTGTAGGGATCACCTTTCGAACTTTTAACCATGTCCTGCATAATAAACGAGGATGGGAAATTTTCGGGTGCAAAAGTTTAAACGAGCCACATTGCAGGGGATCATCTCCGCCCCGGGCAGGAAAACGTAAATGTCTACCTTTAGGGTTTGGGGGGGCTTGGGGTTCCCGTTTTTCTAGAATGTCAGTCCCTGTCTGGGAAAATTTTTTGAATATGGGAAGGGGCAGAATACGGTACCCCACAAAATTGAGGGGAAAGATGTTTTTTTAAAAGTGACAGGAAAATATCATAAGGGGAAAAACGAAGGCTCATGAGCCTGGGGAGATTCTGTACGGTAATGATGCGCGACCGCTCTTAAGAGCATAAAAAAATATCTTACCACATGGCGTGGAGTGCCCCCGCCAATACTAGGGCAGAAAGATAGGAAAGAGGAATTGGTCGTAAAGTGAAGAATTTGTCCATTGTTTTATCTGAAACTGAGCTGGGAAAAGGGAGTGAAGGTGTATCGTTTCCGAAGAACGAGAAGGGGAGAATATCACACAGGTAATTTTCGTTGGGGTTTAGGCGTGGGGCCCAAATTTGGGCCGACGTGGAACGGGTCAACCCATTTGAAAATTTCCGCACCGTAGAGGGAAAGGCCGGAAGCATAGTCAAGGAGAGCGAAGGTCCGATAAATCGAAGAAAAGTCACCCAAGAACAAACAGACCCAAAAAAACAACAAAAACAAAAGTTCCAAAGCGACGGGGCAAACGGGCGTACGAAGGGGTGGGACCCGGCAGGCAAAAATCCAGGTAGGATTCTTTTTTGTTTTTTAAAAAAAAAAAAAAAGGGGGTTAAAAAAAGTAAAAAAGGGGGCCGGGGGAAAGTTTTTCCCAGGGGATAAAAGGAGCTCCCCTGAAAGAAAAAAAGAAAGAAAAGAGGGAAGGAAAAAAAATTAAAAAAAATAAAAAAAGGGTTTAAAAAAAGGGGGGCCGGGCCCCAAAAGTTCCTTTGGAAGGAAAAAGGGCCCAGAAACTCTCCCCCCCCAAAGACCCCCCCAAAATATCCGGGATCAGAGGGGGCGGGCAACCCCACCCATTCCAGCAAAACACCCCCAAACCCCCCGCAAAACCCCTGGAAAGGGGGGCCCCCGTATCCCCCCACCAGGAAAAACCCCTTTGGGAAAACCCCCAAAAAGAAAGGGCAAAAAATAAAGGGGAAAGGGAAAAAGGGGGGGGGTGGGGGGGAAGGAAGGGGGGGGATTGGGGGAAAGGCGTCTAGGAAAACCTGGCAACTAGCCAAACCCCCAAAAGGACCCCCCTTGAAGGGGAAGGAGGGGATTTCTTTCCCCCTGGATTTCCCTGTTTGGGGGGAGAATTGGCCAAGGGAAGGGCAGAGGGTGGGGAGGAGGAAGGGGGAAAGGAAAAAAAGGTGAATTGAAAAGGGGAGGAAAAGGAAAAAAGGGGTTTTTTTTGTCTGGAAGGACTTTTTTTTCCCCAGAAAGGGGGTTTTGGAAAACCTAAGAAGGAAGGTTTTTGGTTTTTTCGTAAAAAAACAAAAATGTATTCCCCATATTCATCACTAAAGCAAGTGGTGCTAATACAAGATAATTGGTTAGAGTAATAGATTGCAATACCACCCCCAACTTGGTTTGGTCTGCAGTTGTGAATTGCTGTGTATCCTGGTAGAGGGTAGATATCTATTGTGTCCTGCTTAAGCCAGGTCTAATGGCTAAAACACACAATTTAATACATAAACTAAAAGTCTGCAGGACACTTTAGCTATATCACTTACCCTTAATGGAAAATACTGGTCCTTTGTGTGACTCTGACCTAGGCATCCTCCAGGATTTTTACCCCAGGTGAATAGTGTGCCATGGCTGTTCACTGCTGCAAAGTGGTTGATTCCACTAGTTATACTGATCACCTGTAAGTTGATGCAATAGGTTACTTTCTGTTAAAGAGTCAAATAGAGTGCATGTCAGGTAGAGTGAGTGTGTTAGGGTAGCGGAGACACGAAGTGAATCCTATAAGCTTGCTGATAAACAAGACGGTCTTTTAAAACATGGTGGACTGATAGTGTGACATGACAGGCCACGCAGAGTGGTACCAGGAGTTTCTCCCTGTGGTATCTGTGCATGAGTTGCATGTGTCTGATACATAAACGGAGTGTGTGTGGTCTCCCAAACATGAAAGCAATGATAGTCAGAAACCTAAATGTGGTTTGATAGAAAATAAATTTGTTTTGGTTCAACTCAGACCAGTGATGTTGCCAACAGTTGTGGAGTTGTTGGGGGTCACTCAAAAACTAGTCCAAGAAAGGAATCTTCTTTCAACAAACCGGCTGTATTCCACTGAAGCAGGGTGGCCCAAAAAGAATAACAAAAGTTTCTCTTAGCTTTAGTAATGCATACATGAGAAGGGGTTACTAGCCCCTTGCTCCCAGCATTTTAGTTACCTCTTACGACACGCATGGCTTATGGAGGAAGAATTCTGTTCCACTTCCCCATGGAGTCCAAGAAAGGAATACCAATGGGAAACTGGGAGGTCACAAATAACTGACCAAGCAGCTTAGTTTGCTTGTTGATTGCCCTGAACATTGTGTCCAAGCACACAGCAAAAAATGATGCCCATGTGTTATCAGACACATAACATGTTATACTGAAAGTTGTACATAGAAAACACAGGGATAAGAAGAGTTGAATTTCTGTCTAACCAGCATTACACCTTGAGAGTCCAAAACAACTATGAATGATGAGGTTTATTATTATCCAGTATATCTTTATGCAAAACACTGCTGTGCATTACTAAAAAACTGTTCTATATTCTCCATAATCAATCTCTTGATTTGTATTACTTGCCTTATTAATGTATATATGAAGTTACAGTCAACTTAAATAGTAGACCCATTACCTTAGCATCAGGTGTAATTTCATTCTGTCCAAATAATGTTAAAGGTATTGGTGTAGGAGTCTTTGAATACGATACTTTTGGTCCTATGCCAAGAGGTCCAAAGCCCCAGCTATACACTTGTCCATATTCTGAAAAAATTATAAGAAACTTATAGTATGTATTGTTTTTAATATGGTATACTTTGCATTTACATCAAACAGCAACTGTACTGTACTCAACATATGAGTGCTGTGTCTCCACGAGTTCACCAATCTCCAAGCTTGGTTTTACGCCCTACTGTTTTAATCTTTAGGGTGGGTTTGTTGATCCATGACTTGTGACCTTTGTTCCCAGAAATGCACATAATAATGGTATCACATGATGCATTCTCTGAGCTTAGCTCCCAGATCCATGACTTATGCACAGTAAACCCTTGAATAATGTGCAGGTTCTGTATCTGAAAATTGGCACATTATATGAATTAGTGTTAATTAAAATGATGAACATATGGGAAAAACAGTGGTACATTCATGGGGCCACTCAAAAAGCCATACAAATATTCTTTACATAGGGTTGATGTGCCCTACTGGGAGGCAGAGGTGGATGGTTGTGGTCCTGATTTTGATGCTGATGGAGAGTTATCAGAAGCTGAAGGCTAAACTGCAGTGCTCAAGAATTCTGTAATGCATCACTGCTTTGTTGTACCAAGCAGTTCTTTACAGTACTCGCTCCCATCCTGTTCCTCATTATCATATCTGACAGACAGGAATGTATGCCACAGCACTAAGTCTTCCTTTGCAGATGACACCCAAATTTGCATGACATGTGTCCTCCATTGAAGACACTGCAAGACTCCAGGCAGACATCAACCAAATCTTTAAATGGCCTGCAGAAAACAATGTGAAGCTCATTGGAGAGAAGTTTCAATTACTCCGATATGGAAAAAACTTGAGGAAATTAAAACTGTATTGGAATATAAAATAAATTCCAAGCATGCAACAGAGTGAAAAACTAATGTAAAGGACCTGGGAGTGATAATGTCGAAGGATCTCACTTTCAAAGACCACAACATTGTATCTACCACATCTGCTAGAAAAATAACAGGATGGATAATGAGAACCTTCAAAACTAGGAATGCCAAGCCCATGATGACACTCTTCAGATCACTTGTTCTATCTAGGCTGGAATATTGCTGCACACTAACAGTGACTTTCAAGGCAGGTGAAATTGCTGATCTAGAAAATGTACAGAGAACCTTCACTGCACACATAAGTACGACAAAACACCTAACGGTTGAAGTTCCTCGACTTGTATTCCTTGGAATGCAGGTGGGATAGATACATGATTATATACACTTGGAAAATCCTAGAAGTATTAGTACCAAATTTTCACAAGAAAATCACTCTCTACGAAAGGAAAAGACTCGGCAGATGATGCAACATCCCCTCTCTGAATAACAAAAAAGGCACAATACCGTGACTGGAACGATACACAAATAACCCGCACATAAAAGAGAGAAGCTTACGACGACGTTTCGATCCGACTTGGACCATTGACAAAGTCACACAGGGCGGAGCAGGACCGCTATATATAGGCAGGACGAGGACGATGACGAGGACGAGGACGAGGTGGGTGGTGGTGGTGGTGGTGGTGGGGTGGTGGTGGTGGTGGTGGTGGTGGCGGCCGGCGGCGGCGGCGGCGCGGCGGCGGCGGCGCGCGGCGGCGGCGGCGGCGGCGGTGGCGGCGGCGGCGGCGGCAGCGGCGGCGGTGGTGGTGGTGGTAGTAGTGGTAGTAGTAGTAGTAGTAGTAGTAGTAGTAGTAGTAGTAGTAGTAGTAGTAGTAGTAGTACAAGAATTGTATATAATACCGACAAGATGAAATTAAGACACATGCACAACACCCGGGCATCCCCATCGTAGACGTCCACAACAAAGACAACCAGACGCCACACATGTGTCTTAATTTCATCAGTAGTTGTAGTAGTAGTAGTAGAAAAAGAAGAGGTAGTAGTAGTGGTAGAAGTGGGAAATAAGGAGGACGAGCCAGTCAAATACAAAGGAAGGGGAGCACTGCAAGAGAGCTAGATGCCCACAGAGGGAAAGCAAGCGCACAGAGGTGCGTGAAAGGGGAAGTGGTGAAATAAATGAAGAAGGAACAGAAACACGAGACAGGAGAGAGAAAGACAACCCAGAGGAGAAAAGGAAAGAGGAAAGGGGAAGAGGAAGAAGAAGAAAAAGAAAAAGAAAAAATGAGGATTCAGGTTAAGTCACGGGTGTTCTGAAGTTTGGAGCATTTTACAATGTAGTGGGAGAGGAAGGCATCTACAGAGACGAAGCCAGGGCTAAGGTTCATACAAGGAAAGTTGTGTATTAGAGAGGATTCAACAGACGGCGACTGTTCGAGTTGGAAGTAGGGAAGACAATTTTAGCAGAAGACCAGTCAATAGGATGGCTATGATCTCTGATCAAGTCGGACCGAAACGTCGTCGTAAGCTTCTCTCTTTTATGTGTGGGTTATTTGTGTATCCCCTCTCTGAAAAGCAGGGGTACCACTAGCACGATAACAGACAACACAGTAAGTGTCACGGGTCCGAGACTATTCTACTGCCTCTCAACATACATAAGGGGGATTACCAATAGACTCCTGGCTGTCTTTAAGAAAGGTCTGGACATGCACCTATAGTCAGTACCTGATCAGCCAGGTTGTGGTTTGTACGTCGGTTTACGTGTACCCAACAGTAACAGCCTGGTTGATCAGGCCCTGATCCACCACGAGGCCTGGCCACAGACCAGGCTATGGGGGGCGTTGACCCCAAAATCCTCTCCTGGCATACAGCTAACAACAAGGCTTCTACACCTGTCAGGTCCTCAGTGAAAAATCCTGGGAGTTTGCCAGCAACATGGACTTAAGAACATAAAAAAGAAGGAACACTGCAACAGGCCTACTGGCCTATGTGAGGCAGGTCCAATTCTCCCACTGGCTTAAGCCAATGCCTTGACCTAGTGAGGTCGGACATGTCACTTAATCAACTATCTTTGGTCTAGAGGTATTTGAACTATGATATATAATATGTACATGTTACTATAATAAATTATAATTAGCATCTTACTAAAATAATAAATAATTCGTAACCCTACACAGGATACAACTCTCTTGACACTACTGTGTCACTATATATATCTCTATGCTAAAATAATAAATTATAAATAACATTTGTATAATAATAAATTACAATCAACTGCTTCTCACGACACGAGACCAGTCACATGACACTATTCAGTGTACACTACAACCAGGCCATCTTCAGTGTCCCACGACACCCTTTTCATCTCAGTGTTCCACTACGGTCCTGTGCATATCTCAGTGTTCCACTCCATCATACGTCCCTAAGTGTCACACTACGGTCCTGGCCCAGTTCAGTGTAACACTCCAACCTTTTCTTCATGTAATGTCCCACTAAACAGCATCTGATGATTCCGGCCCACAGTTGATCAGCGTAGACGGTGAGTCCACAGACATCACCGGTAGTCCAGTAAATCCTCTCCAAAGCCGGTTGACAAGATAGGTACGATTAGGTGTTCAGGTACCTACTACGTAGATATGTACCCTGAGGAGTTCAGGTACTTAATGTTGCTGAAGCCAGTAGACGTGTACGATTAGGTGGTCAGGTACCTACTGCTTAGGTGCGTACCCTGAGGTGCTCAGGTACATAATGTTGCTGAAGCCAGTAGACTTGTACCCTTAGGTGTTCAGGTACATACTACTGCGGTGCGTACCGTGAGGCGCTCAGGTACATACTGTTTCTAAAGCCAGTAGACGTGTACGATTAGGTGGTCAGGTACCTACTGCTTAGATGCGCACCGTGAGGCACTCAGGCTCTTACTCCTCTAAGGCCGGCTCAGCAGTCCCCACATTGGGTTTGATGACGTACCCAGTGGTACTGCCGGCCGGCAGGTTAACTATTTAACCGCTAGTTTGGCAGGGGGCCGCAACAGAAGCCAAGGATTCTGTTAGCTTTATTGCGAACACTAATGCACTATTGTCTTGGTTTTAGATAACTGCTAATCAGAACTCCTAAATTCTTTTCATAATCCGTAACATTAAGATCTACAGTACAGTGGACCCCCGCATAACAATCACCTCCGAATGCGACCAATTATGTAAGTGTATTTATGTAAGTGCGTTTGTACGTGTATGTTTGGGGGTCTGAAATGGACTAATCTACTTCAAAACATTCCTTATGGGAACAAATTCGGTCAGTACTGGCACCTGAACATACTTCTGGAGAGAAAAAATATCGTTAACCGGGGGTCCACTGTATTTAGTTTATATGTGGCATGGTTATTTTCCTGTCCAACATTTAGAACTTTGCATTTGTCTATATTAAACTGCATCTGCCACTTCTCCTACCACTGCACCAGTCTATGCAAATCATCCTGGAGTGCTCTGTGTAAATTTTCGAGCAATAACTTTCTATACATATTCTTCTACTTAACCCTTTCAGGGTCAGCAGGCCCTCTCCTAAACTTGTTCCCAGGGTCGAAAAAAAAATATATGAAATGATAGAGAAGCTTTTCCTGATCACAATGACACCAAAAGTATGAAATTTGATGGAAAACTTACAGAATTATGCTCTCGCGAATTTAGTGGTCTCGACGATGTTTACGCATCGGCGATTTCGCCTACTTTGAGCCCTATTTTCAGCCAATCCCAATGTACCAGTCGACAAAAACCATACCTATTTCGCTAGAACTCCATTTTTTCTAACGAATGAGTACAAGAAACCACCCATTTACCGATTTCAACTGACCAATAACGTGGTCAGAAATTGGCAATTTCACACAAATTTCAAAAGATGACAATTTCCAAATAGGGTCCAGAATAAACAAGACAGACATTCCTGGCACTAAAATAACATTTCCTCTGTTCATTACTCATGTCCCCAGGCCTCTGTTACATTTCTTTTGCTTTCCAATTTGAATTTTTATTCTCACCAAAAATAGAAGATTTATGTTATGCAGACTACTGCATTCATGTAGAAAAGGTATAAATAATATCAGAGCACTTATGAAAGAATATTAGACTCACCAGTTGATGTATATTGGACGTGTGGCATGATTTGTTTACTTTTGAACTTTGGCAAAAATCGAACATTTCTGCTACTTTGAGCTCAATTTCAAGGTACTTTTCTTTGTGAAACCAATCAAAATCATCTCAATTTGTGTAATATGTCTTCCATTCTATAAAATGAGACCAGGAAAACTAGAATACAACCATAAATAGCATGCGAAAATACACTGCAAAGCCGCTGTTTTAGAGCAAAAACATGGTCGGAAGTTTTTCTCTTTCATTATGCACTGTGTGCTGCAGGATTTTTTTTATACTGTGTACACTGACCACATAGACCCATTCTTTTGTATGTAGGCCTACCAGCTTTCTCTCACTAGATTTGAAGGCGCTAGAATTTATGCGTACTAGTACGCATAACCCTTGCTGTATTTGTTATCACTGTTACACACAAGCATGTCTTGTCTCTGTCTATCTGTCTGTCTATCTGCCTGTCTCTGCTTATCTGTCTTTCTGTCTGCCTGGAGTATACATATATGAAACTCTCCTTGAAGAATGGTGTTATGACAACTGTTATCAGCTTAGTGACATTTGATATATGGGTGCTCGGGGGAACCCTGGCTTTATTTGTTTTCACTGATACACACAAACATGTTTGTCCATCTGTCTGTCTGTCTGTCTATCTATCTGTCTATCTTTGCCTGGAAATTTTGGGTTATCCTAGGTAATTTACACTATGTATAATAACTGTACTTATGTGTACATGTGAAACAGATATAGATAGACAGAGATATAGAGACAGAGATATAGACAGATAGAGATATAGACAAAGAGACAGTCAAAGCAAGCCAGCCAGCCAAATACATGAGAACATAAGAAAAAAGGAACACTGCAACAGGCCTACTGGCCCATGCAAGGCAGGTCCATGTCACCCCCCCTGGCTTAAACCAATGACCCACCTAGTCAGGTCACATCCATTGAAGAAAGGAGCATGACATCAGACCTAGTAGTACAAGCTAGCCAGGTCCAACTCACATCCACCCACACTCACTCATGTATGTATTTATCTAACCTATTTTTACTTTCCTCTTAAAATGGTAGTGCTAATGCGACATGGCATCAGTAAATCCCCAGTGTTTGCCATGCTATTTGCTCTAGCTGGCACTCAATTGAACTGGTGCTCCCACAAGGTACTAAGTGCTCCCAGATTTTTTTAATACTGCACACAATGAGTGCACAGACTCATTCTTTCATGTCTAGGCAACTCAAGCCTATTGTGCCAAATTTGAAGGAATGAAAAACAAAACGTTGATCTACGTACGGAGCACTGCATGTGCAAACGTACATCTACGTTTGGATAGTTTAAGGGTTAAAGTGCAGGCACTGTATTTCCCACTTCCAGGACTCAAGTCCAGCTAACCGGTTTCCCTGAATCCTTTCACAAAATATTACCCTGCTCACACTCCAACAGCTTGTCAGGTCCCAAAGACCATTCATCTCCATTCATTTCTAACATGCTCACACACGCTTGCTGGAAGTCCAAGCCCCTCGCCCACAAAAACCTCCTTTACCCCCTCCCTCCAACCTTTTTGAGGATGACCACTACCCTGCCTTCCTTATCTTACAGATTTATATGCTCTCCAAGTCATCATCTACTGTGTTGGAGCCTCTCCAAATGACCAAACCACCTCAACAATCCCTCTTCAGCCCTCTGATTAATACTTTTAGTAACTCCACACCTACTAATTGCCACACTACGAATTCTCTGCATAATATTTACATCAGACATTGCCCTTAGACACGACATCTCCACTGCCTCCAGCCTCCTCCTTGCTTGCAGTCATTTTCATCAATCATGTTCACACCCATACAAGATTGTACCACTAACTCTTTACATTCCTTCTTGCCATCCATGGATCCCGTTAACGTATTTTGTCCCCAGAACTCAATGTCACCATCACCTTTTTTCCATTCATCAATTCTAGGGTTTCACCTTATCCTTCATAAAACCCATCTGCTGACAAGTCAACTCCCAAATATCTGAAAACATTCACTTCTTCCATACTCCCTCTCTCCAATGTGATATCCAATTTTTCTAAATTGTTTGATACCCTCATCACCTCACTCTTATCTATGTTCACTTTCAACTTTCTACCTTTACAAACTCTCCCAAAGTCGTCCACTAACCTTTGCAACTTTTCTTTAGAATCTCCCAAAAAGCATAGTATCATTAGCAAAAAAGTAACTGTCAACTCCCATTTTGTATTTGATTCCCCATAATTTAATCCCACCCCTCTCCCCAACACCCTAGCATTTACTTCTTTTACAACCCCATCTATAAATATGTTAAACAACCATGGTGATATTACAAATCCTTGTCTAAGACCTACTTTTAATGGGAAGTAATCTCCCTCTCTCCTACACACCCTAACCTGAGCCTCACTATCCTCGTAAAGACTCTTTAAAGCATTTAGTAACTTACTACCTATTCCATACACTTGCAACATCTGCCACACTGCTCTATCATATGCCTTTTATAAATCCATAAATGCAATGAGAACTTCCCTACCTTTATCTAAATACTGTTCACATATATGCTTCAATGTAAACACTTGATCTACACATCCCCTACCCAATCTAAAGCTTCCTTGTTTATCTGCAATCCTGCTCTCTGTCTTACCTCTAATTCTTTCAATAATAACCCTACCATACATATAATATGGTACATTCATATTGTACATTATTATATGGTGAGAAACAGTCAGTATTAAACCTGAAGCACACAACACATCAATTAACATTAAAACCTGTAAATAAACCCAGATGCAAAGTATCCAATATGTTGCCAGAGGAGTCAAGGACCTCACCATGAACAGTAATAAACAAAAAGTATACCATGAAAAAGTCTGTCGGATGCAATCCTGAAATATTATCAAGAAAATTAAATACAGGTCGGCCATCACTAATCCGGCAATCAGTAATCCAGCACTAATTTTGGCTAGTATAATTTCAAATTTCCAGGGTTACCACACCAACCTGCTGCTAATGTTTGGTGGTACTACTTGCTGCATAAGTCATTCCAATTTCTTTTTCTCCATTTACTTTTTTTTTTCGGTGCGCACTCATTTTTGTTATTCATTTATATCTTCATTATTCATTTATATCTTAACATAGTGGCATTAACCCTTTCAGGGTCGAGAGGCCCTCTGCTAAACTTGTTCTCAGGGCCGAAGATTTAAAAAAAAAAAAAAAAAAAAAAAAAAAAAAAAAAAAAAAAAAAAAAAAAAAAACTTATGAAATGATAGAGAATCTTTTTCCGATCATAATGACATCAAAAGTCTGAAATTTGATGGAAAACTTATGGAATTATGCTCTCGCGAAGTTAGCAGTCTCGACAATGTTTATGCATCGGAGATTTTGCCCACTTTTCTGCCAATTCCAATGTACCAGTCGACAAAAATCATAACTGTTTCGCTAGAATTCCACTTTTCTATCGAATGAGTACACGAAACCACCCATTTACTGTTTCAACTATCCAATAAAGTTGTCAGAATTTGGCAATTTTTAAATAAATAAATAAATAAATATTTCAGAAGATGACAATTTCCAAATAGGGTCCAGAATAAACAAGACAGACATTCCTGGCACTAAAATAACATTTCCTCTGTTCATTAGTCACGTCCCCAGGCCCCCTCTTACATTTCTTTTGCTTTACACTTCGAATTTTTCTCACAAAATAAGAGATTTACTGTTATGCAGACTACCACATTAGTGTCGAAATGGTATAAATAATATCAGCGCACTTGTGAAAGAATATCAGACTCACCAGTTGACGTGTATTGGATGCATGGCAAAATTTGTTTACTTTTGAATTCTGGCAAAAATCGAACATTTCTGCTACTTTGAGCTCAATATCAAGGTACTTTTCATTGTGAAACCAATCAAAATCATCTCAATTTCTGTAATGTGTCTTCTATTCTATAAAATGAGACCAGGAAAACTAGAATACAACCATAAATACCATATGAAAATACACTGCAAAATCAGTTTTAAGTGGAGTTTTTTTTTTCTCATTATGCAGTGTGCTGCAGGATTTTTTTTATACTGTGCACACTGACCACATGACCCATTCTTTCATATGTAGGCCTACCAGCTTTCTCTCGTTAGATTTGAAGACACTAGAATTTACGCGTACTAGTACGACACCAACCCTGGCATGCAAGCCATACTAGTACGGTACCAACCCTGGCGTGCAAGCCGTACTAGTACGGCACCAACCCTGAAAGGGTTAACTGTCCAAACATAGATCTACATTTGCTCATGTATCACTCCAAACGTAGATCTACTTTTTTTTACATGCTTTCTTATGGAGAAAATCAAGGTTGGAGTGCTATGCGCGAAAACGTAGATCTACGTCTGGACAGTTAACCCTTTGACTGTTTCAGGCCCCTCTCTGAAACTGTCATTCTGTCACCAAATATTAAAAAAAAAAATTATTTTTTCTTATGAAAATGTTAAGATTATTTTTCTGAGTGTTTTAGTCCAATAATAAATTTTTCCACGTATTACGGATTATAGAGCCGTGAAGTTTGCAGAAAAGTGAGCGCGTGAATGGCAACATGGTGACTGCGCTCACCCGGTATAAACTTATACTTGTAATTGAAGGTTTATGTTTTTTTCATATTTTATTTTTTCACAAACTTATGTGGCCTAGAACAAACATAAGTCAAATATAACATCACTCTTTATACAACACTCACACACATATCATCATCTCTCAAACTTTATCACACATATCAACCTCATCATCTCATCCTCATCTATCATCCTCATCCTCAAATCCTCATCATCTCATCATCATCCTCATCCTCATCATCTCTCATCCTCATCATCCTCTCTCTCATTCTCCTCATCCTCCTCTCCTCCTCTCCTCTCTCCTCCTCCTCTCCTCCTCTTCCTCCTCCTCTCTCCTCCTCCTCCTCCTCCTTCCTCCTCCTCCTTCCTCCCTCTCTCCCTCCTCTCCTCCTCCCTCTCCTCCTCCTCCTCCTCCTCCTCCTCCTCTCCTCCTCCTTCCTCCTCCTCCTCTCCTCCTCCTTCTCCTCCTCCTCTCCTTCTCCTCCCTCTCCTCCTCCTCCTCCTTCTTCCTCCTCCTCCTCCTCTCCTCCTCCTCCTTCTCCTTCTCCTCCTCCTCCTTCTCCTTCTCCTCCTCCTTCTCCTCCTCCTTCTCCTCCTCCTCCTCTCTCCCCTCCTCCTCCTCCTCCTCCTCCTCTCTCCTTCTCCTCCTCCTCCTTCTCCTCCTCCTCTCTCTCCTCCTCCTCTCCTCCTCCTCCTTCTCCTCCTCCTCCTCCTCCTCCTTCTCCTCCTCCTTGTCTTGTGTGCGAGTATGTGGCTTATAATTGTTTTGAGTCAGAAGTCGGCAGCTGTCAAAGTGACATATTGTCTCATTACTCACTCCCCCTCCTGCCTGTCAAAACAATGGGGTCGGATGCTGCTTCCCCTCCTCCATTCTATCTAATTATCTTTCTCCCTCATTCTATATCTTTCAATCTGTCTCTCTTTCTATCTGTCTGCCTATCTCTGTCTCACAGGTACACATAAATACAAGTATACATAGTGTAAATTACCTAGGATAACCCAAGAAATCCAGACAAAGTGCTATACTCTGCTTGAAGATGTGAGTAAAAGTGATGACACAGTCTTGTGGCTCTCTCTGAGACAGAGAGCTAGATGGACAGACAGGGAGCTTGACAGACAGACAGAAATGTTTGTGTACCAGCAAAAACAAAGGGAGGGCGATGGTCATGTAATATTTCCTTAGCTCTACCCTCGTTTACGCTCATCAAAGTCAGCTCTTTTCAGATGTTATCTCCCCTTATCTTGTCACTGTCATGGGGTGGACTTTTTTTTTTCTTGCTTCAAGGGAACAATATTATTACATCTTATTCTTCTTCTTCCTCCTCCTCCTCCTCTTCTTCTCCTCCTCCTCCTCCTCCTCCTCCTCCTCCTCTTCCTCCCCTCCTCCTCCTCTTCCTCCCTTCCTCCTCCTCCATTGCTTTTGGTCTCAAACTCCTCCAAATCATGAAATTGATCTTCACTGACACTTCCATCTGTGTTAGAGCATCACTTGGGAAGAGAAAAGTCCCAGATTTGCTGGGGAATCACATATTTCTTACCGCTAGACATGCTGAAAATGGACAACTGAAATGGCATTCCCACAATGCACCACTGGCTCCCCGATTTTTTTTATATGGTGCACACTGACCATGAAGACCCATTCTCTCACATGTGGGCCTACCAGCTTTCTCCTGCTTGATTTGAAGCTGCTAGAATTTATGCGTATAAATACGTCAGAAACATTGGCTCGTAAGACGTATTTATATGTTGGAAACAGTCAAAGGGTTAATGGGTTAATAATGATAAGAATGCAATGAATTTCACAGACAACACCTCTTCAAGCGGGGCTCCTTGGTGCAGTGAAGAGGCTCTTGGTCTGAGGAATTAGACCTTTTGGTCTCCTCCCTCAGACTGAACCTAATTACCCCTTAATCCCCCCTTCCCTAACCCATCCTCCCTTTTTTCCTTTCCTCCTCCCCATCCCTCCCTTATTCCCTTCCTATTTTTGGCCTTTGGGATTCTTCCCACAGGCACTCTGGTTCCTAGGTAGTGGGAAGGGTATCGGGGTCCATCCCATTCCGTTGATGTCGTCCTTGGCAGTGGTGTAGTTTGCCGTGGAATCTGGATCACCTGGGAATGTCCCGATCCCTCTCCGGTCTCCCGGGGGATGGCTTTGGGTGTCTTTCAGGTGACAGGTGTATCTCTGGAGGCTACCTTTCGGATTCCAGGGGGGTGGTAGCCAATTAGGTATGCTTTGTGGTGGGTGTCCGGCCACCCTCTCTTTTGTCCACTCAGGTCGCTCGGTGGATGTGAGGCTATCCCGAATTGCTGGTTTACTGGCAGGAAGGGTAGGGTATGGCACGGGTTCCATGCCACATCTGCACTACCTGTGGTGCTGAGGTCCTCTTGGGCACGGAGGGAGATTTATGGCCCTTTCCTTCCTCTGAGGAGCTATTCCTCCACCCCCCCCCCCTTTTAGTTTTTTTTATTTTCTTTCCTTTCTTTTTTTCTAAAAAAAAAAAAAAAGGAGTGACCTAAGCATGGAGTTCCCAATTCACGAACCTGCTCCCCCCAGGCCCCTTTCTGATATGGCACCCTGTTCTGACCCTGCCTCATTATTTGACTACTCTTCGGACATTTCTCATGCCCCTGTACCTCCTGCTGGTGCTGTTTTGATGCCTGGTCCAGGTACCAGGGTTTTGACTGACGCCTTCGATACGTCTGACTTCCGCTCTTCTTTGACTATGCTTCCGGCTTCTCCCTCTATGCTACCCAGCTCACGATCTCTCTCTCTTTACAACTATTGATACTATCCCTGTAACTATTGAAAAACATCTTTCTCTCAATTTTTGTAGTGGTACTGTCATTCTACCTCATACCATTGTCCAACAGAATTTCCAAACATGTGGCAATGACATTCTGGAACAACTAGACCTCCAAGACCTCCCAATCATCAAAGTAGACACTTATGTCCTTTCTGCCTGCAGGTGGAGACGATACCCATGCAATGTAGCTTGCTTAACTTTTGACTGCCGTGAGCTTCTGTCCTCTGTATATATAGCGGGACACCATTTACAAGTTCGAAAGGTGATCCCTACACCACAACAGTGTAGAAATTGCTGGCGTTTTGGTCATCCAGCAAAATATTGCAGGTCCATCACTGAATTCCCAGTCTGCGATGCTGATGACCATACCAATACGTCTTGTAGTCTCCCTCCCTCTTGCCTTAATTGCTGTGAGGCTCACCCGTCTTACTCTCGCCGGTGCCAAGTACGTATACTCGAATGAACGTGAAACCCATTGTCTCAGAGGCAGAAGGCTTCCTGTATGCTATGGCAGTCTCTCATCTATGCCTCCAAGGGAAACTTCCCCGCATCTCTTATTCTCGAGTTACTAAACGTCCTCCCTCCTCTGGGGTCCCCACTTCTGCAGCCTCCTCTGTGGTCACCCCTTCCGCAGTCACCCGACTAATTCTTTTGCTGTCCTGGGCTCAGAGGTCCCTACCTCGGCGCCCCATTCTGTTTTCACCTCTTCCTCTTCTCACTCACAAGTTTCTGTGTCTACGAGACCTTGTACAACACCTACTCCCCATCGCCCCTCTCCTCAGAAGCCCAAAACACCCCCATTGTTAAAATCTCCTTTCACCCCTCCTTCCTTTCTGCAACCTGCTCATTTTTCCTTCCCAGTTTCCGTACCCAGTTCTTCACCTCTACCTAGCTCTGTTATGAGTGTGGAGGTTCATCCTCCTCCTCGTATAGTACCTTCTTCCCCTGTCCCCTTCCAAGTTTCTTCTTCTGCCCCTTCCCAGGTCACTACCTCTCCAGATGTCCTTTCCCAAGCTTCTCAAGTTCCCTCTACCTTTCGTCCCCCCCTACTTTGGTACAGTCCAACGTTTCCCCGATCTTTACTTGCCCTCCTTCTTCCCTCTCCAATACTGTACCACGTACAACTTCCTTGTCCTCAGAAACACTTGAAGCAATCTCTGAATATACAGGGGAGACTAGACCATTGATGGACACTGATCCACCTCCTGTTCTCCTCTTCCCGCTTCTCCGTCTGCATGACCCCTTTCTTCGCAGCGTCCCAATCCTTCGCTGCTTAAAAGTCTTCCGCTACCTCCGCATGCGGACTTTTCTAACCCTACTAGTCTGTAGATACCTCTACCTCTAGATTAACAAAAAAAAAAAGGCACAATACCGTGACTGGAACGATACACAAATAACCTGCTCCCCCCCCCTCTGGTTAGTGTGACTTTGTCAATGGTCCAAGCCGGACCGAAACGTCGTCGTAAGCTTCTCTCTTTTATGTGCGGGTTATTTGTGTATACCTCTAGATTTCTTGTATTTTTCTTTTTGCAAATCATGGCTTATTTACAGTGGAATATCAGCAGCCTCAGAGGTAACTGGGGTGACCTCCAGGTGTTGCTCTCTCAGTTTTTCCATTTGTGTCTGCTTACAAGAACCCAAATTACACTCCACTGTTATCCATCCCATCTCGGGCTATGATTTCTTATATTCATCGGCTCCTTTTCCCGATGGAACCTTTAATGAAAGTGCACTTCTTATATGCACCAGTATTCCATACCGTCCACTCTTTGTTCATACTTCACTGCATTACACTGCAGCCTGTATCTATGCACTTGAATAAGAGGTATACATTCTGTTCTTTTATCTCTCTCCTTCTCACGCCTTATCTATCCCTGATGTTGCATTTCTGGTTTCTTCCTTACTGCAACCACTTCTGTTACTTGGCAATTTTAATGCCCACCATTTTCTCTGGGTGGGGAGGGGTCTCACTGTGGCTCCTGTGGCATTCAGTTGGAGACTTTTGTCACTTCTCTCCCCCTCCATGTTTTAAATACGGGCTCTCCCACCCATTATGATCCTCGTACTCATTCTCTCTCTTGCATCGATCTCTCGGTCTGCTTTTCCTCCACTGCACTAGACTTCACCTGGTCTGTCCTCCCGGACTTACATGACAGCGATTATTTTCCAATCATTCTTACTTCTCCTTCTCGTAGCCCACGCTGGCAATTTGATCAAGCAAATTGGGTCCTTTACTCACAACTAACTGCTTTTAGTGGGGTTCCTTCTTCGTCCTCCATTGATGAGCTTTTACACCTCTTCTCGACCTCAGTTTTAACAGCAGCTTCACATTCTATACCTCGGGCAGGCATTCTCAGAAGTGCGTGCCTTGGTGGTCTCCTGCTTGTGCTCGGGCAGTACGTTTGAAACGCGCTACGTGGGGTAGGTACCGGTACAATAGAACCACAGAGAGACTTCTTGATTTTAAGAAGCGAGCAGTCGCTCGCCGTGTCACTTGCTGGTGAGATTCTGTTTCCACCATCACCTCTGCTTCCTCTATGAGTGCAGTCTGGAAAAAAGTACGGAAAATGAGTGGTAAATACTCTCCCAACCTGGCTCCTGTTCTGCGGGTTGCTGGTGTTGAAATTGGTAATCATCTGGTCCGTATTTCTCAGGGGTTCCATCTATGCCCCTCATTTGTTTCCTCAAAGTCTGCCAGTGAGTTAGCACCCTTTGACTTTTCTTCTCTCAAAGAAGAATCTTATAGTGTGCCTTTTACACTTCTGGAACTGGAGGCAACACTCTCAGCCTGCCGATCATCGGCAGCTGGGCCTGACGGCATTCACATTCGAATGTTACAACATTTACATCAGTCAGCCCTTGCAGTCCTCTTATGACTCTTTAATCTCATTTGGTCACAAGGAGTTCTTCCCAGCTGTGGAAATCTGCCATTGTTCTCCCTTTCCGCAAACCGGGTACTACTGGACACGATGCCTCCCACTATCGCCTCATTGCTCTTACCAGTGCAGTTTGCAAGGTGACGGAATGTCTGGTAAATCGACGTTTAATGTGGTATTCAGAGACGCACAACCGTCTCTCCACTAGTCAATATGGCTTTCATAAGGGCCGTTCTACCATTGACCCCCTTACTACGCTTGGATACCTATGTTCGTAAAGCCTTTACGAATAACTACTCGGTTATTGCCATATTTTTTGACCTTGAGAAGGCATGCAACAGAACTTGGAGGTATAATATTTTGGCCCAAGCCCACTCCTTAGGCCTCCGAGGCAATCTACCATCCTTCCTTAAGACCTTCTTAACTGACAGACATTTCTGTGTCCGGGTTAATAATATTCTCTCCCTGGACTTGGTCCAAGCCGAAGGTGTCCCCCAGGGATGTGTTCTGAGCACAACACTTTTTCTCCTTGCTATAAATGATTTGGCCTCGATTCTTCCATCCAATACAGTGGACCCCCGGTTCGCGATACTAATCCGTTCCTGAGAGCTCATCGTAAACCAAAAATATCGGAAAGCGAATCAATTTTCCCCATAAGAAATAATGGAAATCAAATTAATCCGTGCAAGACACCCAAAATTATGAAAAAAAAAAAACTTTTACCACATGAAATATTAAGTTTAGTGCAACAGAATAGTAATTACAATAACAACAATAACAATAAATAACAATAAATAACGAAAGAATAATTGACACTTACCTTTAATGAAGATCTGGTGATGATTGATGGGATGGGAGGAGGGGAGTGTGTGGATGGTGTTAGCATTTAGAAGGGGAATCCCCTCCATTAGGACTTGAGGTAGCAAGTCCTTTTCCGGGGTTACTTCCCTTCTTCTTTTAATGCCACTAGGACCAGGTTGAGAGTCACTGGACCTCTGTCGCACAACATATCTATCCATAGAGGCCTGTACCTCTCGTTCCTTTATGACTTTCCTGAAGTGGTTCACAACATTGTCAGTATAATAGTCACCAGCATGGCTTGCAATAGCTGTCTGAGGGTGATTTTCATCCATGAAGGTTTGCACTTCAAGCCACTTTGCACAGATTTCCTTAATCTGGTCTCAAAGGGTTGGCACTGGGAGCTTTCTTGGGGCCCATGGTGACTTATTTTGCAAAAACAGGCACCAAAAACAGTGATAATATGGAATGTACTGAATGTATCCTTAGATGCACGCACACTGGCTGGCTTGTAAACACTGGCACACACTGGGCAGATCAGGCCACACATGGACACGTCTCGTACGAACCACATCGCATACTGGATTTTGTATCGGGAAGCGAGGCAAATTTTCTGCGATATAATGCATCGGTTACCAGATTTATCGGATACTGATAGCATCGCGAACCGGGGGTCCACTGTATTTGGTCATCACTATGTTGGTGACTTCGCCATAGCTTGTGCAGATGGTGACTGTCACCTCATTGCAGTTTCTCTCTAGCCTGAGGTCAACTGTGTTTCCAATTGGGCCACTCACCAAATTACTTTCACTAGACATTCTGTCATCTCTGATCATCCGTTGTACCTCTACGGCTCACGTATCCCAGAACGTGATAGGGTCAGGTTTCTAGGCCTTCTGTTTGACCGTAGGTTATCCTGGAAACCTCACATTACCTCTCTGAAGGCAACTTGTCACAGCCGGCTGAACCTTCTTAAAACCCTCGCTCATCTTTCATGGGGAGCTGATCGTAGAACTCTCCTTCACCATCATTCGGCCCTAATTTTATCGAAACTCGATGATGGTGACCAGATCTATTCAGCAGCCTCTCCTGCTACTCTCTCTATCCTTAATCCCATCCATCATCAGGGATTATGTTTATGCCTCGGTGCTTTTCGCTCTTCACCTGTTCAGTCTCTATGCAGAAGCAAATATTCCATCCTTGTCCAATCGCTGTGATGCTCATTGCCTTCGTTGTTATGTTCGCTCTCATGATCTCCACAATCCTTCCATATATAGAATAGTCACTGATGTTAGTAGTCATTCTTTATTTGTTCATCGCCCCTGTTTACTCCATCCCTTTTCTCTTTGCCTACATTCACTCTTGTCTTCCCTTCAGTTACTACCTTTCTATGTTCATATAGCATCTCAGTTTTCCCTACCCCCATGGGAAGTTCCAGCTGTTCGTGTCTGTTCTTTCTCACTGCCATGTGCAAAAGCCCAACTGCCTATGGCAGCTTCCCACTCTCTTTTTCTTGACCACTTCCGCTCTCATTCTCATGCCATTGCAGTACGTACATGTACACCGATGGTTCTAAGTCTTCTGATGGCGTTGGATTCGTAGCAGTGTTTCCGAACAGTGTCGTGCGAGGGCATTTACTGCCCTCAGCTAGCATTTTTACTGCTGAATTGTATGCCATTCTTGCAGCGCTTATCCCTATTGCATCTATGCCTGTGTCACCACTTGTGGTTGTTTCAGACTCCCTTAGTGTTTTACAGGCTATACGAAAATTTGATACACCTCACCCCTAGTTCTTCGTATCCAACTTTGGTTACACCGTATCTCTACCAAGCAAAATGATATTGTTTTTTGTTGGGTCCCTGGTCATGTTGACGTACAGGGCAATGAACAGGCAGACACTGCTGTGCGGTCAGCAGTACATGACCTCCCAGTTTCAGATAGAGGTGTTCCATTCACGGACTATTTTGCTGTAATTGCTACCCACCTTCACACCCGTTGGCAACAACATTAGTCTGATGTGCTCTATAACAAACTTCATTCTATTAAACAGAGTATAGGTTACTGGCCATCATCTTGTCATCAATGTCAAGGTTGGGAGACTACTCTCTCCCGTTTTCGCATTGGCCACACTCGTCTTACTCACGGGTATCTTGTGGAGAGGCGCCCTATTCCTCTCTGTGAGAATTGTCAGGTTCCAGTATCTGTTAGCCACATTCTGTTGGACTGCCCACTATCAACGAGCATGCAGAATTTACCTCCAACGTTGTCTCCGCTCTGCTGCCCTGTCTTTACCTTCCCTTCTTGCTGATGGACCCTCCTTCAATCTGGACTCTCTCATGGACTTTTTGACAGCAACTGATTTACTCCACAAACTCTGATGATGATACCCTTAGCACTCCCCTCAGTCCTTTCTACCTCAGTTTTTGCTACCCTCTACCCCTGCACTATCCACTGCCCCACTGTACTCCATAACCTAATAATCACCCCTTTCCCTCTTGCTACCCAATACCCTCACATCCTTCCTTGCCCTGCAGCGCTGTATAACCCTTGTGGTTTAGCGCTTTTTTTTGATAATAATAATAATAATAATTCACAGACAACATAAAAGAATGATTGTTTTACAAACTGGTGAGGTTATTTTTGAAATATCACAATTTGTTTTTGATTTGTGTGTAAGTTTATTCAGGTATACATAAATACAGTTACACAGATTATCACACATAGCAGCATACAGTGGACCCCCGCATAACGATATTAATCCGTTCATGAGAGCTCATTGTTATGTGAAATTATCGTTATGCGAATGAATTTTCCCCATAAGAAATAATGGAAATCAAATTAATCCGTGCAAGACACCCAAAAGTATGAAAAAAAAAATTTTACCACATGAAATATACATTTTCCTGCACACAAAGAGAAGGATACATGCACATTAGTAGAGTAGTACATGCACAGTATACATGTACAGTGGACCCCCGGTTAACGAACTTTTTTCATTCCAGTAGTATGTTCAGGTGCCAGTACTGACCGAATTTTTTCCCATAAGGAATATTGTGAAGTAGATTAGTCCATTTCAGACCCCCAAACATATACGTACAAACGCACTTACATAAATATACTTACATAATTGGTCGCATTTGGAGGTGATCGTTAAGCGGGGGTCCACTGTATATTGTGCATGTACTACTCTACTAAATGAAGAATAAATGATACTTTTATTGAAGATGCAGCAATGACTGATGAGACACTGTGTCCTGGGAGTGCCTTTTCCTCCTGAGTACTGTAGGTCCTGTTTGGCATTTTCTTCCAGAACAGGTCTTATCACACTGTGTATGCCACTACGATTCTTAAATCTCTCAAACCAACCTTTGCTGGCTTTAAATTCACCAATATGAGCACTAGTTCCAGGCGTTTTTCCCTGTTCACCTGGGTGTTAGTCGACTGGTGTGGGTTGCATTCTGGGAGACAAGATTAAGGACCCCAATGGAAATAAGTTTTACAGTCTTCGATGACACTGACTTTTTTGGGTTATCCTGGGTGGCTAACCCTCTGGGGTTAATTGTTTCTTGGTATTCTCAATAAGCCACACCAACAACTGTGCTACGAGCAGCAGCAGCTGACAGTTACGCACGCAGTGACAGTGCTACAGCAGCAGCAGCTGACAGTGCTACAGCAGCAGCAGCTGACAGTGCTACAGCAGCAGCAGCTGACAGTGCTACAGCAGCAGCTGACAGTACTACAGCAGCAGCAGACGATGCTACAGCAGCAGCAGACGATGCTACAGCAGCAGCAGCAGCAGCAGACGGTACTACAGCAGCAGCAGCAGCTGACGGTGGTACAGCACCAGCAGCAGCTGACAGTGCTACAGCAGCAGCAGCAGCAGCTGACAGTGCTACAGCAGCAGCAGCAGCTGACAGTGCAGCAGCAGCTGACAGTGCTACAGCAGCAGCAGACAGTACTACAACAGCAGCAGCAGCAGCAGCTGACAGTGGTACAGCAGCAGCAGCAGCTGACAGTGCAGCAGCAGCAGCAGCAGCAGCAGTTGACCATGGTACCACAGTATTTCGATAATATTTCTCACCCTTTTTACCACAGGGTTGGCACTAGAAGCTTTCTTGGGGCCCATAGTCACTTATTTTGCAGATAAAATCACCAAAAACACTGTATGCTTGGATGTTACTGCGGAGGCTGGCTTGTAAACAATGCCACCGGTGGAACATGTGAGGCTGGCTCAGGCCGCACATTAGACGCGTCTCGGATGAATAGTGTTGAGCGGGTTTTTCAGCGGTATGCGAGGCAAAATCTTAGCGATAAAATGTATCGGTATGCGGATTTAACGTTATGTGATGCCAACGGTACGCGGGGGTCCACTGTATGTGTATAGAACCTAGGATAACCCAAAAAAAGTCAGACAAAGTGACTTATTTCCAGTACCTGGCTTGGGCTTGCCATATACGATTTTTGGTAAATGTTTTTTTCTCAGTAGTGTGTTGGGCTATCTTACTGAAACTTGAGCAATGTATGATAGAAAGATGCTTCTTAACGTACACCAAAAATGAAAGAAATCAGATTATAAATATTGGAGTTCACTTCTCAGAAATTAGCTGCCCTTTAGTGGTATATTTTTGTATAGTTTTTATGGTTGTAGTCTCTTTTTTTTATCTCATTTGATAGAATGGAAGATATATTATAGAAATATATATAGTTTTGATAAGCTTCACAACGAAAAGTACCTTGAAACTGAGCTCAAAGTATCAGAAATGTTCGAGTTTTGCCGATGTTCAAGAGTAAACAAATGACGTCACCGTCTAATACATGTCCAACCGGCCAGTCTAATATGCAGTTACAAATGGGTTGACATTATTTATACAATTATTACAATAATGCAGTAGTCTGCATAATAGTAAATCTTCTGTTTTTTTGTGTGAATAAAAATTCAAAATGGAAAGCAAGAGTAATATAAGAGGAGCCTGGAGCCATGACTAATGAACAGAGAAAATTTTATTTTAGTGCCAGGAATGTCTGCATTATTTATTCTGAGCTCTATTTTGAAACTGGCATCTTTTGAAATTTGTGTGAAATTGGCCAAATTGCCAGTTTCTGACCTTTTTACTGAGTAGCTGAAATAGGTGAATGGGTGGTTTCTTGTACTCAATCGAGAGAATAGAAGGAATACTAGCAAAATAGCTTTGAGTTTGATAGACTAGAACAATGGAATGGGCCAAAAATAGGGCATAAATTGGGTGAAATCACCAATGCATAAATACTGCTGTTTGGTTAAGTGTATTCTAATCTAACCACTCTGTAATCCATCAAAGTCGCTAATCCAGCACCCTACAGGTCCCGATGACACCAGATTAGTGATGGCCAACCTGTACTGAATGAGAGATTTTTTTTTTATTATTTTTTTTTTTTTTTTTTTTTTTTTTATTATCACACCGGCCGATTCCCACCAAGGCAGGGTGGCCCGAAAAAGAAAAACTTTCACCATCATTCACTCCATCACTGTCTTGCCAGAAGGGTGCTTTACACTACAGTTTTTAAACTGCAACATTAACACCCCTCCTTCAGAGTGCAGGCACTGTACTTCCCATCTCCAGGACTCAAGTCCGGCCTGCCGGTTTCCCTGAATCCCTTCATAAATGTTACTTTGCTCACACTCCAACAGCACGTCAAGTATTAAAAACCATTTGTCTCCATTCACTCCTATCAAACACGCTCACGCATGCCTGCTGGAAGTCCAAGCCCCTCGCACACAAAACCTCCTTTACCCCCTCCCTCCAACCCTTCTAGGCCGACCCCTACCCCGCCTTCCTTCCACTACAGACTGATACACTCTTGAAGTCATTTTGTTTCGCTCCATTCTCTCTACATGTCCGAACCACCTCAACAACCCTTCCTCAGCCCTCTGGACAACAGTTTTGGTAATCCCGCACCTCCTCCTAACTTCCAAACTACGAATTCTCTGCATTATATACACACCACACATTGCCCTCAGACATGACATCTCCACTGCCTCCAGCCTTCTCCTCGCTGCAACATTCATCACCCCCGCTTCACACCCATATAAGAGCATTGGTAAAACTATACTCTCATACATTCCCCTCTTTGCCTCCAAGGACAAAGTTCTTTGTTTCCACAGACTCCTAAGTGCACCACTCACTCTTTTTCCCTCATCAATTCTATGATTCACCTCATCTTTCATAGACCCATCCGCTGACACGTCCACTCCCAAATATCTGAATACGTTCACCTCCTCCATACTCTCTCCCTCCAATCTGATATTCAATCTTTCATCACCTAATCTTTTTGTTATCCTCATAACCTTACTCTTTCCTGTATTCACCTTTAATTTTCTTCTTTTGCACACCCTACCAAATTCATCCACCAATCTCTGCAACTTCTCTTCAGAATCTCCCAAGAGCACAGTGTCATCAGCAAAGAGCAGCTGTGACAACTCCCACTTTGTGTGTGATTCTTTATCTTTTAACTCCACGCCTCTTGCCAAAACCCTCGCATTTACTTCTCTTACAACCCCATCTATAAATATATTAAACAACCACGGTGACATCACACATCCTTGTCTAAGGCCTACTTTTACTGGGAAAAAATTTCCCTCTTTCCTACATACTCTAACTTGAGCCTCACTATCCTCGTAAAAACTCTTCACTGCTTTCAGTAACCTACCTCCTACACCATACACTTGCAACATCTGCCACATTGCCCCCCTATCCACCCTGTCATACGCCTTTTCCAAATCCATAAATGCCACAAAGACCTCTTTAGCCTTATCTAAATACTGTTCACTTATATGTTTCACTGTAAAACACCTGGTCCACACACCCCCTACCTTTCCTAAAGCCTCCTTGTTCATCTGCTATCCTATTCTCCGTCTTACTCTTAATTCTTTCAATTATAACTCTACCATACACTTTACCAGGTACACTCAACAGACTTATCCCCCTATAATTTTTGCACTCTCTTTTATCCCCTTTGCCTTTATACAAAGGAACTATGCATGCTCTCTGCCAATCCCTAGGTAACCTTACCCTCTTCTATACATTTATTAAATAATTGCACCAACCACTCCAAAACTATATCCCCACCTGCTTTTAACATTTCTATCTTTATCCCATCAATCCCGGCTGCCTTACCCCCTTTCATTTTACCTACTGCCTCACGAACTTCCCCCACACTCACAACTGGCTCTTCCTCACTCCTACAAGATGTTATTCCTCCTTGCCCTATACACGAAATCACAGCTTCCCTATCTTCATCAACATTTAACAATTCCTCAAAATATTCCTTCCATCTTCCCAATACCTCTAACTCTCCATTTAATAACTCTCCTCTCCTATTTTTAACTGACAAATCCATTTGTTCTCTAGGCTTTCTTAAATTGTTAATCTCACTCCAAAAACTTTTTCTTATTTTCAACAAAATTTGTTGATAACATCTCACCCACTCTCTCATTTGCTCTCTTTTTACATTGCTTCACCACTCTCTTAACTTCTCTCTTTTTCTCCATATACTTTTCCCTCCTTGCATCACTTCTACTTTGTAAAAACTTCTCATATGCTAACTTTTTCTCCCTTACTACTCTCTTTACATCATCATTCCACCAATCGCTCCTCTTCCCTCCTGCACCACTTTCCTGTAACCACAAACTTCTGCTGAACACTCTAACACTACATTTTTAAACCTACCCCATACCTCTTCGACCCATTGCCTATGACTCTTTAGCCGATCTATCTCCAAGCTGTTTATCTTACCTAATGCCTCCTTTAAGTTTATAACCTTCACTTCTCTCTTCCTGATGCTATTCTCCTTGGGTCCACTACTTTTACTCTCAGTAATCTACAACTAGAAAGTGATAAAGATATTCTGGCCCCTGCTAGCTTGTACATAGAAGTTACTCAAAGTTTTTTCTACTAGTATACAAATCAACAAACTTGATTTCCCCTACATCATATGATGTTACTTTAATTCCTCTAAATTTTAAAAAATATGTATTACCTATAACTAAATCCCTTCTATACAAATGTTCCATTTCAAGGTGTCCCATTTCATTTCACCGGGTACCCCAAACTTACCTCCTTCTCTCAAAAGTTTCTCCTACTTTAGCATTTAAGTCCTACCACAATTTACTACTACTTGGTTCAAGGCTCTAAATTCACTTAAATCTCCAAAATCTCTCTTCTCTCGCATCTCTCTTCTCCAGGTATACAGCTATTATACCACTTCCATCGCTCCAACCTTTACTATTAATCCACATGAATTCTTGAATTACAATTCATTTTTTTCTCATTCATAATGATCTTTACATTACTGCTAACCCTTCCTTTGTCTCTATAAAATTCAGATACTCAGATTAATCATTATTTCCCCCCACTGAACTCTCCTACAACTAGCTTTTGTTTCGCTTAGGGCCAGGAACATCCAATTCTTTTCATTCATAACTTCGCAACTGTTTCTTGTATCGCATACATCACGCACATTTAGGCCAACCCAGTTTTATAGTTTTTCTTCTTCTCTTTTTAGTATTGTATACAGGAGAAGGGGTTTATGCCATTGCCGGCAATTTTAGTCGCCTCATACGAACGCTTGGCTTACGGAGGAAAGATTCGTTTTCGCTTCACCATGGGCATAAAGAAATAAAAAAAACAAAAGTATTGAAAAGAGAAAAACCTAATGTAATGATATTATATATGCATGTCGTCTGTGAAGTACCCAAAGTGTCGAGGAAGCAAAGATATCCCCTGTTATCTTAGCGTGTTTATGAGACAGAAATGAGAGATATAAATAAAATTCAACACGTTATAGGTTACAATTCATACCCTACAGGAATACCTATGAAATGTCAACACGTTATAGGTTACAATTCATACCCTACAGGAATACCTATGAAATGTAACATACCATTAATCTTTTAAAAAGAAGAGAGGTGCCTTAATACAAATGAAGGGCTCTTGATCCAAAGAATTGGAGCTACCCTTCATTTCCTTGGATCGAACCTGACTGTCTCTCATTCTCCAAGATGCTATATGATTGATATGGGTTTAGTGCTCTCATGAAATAACATACCATTAATCAGCAAGCACATGGTTCCTGCAGATGCAACATCCAGCACTTTTCCTATACCAGGAAAACTGAGTTTCTTTGCAGTATGAATTTGCATGTCATCTGTCACTGAATTTAGCTGATGATATTCTGAATTTCCCCAACCAAATATCTCCCCTTTATCTGAAAGTTTAAATATATTTTTAGACACAAAAGTACATATATACTATATACTAGTACAGTAGATTTGTGTTCAAATACAAAATTTCCAACACAATTTGAGATTTATCAGTCTACAAGAATTTCATATATATAAGGCTAAAATTGGAAGTACTGTACTGAATAGTACTTACAAGCATCAGTTTACTACTGTACAATCCTGTTTCATAAATATACCAATTCTAGACAATGTATTTTTGTATTGCTTACAAAATCAGTCTTCAAAAACATTTTAGATCATGCAGAAATTATAGTAAAATAAACAAAATCCATTCTTGCTAAACAATAACCCATGTGGAGACAGATACTTGTACATTTCTACCCCCAACTGGAGTCCTCTTCAGCTGCTGAAGTGGATTTCAGTTGATTAACCCCTTGACTGTCGCAACCCCCAATCCTGAGGTGTCTGTCTCCTGGTGTCGCAAAATTTAAAAAAAAAAAAATTTTTTTTTCTATTAAATGATAGAGAATCATTTCCCGATTGTAATGACACCAAAAAAACGAAATTTGATGGAAAACTGATGGAATTATGCTCTTGGGAAGTTAGCAACCTCGGCGATATTTACAAATCGGCGTCGCCCACTTTGAGCCCTATTTTCGGCTAATAACGTTGTTCCAGTCGACGAAACTCATAGCTATTTCTTTAGAACTCCATTTTTTCTATCGACTGAGTACAAGAAACTGCCCATTTACCAATTTCAACTACCCAATAATGTGGTCAGAAATTTGCAATTTGGCCAATTTCACAAAAATTAAAAAATATGACAATTTCAAAATAAGGTCCAGAATGAACAAGGCAGACATTCCTGGCTCTAAAATAACATTTTCTTTGTTCATCAGTCATGCCTCCAGGCCCCTCTGATATTACTCTTGCTTTCTATTTTGAATTTTTATTCAAACAAATAATAGAAGACTTACTATTATGCAGACTACTGCAAAACTGTAATAATTGTATAAATAACATCAACCCATTCATGACTACATATTAGAATAGCTAGTTGGACATTTATTGGACAATGACATCATTTGTTTACTTTTGAACATTGGCAAAAATCAAACATTTCCCCTACTTTGAGCTCCATTTCCAGGTTCTTTTTATAGTAAAATCAATCAAAATCACCTCTATTTCTATAATATGTTTTCCATTCTATCAAACGAGACCAAGAAAATGAGAATACACCCATAAATACTATACAAAAATAGATCACTAAGTCGGCATTTTAATTAAAAAAAAAAGGTCGGAGTTTTTTTTTCTCAATGCACTGCGTGCTCCAGGATTTTTTTATGTGGTGCACACTGACCACACAGACCCATTCTCTCACATGTGGGCCTACCAGCTTTCTCCTGCTTGATTTGAAGCTGCTAGAATTCATGAGTATATATACGTCAAACACGGTACCTCATAAGACGGCCGCGACAGTCAAAGGGTTAAAATATACAGACCAACTTTATTTTACAAGTTTCTGTCTCCATGTGAATTATTACTTGGCAGGAGAAGTGTTCATTACTATGAATGAATTCAACACAAATTAATTCTATAATTTGTCTAGTACAAATATGACTAGCTTGTTAATATAGTTACTGCTATATTGTGATTTATCTATATTAGAGTTTTGCAAACTAGAATATATGAAATCTTAGACAAAGCAATATTCAGGTACATTATTCATGCTATATTGATGACAACTTACCACTTAAAGCTAAAGCACAGTCTGCTCTACACGACACTTTAACAATTTTTTCTCCGACAACATCTCCGATAACACGGCCAACACAAGGGTCATTATTATAGCGCCCTCTACCTGTCTGACCATCAGCTCCCCAGCCACATGAATACACCACTCCATCTTCACTTAGAAACAAGCTGTGAGGAAGAAAGCCTCTAATAAGGACACTGTTCTGTTGAAAATATGATAAATTTACTCCAAGCTATGGTACTTTTTCTTATATATACATGTATATATATATACACACACACACACACACACACCTACCATCCGACTTACGACCTGCTCGACATACATCCACTCGACTCACGACCGTGCATCTGGCAGCTGGGCTGGGCTGGCTGATGCACACCGCTGTACAATATTTGATGATACTCATGGCGGCAATGCGTCATGCAGGCAGCATCAGTTTGAGTAACCCTGCCCTATCAGCAGCATCATACTGTATTAACTGTACTAACTGGACAGTAAATTTCACCATGCCCCTAAGATGAAGTCTGAATCTTGCACTGGAGATTGTGGTAAGAAAGGCTCTTACTCTCGAACTCTATTTGTTTTCACTGTTGCACATAAACCTGTCTGTATCTGTCTGTCTGTATATCTGTGTCTGTCTGTATCTCTGTGTGTCTGTTTATCTTTCTGTCTACCTGTGTGTCTGTCTTTCTGTCTACCTGTGTGTCTGTCTTTGTCTACCTGTGTATCTGTCTTATGTCTACCTGTGTGTGTGTGTCTTTCTGTCTACCTGTGTGTGTGTCTTTCTGTTTACCTGTGTGTGTGTCTTTCTGTTTACCTGTGTGTCTGTCTTTCTGTCTACCTGTGTGTCTGTGTCTACCTGTGTGTCTGTCTTTGTCTACCTGTGTCTGTCTTTCTGTCTGCTTGTCTGTGTCAGAGCCACTCATTAAGAGTGTAATTGAAGACGCCATATTAATAATGATAATAACACAATAATAATCACTGAGGCGCATTAAATGTGTATAAAATGTTAATATAGACATTTTGCTTAATCCATCTATGATTTTTTCAAAATTATATAATAAACATGCTACATAACATATAAGCATATAAATTAACAAATATGAGATGTTTTTCTGGTCGGCCTGACAGAGTGAACAAAAACCATTTGTGTCCAGGCTGGTAACAACAACAACGTTTGTTTACATAACTTGCGAACCTTCTACACTTTCATTCTCTCTCTCGTTTATTCATTTATTCTTGTTTACTCACCTCTCACTCTACACTAAGACTACAGATATTACACGATTATTATATTATAGTTTAATAATAATATTATTAATATTAGTACATATATATTATTGTAATAATAATAATTAATATTATTATTAATTTAGAGCACTGGAGCACAGATCCACTGTATAGCACTGTCTGGATTTTTTGGGTTATCCTAGGTAATTTATACTATGTATGATAACTTTACTTATGTGTACCTGTGAGAGAGAGAGAGAGAGAGAGAGATAGAGAAGAGAGAGAGAGAGAGAGAGAGAGATACAGAGATAGAGAGATACAGAGAGAGAGAGAGAGATAAAGAGAGAGAGAGAGATACAGAGACAGAGAGAGCCATATTCAATCAGCCAGTCAGCCAACCACCCACCCACCCGGCCACCCAGCCAGTCAGCCAGCCAGCCGGATACGTATTACACATGTTCCAGAATTGTTTCTCTTTACTTAGGGTATAGGTTATACTACATTCTGGCAGGATGACACTACCAGTGTTATTCTCCCATTCCACTGTGTCGACAATACATAAAGATAACAGTAACATATGATACTGTATGCGATGTAAAATTTACAATACAGTTCACTACCATGTATACATTATATACAGTACATAAATAATTAAAATATAACAAAAGTAAATTATGGTAAAAAGAATGAAATAATGATTGTACATTACATTACAGTATTATGTAGGTAGTTTATATAGGAAATGTTTGACATTATGCCCTACCCAGTATGTCGGCAATTTTCAAAGGTTCGACTTACGTCCATTTTGACTTACGACCGGTTGGTCAGAGCCAAGCTTGGTTGTAAGTTGGATGGTACCTGTATATATGTACAGTGGAGCCCCGGTTCGTGATATTAATCCGTTCCTGAGACCTCATCGTAAACCAAAATTATCGGAAAGCGAATCAATTTTCCCCATAAGAAATAATGGAAATCAAATTAACCCTTTGACTGTCGCAACCCCCAATCCTGAGGTGTCTCCTGGTGTCGCAAAATTTAAAAAAAAAAATTATTTTTTCTTATGAAATGATAATCTTTTCCCGATTGTAAAGACACCAAAAAAACGAAATTTAATGGAAAACTGATGGAATTACGTTCTCGTGAAGTTAGCGACCTCGGCGATATTTACAAATCGGCGATTTTGCCCACTTTGAGCCCTATTTTCGGCTAATTCCATTATTCCAGTCAACCAAGATCATAGCTATTTCTTCAGAACTCCATTTTTTCCATCGATTGAGTACAAGAAACTGCCCATTTACCGATTTCAATTACCCAATAACATGGTCAGAAATTTGCAATTTGGACAATTTCACAAAAATTTAAAAAATATGACAATTTCAAAATAAGGACCAGAATGAACAATGCAGACATTCCTGGCTCTAAAATAATATTTTCTTTGTTCATCAGTCATGTCTACAGGCCCCTCTGATATTACTCTTGCTTTTTATTTTGAAATTTTATTCAAACAAAAAATAGAAGATTTACTGTTATGCAGACTACTGCAATACTGTAATAATTGTAAAAAT
This sequence comes from Cherax quadricarinatus, assembly GCF_026875155.1. NCBI lineage: Eukaryota > Metazoa > Arthropoda > Malacostraca > Decapoda > Parastacidae > Cherax > Cherax quadricarinatus. The sequence continues at coordinate 58,696,800 of NC_069409.1, read as the reverse complement.
TACATCAACCCATTCATGACTGCATATTAGAATGGATATTTGGACATTTATTGGACAATGACATCATTTGTTTACTTTTGAACATCGGCAAAAATCAAACATTTCCCGTACTTTGTGCTCCATTTCCAGGTTCTTTTTATAGTAAAATTAATCAAAATCAACTCTATTTCTATAATATAGTTTCCATTCTATCAAATGAGACCAAGAAAACGAAAATACAACCACAAATGCTTTATGAAAATAGACCACAAAGTCGGCATTTTAATTAAAAAAACAGTCGGAGTTTTTTTTTCTCATTATGCACTGCGTGCTCCAGGATTTTTTTTATATGGTGCACACTGACCACACAGACCCATTCTCTCACATGTGGGCCTACCAGCTTTCTCCTGCCTGATTTGAAGCCGCTAGAATTTATGAGTATATATACGAAAACACGGTACCTCGTAAACGTATATATACGGCCGCGACAGTCAAAGGGTCAATCTGTGCAAGACACCCATAAGTATGAAAAAAAAAACTTTTACCACATGAAATATTAAGTTTAATGCAATAGAATAATTACAATAACAACAATAACAATAGAATAATTGACACTTACCTTTAATGAAGATCTGGTGATGATTGATGGGATGGGAGGAGGGGAGTGTGTTGAACCTATTGTTTAGAAGGGAAATCCCCCTCCATTAGGACTTGAGGTTTCAAGTCTTCACTGTCTATGTAACCCTTGAATTGATAAATTAGACACATGTGCAACTCTTGGGTATCTTTATAACGTTTCGCCACACAGTGGCTTCATCAGTCCATACAAAGGAGAATCTTGAAGAATAGGAGGAGAATGAGGTAATCAGTCCCTCAACCTTGAGTCGATGTGGTCAGTCCATCAATCTTGAATAGAATACGGCATACGTGCTGAGAAGGAGCTTATAAACCGTTGGCAGGAGAGGTGCAGCAGTCAGAGGTAGTGTAACATTCGTTCAATGTTGAAGTAGGTCGTGCCCAAGAATTAGGCAAGCGAAGAATTCCCAAGTATCTTGGGATCTTAATACTTGGGAATTCTTCGCTTGCCTAATTCTTGGGCACGACCTACTTCAACATTGAACGAATGTTACACTACCTCTGACTGCTGCACCTCTCCTGCCAACGGTTTATAAGCTCCTTCTCAGCACGTATGCCGTATTCTATTCAAGATTGATGGACTGACCACATCGACTCAAGGTTGAGGGACTGATTACCTCATTCTCCTCCTATTCTTCAAGATTCTCCTTTGTATGGACTGATGAAGCCACTGTGTGGCGAAACGTTATAAAGATACCCAAGAGTTGCACATGTGTCTAATTTATCAACATGTCGGTTCTCTGAACCATTCATCTACAAACCCTTGAATTCTTTCACATACTTTTCAGCTGCTTTTTGGTCTGAACTGGCAGCCTCACCATGCCTAATCACACTATGTATGCCACTACGATTCTTAAATCTTTCAAACCAACCTTTGCTGGCCTTAAATTCACTCACATCACCACTAGTTGCAGGCAATTTCTTTACCAAATTGTCATGCAGCTGCCTAGCCTTTCCACAAATGATCACTTGAGAGATGCTATCTCCTGCTATCTGTTTTTCATTTATCCACACCAATAACAGTCTCTCAACATTTTCTAACACTTACGGTCGCTGTTTCGTAATCACAGTTGCACCTTTTGCAAGAACAGCTTCCTTGATTGCCATTTTCCTGCTCACTATAGTAGAGATCGTTGATTGGGATTTACTATACAACTTGGCCAGCTCCAACACACGCACTCCACTTTTGTACTTTGCAACTATCTCTTTCTTAATTTCAATAGTCATTTTCACCCTTGGTCTCGAAGGGTTGGCACTAGAAGCTTTCTTGGGGCCCATGGTGACTTATTTTGCAGAAATAAGCACCAAAAACAGTGATAATATGGAATGTACCGAATGTATCCTTAGATGCACGCACACTAGCTGGCTTGTAAACACTGGCACACGGGGCAGTTCAGGCCACATGTGGACACATCTCGTACGAATTGCATTGCATACCAGGTTTTGTAACGGGAACCGAGGCAAATTTTTTTCGATATAATGCATCGGATACCGGATTTATTGGATACAGATAGCATCGCGAACCGGGGGTCCTATGTATGTATGTATGTATGTATGTATGTATGTATGTGTGTGTGTGTGTGTTGTATATATATATATATATATATATATATATAATATATTTAAATATATATAAAGTTAGCATAAGGAAAGTTTTTACAAAGTAGAAGTGATGCAAGGAGGGAAGAGTATATGGAGAAAAAGAGAGAGGTTAAGAGAGTGGTGAAGCAATGTAAAAAGAGAGCAAATGAGAGAGTGGGTGAGATGTTATCAACAAATTTTGTTGAAAATAAGAAAAAGTTTTGGAGTGAGATTAACAAGTTAAGAAAGCTAGAGAACAAATGGATTTGTCAGTTAAAAATAGGAGAGGAGAGTTATTAAATGGAGAGTTAGAGGTATTGGGAAGATGGAGGGAATATTTTGAGGAATTGTTAAATGTTGATGAAGATAGGGAAGCTGTGATTTCGTGCATAGGACAAGGAGGAATAACATCTTGTAGGAGTGAGGAAGAGCCAGTTGTGAGTGTGGGGGAAGTTCGTGAGGCAGTAGGTAAAATGAAAGGGGGTAAGGCAGCGGGATTGATGGGATAAAGATAGAAATGTTAAAAGCAGGTGGGGATAAGTTTTGGTGTGGTTGGTGCAATTATTTAATAAATGTATGGAAGAGGGTAAGATACCTAGGGATTGGCAGAGAGCATGCATAGTTCCTTTGTATAAAGGCAAGGGGATAAAGAGAGTGCAAAAATTATAGGGGGATAAGTCTGCTGAGTATACCCGGTAAAGTGTATGGTAGAGTTATTATTGAAGAATTAAGAGTAAGACGGAGAATAGGATAGCAGATGAACAAGGAGGCTTTAGGAAAGGTAGGGGGTGTGTGGACCAGGTGTTTACAGTGAAAAAATATAAGTGAACAGTATTTAGATAAGGCTAAGAGGTCTTTGTGGCATTTATGGATTTGGAAAAGGCGTATGACAGGGTGGATAGGGGGCAATGTGGCAGATGTTGCAAGTGTATGGTGTAGGAGGTGGTAACTGAAAGCAGTGAAGAGTTTTTACGAGGATAGTGAGGCTCAAGTTAGAGTATGTAGGAAAGAGGGAAATTATTCCCAGTAAAAGTAGGCCTTAGACAAGTATGTGTGATGTCACCGTGGTTGTTTAATATATTTATAGATGGGTTGTAAGAGAAGTAAATGCGAGGGTCTTGGCAAGAGGCGTGGAGTTAAAAGATAAAGAATCACACACAAAGTGGGAGTTGTCACAGCTGCTCTTTTCTGATGACACTGTGCTCTTGGGAGATTCTGAAGAGAAGTTGCAGAGATTGGTGGATGAATTTGGAAGGGTGTGCAAAAAGAAGAAAATTAAAAGGTGAATAGAGGAAAGGGTAAGGTTATGAGGATAACAAAAAGATTAGGTGATGAAAGATTGAATATCAGATTGGAGGGAGAGAGTATGGAGGAGGTGAATGTATTCAGATATTTGGGAGTGGACGTGTCAGCGGATGGGTCTATGAAAGATGAGGTGAATCATAGAATTGATGAGGGGAAAAGAGTGAGTGGTACACTTAGGAGTCTGTGGAGACAACGAACTTTGTCCTTGGAGGCAAAGAGGGGAATGTATGAGAGTATAGTTTTACCAACGCTCTTATATGGGTGTGAAGCATGGGTGATGAATGTTGCAGCGAGGAGAAGGCTGGAGGCAGTGGAGATGTCATGTCTGAGGGCAATGTGTGGTGTGAATATAATGCAGAGAATTCGTAGTTTGGAAGTTAGGAGGAGGTGCGGGATTACCAAAACTGTTGTCCAGAGGGCTGAGGAAGGGTTGTTGAGGTGGTTCGGACATGTAGAGAGAAATGGAGCGAAACAGAATGACTTCAAGAGTGTATCAGTCTGTAGTGGAAGGAAGGCGGGGTAGGGGTCGGCCTAGGAAAGGTTGGAGAGAGGGGGTAAAGGAGGTTTTGTGTGCGAGGGGCTTGGACTTCCAGCAGGCATGCGTGAGCGTGTTTGATAGGAGTGAATGGAGACAAACGGTTTTTAATACTTGACGTGCTGTTGGAGTGTGAGCAAAGTAACATTTATGAAGGGGTTCAGGGAAACCGGCAGGCCGGACTTGAGTCCTGGAGATGGGAAGTACAGTGCCTGCCCTCTGAAG
>NC_069409.1:58655039-58687539 GCF_026875155.1 Cherax quadricarinatus | reverse complement strand
TCCTATCAAACACGCTCACGCATATATACTCAAAAATTCTAGCGGCTTCAAATCAAGCAGGAGAAAGCTGGTAGGCCCACATGTGAGAGAATGGGTCTGTGTGGCCAGTGTGCACCATATAAAAAAAATCCTGCAGCACGCATAATGAGAAAAAAATAACCGTTTTCTTTAATTAAAATGCCGACTTTGTGGTCTATTTTCGTATAGTATTTATGGTCATATTCTCGTTTTCTTGGTCTCATTTGATAGAATGGAAAACATATTATAGAAATAGAGGTGATTTTGATTGGTTTTACTATGAAAAGAATCTTGAAATGGAGCTCAAAGTAGGCGAAATGTTTGATTTTTGCCAATGTTCAAAAGTAAATAAATGATGTCATTTTCCAATAAATGTTCAAGTAGCCATTCTAATATGCAGTCATGAATGAGTTGACATTATTTATACAATTATTACAATATTGCAGTAGTCTGCATAACAGTAAATCTTCTATTTTTTGTTTGAATAAAAATTCAAAATAGAAAGCAAGAGTAATATCAGAGGGGCCTGGAGATGTGACTGATGAACAAAGAAAATGTTATTTTAGAGCCAGGAATGTCTGCATTGTTCATTCTCGACCCTATTTTGAAATTGTCATATTTTTTAATTTTAGTGAAATTGGCCAAATTGCAAATTTCTGACCATGTTATTGGGTAGTTGAAATATGTAAATGGGCAGTTACTTGTACTCAGTCAATAGAAAAAATGGAGTTCTAAAGAAATAGCTATGAGTTTGGTCGACTGGATCAATGGAATTAGCCGAAAATAGGGCTCAAATTGGGTGAAATTACCAATTCGTAAATATCGCCGAGGTCGCTAACTTCACGAGAGTGTAATTCCGTCAGTTTTCCATCAATTTTTGTTCTTTTGGTGTCATTACAATCAGGAAAAGATTCTCTATCACTTCATAAGAAAAAATTTTCTTTTTTTTTTTTTGTGGAAATTTTGTAACACCAGGAGACACCTCAGGATTTGGGGTTGCAATGGTCAAGGGGTTAACAAGTCGGCCGTCTCCCACCGAAGCAGGGTGACCCAAAAAGAAAAAAAATCCCCAAAAAGAAAATACTTTCATCATCATTCAACACTTTCACCTCACTCACACATAATCACTGTTTTTGCATAGGTGCTCAGAATACAACAGTTTAGAAGCATATACTGTACGTATAAAGATACACAACACATCCCTCCAAACTGCCAATATCCCAAACCCCTCTTTTAACCCCTTGACTGTCGCAACCACAAATCCTGAGGTGTCTCCTGGTGTCACAAAAAAAAAAAAAATCTTATGAAATGATAGAGAATCTTTTCCTGATTGTAATGATGCCAAAAGATCGAAATTTGATGGAAAGAATTACGCTCTCACGAAGTTAGCGACCTCAGAGATATTTACGAATCGGCGCTTTCGCCCACTTTGAGCCCTATTTTCAGCTAATTCCATTGTTCCAGTCAACCAGACTCATAGCTATTTCTTAATAACTCCATTTTTTCTATCGATTGAGTACAAGAAACTGCCCATTTACCGATTTCAACTACCCAATAACATGGTCAGAAATTTGCAATTTGGCCAATTTCACTAAAATTAAAAAATATGACAATTTCAAAATAGGGTCCAGAATGAACAATGCAGACATTCCTGGCTCTAAAATAACATTTACTTTGCTCATCAGTCATGTCTCCAGGCCCCTCTGATATTACTCTTGCTTTCTATTTTGAATTTTTATTCAAACAAAAAATAGAAGATTTACTGTTATGCAGACTACTGCAATTTTGTAATAATTGTATAAATAATGTCAACCCATTCATGACTGCATATTAGAATGGCTACTTGGACATTTATTGGAAAATGGCATAATTTGTTTCCTTTTGAACATTGGCAAAAATCAAACATTTCGCTTACTTTGAGCTCCATTTCAAGGTTCTTTTCATAGTAAAACCAATCAAAATCACCTCTATTCCTATAATATGTTTTCCATTCTATCAAATGAGACCAAGAAAACGAGAATACAGCCATAAATCCTATACGAAAATAGACCACAAAGTCGGCATTTTAATTAAAAAACAAAAAACGGTCAGTTTTTTTTTCTCATTATGCACTGCGTGCTGCAGGAATTTTTTTTATATGGTGCACACTGACCCATTCTCTCACATGTGGGCCTACCAACTTTCTCCTGCTTGATTTGAAGCTGCTAGAATTTGAGTACATATATGTCAAAAACAGTGGCTTGTAAGACGTATATGTACGCCCAAAACAGTCAAAGGGATAAAGTGCAGGCATTGTACTTACCATTTCCAGGACTCAAGTCCGGCTATATAAACATAACCGGTTTCCCTGAATCCCTTCATTAAATCCCTGCTCACACTCCAACAGCTCATCAGGTCCCAAATACCATTCATCTCCATTCACTCCTATCTAACACGCTCATGCACGCTTGCAGGAAGTCAAAGCCCCTCGCCCACAAAACCTTTACCCACTCCCTCCAACCTTTTCGAGGACGACCCCTACCCTGCCTTCCTTCCCCTACAGATTTATACGCTCTCCATGTCATTCTACTTTGATCCATTCTCTCTAAATGACCAAACCATCTCAACAAGCCCTCTGACTAATACTTTTACTAACTCCACACCTTCTCCTAATTTCCACACACTGAATTTTCTGCATAATATTTACACCACACATTGCCCTTAGACAGCACATATTTCTTATTTATAAATTAAAATGTAAATTGATGAATTACATACACTGTTTAACCTTTGGGGGTTTTGGCCGTACAAGTACGGCTTACGCCCCAGGGTTTTTGACGTACTAGTATGCCTAAATTCTAGCGCCCTCAAATCTAGTGAGAGAAAGCTGGTAGGCCTACATATGAAAGAATGGGTCTATGTGGTCAGTGTGCCCAGCATAAAAAAAATCCTGCAGCACACAGTGCGTAATGAGAAAAAAAAACTTTGACCATGTTTTTGGAATAAAACAGCAACTTTGCACCGTATTTTCATATGGAATTTATTGTTGTATTCTAGTTTTCTTGGTCTTATTTTATAGAATGGAAAACATATTACAGAAATTGAGATGATTTTGACTGGTTTTACAATGAAAAGTACCTTGAAATTGAGCTCAAAGTAGCAGAAATGTTCGATTTTTACCAAAGTTCAAAAGTAAACAAATCATGTCAAGCGTCCAATACACGTCAACTGGTGAGTCTAATATTCTTTCACAAGTGTGCTGATATTATTTATACCATTTCTACACTAATGCAGTAGTCTGCATAACAGTAAATCTTCTATTTTTTGTAAGAATAAAAATTCAAAGTGGAAAGCCAAAGTAATATAAGAATGACCTGGGGATGTGACTAACGAACAGAGAACTTGTTATTTTAGTGCCAGGAATGTCTTTCTTGTTTATTCTGGACCCTATTCGGAAATTGGCATCTTTTGAAATTTGTGTGAAATTGGCAAAATTGCTAAATTCTGACCACTTTATTGGATAGTTGAAATTGGTAAATGGGTGGTTTCTTGTACTCATTCGATAGAAAAAATGGAGTTCTAGTGAAATAGTTATGACTTTTGTCGACTAGTACATTGGAATTGGCCGAAATTAGGGCTCAAAGTGGGCAAAATCGCCGATGCGTAAACATCATCGAGATCGCTAACTTCACAAGAGCATAATTCTTTAAGTTTTCCATCAAATTTCATACTTTTGGTGTCATTATGATCGGGGAAAGATTCTCTATCTTTTCATAAGAAAAAATAATTTTTTTTTTTTAAATTTTGGCGACCCTGAGTACAAGTCTCTGAGAGGGCCTGGCGACCCCAAGGGTTAAGTGTGAATAGTGTTGGCGGATTCTGTTGCTGCCTCTACCACCACTATGTATAGCTTCTCTCACTGGCCCTTATAAACCCAACACCACCACCACTTACTCCTCACATACATTATGACATATTTTATTCATTCTAGAGTATATATATATATATTTCTATGTTATTAATATTGCTTATTATGTCATATTAAATTGTGGTAGATAAATAAGCCGTAGAGATGATCTTAGCATCATACTGAGGCATAATAAACTCACCTTTGTCTTGCTTCCTACTTGAGGTTTCCTACTTGTTTTCCATACACCAACAAGTGTCAATAAAGGTAAGTGTGATGTTAAATGTTCATTTATCCATTTTATTAGTGTTTTATATTTATTTGTCACTGTTTTCTGTATGTGTATCTATATTTAATCTTTAAGAAAAATATTTTTTGTTAATATTTTTGGGTGTCTGAAATGGATTAATTGAATTTCCATTATTTCTTATGGGGAAAATTAATTTGGATAACGTTTAAGTTAAGGACAAGCACTCTAGAACGGATTAATATCGTTAACTGGGGGTCCACTGTAGTGGCTATCTCCAAAGGTAGGTGACCCAAAATAGGTAACATTCATCATTACTCATTCAAAAACTGTGCTGTCAGAAGTGCACAGACGTCACAATTCCAATGACTCACTTAACTTAAACAGCCAACCCTCCTTCAGAGTGCAGGAACTGTACTTTCCACCTTCAGGACTCAAGTTAGGTTAACCAGTTTCCCTTGAATCCCTTCCTAAATCATTACCATTATTCCATTTTATAATTTCACTGGATGAGGAATACTTTATTATTTATTAGGGAGAAGAGATGGTTCACCAGCCCACTCCCCTCCCTTGTGTAACATGGAATATAAGGGTAGGGGAAAGGGTGCAAGGGAGGGGAAAAAAACAGATAGGGAAAAAAAAGAGGTAATGTAATTTATTTGATTTCATGAAAATTTTTGAATTGTGAGGTACACTGGGATAGAATGGACACCTTTGATTTCCCTGAGATGAAAGTATCTTTATTTACTTTTACAGTTGAAATAAAAAATATTATCTTCTAAAAATTCCTTCACCCTGAGTCATCTTACCTAGTATCTTGTCCACATTCAACTTGCCACACTTTAACGTCATCAAGAGCTCTGATTCTATGATAAACTGCTCGTTTCCCATAATCTTCATTTGGTATGATAGGTCTACCACACTGTCCATAAGAATTATTTCCTACTGTCCAAACACCTTCTTGATTTGTCACCATCACAGAATGTGCTCTTCCAGAAGATACCTGACAGAGAAATTTATCATAATTTAAAGCAATAAGTTAGCCTATTACAGAGGTCAAGACAGCTCTGGAATCATACAGATGATAGATATGAAACACAACAGTCCACAATCTTGTTGCTTTAAACATTCAGTCACAGTTAAAGATTCAAAAGTTCTAAAATTACATTCTCTTTCCTGATTAATCAAAACAAGAATATTAAATCAATTCCAAATCAACTCATTATACGTTTTGAGTCATAAAATACAGTTCCACAAACTCAGTCTATTCTTCATGATTAATGAAGAATTTCAGGAATAACATATGAGGATCAAACTAAGAGTGCATAATAGTAAAACATTATCCTGTAATAAATTTTTATCCTTTGAAAAATTCTTATTGTTATGCACCTGAAGCCGGACATTCTATGTGAAAGTGAAAGAACAGACAAATTCTCAAAATTTATAAGCAAAACAAAGAGAGGAGTTGGATTGTATTCAGGAAGCTATTGTCATTGTGCATAATGCCAATCCAGATTAAATTATCATCTCTGATTTCACTTTAAGTGTAAAACTGAAGAAAACAGCACACACAATAAATATATATATAGATACATAATATCCTAGGTAGTAGGTTGGTAGACAGCAACCGCCCAGGAAGGTACTACCGTCCTGCCAAGTAAGTGTAAAACGAAAGCCTGTAATTGTTTTACATGATGGTAGGATTGCTGGTGTCCTTTTTTCTGTTTCATGAACATGCAAGATTTCAGGTACGTCTTGCTACTTCTACTTGCACTTAGGTCACACTACACATACATGTCCAACCATATATATATACACACCCCTCTGAGTATTCTTCTATTTTCTTTCCAGTTCTTGTTCTTGTTTATTTCCTCTTATCTCCATGGGGAAGTGGAACAGAATTCTTCCTCTGTAAGCCATGTGTGTTGTAAGAGGCGACTAAAATGCTGGGAGCAAGGGGCTAGTAACCCCTTCTCCCATATAAATTACTAAATTTAAAAGAGAAACTTTCGTTTTTCTTTTTGGGCCACCCTGCTTTGGTAGGATATGGCCGGTGTGTTGAAAGAAAGAAAGAAAGAAAGAAAGAAAGAAAGAAAGAAAGAAAGAAAGAAAGATATATATATATATATATATATATATATAATATATATTATATATATATATATATATACAGTGGACCCCCGCATAGCGAACTTATTCGTGCAAGAGGGCTGGTCGTTATGCGAAATGTTTCGCTATGCGAATTAATTTTCCCCATAAGAAATAATGGAAATAAAATTTAATCCGTGCAAGACACCCAAAAGTATGAAAAAAAAATTTTTTTACCACAAAAAAATGTTAATTTTAGTACACACAAACTGAAAAAAGGCATGCACAATTACATGACACTTACTTTTATTGAAGATCTGGTGATGATTGATGGGATGGGAGGAGGGAGAGAGAGTGTTAGTGTTTAGAAGGGGAATCCCCTTCCATTAGGACTTGAGGTAGCAAGTCCTTTTCCGGGGTTACTTCCCTTCTTCTTTTAATGCCACTAGGACCAGCTTCAGAGTCACTGGACCTCGTCGCACAACAAATCTGTCCATAGAGCTCTTGTACCTCCCGTTCCTTTACGATTTGTCTAAAATGGCCATAACATTGTCATTGAAATAGTCACCAGCACGGCTTGCAAACAGCTGTGTCAGGGTGATTTTCATCCATAAAGGTTTGCAGTTCAACCCACTGTGCACACTTTCCTTAATTTTTGAAGTAGGCACAATGGATTCCACAACTGGCATAGGCTTCTCAGGTTAGCCCCAAACCCTTCAAAATCTTTCTTAATTTCCATACTAATTCTCACCCTTTTACCACAGGGTTGGCACTAGAAGCTTTCTTGGGGCCCATGGTCACTTATTTTCCAGAAACAGCACCGAAAACACTGTAATAATACGAAATATTCCGAGTGTATGCTTGAATGTTACCGCGGAGGCTGGCTGGTAAACAATGGACGCGTCTCGGACGAAGGTCGCTGAGCGGTTTTTGTCCACTATGCGGGGCAAAATTTTGGCGAACAAAGCGTTCGCTATGCGGATTGTTCGCTATGCAAGGCGTTCGCTATGCGGGGGTCCACTGTATATATATATATATATATATATTATATATATATATATATATGTCATGCCGAATAGGCAGAACTTGCGATCTTGGCTTAAATAGCAACGCTCATCTTGCGATATAGGACAAGTGAAAATTTGTGTATGCAATAATGTCGCCAAAATCATTCTGAACCTAACAAAAAAAATATATTTCACTGTCTTTGTTTAGTATTAAATTATTGTAAACAAATCTAAAATATATTTAGTTGGGTTAAGCTAAAATAAATTGTTCTTGTTATAATAGGTTAGGTAAGCTTTCTAAGATTCTTTTGGTGCAAAATTAAAATTTTTACATTAACATTAATGAAAAATATATCTTTAAACGTATAAGTGAAAATTTTAGAAAGGACTTAATTTTAAATGAGTTCTTGCTAATTGACCAGTTTTACATTTTCAGCACAAAATAATATATATATATATAAAATATAATATATATTTTATATATACTATATATATATATAATATATATATATATATATATATATATATATATATATATATATATATATATATATACAGTGGACCCCCATTTAACGATATTTTTTCACTCCATAAGTATGTTCAGGTGCCAGTACTGACCGAATTTATTCCCATAAGGAATATTGTGAAGTAGATTAGTCCATTTCAGACCCCCAAACATACAGGTACAAACGCACTTACATAAATACACTTACATAATTGGTCGCATTCGGAGGTAATCGTTATGCGGGGGTCCACTGTATACATATATATATACAGGAAGGCCCCACATACGGCTGGTTAGGTTCCAGGCTACCGCCGTAAAGCGGAAACCGCCGTAAAGTGGAACACCCTTTTTTTCCACTTACAAATGCATACAAACACTAGATAACAAGTTTACACTAACATACATTAAGTTAGCAATAGAACCAGGCATCAAAAAACAATTAAAAAGTACAATACACACATAGTGCACTCATTACTTACCTTAAAATATTTATAGTCTTAATCTAGGGTGAGACAAGTAGTATTTATTGTAAGAAATCAAGTGTGGTATGTAAAGGTTTTTTAAACCCAAAAGGAAATTTTCCACAGACCCCAAACCCATAAATTTTTGAAAAATTTAAAGCCTTTCCAGCCCCAAAAATGGTAAAACGCATTTCATTACTTACAAAATTTTGGTGAAGGATGGGGAAATTTTGGGGGGAATGTAAAAAATAAAAGGGGGTTGGTGGTTTGGTTAAGGTGGGAAAAACCCGGAAAAACCTCCAAAGGGCCAACCCCCCACCTTAAAAACATAAAAAATTCCAAAAATACATTTTAAGAAATTCCCAGACAATAAAATGTTTATTATTAAAATTTTATATTTAATTATTAAAATATTTTATTTAAGTAGGTGGAGTAAGTAAAGGAATTAAACCCAAAAAATAAAAGAAAAGCATAGGCATAAAAGGAAACGGGCCCAATTATTAAAAAAAAGGGGGAAGGTTTAAGTTTTTTGAAAAAACAAGTGTAGTTGGGGGTCCCAAGGAACCCCATTTAAAAATTTTTTTTTTACTTTTGCCCCCCAGGGGAAAAAAGAAAAAAACCCCCATTTCTTATTAAAATTTTTTGGGGAAAATGGGGGTCGGAAAAAAGGAAAGGGAAAAAAAGCTTTAAAAAATTTTTTTTGGGGGACAGGCCCCAGGTTATGTAAAAACGGGGGAAGGAAATTTTGTAAACGAATAAACACTTAAACCGGGTTTTTGGAAAATTTTTTAAAATTTTCCCCCTTAAAAATTTTCCTTTTGAAAAAATTAAGAGAAAATTTTATTTTCTTCATTGTAAAGTTATTGGTAAAAATTTAAAAAATTTAAGTTTATTTTATTTTTTTGGGGTTTTACCACTTTTTGTTATGTATGTTTTTATTAAATTAAATTTTGAAAAAATTTAAAAATTATTGGAATAATGAAAAATTTAAATTTTCTAATTAAAAACCCCTTTTTAATAAACATTTTTTTTTATTTTAATTGGGAAAGGGTTATCTTCGGGCCTTTTTTTTTTTAAAAAAACCACATTCATTTTATTTTTATTTATTTTTATTGTGGGTTTTATTTATCATTTTTTTTATGTTTGAAATCGTGTTTATTATATAATTTTGAAAAAAATTTCATGGATGGATTAATGAAAATTTTGTTTTAAACGAAATTTTTACAACTTTTAAAATTGGGGGATTGGTTTTAATTTTATTATTTTTTCAAATTAGGGCGTCAACTTGTTTTGAAGTGTCCTGCACCCACCTTTTTTTATTTTTAATTTTTTTAAAAGTGGGGTTTTTACCTTTTTAAGTTAAAATTATCGCGTTTTTTAAAATTTTGAAAAAATTTTAAAAAATTTGAAAATTTTTTAAGTTTCCGACAAAATGAGTTGAGATTATTATTACTTACAAAATAAAACCCTGGGGCGGGGGAAACCCCTTTTAGAAATTTTTATGGGGGACCCGGGTATGGAAGTTTTTGGTCATAAATTTGAAATTTACCGTATTAAAAAGGGAAATAAAAAAAAACCCCTTAAAGGGCCGGGGGGGCCCTTTGCTTATTATAAAAATTAAAAAAAAGGGGGGGGGATTTGGGGGAAAATTTGGTGGGGGGAGGTTGGATTTTTTGGCCAAATTTGGGGAAATTGGGGAGGTTTGGGGTTTTTCCTTTTAAAGGGGGGCCCCTAAAGGGTGGGGGTGTATATAATATATTTAAGAGAAAAGAGAAGTTTTTGGGAATTTGGGGTGCGGGGGTGGGGGGGTCCAAGGGGGGGTTTTTTAAAGGGGGGAAAAAAATGGGGGGGGAGTTTAAAATTTGGGGGGGCCCAGGGGTAAAAAAAAGGGGGATTTTGGGAGTAGGAAAAAGGGGTTTTGGTAAAAAAGTAATACATATTTTATGAAGAAGAGGATAAAAAAAAATATAAAAGGAAATGATAATAGCACGTAATGAAAGTAGTTTTTTTTAGTTTTATTTTATTGGGGGAAATAAAAGGTTGTTGGGTTAGACTCCAGGTTTGTACACATTTTAGAAGGGCAAAACTGATATATAGGATAAATCATTTATTTTTTAGCTACATTTGGGAAGGGGTTTTTGGGGGAAAAGGAAAAAGTTCAATAGATGGGGGTTTTAAGTGAGGGGTATATAGTAAAATTAGTTTCTTTGCCGGCTACTTGTTAGGGTAGGGTTTTAAATTTTCCAGCTCCCGCTTTTCCCCCCCCCCCTTTTTTTTCCCCCTCCCGAAAGTGATATTTTTGATTCCCGGTTTGTTTTGTTAAGGTTTAAAAAGGGGTCAGTTTTGGCCCCTTGTTTTTCCCTCCCCCCCCCCCCCAAAAGGGTGACTTTGTGGGGCCCCCGGTTTCAAAAAGGGACATCACTGACTCCAGCTCCCCAAAACTTCTGTAAGTACACCCCTGATCATATTTTTGTGGACTTATTTTTTTGGGGAAAGGTTTCATTTTTTGCCCAAAAATTTTAAACTTAGTCCTTTAAGTCTTTATCTGTTAAATGTTTTAATAATCACCAACTTTTAGGTATTGTACTTTCATGGAGGGGTGATTTCTTAAGCAGGGGGGTAAATTGTCTCTCTTTACGTTTGGGAAAAGGGACGGGAGAGGGTACCTGCCAACCAAAAAAAGAAGAATAAAAGGGAGAGGGAAACTAAACCCCCCTTTGGGGCGCCCCAATTTTTTTAATCTTTTAAACCGGGTTTATTTTTAAACCCCAAAAAAGGCCAAACCCCTCCCATAAGAAAGTGAAAACGAACCTGTTTTTCCTGTCATCTGAAGTTATTATTAAAGGTAACTCTGTGAAGAACAAAACCGGGGGTTTGGTCCCCAAAACCACCTGTTACCCCCCCCCCCCACATCAGCAAAAGGTACGATTTCAACAAATTGCAGTGTCACCAACACCTGACACCCCTTACCCCCATATTCCTTTATTAGCGTTGAGTAATTTTTTTTCATTTCATTTTTTTATTTTTTTTCAATTAGGATACCCATTCATGTTTTATTGTTTTATATTTTCCGTTTTAAAAAAATAAAATGTTTATCATTTTTCTGTTATTATTTCTTTTTTTATTTATTAATTTTCCTGGGGGGGGGAGGAGCCAGCCTTGGTAAATACTGGCTGAAGTTTTTTACAGGCCGGGGTAAGCCTTCACAAGTGGTGACCTTGCCAGGATCAATCGACTTAATCAATTTTTAAATCCATCTCGAATTACCATTGGAACTTCAAACGCCCCGACCCTACCAAAAGATGGTTACCCCCAGCCATTTAGTAATATTTTCTATGGTTTGGGGTTACAGTCAGGTATTTAAAAAATTTTTGGTGATTGTTTTGTCTCAATTTATTGTTTAAATCAAATCAGGCAGGATAAATATTTTAAATTTTGCCACTTTTTTTTTTTTGAGCTTGAAAAAACATTTGGAGGATTTAGACTCAGGGACCCGAGGATTTTCCCGAGCAATTGTTTCATTTTAGCTCTTTAGTTTATCAAGGGAACCTCCAGGACTTTAAGTCCCCGGGCCCGCCGGTTTCCCCGAACCCCCTTTTTAAAAAGTTACTTTGTCACACTCCAACAGCCGTCAAGTATTTAAAAAAACCCTTTGGGCTCCCATTCACTCCTAAACAAAAACGTCACGCAAAGCCTGCTGGAAGTCCATGGCCCCCCGCACTCAAAACTCCTTTAACCCCTCCCCCCAACCTTTCCCAGGCCGCCCCTTTCCCCCCCTTCCTTCCCCCTACAGTGTTAAACTGAAAATTTTCTGTTTCGCTCCCTTCCTCCACATGTCCCGAAAACCTCAAAAACCCCTTTCCCCAGCCCTGGAAAAACAGTTTTGGTAATCCCCCACCTCCCCCTAACTTCCCAAAAAAAGAATTCTCTTTCTTTATTTCACACCCCACATTGCTCTCAGACATTTACAAACTCCACTGCCTCCCCGCCTTCTCCTCGCTCTCTTTTTACATTTCTTTACCACCCTTTTTAAAACCCCTTTTCTTTTTCTTATATACTCTTCCCTCCTTGCAAACACTTTACTTTGGTTTTAAAAAATTTTTCTATGCTAAATTTTTCTCCCTTTTCTACTCTTTAATATTCCACCAATCGCTCTCTTTCCCCCCCCAAACCCCCTTTCCTTAACCACAAAATTCTGTGAACAACTAACACTACCCTTTTTTTTAAAATATCCCCCACCCCCTTCGGAAACCCCCATTTTTTCTATGCTCCCCATTAGCCCCTCTATTTCCCCCAAAGCTGTTTTTTTCTTACCCCAAATGCCTCCTCTTTTTTTTATAAACCTTCACCCTCTCTTCCCTGAGTTCTAATTTTCCCTTTTTCCCATTCTACCTTTTTCTCTCCGTGTAGCTACAACTAGAAAGTGATCTGATATATCTGTGGCCCCCCCCTATAAACATGTAATCCCGAAGTTTACTTTAACGGGCCTTTTTTTCTACCAATTCATAAACCCAAACTACTGTCATTTTGCCCCTTCATTCTATCTTCTATTTCTTACTTTTCCCCCTTTTTCTTTAAAAAATGTAAAAACCTTTAAATAAACCCCCTTTTTACAAAGTTCAATCAAAGGACTCCCTTTTTCATTTAACCTTTGGACCCCAAAAAAAACCCACCACACCCTTTTCTAAAAGTTTCTTCCCCACTTTTAGCATTCAAAGGGCCCCTTCCCCATTTTCTCTTCACTTGGTTTCAAAGGGTCCTATACATTCACTTTAAAAATCTCCCAAAAAACTCTCTCTCTCCTTTTGCATTCCTTTTCCCTTACCAGGTGCCATACACGCTTATTAAAGACCCCCTTTTTCGCATCCAACCTTTTTCTTTAAACCCATAAAATTTTTGAATTTACACATTTATTTTTCTTTTTTCCTTCCTTTTGATCCCTTCAAAATTTTCTGCTACCCCCCCTTTGCTTAAAATCTCTCAGTTTCTCCAGATTTTAAACCCATTTTTTCCCCCCCCCCCGGAAAATTCCCCCTACCCCCTTCAGCTTTGTTTTTTTGCTTAGGGCCCGGAAAAATCCAACTTCTTTTCATTCATAAAAAACAGCAATCTTTTGTTTTTGTCATCCGCACTACATCCCTTGCCCCAAATTTTGGCATCCCCGTTAAATTTCTAAATAAATTAAAAAAAAAAATAAATAAATAAATAAATATTATATTTTTTATTAAAATATATATTTTTATATTTTTTTAAAATATATATTTTTATATTTTTAATATTATATATATTTTAAAATATTATATATTATTTATATTTATATTATTTTTAAAAACACCCCACACACACACACCACATTAAACCCCAAAATTTTGTGGAAAAAAAAATTTGACCTTTGGCGAGTTTTTTTTTTGGAAAAATTTGGCCCCGAGTTTTTGTGATTAGAATCGTGTTTTTGGGCGACCTTTCCCGGGGGACCCGTCCACCCCCTTTCCCCTGCGCACACCAAGCCGTCTCCCAGCCATTCACGCTCAGTGTGCCCCTTGGTTTTCAAAAACGTGACCCTCCCCCGTGGGTTCATACAATACATTTCATAATAATCTGTTGTTTTTTGTGCTGGCAACTACTAAATAAGTCATCATGGACCCAAGGAAAGCTAGTGCAAGCCCTTTGGTAAATAAAATGAGGAACACGATCCAGAGAGATTTTGAAGGGTTTGAGGCAGACCCTGTCCCTGCCGACCCTCTGCCTGTTGTGGAAGGTGTTGTGGCATTGGGCAAGTCCATGGGGTTGGAGGCGAGTGACAGGGATGTGGAAGAGTTGGTGGAGGACCACAGGGAAGAGCTAACCACTGACGAACTGCAAGAGCTTTAACTGGAACAGCATCAGGCCACAGCTGAGGAACTTGCTTCAGAGGAGGAGGAAAAGAGAGTGAAGGAGGTTCCTTCTTCAGTGATTAAGGACATGTGTGGAATGTGGAATGAGTTGCAAAGTTTTGTTGAAAAGTATCACCCTGACCAAGCTGAAACAAGCCATATCTGCAACATGTACAATGTTGTGTCCCACTTCAGGGAAATCTTAAAGAAACACCAGAAAAAGACCTCTCTTGGACAGATATTTTGTGCGACAGGGGTCCAGTGACTCAAGTTATTCCCAGTGGCATTAAAAGAAGAAGGGAAGTAACCCAAGATAAGGACTTGCTACCTAGAGTCCTAATGAAAGGGGATTCACCTTCCAAACAATAGTGTACACCTTCCTCCTATCCCCTCCTCCTATCTTCCATCCACCCAGAAGTCTTCAGTAAAGTTAAGTGTAATGTTGTTATTATTTTTTATATGCATGTACTTGATTTCTCATTGATTTCAGTATATAAATCTTTATTTAATTTGAAAAAAAAAAATTTATTTTAATACTTTTGGGTGTCTGGAACGGATTAATTTTATTTCCATTATTTCTTATGGGGAAAATGGTTTCGAGTTTCGTGAATTTCGACTTTCGGCAGGCTCTCTGGAACGGATTAATCACGAAACTCGGGGGCCCACTGTATCTCCATGGGGAAGTGGAACAGAATTCTTCCTCTGTAAGCCATGCGTGTCGTAAGAGGCGACTAAAATGCCGGGAGCAAGGGGCTAGTAACCCATTCTCCTGTATATATTACTAAATTTAAAAGGAGAATCTTTAGTTTTTTCTTTTGGGCCACCCCACCTCAGTGGGATACGGCTGGTACGTTGAAAGAAGAATATACACACCTACCATCCGACTTACGACCAAGCTTGGTTCCGACCAACCAGTCATAAGTCAAAATGGACACAAGTCGAACCTTTGAAAATTGCCGACATACTGGGTAGGGCATAATGTCAAACTTTTCCTATATAAACTACCTACATAGTACTGTAATGTAATGTACAATCATTATTTCATTCTTTTTACCATAATTTACTTCTATTGTTATATTTTAATTATTTATTTACTGTATATAATGTATACATGGTAGTGAACTGTATTGTAAATTTTACATCGCATACAGTACCATATGTTACTGTTATCTTTATGTATTGTCGACACAGTGGAATGGGAGAATACCACTGGTAGTGTCATCCTGCCAGAATGTAGTATAACCTATACCCTAAGTAAAGAGAAACAACTCTGGAACATGTGTAATACGTAGCTGGCTGGCTGGCCGGGTGGGTGGGTGGGTGGGAGGGAGGCCGGGTGGGTGATGGGCTGACTGAATGTGGCGCTCTCTCTCTCTCTCTCTCTCTCTCTCTCACACACATGTACACATAAGTAAAGTTATCATACATAGTATAAATTACCTAGGATAACCCAAATAATCCAAACAAAGTGATATACAGTGGGTCTGTGCTCCAGTGCCCTAATATTAATAATAATTATTATTATTATTACAATAATACATATGTACTAATATTAATAATATTATTATTATTAAACTATAATATAATAATCGTGTCCACTCATTACTTACCTTAAAATATCTGTAGTCTTAATGTAGAGTGAGAGGCGAGTAAACAAGATTAAATGAATAAACGAATGAGTGTTTAGAAGGTTGGCGAGTTATGTAAACAAACGTAGTTGTTGTTGTTGTTGTTACCACCCGGACACAAATGATTCCTGTTCACTCTGTCAAGCACCAGAAAAACAATTTATTTATTAATTTACATGTTTATATTTTTAATTTTTTATAAATTTGAAAAGAAACTAATGGATTAAGCAAAATGTCTTATCAACATTTATAACATTTAATGCGCCTCAGTGATTATTTTGTGTTATTTATATTAATATGGATCTTCAGACCAATTACACTCTATGGTGGCTGAGACAGACAAGCAACAGAAGACAGACAGACACGGTAGACAGACAGATAAACAGAAAACAGAGAACACAGATATATAGGCAGGCAATACAACAGGTTATGTGCACAGTGAAACAAATAGAGTTCGAGAGAAGAGCTTCTTGCCCAGATTTATCTTAGAGCCATGTGAATTACTGTCAGTTAGTACAGTTAATCAGTATGATGCGTGGCAATATAAACACAATGCAGTAAATGTGATCCTTTATTGACTACGTTTCGCCCACACAGGGGCTTTTTCAAGTCACAAACAGACTACCTGGGGTGGAAGGAACGCAGTTTTAAGCGGCTGAGGCAGGTGAAGAATGCGCATCTGATGATGTACGAGTTGGTTGTAGAGCTAAAAACTTGGGTACTTGGAAAGAACTGCAATTTGTGAGCAGACCTTACAGTTTTTGTGGGATAGCGTGAAGAAGTTTCTTGCAAGGGTTAGCATGTTAAGAAGCCTATTCTGTTGAAGTTGTCGGATTAGAAATAAGTGAGATTCAGATTTCGGTTGGGTGTTGTCTTTTGGCGATAAGTCTTGAGTTTCTGTAGTTTATCAAGTGTTGTGTGAATTACGTGTTGTACGCAGGCATCTTGTGTCGTCAGACCTGCTTGCGTATTGGTGTCTGAAATACTGTTGGAGTCCTTGATGTTTCGCCCGTATAACTTGTTGAGTCTTCAAGGGATTTTAAAACCCGCGAGGATGGAGGCTTGTCCTGCCTATATGGGATGTCCTTGAGGTCGGGTGTGGAGTAGATACTTGATATGTTTGGCAAAAATGTTGGAAACATGTTTGCAATGGAGTTGTGGAAGGACATGTAATCTTCTTCTCGGCGGTTTCTCTGGGTGTTTGAGATTTTAGTGCCGCCGTCGCAGTCTCTGATAAGTGACAGGATGTGGAGTTTGAAAATACCTGTTCAATATAGTGCATCTTCCAAGAACTCGTGCTGCAGATTCTGAGTGCGCAGGAGAAGCTATATTCCCACGTTTGGTTTTGGTGTCGTGGGAGAGTAGAGTGGAGAAGATGTTTTGGTTGGTGGGTTCAAGACTTTAAAACGAAGTTCGTGGTCAGCTTTGCAGAGTGAACATCAAGAAAGAAGATGTTGTCGACCTCTTCTTCAAGTGTGAACTGGATGAAGGCTCGACTGTTGAGCTTGTCTTGGAGAGCTTGAAGTTGAACGTTAGGATTAGAGGAAAAATGTCGTCAACTAACGACCAGCCATCTCAAGCACCAGGTGATCTTCCCATCGCATCGCAACATCACATCAGACAAGAAACTTCCAGCCTTGACTATTCCTATCACTAAGTACCTACTAAACAAGCCATCGATCTCTTGCGCAAGAAAATTGACGATTCACTTGATCTTCCATTCCAGCCAATCACGGTTGAACTTGTGTTGGCTTTACGTGTTCTCTTTGAAAATCACCTCTTCAGCACTTTTGGACTACCCATGGGTCCCATCAGTGCAGTCCTAGCGAACCTATACATGGACCTAGAAGCCGAACGTTTTCCACCATTACCTTGTCTTCACCTGGCTCCGTTATGTTGACGACATTCTCCTCATAACTCCTAAACGCTCAACGTTCAAGCTCTCCAAACAGCTCAACCAGGTCGAGCCTCAATCCAGTTCACACTTGAAGAAGAGGTCCACACTCTTCTTTCTGATGTTCACTCTCAAAGCTGACCCGAACTTCGTTTAAAGTCTATGAAACCCACCAACCCAAACATCTTCTCCACTTCTACTCACCAGACACAAAACCAACGTGTGTAATTATAGGTTCTTCCTGGTGCCCAAACTGCAGCCGGTTCCTGAGGAAGATGCCTATAATTGAACAGGTATTTCCAAACCCCTACCCGTCACTTCATCAGAGACTGCAGACGCGAGCACTAAACATCTTAACACACCCAGAGAAGAACGCGAGAAGAGATACATAGTCCTTCCACCAATCCATTGCCAAATGTTCCAACATCTTTGCCAAACATCATTCCAAGTATCTACCTCCACAACCCGACCATCAAGGCACACAGAGTACAGCACCTCCTCCTCTGCAGGTAACATAATCCTGTATGACTGCAACAAGTTAACGGGGCGAAACTCAAGGGACCTCCAACACGTATTTAGAACACCAATAGCAAGCAGTCTGAGACACAAGTGGCCTGCGTACATCCCTAAATTCACAAAACAATTTTTATTAAACTAAAAAATGTACTAATATTAAAGATACATAATAAACATAATATAATAATCGGATCCCTCATTATTTCTAAATATCTGACAATTAACAGAGCAGTAACGATTATAATAACATAGTGAAAGGTTGGCAATGAAAAACTTTGTTTTGGGCTATCCCACATAAGAACCACTGTAAGGACAGAAAAATCTCATAAATTGTACTCTTTAAGCTACCGCAAGTTTTTATAATTTAAACCCAACGGAATCATAGATGGGAAAACAAAATTTTTATCCTTTTTACCTAAGCGCCCAGTGATTATTATTGTGTATTATCATATTATATGCATCTTCAAACCAATACACTTTATGAGTGGCTCTGTAGACGACTTAAGCAGACAAAGACAGACAGACACAGGTAGACAGACGAAAACATACACGAGATACACAGATAATAGGCGCGATACAGCAGGTTTATGTGCAACAGTGAAAACAATAGAGTTCGAGGTAGAGCCTTTCTTGCCACAACTTCATTAGAGGCCAGGTGAATTTACGTCCATTAGTACAGTTTAATACAGTATGATGCTGCTGATACGACAGGGTTACTCAAACTGATGCTGCCTGCATGACGCATTGCCGCCACGAGTATTGTCAAATACATGTATTGTCAGTAGTGTGCATCAGCCGGCCCAGCCCAGCTGCCAGATGCACAGTCGTAAGTCGAATGGACGAATGTCGAGCAGGTCGTAAGTCGATGGTAGGTGTGTGTGTGTGTGTGTGTGTGTGTGTGTGTGTTGTGTGTGTGTGTGTGTTTTATATAGATATATATATGATATATTATATATATATATATATTAATATATATATATATATATATATATATATATATATATATATATATATATAATATATATATTATATATATATATATATATATATTATATATATATATATATATATATATATATATATATATATATATATATATATATATATATATATATATATATATATTTTTTTTTATATATTTTTTCAACAAGTCGTCGTCTCCCACCGAGGCAGGGTGACCCAAAAAAGAAAGAAAATCCCCAAAAAGAAAATACTTTCATCATCATTCAACACTTTCACCACTCTCACACATTATCACTGCTTTTGCAGAGGTGCTCAGAATACAACAGTTTAGAAGCATATACATATAAAGATACACAACATATCCCTCCAAACTGCCACTATCCCAAACCCCTCCTTTAAAGTGCAGGCATTGTACTTCCCATTTCCAGGACTCGAGTCCGACTATATGAAAATAACAGGTTTCCCTGAATCCCTTCACTAAATATTACCCTGCTCACACTCCAACAGATCGTCAGGTCCCAAGTATCATTCGTCTCCATTTCACTCCCATCTAACACGCTTGTTGGAAGTCCAAGCTCCTTGCCCACCCAAAACCTCCTTTACCCCCTCTTCCAAACCTTTCCCAGGACGACCCCTACCCCCCCCTTCTTCCCCTATAGATTTATATGCTTTCCATGTCATTCTACTTTGATCCATTCTTTTTCCCTCATCAATTCTATGATTAACCTCATCCTTCATAAAACCCCTCCGCGACACGTCAACTCCAAGTATCTGAAAAATTCACCTTCTTCCATATATAATATATATATTATTATATTATATATATATACACACACATAATATACACACACAGTGGACCCCCGCATACCGTTTGGCCCTCACATAACGTTAAATCCTCATATACCGATACATTTTTCGCTAAGATTTTGCCTCGCATACCGCTAAAAAAACCCGCTCAACGCTATTTTTGTCCGAGACGCATCTATGTGGGGGCCTGAGCCAGCCTCACATGTTCCGCCCATGGCATTGTTTACAAGCCGCCTCCGCGGTAAAAATCCAAGCATAAAAATCAGAACATTCATATTACAGCGTTTTTGATTTTATCTCCCAAAAAAAGTGACTATGGGCCCCAAGAAAGCTTCTAGTGCCAACCCTGTGGTAAAAAGGGTGAGAAATATTATCGAAATACTGTGGTAACCATGGTCAATTTCTGATGCTGCTGCTGCTGTAGCACTGTCAGCTGCTGCTGCTGCTGTGCTGTAGCACCGTCAGCTGCTGCTGCTGTGTACCGTTTTGCTGCTGCTGTAGCACTGTTGCTGTGCTGCTGGGAGCACTGTCAGCTGCTGCTGTAGCACTGTCAGCTGCTGCTGTAGCACTGTCAGCTGCTGCTGCTGCTGTAGCACCGTCAGCTGCTGCTGCTGTAGTTACCGTCTGCCTGCTGCTCTGTAGCACTGTCTGCTGCTGCTGTAGCACGTCCCGCTGGGTGCTTGTAGCACTGTCAGCTGCTGCGTAGCACTGTCAGCTGCTGCTGCACTGTCAGCTGCTGCTGCTGCTGTAGCACTGTCAGCTGCTTGCTGCGCTGTACCACTGTCAGCTGCTTGCTGCTGCTGTACCACCATCGGCTGTTGCTTTTGCTGTTTTAAACCCTCTGCTTTCTGCTGTAGTACCCTCTGTCCTGCTGTAGCACCGTCTGCGCTGCTGTGCACTGTCAAGGGTTGCTGCTGCTGCTGGGAGGCACGTTGTTGGGGGTGGCTTATTTAGAATACCAAGAAACAATTAACCCCAGAGGTTTAGCCACCCAGGATAACCCAAAAAAGTCAGTGTCATCCCAAGACTGTCTAACTTATTTCCATTGGGGTCCTTAATCTTGCCTCCCAGGATGCAAACCACACCAGTCGACTAACACTCAGGTGAACAGGGAAAAAAAGCCCGGAACTAGTGCTTTTTATTTGGGGAATTTAAAAACCAGCAAAAGTTGGTTTGAGAGATTTAAAAATTGTAGTGGCATACACAGTGTGATAAGGCCTGTTCTGGAAGAAAATGCCAAACAGGACCTACAGTACTCAGGAGGAAAAGGCACTTCCAGGACACAGTGTCTCATCAGCATTTCTGCATTTCAATAAGGTTTAAGTGTCATTTATTCTTCATTTAGTAGAGTAGTACATGCACAATATATATTGTGCATGTATCCCTCTCTTTGTGTGTAGGAAAATGTATATTGCATGTGGTAAAAAATTTTTTTTTCATATTTTGGTGTCTTGCACGGATTAATTTGATTTCCATTATTCTTTATTTGGGGGGAAAATTTTCATTCGCAAACAATAATTTTTGCATAACAATGAGCTCTCAGGAACGATTTTAATATCGTTTATGCGGGGTCCACTGTATATTATAAATTATGATGTATATTATAATATATAATATTTTTTTTTTTTTTTTTTTTTTTTTTTTTTTTTCAACAAGCGTCGTCTCCCCCGAGCAGGGGGACCCAAAAAAAAAAGAAAATCCCCAAAAAAAAAATACTTTCATCATCTTTCAACACTTTCACCACTCTCACACATTATCACTGCTTTTGCAGAGGTGCTCAGAATACAACAGTTTAGAAGCATATACATATAAAGATACACAACATATCCCTCCAAACTGCCACTATCCCAAACCCCTCCTTTAAAGTGCAGGCATTGTACTTCCCATTTCCAGGACTCGAGTCCGACTATATGAAAATAACAGGTTTCCCTGAATCCCTTCACTAAATATTACCCTGCTCACACTCCAACAGATCGTCAGGTCCCAAGTATCATTCGTCTCCATTCACTCCTATCTAACACGCTTGTTGGAAGTCCAAGCTCCTTGCCCACAAAACCTCCTTTACCCCCTCTTTCCAAACCTTTCGAGGACGACCCCTACCCCTCCTTCCTTCCCCTATAGATTTATATGCTTTCCATGTCATTCTACTTTGATCCATTCTTTTTCCCTCATCAATTCTATGATTAACCTCATCCTTCATAAACCCATCCGCCGACACGTCAACTCCCAAGTATCTGAAAACATTCACTTCTTCCATATATATATAATATATATATATTATATATATATATATATATTATATATATACAATATATATAACACATATATACACACACAGTGGACCCCCGCATACCGTTGGCATCACATAACGTTAAATCCTCATACCGATACATTTTATCGCTAAGATTTTGCCTCGCATACCGCTAAAAAACCCGCTCAACGCTATTCGTCCGAGACGCATCTATGTGAGGCCTGAGCCAGCCTCACATGTTCCGCCGATGGCATTGTTTACAAGCCAGCCTCCGCGGTAACATCCAAGCATACAATCAGAACATTTCATATTACAGCGTTTTTGATTTTATCTGCAAAATAAGTGACTATGGGCCCAAGAAAGCTTCTAGTGCCAACCCTGTGGTAAAAAGGGTGAGAAATATTATCGAAATACTGTGGTACCATGGTCAACTGCTGATGCTGCTGCTGCTGTAGCACTGTCAGCTGCTGCTGCTGCTGCTGCTGTAGCACCGTCAGCTGCTGCTGCTGTAGTACCGTCTGCTGCTGCTGTAGCACTGTCTGCTGCTGCTGTAGCACTGTCAGCTGCTGCTGTAGCACTGTCAGCTGCTGCTGTAGCACTGTCAGCTGCTGCTGCTGCTGTAGCCACCGTCAGCTGCTGCTGCTGTAGTACCGTCTGCTGCTGCTGTAGCACTGTCTGCTGCTGCTGTAGCACTGTCAGCTGCTGCTGTAGCACTGTCAGCTGCTGCTGTAGCACTGTCAGCTGCTGCTGCACTGTCAGCTGCTGCTGCTGCTGTAGCACTGTCAGCTGCTGCTGCTGCTGCTGTACCACTGTCAGCTGCTGCTGCTGCTGTACCACCATCGGCTGTGCTGCTGCTGTAGTACCGTTGCTGCTGCTGTAGTCCCGTCTGCCCCTGCTGTAGCACCGTTGCTGCTGCGTACCTGCAGCTGCGTGCTGCTGTGCCCCGTTGTTGGTGGGGGCTTATTGAAAAAACCAAAAAAAATTTAAACCCCCAGAGGGTTAGCCACCCGGAAAACCCAAAAAACAGTGTCTCGAAGACTGTCAACTTTTTTCCCATTGGGCCCTTTAAATCTTCCCTCCCAGGATCAACCCACACCAGTCGACAAACACTCAGGGAACAGGGAAAAATGCCGGAACTAGGCTTTTATGGTAAAATTTAAAGCCAGAAAATTTGGGTTTTGAGGTTTTAAAAATTGTGTGGCATACAAGTGTGATAAGGCCTGTTTGGAAAAAAAATGCCAACAGGACCTACAAATCGGGAGGAAAAGGCACTTCCAGGGGCCAGTGTCTCATCAGTCATTTCTGCATCTTCAAAAAAAGGTAAGTGTAAATTTTTCTTATTTAGTAGGTAAAATGCACAAATATTTGTGCATGTTTTCCCTCTCTTTGTGTGTGGAAAAAGTATATTGCAGTGGTAAAAAAATTTTTTTTTTATATTTTTGGGTGTCTTCACGGATTAATTTGATTTCCATTTTTTCTTTGGGGAAAATTCATTCGCATAACAAAGACTCTCAGGGAAAGGATTAATATTTATGCGGGGGGGCCACTGTATAATAAAACCCATGTAGTTGTATGTATGTATAATATAATATATATAAAATAATATATAATAATATATATATATATATAAAGGGGTTGTAAGAGAAGTAAATGCGAGGGGCTTTGGGAAAAGGCGTGGAGTTAAAAAATTTAAAAAATCACACACAAAGTGGGAGTTTTCACAGCTGCTCTTTGCTGATGACACTGTGCTCTTGGGAGATTCTGAAGAGAAGTTGCAGAGATTGGTGGATGAATTTGGTAGGGTGTGCAAAAGAAGAAAATTAAAGGTGAATACAGGAAAGAGTAAGGTTATGAGGATAACAAAAAGATTAGGTGATGAAAGATTGAATATCAGATTGGAGGGAGAGAGTATGGAGGAGGTGAATGTATTCAGATATTTGGGAGTGGGACGTGTCAGCGGATGGGTCTATGAAAGATGAGGTGAATCATAGAATTGATGAGGGAAAAAGAGTGAGTGGTGCACTTAGGAGTCTGTGGAGACAAAGAACTTTGTCCTTGGAGGCAAAGAGGGGAAATGTATGAGAGTATAGTTTTACCAACGCTCTTATATGGGTGTGAAGCGTGGGTGATGAATGCTGCAGCGAGGAGAAGGCTGGAGGCAGTGGAGATGTCATGTCTGAGGGCAATGTGTGGTGTGAATATAATGCAGAGAATTGTAGTTTGGAAGTTAGGAGGAGGTGCGGGATTACCAAAACTGTTGTCCAGAGGGCTGAGGAAGGGTTGTTGAGGTGGTTCGGACATGTAGAGAGAATGGAGCGAAATAGAATGACTTCAAGAGTGTATCAGTCTGTAGTGGAAGGAAGGCGGGTTTGGGGTCGGCCTAGGAAGGGTTGGAGGGAGGGGGTAAAGGAGGTTTTGTGTGCGAGGGGCTTGGACTTCCAGCAGGCATGCGTGAGCGTGTTTGATAGGAGTGAATGGAGACAAATGGTTTTTTAATACTTGACGTGCTGTTGGAGTGTGAGCAAAGTAACATTTATGAAGGGATTCAGGGAAACCGGCAGGCCGGACTTGAGTCCTGGAGATGGGAAGTACAGTGCCTGCACTCTGAAGGAGGGGTGTTAATGTTGCAGTTTAAAAACTGTAGTGTAAAGCACCCTTCTGGCAAGACAGTGATGGAGTGAATGATGGTGAAAGTTTTTCTTTTTCGGGCCACCCTGCCTTGGTGGGAATCGGCCGGTGTGATAATAAAAATAATAAAAATAATATATATATATATATTATATATATACAGTGGACCCCCGCATAGCGACCTTAATCTGTGCAAGAGGGCTGATTGTTAAAGGGGAAATGTTCGGTATGGGGATTAAAATTTTCCCCAATAGAAAAAAGGGAAAAACCCAAAATTTAATGTCCCAAGACACCCAAAATTTTATAAAAAAAATTTTTTTCCCAACATGAAAAATTACATTTTCCTACACACAAAAGAAAGGGAATACATCCCAAATAGTAGAGTAGTAAATCCCACAATAATATTGTGATTTTTATTTACTTACTAAATGAAGAAAAATGACACTTACCTTTATTGGGGATGAAAGAATGACTGATGAGACACTGTGCCCTGGGGGGTCCCCTTTTCCTCCTGAGTACGGGTAGGTCCTGTTTTGGCTTTTTTTCCAAAAACGGCCTTATCACACTGTGCATGCCATTCGTTTCTTAATCTCAAAAACCCAAAACCTTTGCGGGGTTTTAAAATTTCCCACCAATATGGCACTATTTCCCTGGCATTTTTCCTGTTCACCTGGCGTTTAGTCGACTGGTGTGGGTTGCCCCCGGGGGAGACAGTTTTAAGGGAAACCCCAAGGGGAAAAAAAGTTGGGCCGTTTCGAAGACACTGATTTTTTTGGGGTTACCCTGGGGGGGAAAAAATTCCTCTGGGGTTAATTGTTTTTTGGTATTCCCCAAAAAGCCACACCAACCGGTGTACACCCCGAAAGCAGCAGCGACGGGGGTTTACCCCGGGCAACAGACGAGGGCTGCAGCAGAAAGCAGACGATGCTACACCCAGAAAGCGGGACGTTGTACAGCAGCAGCAGACGTTTGCTACAGCAGCAGCAGACGATCTACACCCAGCAGCAGACGATGCTACACCCGCAGCAGACGTGCTACAGCACAGCAGACGATGCTACAGCAGAAAGCAGACGATGCTACAGCAGCAAAAAGAGTTGTACAGCAGCAGCAGCTGCCGGGTGGTAAAAACCCGCAGCAAGCAGTGACAGGGGCAGCAGCAGTGATGGGGGTTTACGCACCCAGCAGCAGCGGGAGAAACCACCAATAGTAGCGATGGTTGACGGGGGTTTTATTTTACAACCTGGCCAGCTCGGAGACACGCACCCCACTTTAAATATTTAAATTCAATGACCCTTTTTTTTCATCTCTATGGTAATTCTAAACCTTAAATTTTGTGGGGGTTGGGCATTGAAGCTTTTTTGGGGGGCCCCTTTGGTCACTTATTTTCCAAAAAAAATCCCCAAAAAAACCACTGTAAAATACGAAAGGGGTTCCCGATTGTTTGCTTAGATGTTACCGCGGAGGCTGGCGGGTTTAAACAATGCCACCAGCGGAATTGTGAGGTGGCTCAGGCCGACACTGGCGATCTCGGAGGGAAGGGGAAAGGTAAAGCAGGTTTTTTGGGCGGTAGGGCGAGGAAAAATTTTTGGGGGGGGGAAAAAAGGGGAGCGGTTGCGGTTTGTACGGTATGCGATGCTTTGGGGTATGGGGGGGTTCACGTATTTATTTAAAATATATATATTTTATTATATATACAGTGGCCCCCCGGTTTTAAGGGATATTTTTTCACCCCAGAAGTATGTTCAGGTGCCGTACTGACCGAATTTGTTCCCATAAAAAAAATTTTGTGAAGAGATTAGTCCTTTCAACCCCCCAAAAAATTTCACGTACAAACGCATTACATAAAAAAATACCCCTTACATAAATTTGGGACATTCGGAGATGTCGTTATGGGGGGGGGTCCCTGTTATTTTACAGTGGGGCCCCGCCCTAAAAGTTACCTCCCAATGCGACCCAAATTTTGTAAGTGTTTTATGTAAATGGTTTGTACGTGTATGTTTTTGGGGGGCTGAAAAGGGGCTAATCTACTTCCAATATTCCTTTTTTGGGAACCAAAATTTAAAATCAGTACTGGCACCCCTGAAAAATACTTCTGGGGTTTTAAAAAATATCATTAACCGGGGGGCCACTGTTAAAAAATAGGGAGGTGAAAGTGTTTAAAATAAGGGGGGGAGGGAAATTCGGGCGAGATATAAGCGCTATTGGGGAAAAAGGGGGGCCCAGTGCAAAGATGAGTAGTTGGGGGGGGTTTTAAGAGAGTTGGAAAGTTTTTAAAAAAAGCAGTATTAGAATTTGGGGGGAGAAGTTTTTTGGGGGTTTTAGGAGGGTGGGGGCGGAGGGAAAAAAAGGAAATGGGTTGGTGGGAAAGATGAAGTAAAAAGGGTGTGAATTTAAAAAAGGAAAAAAGGGAGCTTATTTAGAGGGGTTTTTTCCAAAGGAAAAAAGTGTTATAAGGGAAAAGCAGATATTTTGGAAAAGTAAAAGAAAGGTGAAGAGAGTGGTAAAAGGGGTGCCCAAAAAGGGGAGCAGGGTTGGGAAAAAGATGACAGAATTTTTAAAAGCAGGGGGGGATATAGTGTTGGGGGTGGTTGGTACTTTTGTTTAATAAAAGTATGAAAGAGGGGGAAGGGAACCCAGTGTTTTGGGGGGGAGAAGAGCATGTAAAAGTCCCTTTATATAAAAAAAAAAAGGAAAGGGGACAAAAGAGATTGTAAAAAAATTTTAGAGGGGAAAAAGTTTACCAGTATACCAGGAAAAAATATAGGTTTTGGGTTAAAGTAATTGGGAAAAAATTAGAGGTAAGACGAAAGTAGAATTGCGGATGAGCGGGGGGGGCTTCAGAGTGGGTAGGGGATGTGTAAATTTAAGTGTTTACATTTTAAACATATATGGGAAACCCGCATTTAGATAAAGGTAGGGGAATTTTTTTTGCATTTATGGATTTAGAAAAAAGGGGAATTGATTTGAGGGGAAAAGAGGGAGCAAAGTGGCAGATTTTTGCAAGTATATGGTTGGGGTTTGGGAAGTTACTAAATGCTTTTTAAAGAGCTTTTATGAGGATAGTGAGGCTGGTTTGGGGGTTTTGAAAGAGAGGGAGAATATTTCCCCGGGAAAAATAGGTTTTTTAGACAGGGATGGGAATGTCACCATTTGGGTTTTTTTAAAATTTTTTATAGGGTGGGGTTGTAAAAAATAAATTTCTAGGGGGCTCGGGAAAAGAGGTGGGAAATTTTTTTATTTGGGGAAAACAAATTCAAAAAAGGAATTGGGGAACCCGTTCCTATTTGCTGATGATACTGTGCTTATGGGAGATTCTAAAGAAAAATTGCAAAGGTTAGTGGATGAGTTTGAGAATGTGTGTAAAGGTAGAAAGTTGAAAGTGAACATAGAAAAGAGTAAGGTGATGAGGGTATCAAATGATTTAGATAAAGAAAAATTGGATATCAAATTGGGGAGGAGGAGTATGGAAGAAGTGAATGTTTTCAGAAACTTGGGAGTTGACGTGTCGGCGGATGGATTTATGAAGGATGAGGTTAATCATAGAATTGATGAGGGAAAAAAGGGTGAGTGGTGCGTTGAGGTATATGTGGAGTCAAAAAACGTTATCTATGGAGGCAAAGAAGGGAATGTATGAAAGTATAGTAGTACCAACACTCTTATATGGATGTGAAGCTTGGGTGGTAAATGCAGCAGCGAGGAGACGGTTGGAGGCAGTGGAGATGTCCTGTCTAAGGGCAATGTGTGGTGTAAATATTATGCAGAAAATTCGGAGTGTGGAAATTAGGAGAAGGTGTGGAGTTAATAAAAGCATTAGTCAGAGGGCAGAAGAGGAGTTGTTGAGGTGGTTTGGTCATTTAGAGAGAATGGATCAAAGTAGAATGACATGGAAAGCATATAAATCTATAGGGGAAGGAAGGAGGGGTAGGGGTCGTCCTCGAAAGGGTTGGAAAGAGGGGGTAAAGGAGGTTTTGTGGGCGAGGGGCTTGGACTTACAGCAAGCGTGCATGAGCGTGTTATATAGGAGTGAATGGAGATGAATGATACTTGGGACCTGACGATCTGTTGGAGTGTGAGCAGGGTAATATTTAGTGAAGGGATTCAGGGAAACCGGTTATTTTCATATAGTTGGACTTGAGTCCTGGTAATGGGAAGTACAATGCCTGCACTTTAAAGGAGGGGTTTGGGATATTGGCGGTTTGGAGGGATACATTGTGTATCTTTATACGTATATGCTTCTAAACTGTTGTATTCTGAGCACCTCTGCAAAAGCAGTGATAATGTGTGAGTGTGGTGAAAGTGTTGAATGATGATGAAAGTATTTTCTTTTTGGGGATTTTCTTTCTTTTTTGGGTCACCCTGCCTCGGTGGGAGACGACCGACTTGTTGAAAAAAAAAAAATTATATATATATATATATATATATATATATATATATATATATATATATATATATATATATATATATATATATATATATATATATACAGTGGACCCCCGCATAACGATTACCTCCGAATGCGACCAATTACGTAAGTGTATTTATGTAAGTGCGTTTGTACGTGTATGTTTGGGGGTCTGAAATGGACTAATCTACTTCACAATATTTCTTATGGGAACAAATTCGGTCAGTACTGGCACCTGAGGATACTTCTGGAGTAAAAAAAATATCGTTAACCGGGGGTCCACTGCATATATATATATATATATATATATATATATATAATAATATATATATACAGTGGACCCCCGCATAGCGACCTTAATCCGTGCAAGAGGGCTGGCTGTTATGCGAAATGTTCGCTATGTGAATGAATTTTCCCCATAAGAAATAATGGAAATCAAATTAATCCGTGCAAGACACCCAAAAGTTTGAAAAAAAAAATTTTACCACATGAAATATACATTTTCCTACACACAAAGAGAAGGATACATGCACAATAGTAGAGTAGTACATGCACAATATATATTGTGCATGTACTACTCTACTAAATGAAGAATAATGACACTTACCTTTATTGAAGATGCAGCAATGACTGATGAGACACTGTGTCCTGGGAGTGCCTTTTCCTCCTGAGTACTGTAGGTCCTGTTTGGTATTTTCTTCCAGAACAGGCCTTATCACACTGTGTATGTCACTACGATTCTTAAATCTCTCAAACCAACCTTTGCTGGGTCTAAATTCACCAATATGAGCACTAGTTCCAGGCATTTTCCCTGTTCACCTGGGTGTTAGTCGACTGGTGTGGGTTGCATCCTGGGAGACAAGATTAAGGACCCCAATGGAAATAAGTTAGACAGTCTTCGATGACACTGACTTTTTTGGGGTATCCTGGGTGGCAAATCCTCTGGGTTAATTGTTTCTTGGTATTCTCAATAAGCCACACCAACACGGTGCTACAGCAGCAGCAGCAGCAGCTGACGATGTTTACAGCAGCAGCAGACGATGCTACAGGCAGCAGCAGACGATGCTACAGCAGCAGCAGACGATGCTACAGCAGCAACTGAACGATGGTTACAGCAGCAGCAGGCGATGCTACAGCAGCAGCAGCAGCAGACGATGCTACAGCAGCAGCAGCAGCTGACGGTGGTACAGCAGCAACAGACGATGCTACAGCAGCACAGACGATGCTACAGCAGCAGCAGACGATGCTACAGCAGCAGCAGATGATGCTACAGCAGCAGCAGACGGTACTACAGCAGCAGGAGCAGCTGACGGTGGTACAGCAGCAGCAGCTGACAGTGCAGCAGCAGCTGACGGTGATACAGCAGCAGCAGCAGCTGTACCACCAATAGTAGCGATGGTTGATTGGGGTTTATATACAACCTGCCAGCTCGGAGACACGCACTCCACTTTCATACTTATCAATGATCTTTTTTCTCATCTCCATAGTAATTCTCACCCTTATTGCTGTAGGGTTGGCACTAGAAGCTTTCTTGGGGCCCATGGTCACTTATTTTCCAGAAAAAAATCACCAAAAACACTGTAATAATACAAAATGTTCCGATTGTATGCTTGGATGTTACCGCGGAGGCTGGCTGGTAAACAATGCCACCCGCGGAACATGTGAACGTGGCTCAGGCCGCACATTGGACGCGTCTCGGACGAAGGCCGCTGAGCGGGTTTTTGGGCGCTATGCGGGGCAAAATTTTAGCGATCAAAGCGTCCGCTATGCGGATTGTCCGCTATGCAAGGCGTCCGTTATGCGGGGGTCCACTGTATATATATATTATATACACATGTATATATATACACACATGTATATATATATATATATACACACACACACAGTGGACCCCCGCCATTCAGCGGCCGCGACTTTTGTGAAATCCAACTTTCAGCAAGTTTTTTCCCGCCAAATTTAGCTTCGTGGTTGGACTCGTGATTCGGCGACCTTCTGGTACACGTCTGCCCGTCAGCGCGCACACAAAGCCAGTCTCCCGTACTATTCACACTCAGTGTGCCACAGTTTACCAGCACGTGATCACCACCCCACGGGTTCATACAACACATTTCATAATAATTCATTGTTTTTTGTGCTTGCAACTGCTAAATAAGCCACCATAGGCCCAAAGAAAGCTCCTAGTGCCAGCCCTTTGGTAAAGGTGAGAAACACGATAGAATTCAAGAAAAAACTCATAGCAAAGTACTAAAGTAGAGGAGGAAGAGAGAGGGGAGAATGTGCCTTTTGCAGTGATTCTACAATATGTATGATACTAAAGCAGCAGGTATCGATAAAGGTTATAGCTCCAGCCAGCGATAAAGTGTAGAATTAATAGTGTATCAAGTAAGTTAAGCAAGTAAGCGATAGAAAAACAACATGAGAGTAACTCTCCAATGTTGTTGGACGTTTACAGGACCGCTGAATATACACCGCTCTGCTATCTTCCACTATCCTAAACCTCTGAAAACATCTTCATCAGACTAATTAAACTAACATCTCTTCCAAGGTAAGTGTAAATATAAAAGTGTAAGTATAAAAGTAATTTTTTTTTTTTTTTTTTTTCAACAAGTCGGCCATCTCCCACCGAGGCAGGGTGACCCAAAAAAAAAGAAAGAAAATCCCCAAAAAGAAAATACTTTCATCATCATTCAACACTTTCACCACACTCGCACATTATCACTGTTTTTGCAGAGGTGTTCAGAATACAACAGTCCAGAAGCATACACATATAAAGATACACAACATATCCCTCCAAACTGCCAATATCCCAAACCCCTCCTTTAAAGTGCAGGCATTGTACTTCCCATTTCCAGGACTCAAGTCCGACTATATGAAAATAAAAGTAAATATAAGTGTAAATATAAAAGGACACCAATGGAAATATGTCACTCTTCAATTTTTTTGGGTTATCCTGGGTACTTTACACACATGCTGCTATGTATGATGTACATACCTGTATTTGTGTATAAACTTATTTATAAATTGAAATGTAAATATTTCTTATTTAAAAATTGCATACATTGTTTAAGTGTGATGGTGGTGGTGGCCAAAGCCTCCACCGCCACCAAAGCGTAGAAACTGGACGGGCGTCACCAATCCATCAACCCACCCGGCATAATGAACAATCCTGTGATTTTGTATAGTATTGTTGTTTAAGATTGTGTACAATGGACTCTACTAAATAATTATTGAGCTTGTATAACCCATTATGCGAGTTGTATACTGTATTCCTTTCATGTTTCAAGAGGGAAGATTCCATGATGTTTCTTTCCATGACAGAACTGTTT
>NC_069409.1:58582539-58650039 GCF_026875155.1 Cherax quadricarinatus | reverse complement strand
CAACACCATATCCCTTTAAAATCAGGCATAATTACAGATAATACCACAGACCACTACC
This sequence comes from Cherax quadricarinatus, assembly GCF_026875155.1. Classification (NCBI taxonomy): domain Eukaryota; kingdom Metazoa; phylum Arthropoda; class Malacostraca; order Decapoda; family Parastacidae; genus Cherax; species Cherax quadricarinatus. The sequence continues at coordinate 58,649,981 of NC_069409.1, read as the reverse complement.
CTACTTTCCTCATAACAACTCTTGGTAAACTACCCCAAGACACTACTAAAGTCACCTTCAGACTTCACAATGAGGCAGCCATTAATAACTTCACAACAGCAGTAGCAAACGTTGATTGGCACACTGAGCTAGAAATCTATACAGATATTGACGAATGTATTAATAATTTCTAAAAAAGACCCAATACCTCTATAACAAGCACTGCCCTAAAAAAAACTAAACAGATGACAGCTAAGAGACTGAACAGTCCCTGGCTAACACCCAGCATTCTCAAATCCATAAATACAAAACACCAATATGAAAAACAGTACAGAATGGGTCACATAACCAAGACCAAACAAAACGTTACTCGTCAATCCTAACCAGCCTGATAAGAAGGGCAAAAAAATTGTATTATGAGAACAGATTATCCAACTTATGAGGTGATATAAAAAAGACCTGGAAAACCCTATCAGAAATTCTGGGAACAAAAAAGATATCACGAAATAGCGAAATAAAATTAGCAAAATCAGATGAACCCCCAACTCCCACCAACAGAAACAGCAAACAGACTCAATGATTTCTTCTCCACTATAGGACAAAACCTTGCCAATAAAATCCCAAGCTCAGATACCCCACCAAATGACTACCTCACTGGCAACTACCCGAACACACTGTTCCTAGCTCCGACTAACCCATACGAAGTCTCCCTTATTATCAACGCACTAAAAAAACAAGGCAGGAGATTTAAATACCTTACCACCCTTTATATACAAAAAAGTGTCACAAGTGCTATCACCAATCATTGCAACACTCTTTAACAAATCCACTGAATCCTCCACCTTCCCTACAGTACTCAAAATAGCAAGGGTCACCCCGATCCACAAAAGAGGAGACCAAACAGAGTTGAATAACTATAGGCCAATATCCAACTTACACCCTCTCTCAAAAATCTTCGAAAAATTAATTCATAAACGAATCTACTCCTACCTTATCCCCAAAACATACTCAACCCCTGCCAATTTGGATTCAGGCCTAATAAAAAGACTAATGATGTTATTATACACATGCTAGAACATATATACACTGCAATAGAGAAAAAAGAAGTCCCACTGGGGATCTTCATTGACTTACGTAAAGCTTTTGATACAGTTGACCACGACTTGCTCCACGTAAAATTGTCACACTATGGTATAAGAGGGCACACCCTCAACTACCTCAAGTCATACCTCAGCAACAGAAGCCAATATGTGTACGAAAATGGGGCAAACTCTTCTGCGCAACCAATTACAGTTGGTGTCCCACAGGGAAGTGTCCTTGGCCCTCTTCTCTTTCTCCTATACATAAATGACCTTCCAAATGCTTCGCAATTACTCAAACCCACACTATTTGCAGATGACACTACATACGTCTTCTCTCACCCGAGCCCAGTCACGCTAGCCAATACTGTAAATACCGAATTACAGAAAATATCTACCTGGATGAGGACTAACAAACTTACACTAAACATTGACAAAACCTACTTCATTCAGTTTGGTAACAGAGCTACAGATGTCCCTCTTAACATAATGATAAACGGATCACCAATCACAAAGCTAACAGAGGGAAAATTCTTAGGAATCCACCTTGATAATAGACTCAAATTTCATGCACATATACAACAAATTTCTAAGAAAATTTCCAAGACTGTAGGCATACTATCGAAGATACGGTACTATGTTCCACAGTCAGCCCTCCTGGCCCGATGTCACTCTCTTATTTACCCCTATCTCACCTATGGAATTTGTGCATGGGGCTCAACAACAATTAACCATCTCAGACCACTAATTACCCAACAAAAGGCTGCAGTTAGAATGATAACAAATTCTCACCAATATTCAATACACTAAACCTACTCACCATACAAAACATCCATACTTATTACTGCACCTATTACATACATAGAACACTTAAATCTGATATTAACCCTCCCCTCAAACATCTCCTTGCCAACCTCAACAGAACACATGACCATAACACAAGGCACAGATCACTCTCTGATGTTCCTCGTGTCCATCTCACACTATGCAAAAACTCAATGCACATAAAAGGCCCTAAAATCTGGAATTCATTACCTGTAAATATAAAAGAAACACTACCTGTTTATAAATTCAAGTCTCTTCTCAAAGATCACTTACTCACCCAAAACCAAATAAATACTGAATAACTGAACCTTATAAATTGTTTATCTTAAATGTTTCTCACAATTATATCACATAAATGTTAAACCTAAAACCGAATCTAACTTTACTATTTTTTTAAATACACTACCTAACAGAATACTTCATACGGCTGAATGTACAACAATGCATGCAACCATATGACCTGTCTTTGTAATACTCACTTGTGCTTTATAGTAATCTGTTTACATTAATGTTTTATCACTGATTTCATCATTGCTTAGTTAATCCTAAGTTAATTTTAAGCCAGCCCGTAATGTTATGCATAGTATAAGTGGCTTTGGCATGCTGCTCTTATCTGTATTTTTTGTACCTCTGTATGTGTGCTCAAATTGTTAATAAATAAATAAATAAATAAATAAAAGAGAGAGAGTGTGAGTGTGTGTGTGTGTGTGTGTGTGTGTGTGTGTGTGTGTGTGTGAGTGTGAGTGTGAGTGTGTGTGAGTGTGTGTGTGTGTGTGTGTGTGTGTGTGTGTGTGTGTGTGTGTGTGTGTGTGTGTGTGTGTTGTGTGTGTGTGTGTGTGTGTGTGTGTGGTGTGTGTGTGTGTGTGTGGAAAATGAACTTTTAAAACTTTGTGACAAAAATTTCATAAGTAAATAGTGGGAACACTCTTGAATATTCAGTGATTAACTACATGCCACACATGAACTATCAATCTGAAACTTGTTGGACAAGAAGACAGGCACCTCCAAGAATCAGCCTGTTCAAAAATGATGTCACTGCTTTCATATCATACATTAGTATATCCTAGGTAGTAGGTTGGTAGACAGCAACCGCCCAGGGAGGTACTACCGTCCTGCCAAGTGAGTGTAAAACGAGAGCCTGTAATTGTTTTACATGATGGTAGGATTGCTGGTGTCTTTTGTCTGTCTCATAAACATGCAAGATTTCAGGTATGTCTTGCTACTTCTATTTACACTTAGGTCACACTACACATACATGTACAAGCATATATATGCACACCCCTCTAGGTTTTCTGTTATTTTCTTTCTAGTTCTTGTTCTTGTTTATTTCCTCTTATCTCCATGAGGGAAGTGGAACAGAATTCTTCCTCCGTAAGCCATGCGTGTCGTAAGAGGCGACTGAAATGCCGGGAGCAAGGGGCTAGTAACCCCTTCTCCTGTATATATTACTAAATTTGAAAGGAGAATTTTTCATTTTTCCTTTTTTGGGCCACCCCGCCTCGGTGGGATACGGCCGGTGTGTTGTAACAAAGAAAGAAGACATTAGTATATTTCATCAAAAGCAAAACAGAAAAATAAAAATAGATCTAAACAATCAAAATCTACATTTTTTAATAAAACTAAACTAAAAACAATTCACAAAGGCCAAAAATGGGGAAGAGAAAAATTGGGATTTCAGTTTGTCCCTGAGCAAGAAAAAAACAAGGCTGAAGAGAGGTTCTCCCCAATTTTTTCTCAAAATGGGGGGACGCTAATTTTGAAGTGTTCCCGCCATGAATTGTGATTATTATTTTCCCAAAAACTGTAAAAAAGTGAGAAATTACAACTCTACCCAAATGATCTATACAATCCCCATTTTTTCAATGCTTAAGTATAAAAAAAAAATGTTTCTTCAGTTCCTTGAATTAACCTAAAAAACCTTCACCCCCCCTTCCCCCACAGGGGGCTGTATAACCCCCTATGGGTTTAGTGTTTTTCCCCCCGATTATATTATTATTATTATTATCGGGAAAAAAAATTTAAAAAAAATTATTTCACTTATGGCATTTTTTCAAAAAAATGCCATTTTCTAGCTCTTTTTTCCCCCTCAACTCATTAATACAGCCCTATCTGGAGAAAAAATTAAGACCTCAAAAATTCCTATCATTTGTTGCAATATTACTCTGCCCACCAATACATGATACTCATTACACACGGGGGTATTGGTTTTTTAATAAATTGAATATTTTGACCCAATTTTACAAAAAATTGATAAAGTAACACTTTTTTTTTTGCTTACCTTAATGCCCTTTTAGACAAATTACCTAATGGGACCTCATGGGTGCTGGAAAAATTATTTTTTCTAAAGGATGTCCTTTTTTTTGGTTCTGTCCACCTGAAAAAATTGGAAATCAAAGGGGACCAGTTTTTTTACTGCTTAAATTTTTTTATAATTTTTTTTTTTTTTTTATCACACGGGGCCCATTCCCACCAAAAGGGAGGTGGCCCAAAAAAGAAAAACTTTCACCATCATTCACTCCATCACTGTCTTGCCAGAAGGGTGCTTTACACTACAGTTTTTAAACTGCAACATTAACACCCCTCCTTCAGAGTGCAGGCACTGTACTTCCCATCTCCAGGACTCAAGTCCGGCCTGCCAGTTTCCCTGAAACCCCTTCATAAATGTTTTACTTTGCTCACACTCCAAGAGCACGTCAAGTATTAAAAACCATTTTGTCTCCATTCACTCCCTATCAAACACGCTCACGCATGCCTGCTGGAAGTCCAAGCCCCTCGCACACAAAACCTCCTTTACCCCCTCCCTCCAACCTTTCCTAGGCACGACCCCTACCCCGCCTTCCTTCCACTACAGACTGATACACTCTTGAAGTCATTCTGTTTCGCTCCATTCTCTCTACATGTCCGAACCACCTCAACAACCCTTTCTCTCAGCCCTCTGGACAACAGTTTTGGTAATCCCGCACCTCCTCCTAACTTCCAAATTAACGAATTCTCTGCATTATATTCACACACACATTGCCCTCAGACATGACATCCTCCACTGCCTCCAGCCTTCTCCTCGCCTGCAACATCATCACCCATGCTTCACACCCATATAAGGAGCGTTGGTAAAACTATACTCTCATACATTCCCCTCTCTTTGCCTCCAAGGACAAAGTTTCTTTGTCTCCAAACTCCTAAGTGCACCACTCACCCTTTTCCCCTCATCAATTCTATGATTCACCTCATCTTTCATAGACCCATCCACTGACACGTCCACTCCCAAATATCTAAATACATTCACCTCCTCCATACCCTCTCCCTCCAATCTGATATCCAATCTTTTCATCACCTAACTTTTTGTTATCCTCATAACCTTACTCTTTCCTGTATTCCACTTTCAATTTTCTTCTTTTGCATACCCTACCATATTCATCCACCAATCTCTGCAACTTCTCTTCAGAATCTCCAAAGAGCACAGTGTCATCAGCAAAGAGCAACTGTGACAACTCCCACTTTATGTGTGATTCTTTATCTTTTAACTCTACGCCTCTGCCAAGACCCTCGCATTTACTTCTCTTACAACCCCATCTATAAATATATTAAACCAAACCACGGTGACATCACACATCCTTGTCTAAGGCCTACTTTTACTGGAAATAATTTCCTCTCTTTCCTACATACTCTAACTTGAGCCTCACTATCCTCGTAAAAACTCTTCACTGCTTCAGTAACCCTACCTCCTACACCATACACCTGCAACATCTGCCACATTGCCCACCTATCCACCCTGTCATACACCTTTTCCAAATCCAATAAATGCCACAAAGACCTCTTTAGCCTTATCTAAATACTGTTCACTTATATGTTTCACTGTAAACACCTGGTCCACACACCCCCTACCTTTCCTAAAGCCTCTTGTTCATCTGCTATCCTATTCTCCGTCTTACTCTTAATTCTTTCAATAATAACTCTACCATAAAACTTTACCAGGTACACTCAACAAACTTATCCCCCTATAATTTTTGCACTCTTTTGTCCCCTTTGCCTTTATACAAAGGAACATTCATGCTCCTTCTGCCAATCCCTCTTCTTTTTCTCCATATACCTTCCCTCCTTGCATCACTTTTTTACTTTGTAAAAACTTCTCATATGCTAACTTTTTCTCCCTTACTAAATCTCTTTACATCATCATTCCACCAATCGCTCCCCCTTTCCCCCCTGCACCCACCTTAATGTAAACCACAAACTTCTGCTGAAAAACTCCAACACTACATTTTTAAAACCTACCCCCATACCTCTTTTGAAACCCCATTGCCTATGCTCTCATTAGCCCATCTATCCTCCAATAGCTGTTTATATCTTTACCCTAACTGCCTCCTCTTTTAGTTTATAAACCTTCCCCCTCTCTCTTCCCTGATTGCTTCTATTCTCCTTGTATCCCATCTACCTTTACTCTCAGTGTAGCTACAACTAAAAAGTGATCTATCTGTGGCCCCTCTATAAACATGTACATCCTGAAGTCTACTCAACAGTCTTTTATCACCAAACATAATCCAACAAACTACTGTCATTTCACCCCAACATCATATCTTGTATACTTTAATTTACCTCTTTTTCTTAAAAAAATGTATTACCTATAACTAAACCCCTTTCCTATACAAAGTTCAATCAAAGGGCTCCCTTTTATCATTTACACCTGGCCCCCTAAACTTACCTACCACACCCTTTTTTCAAAAAAAAGTTTCTCCTACTTTAGCATTCAGGTCCCCTACCACAATTACTCTCTCATTTGGGTTCAAAGGCTCCTATAACATTCACTTAACATCTCCCAAAATCTCTTCTCCCCTCTGCATTCCTCTCTTCTCCCAGTGCATACACGCTTATTATGACCCACTTTCACATCCAAACCCTTTTTACTTTAATCCACGTAAGTCTGAATTTACACATCAATTCCCTCTTTTCTCCTTCCATAACTGATCCTTCAACATTAACTGCTCCCCCTTTCCCTTTTGCTCTAACTCTCTCAGAACTCCAATTTAATCCCATTTATTTCCCCCCCCCCAAAAAACTCCCCACCCCCTTCAGCTTTGTTTCGCTTAGGGCCAGAACATCCAACTTCTTTCATTCATAAATCAGCAATCATCTCTTTCTTGTCATCCGCACTACATCCACGCACATTCAAGTATCCCAGTTTTATACAGTTTTTTTTCTTCTTCTCTTTTTAGTAAATGTCTACAGGAGAAGGGGTTACTAGCCCATTGCTCCCAGCATTTTAGTCGCCTCATACGACACGCATGGCTACAGAGGAAAGATTCTTTTCCACTTCCCCATGGACAATAGAAGAAATAAAGAAGAACAAGAGCTATTTAGAAAAAGGAGAAAAACCTAGATGTATGTATATATATATGCATGTGCGTGTCTGTGAAGTGTGACCAAAGTGTAAGTAGGAGTAGCAAGATATCCCTGTTATCTAGCGTGTATTTTTATATCACTGCATTATTATTATTATTTTACCATATATACCAACCACTTTGAATAATGAGGTCTTGACAAGAGTCTATGTATCAAACTAGCTGTGCCAGTCACAGCACCTACAAAGGTATTTGACAGAGAGAACCAAAATTTCAAGAAATGTAGAAATAAGCAGTACAACCTCACTTTTTATGCTACATGAAACTATAATATGAAAAAGTTGGAAACTGCACTAAGATAAACTTATATTCAACTTTAAAAAATACTTTGTCCAGGAATGGCATAAATAATGGAGCTGAAAATTAAATAAAAATGGGTGCAGATTTTCTACAGGCAGGGCAAACTGATGAACATTATCACTTGCAAGTTTTGAAGAGAAGCAGGAAAGAAATACCTAATCTCTTCAAGAGTAAATCTAAGAATAGGAGAACGATGGCAGAACTGAAATACAGTGGAACCTCTACTTGCGAGTTTAATCCGTTCCATGACCTTGCTCGCAACTGAATTTGCTCGTTTGCAGAGTCAATTTTCCTCATTTAAATTAACTGAAATGCAATTAATCCGTTCCAGTGGAATTCTGTACTTCAATAATTTTGCTAATATCAACTCTACGGCTTATTTATCTATCTCACTTCATCTAATATGACATATTAAGCAATATAAATAACATACAAACCTGATATATACTCTAAAATGAATAAATTATATCATTCATGTGGTGGTATGGGCGGTGTCGGCGGTGGACGAGTTTGTCTGGAGACTGGGCAAAATACTTCATGAACATTAAAATGGTATAAAATACCGACATTTTATGGCTTATTTATCTATCACAGTTCATCTAATATGACATAACAAACAATATGAATGACATAGAAACATGATATATACAGTGGACCCTCGACCAATGATGGCAGCGTATAATGTTAAATCCGACTAGCAATACATTTTAACGCAAAAATTTTGCCTCAACTAGCGCTAAAAAACTCGACCAACGCGATTCGTTCCGTTCGAGACGCGTCCACTTGTGGCCTGAGCGTGCCTCACTTGTCCTGTGGGTGTCAGTGTTTACAAGCCAGCCAGCCACCTTGGTCCCATCCAAACATACAATTGGAACATTTCATATTATCACAGCGTTTTTAGTGATTGCACCTGCAAAATAAGTCACCATGGGCCCCAAGAAAGCTTCTAGTGCCAACCCTGTGGTAAAAAGGGTGAGAATTAGTACGGAAATTAAGAAAGAATTTGAAGGGTTTGGGGCTAACCCTGAGAAGCCTATGCCAGTTGTGGAATCCATTGTGCCTACTTCAAAAATTAAGGAAATGTGTGCACAGTGGGTTGAAGTGCAAACCTTTATGGATGAGAATCACCCTAACACAGCTATTGCAAGCCATGCTGGTGACTATTACAATGACAATGTTGTGGCCCATTTTAGACATTTTGGACAGATTTGTTGTGCGACAGAGGTCCAGTGACTCTCAAGCTGGTCCTAGTGGCATTAAAAGAAGAAGGGAAGTAACCCCGGAAAAGGACTTGACATCTCAAGTCCTAATGGAAGGGGATTCCCCTTCTAAACACTAACACCATCCACACTCTCCCCTCCTCCCATCCATCAATCATCACCAGATCTTCAATAAAGGTAAGTGTCATGTAATTGTACATGTCTTCTTTAGTTTGTGTGTATTAAAATTAATATTTCATGTGGTAAAAATTTTTTTTTTCAATACTTTGGGGTGTCAGGAATGGATTAATTTGATTTCCATTATTTTTTATGGGGAAAATTAACTCGACTAACGATAATTTCGACTAACGATGAGCTCTCAGGAACGGATTAATATCGTTGGTTGAGGGTCCATTGTACTCTAGAATGAATAAAATATGTCATTCATGTAGTGGTATGGGCGGTGTCGGCGGTGGACGAGAGTTTGTCTGGAGACCGGGCAAAATACTTCATGAATGATTTCGCTAATATCATCTATATGGCTTATTTATATATCACAGTTCATCTAATATGACACAACAATAAAAATAACATAGAAACATGATATATACTCTAGAATGAATAAAATATGTCATTATGTAACAGGTGGAGGCAGCTACAACCGCTCCCTCATTGTTGTAGTAAACACTGCCATCTAGTGATGGCCTTTTGAAGCCATCTATTATAATTGTTATATGTAGTACATTATTATTATATGTGTATTATTATTATTATTATTATTATACATATTATATTACTATTTTTTTTTTTTTTATTATTATCACACTGGCCGATTCCCACCAAGGCAGGGTGGCCCGAAAAAGAAAAACTTTCACCATCATTCACTCCATCACTGTCTTGCCAGAAGGGTGCTTTACACTACAGTTTTTAAACTGCAACATTAACACCCCTCCTTCAGAGTGCAGGCACTGTACTTCCCATCTCCAGGACTCAAGTCCGGCCTGCCGGTTTCCCTGAACCCCTTCATAAATGTTACTTTGCTCACACTCCAACAGCACGTCAAGTATTAAAAACCATTCGTCTCCATTCACTCCTATCAAACACACTCACGCACGCCTGCTGGAAGTCCAAGCCCCTCACACACAAAACCTCCTTTACCCCCTCCCTCCAACCTTTCCTAGGCCGACCCCTACCCCGCCTTCCTTCCACTACAGACTGATACACTCTTGAAGTCATTCTGTTTCGCTCCATTCTCTCTAGATGTCCGAACCACCTCAACAACCCTTCCTGTAATTTTTATTCACACAAAAAATATAAGATTTACTGTTATTCCTTATTGCAATAATTGTATAAATAATGTCAACCCATTCACGACTGCATATTGGAATGAACAGTGACGTCATTTGTTTATTCTGAAATAGCCAAGCAATTGACCATTCGTCCTAGGTTGAGCTCAATTTCAAGGCACTTTTCATCGTGAAAGCAATCAAAATCATATCTATATCTGTAATATATCTTCCATTCTATCAAATGAGACCAAAAAAACGAGAATACAACCATAAAAACCATACAAAATTACCACTAAGGGGTGGCTAATTGCTGAGAAGTGAACTCCATCATTTGTGCTTAGATTTCTTTCATTATTATTATTATTATTATTATTATTATTATTATTATTATTATTATTCTTTCAACAAACCGGCCGTATCCCACTGAGGCAGGGTGGCCCAAAAATAAAAACAAAAGTTTCTCTTTTTTAAATTTAGTAATTTATACAAGAGAAGGGGTTACTAGCCCCTTCCTCCCGGCATTTTATTCGCCTCTTACAACACGCATGGCTTACAGAGGAAGAATTCTGTTCCACTTCCCCATGGAGATAAGAGGAAATAAACAAGAACAAGAACTAGAAAGAAAATAGAAGAAAACCCAGAGGGGTGTATGTATATACTGTATATGCTTGTACATGTACGTGTAGTGTGACCTAAGTGTAAGTAGAAGTATCAAGACGCACCTGAAATCTTGCATGTTTTTGAGACAGAAAAAAGGACACCAGCAATCCTACCATCATGTAAAACAATTATAGGCTTTCGTTTTACACTCACCTGGCAGGACGGTAGTACCTCCCTGGGCGGTTGCTGTCTACCAACCTACTACCTAGGATTATTATTATTATATAAATACACCTACCATCCAACTTACGACCGAGTTCAGTTCCGAGAAACCGGTCGTAAGTCGAAATGGTCGTAAGTCGATCTTTACTACTGAATACAGTGGACCCCCGGTTAACAATATTTTTTCACTCCAGAAGTATGTTCAGGTGCCAGTACTGACCGAATTTGTTCCCATAAGAAATATTGTGAAGTAGATTAGTCCATTTCAGACCCCCAAACATACACGTACAAATGCACTTACATAAATACACTTACATAATTGGTCACATTCGGAGGTAATCGTTATGCGGGGGTCCACTGTATCAACAAAACATTTTTGTAATGACCTTATTTTATTGTTTTATTTTGGTATTTCATGTTTTACTTTACTTTTTATGTTGTTAGTACTGTATTTTATACTGTAAGGTTTAGGATAAACACTGTGTACAACACAAATAGTTGTTTATTTCCCAGAAATTTGGCATAAAAAACACGGTCGTAAGTCGAGTGGTCGTAAGTCGAGCAGGTCGTAAGTCGGATGGTAGGTGTAATTTTTAATTTTTATTCACATAAATATAAGCTTTACTGTTATTCCTTATTGCAATAATTGTATAAATAATGTCAACCCATTCACGACTGCATATTGGAATAGATAGTGCCATCATTTGTTTACTCTGAAACAGCCAAGCAATGGACCATTTCTCCTAGGTTGAGCTCTATTTCAAGGTACTTTTTGTCATGAAAGCAATTAAAATCATATCTATTTCTGTAATACTATATCTTCCATTCTATCAAATGAGACCAAACAAACAAGAATACAATAAAAAACCATTCGAAATTACTGCTAAGGAGTGGCTAATTGCTGAAAAGTGAACTCCATTATTTATGCTTAGGCTTCTTTCATTTTTGGTGTATGTTAAGAAGCATCTTTCCATCATACATTGCCCAAGTTTCAGTAAGATAGTCCAACAAACAAATGAAATACAATTCCCGAGCAAGAGCCCCTCACCAGTGTCAAGGAACCTGCCTTGAGGTCTGCTCGCTTGTGGAAATTTTGCTCGCGTATGAAAGCAAAAAATAGACCCATCGACTGCTCGTATTTGGAAAAACTCGCACATGGACAGGCTCTCAAGTAGAGGTTCCACTGTATACATATTGCTAAAAACAGAATTAAAATGGTTATGCAGTGGCTTGCTTAATTTAAACTTCCCTTTTCTTTAGTACATGTATCTTCCTTCAGATTTTCCAGACTTTCCAAGTCATGGAAGTCCTTAAATTGCTTCAGTTTTGTTGAAATTCATGCTGGGTAGTGTACTGTAATAAATCTAATGTCAAGATGATTCTCAAAAACTTTCTGAAACAATGGGAAAAATTATGCACCCTGGTGTTTGTACTTATTTGCAAATCTGATGAACATCCTGCACTCAATTCTGATACTGCATACATTTTATGTACATGTTGAACCATTTTAGATCATCCCCAACAAACTACTACATTTTTGTCAATATACTATATTCTTAAGATCATTATGATGGGGAAGAGGATTTTACCAATATACAGTAGGGCCCCGCTTAAAGGCGTTTCGCCTTATGGCGTTCCGCTAATACGGCAATTTCAAATTATGACCAAAATTTGCTATACGACAAGTGGTCTTTTATATGTACTCTGATAATTATGCTTATGTGTACCTGTACCTAAATATACTTACACACTGTGCTGGCATGTAGGACACATTAAAATCACTAAGAGTCTCTCTATTCATGACGCCATAATAATAATCTCTCTTGGGCACATTAAATGCCTTATTTTACATTAATAAAGACATTTTCATTAATCCATCTATGATATTTCCTTCAAAATTATATAAGGAACACATTACATAGCATATAAACATTATACATACACCCACAGAATAAATATTGACATAAATATGAGATTTGTTTACAAAGCGACTCTGTAGGAGTGTCGGAAGAATTACGTTTTCTCTAGTCAAGCACTGGGGGATAACTGTAGATAAATATTCCTTTCATATGCCTTCACTCTATATATAGCAATTCACAACCCTTGTGGGTTTAGTGCTTTTTTTATTACGATTATAATAATAATAACTTGCAATAATAATTTGTAATAACTTGTAATAATAATAACTTTTAATAATAATGTAATAATAATAAAAATAATAATAATAATTTGTCAGAGCACCATTCCTTCTAAAAATTACATGAGAATGGAAGTGTTGGTCTTTATTTATTCTACTGTACCACTGTGGAGACAATGTGTACACAATGTAAGGCGTTTGTGTGAATGTTTATGAAATACAACCAGATGCATTGTCTGTTTGTTTACATATTCGGCAGCGGCAGCAGCGACTTCCAAGCTCCGTACTTTTCTCCAACTATCAGAGCTACCAATGCTCCTATGATGACGTAGTTACAAGCAAAACTGCACTACCCAATGTAGCACCCAGAATGACCAAAGATTACCAACAGTGAAACCTACAAATCGAAAATAATAGAGATCAAAGGAAGACTGCCCACAAACCGAAAGCAACACCCCGCTGCCAGCCGAACAACGTAACCCTAAGCTTTGTATAACTACAACTTCTTCTTAACTACAACAATTCCTGTAGTATTATGAGGCGCAATCTAAGAGGAAACAGCACCAAGGCCAGCAAGAAAACACCGAAAAATCAACTATTCAACAAGTGTAGCCAGGAGGACGCCGGCCCAGCAACCACCCCACTCACCACCACTCAAGGCGACACCACAACAATAACAACAAACATGGCTGCCACCAGCCCATCCTCCCCTCTCTTCCCCGGATTCAACCTACCAAGTAGTCTCTCAGGTATGACCAACGATCCAGATACCCTAAAGACATGCATCTCCAACTTAGTTATTGAAAATATGAATCTTCGAGAGACGCTAACAAAACAAGACACCAGGATGACACAACTCGAGAATAAAATCCTCAGTCTTGAACAAAAGTTATCAACACCAGGAATGACTAACTGTGACAAGACCATCCAAACAGTCATAGATAGCCATACCCAACAAATAATATCTCTTAATACAACGGTTGAAGAAGCAGTAAAAGAATGGAAGAACAACTTAGATAACCAGTTCAGTGACTACTTTGCTCTCCAAGAAGATAAAACTGAACAAGATAAACTATCGGACGCAGTAATAGTTAACAGTCCACTTTTTCCCAGTGATATGAACCAAACAAACAGTAAAGAAATTACTCTGCAGATCATAAAGGACCAAACAAGTGTTATTGTACCAGAGTCTGAAATAAAAGAAGCCAGGTTACTAGGATCCCATGGTAGAAAAAGTGTTATGCTTAGATTCCACTCACATGACAGGAAAAAAGACTTAATCATTGCATCTATTAAAGTAAAGAAAGAGGTATACATAAACGAGTGTCTTACCAAAAAACGTCAGAACCTCCTGTATAGTCAGAAAACTTAAGCGGGAGAATAACGACACAATACACCAATGCTTCACACGGGATGGGAAAATTCTTGTTAGGAAAACAAATGTTGGTCAACTGTACACAATCACGATCGAGAATGATCTATCACGGTTTCTCAGGGATACTAATCTTACAGAGAATAACTAAACAATGTCCAACTTAAAAGCCTACGTAGTGTAGTGTATGTTTTGCTCCATTATTGTTCAAATTTCATTGTACAATCTCTTAGTAATTAAATAATCAACTACCTCATTTTGTGATTTTACTAGTAAGCATAAGTCACCTTATGTTATTTTCTAATTTACTATTGTTTGCTTAACATTAGCTGAATTGATACTTTCTCTGTCCATATTACTACCTCATATTTTTTTAAATACTATCAATTGATATTACTTACTAAAATTAATAATTATCATTTTTACTATAATTTCAATTTACTCTTAACATTTTTGACATTTAATAACCATTACTTGTCTAATTACCTTTACCTGTTTTAATACCACATTTACTATCTTAGAGTACTCTTAATTACCTTGTACTACCATATAACCTCTATTATTATTATAATCAAAAAGAAGCGCTAAGCCACAAGGACTATACAGCGCTGCAGGGCAGGAAGGAAGCGAGGGCATCAGGTGGCAAAAGGGAGATGGATGAGTAATAGGTTATGGATGACAGCGGGGTAGTGGATGGTGAAAGGGATAAAGGGCAGCAAGAGACTGAACTAGAAAAGGTTGAGGGGAGTGCGAAAAGTATCATCAGAGTTTGTGGAGTAAATCAGTCGTTGTCAAGAAGTCAATGAGAGAGTCAGGATTAAAGGAGGGTCCATCAGCAAGAAGGGAAGGTAAAGAGAGAGTAGTAGAACGAAGACGACGTTGGAGGTAAATTCTGCGTGCTCGTTGATAGAGAGGGCAGTCTAACAGAATGTGGCTAATCGATACTGGAACTTGACACTGCTCACAGAGAGGAACAGGGTGCCTCTCCATGAGATACCCATGAGTAAGATGAGTGTGGCCAATGCGAAGGCGGGAGAGAGTGGTCTCCCAACCTCGGCACTGATGACAAGAAGACGGCCAGTAACCTATGCTCGGTTTAATAGAATGAAGTTTGTTACCGAGCAGAGTTGACCAACGTTGCTGCCAACGGGTGCGAAGGTGGGTAGCTATTGCAGCAAAATAGTCCAGAAATGGAACACCTCGATAGGAAATTGGTAGGTCATGTACTGCTGACCGCGCAGCAGTGTCTGCCTGTTCATTGCCCTGTACGTCGACATGACCAGGGACCCAACAAAAAACAATATCTTTATGTTTGGTAGAGATACGGCGTAGCCAAAGTTGGATACGGAGAACTAGGGGATGAGATGTATCAAATTTTCGTATAGCCTGTAAAGCACTAAGGGAGTCTGAGACTACTACAAATGATGACACAGGCATAGATGCGATACGAATAAGTGCTGCAAGAATGGCATACAGTTCAGCAGTAAAAAATGCTAGCTGAAGATAGTAAATGCCCCCGCACGACGCTGTCCGGAAACACTGCTGCGAATCCGACGCCGTCTGAAGACTTAGAGCCATCTGTGTACACAGCGGTGGCATGAGAATGGGAGTGGAAGTGATCAAGAAAAAGAGAGCGGGAAGCCACCGTAGGCAGTTGAGCTTTCGAGCAAGGGAGTGAGAAAGAACAGACCCGAACAGCTGGAACTTCCCAGGGGGGTAGGGAAAAGTGAGATGCTACATGAACATATAAAGGTGGTAACTGAAGGGAAGACAAGAGTGAATGTAGGCGAAGAGAAAAGGGACGGAGCAAACAGGGGCGGCGAACGAATAAAGAATGTCTACTAATATCGGTGACCATTCTATAAATGGAAGGATTGTGTAGATCGTGAGAGCGTACATAGTAGCGAAGGCAATGGGCATCACGGCGATCAGACAAGGATGGAACATTCGCTTCTGTATAGAGGCTCTCAACAGGGGAAGAGCGAAAAGCACCAAGGCACAAACGTAATCCTTGGTGATGGATAGAGTTAAGGCTAGAGAAAGTAGCAGGAGAGGCCGCAGAATAAATCTCTAGTATAGCTACCAGTGCAATATTGAATGAAATAAACATTACTTTTTCACTTTTTTTTGTAATCATTATTACTTACTAAAATTTTATTAAACACCATATTTACTACCAGTCAATTTTACTTTTGTACATTAAACATTATTTTATACTTCCCATAACATTTTGTTGCCAAATTTTCAAGTTTGTATATTCAACTCCAACCTTTACATTATCCTTTGTACCTGTGTACCTGTCTACCATCTTACTATCATATTATAACCAAGACATTACCATTGTTATTTTTTACTATTATTCTTTTGGTACTTTAATTGTGAATTTTATTTTGTCAATTTAAATCTAGTTATACTCTTGATCTTGTCAACAACCTATACCAGACTCTAGTGCAATTGCAAGTACCATTTCAATTTGCATTTTTATATTACAAGTTTATATTATAATTCCTACTCTAAGATTGTTTTCATATCTTAGTGACTATATTGTGTGTGCAATTAGTGTATATTTCAATTATATTATTGTTCAAGGCCCTTAACTATCTTTTGCTAACTAGTACCAACTACCTCATATATCTTTTTTTTTTTTTCTACTTTTTTTATTCTTTTGCTACCTTAACTTGTATATTTTATCTTGTCAATTTAAATCTAGTTATACTCTAATTCTTGTAAACAACTTATATAACACCTTAGTGCAATTACAATTGAGAGTCTTGTGCCTTTTTATATTATTAGATTAAACTCAGTTGTACTATAGTCAATACCAAATTCATTATATTAGACCATATTGCAATTACTAGTGAGAGACTGGTGCTATTTTTTAATTTGTATTTTTATATTATTAGATTAAATCTAGTTGTACTATAGCTCATTCTAGCTCAAAACATAGACTCCACAAAAGTCATTATATTAGACCTTAGTGCAATTACAATTGAGAGTCTTGTTCTATTTTAAATTTGTATTTTTATATTACTAGTTTATACCTAGTTATACTTTAGTTCATTCCAGCACAACACATAGACAACATCAACTTCATTATGTGTAGTAGTGACTATACTCTACATGACGAAAATACTCTAGCTATATACTTACCCAAGCTTCCCACCACTACAGATATCAGTACTAGAACTCAACACATAACTCAGGATATAAATAACCATAATTTAAACCTAGAAGATGATTGATCATGTTGACCCTGATCTAAACCTCTATAATCTGACACCCAATCAAAACCTATTGGAAAGTAACTGCCTTTATTACACAGCATCATAAGCCAGCACTATCCTAAACAATGCTAAAAGCCTATCAGTACGTACTTAACTACAACATCAGGTCCTTAAGCAAACACTATGACGACCTCCTGGCACTCCTTGAATCACTAAAGACACCCTTCTCCTGCATTATTCTTACTGAGACCTGGCTTAAGCAGGACACAATAGATATCTACCCTCTACCAGGATACACAGCAATTCACAACTGCAGACCAAACCAAGTTCGGGGTGGTATTGCAATCTATTACTCTAACCAATCATCTTGTATTAGCACCACTTGCTTTAGTGATGAATATGGGGAATACATTTTTGCTAATTTTACTGTAAAAAACCTTAAGACACCTATAACAATCGGTGCCATTTACCGGATACCTCACACAAACATCCCAAATTTCAGTGAGAAATTAAAGTCACTAATAACAAACAGACAAATGAATAAGCACCACCTTCTCTTAGCTGGAGACTTCAACATCAACCTTGGCTTACTAGATGATCAGCCTGTAACTGATTTCATTAACAATATGAACAACACACTTCTCATACCAACAATAACTAAACCAACCAGGCTCACTGAGACAAGTGCAACCATAATAGACCACATATGGACCAATATACTAGCCCCCCTTAAATCAGGGATAATCACAGATAGCACTACAGACCACTACCCTACCTTCCTCCTGACAAACATTAATAAACCACCATAAACCACCACTTGAATACAACAAAGTCTCATTTAGACTCCATGACAAGGCCTCAATAAGGAAGTTCACAACTGACCTAGAGATTGTTGACGGGCCTACAAAATTTCCCTCCAAGGCCAATGGTATTGATGACTGGACAGACATTTTTCTTAACAAATTACTTAGACTATACAACAAACATTGTCCTATAAAAACGAAACAGATCACAAACAAACGGCTTGGTTGCCCATGGCTAACCAGCACCATTCTGAAATCCATTGACAAGAAACACCAATATGAAAAGCAATATAGACAGGGCTTAATACACAAAGATATTCTTAAACACTATTCATCAGTTCTCACTAAAGTAATAAAGAGAGCCAAACAACTATACTACTCCAGTAGATTCACAGACACTAGAGGAGATATAAAAAAGACCTGGAAAACACACACTCAGATTCTAGGGACCCACAAACTGAAAAAAAAAACAAGAATATTGTCCTAACTAAACCTAATGAAACACCACTACATCCCACTGACACAGCTAACAAGATAAACGACTTCTTCTCAACCATAGGATCTAATCTCGCCAATAAAATCCCACATACTAATGCCCATGCCGGGGACTACCTAGATGGGAATTTCCCAAATTCCTTCTATCTTGCACCAACTGAGCCCTCGAAAGTCACCGAGATTATAAAGTCACTTAAAAAAAACTCAGGGAATCTGTCTAATGTCCCACCATTACTGTACAAGCGAGCAGCCCATATCCTTTCGCATGCTATTTCATTACTTTTTAACAAGTCACTAGAAACTAGCACCTTCCCGAAACTACTCAAGATGGCAAGGGTTACACCAATACATAAAGGTGGTGACCCTACAGACTTAAACAACTATAGGCCAATATCAAACTTACCATTGCTATCCAAAATCTTTGAGAAACTTGTGCACAGGAGACTATATTCATTTATAAAAGCACAAAACATACTCAACCCCTGCCAATTTGGATTTAGGAAAAATAAAAGCACTAATGATGCAATCATAAAAATGCTAGATCTGCTTTACACAGCATTGGAAAATAAGGAATATCCACTAGAATTTTATTGACCTAAGAAAAGCTTTTGACACAGTAGACCCCGACATCCTACCCCACAAACTTGACCATTACGGTATAAGAGGCCATGCGCTTGCTTATTTCAAATCTTACCTTACTAATAGGTATCAGTATGTTACCATTAAAGACACAGCATCAACAACACGGCCACTTGATACTGGAGTTCCGCAGGGAAGTGTCCTTGGTCCCCTGCTCTTCCTCATATACATCAATGATCTTCCAAACGTATCCCAACACCTGAAACCCATTCTCTTTGCTGACGACACGACTTATGTCATCTCTCACCCTAATCTTGCCACCCTCAACACCATTGTTAACGAGGAGCTGATCAAAATATCGACTTGGATGACAACCAATAAACTTACGCTTAACACTGACAAAACCTACTATATTATGTTTGGTAGCAGAGCAGGAGATGCACAAATTAACATTAAGATCGACAACACACTAGTTACCAGACATAATGAGGGCAAATTACTAGGCCTATACCTTGACAACAACCTGAATTTCAGCACCCATATCCAACACATAACCAAAAAAGTATCCAAAACAGTTGGGATCCTCTCCAAGATACGATACTACGTGCCGCAAAATGCCCTTCTCACACTATACCACTCACTTATTTATCCATACCTCACCTATGCTATTTGTGCTTGGGGATCAACTGCAGCAACACACCTAAAGCCAATAATAACCCAACAAAAAGCTGCATTAAGAATAATCACTAAATCCCATCCCTGGCAACACACCCCCCCACTCTTCATAGATCTAAACTTACTCCCTGTTCAGTACATCCACACTTACTACTGTGCAATCTACATCCACAGGACCTTAAACTCCAATATCAACCTTGACCTAAAACGCTTTCTTGATAGTTGTGACAGAATCCACAGGCATAACACCAGACACAAACATCTCTACGACATTCCCCATGTCCAACAAACCTTTACAAAAATTCAATGTATGTCAAAGGCCCTAAAATCTGGAACAACCCTACCTGAGAACCTAGAACAGCAGACACATTCATCACCTTCAAAACTACCATTAGAAAACATCTTATCTCCCTGATAAACCCCATCAACTAACTACACGAATACCACCTGGTGGTTCACACTTACACTCACTCACCCATTTGACCATAAACAGAAATATTAATCTCAATCTTAAAATAATGAATCCTATGATACTCCAATACTGAAACTATGTACTGTGCCAAAACAAAAGCATTCACATTGCTAAACTCACAAACTAGTATTTAGTCACTTAGCCATAATACCAACTTACCTCATAATTTGTAATATTTTAAAATAAATAATTAAACTAAGTCTGCCCGAAATGCCTAGCCATGCTAGGTGTTCTAGTGGTACACTCTGTAATCATTATTTAACTACATGTAAACCACACAACAACCAAATTCTGTAAATTCGACATTGTAATCTTTATAGAGAATAAACTTTGAATTTGAATAGTGGGTGGGGTGGCCAGGCTGGCTTCCCTACACTACCCTACCTACCACACCAGTTTCTACAAATAAATACTTTTCATCTTTCACCCTACATTAAGACAACAAATTTTTAAGGTAAGTAATGAGTGTACTGCACATGCATTTTAACACTCTATTTAAGCATCATCATATATCACGTGTGGGTGGGGGTGGCCAGGAGGGCTACCACACCTAACTTCTTATAGTAAATGCTACTCACCTTTTGCCCTACATTAAGACAACGAATATTTTGAGGTAAATAATTTGTGTACTGTGTGTGTATTTTACTTTTTATTGTTTTTTTAATGCCTAAGTTCTATTGTTAACTTAATATATGTTAGTGTAAACTTGTCATCTGGCATTTATATACATTTATAAGTGGAAAAAATGGCGTTCTGCTTTCCGGCAAAGTCTGCTTACTCGTAGTAGCTTGGAACCTAACCTGCTGTGTAAGTGGGGCCCTACTGTATCTGGAGCACATTTTGCTCTATACTTCCTCTCAAGTACTGAGCAATAAGGAATTCAGAATTTTACATAAATATTGCAATTGCTGAACAAAAAACTTTGCCATTATTTTTTTAACCACATCAGCTGTCTTCTGCCAAGGTAGGGTGACCCCCCTAAAAAAAGACATCGTTCATTTAATAGCTGTCTTACCAAAGGTGCGTGAACATCACAATTCACATAATCCTACAAACAGCGACATCCCCTACCCTTCCTAAGATTGAAGGCACTGTACTTCCCACTTCTATGACAAGTCCAGCTAACTGCTTTCCTAGAATCCCTTCATTAACATTACTGTCTTCATACTCCAATAGCATGCCAAACTCTAAAAACTACTCGTCTCTACACACAGTGACTTAACACGCTCACACACATCTGTTGGTTACTCAAGCCTCTACCACTTATAACAACAAAAAGATTTTATGAAATGTCCTAAAAAATACAACAACAAATATAAAAAGTTACAAATATCACCATGAGTGTATTCATTCATTCACACCAAAAAGATTGTTCAAATTATCAATATACCATACAGAGCTTACCAATCTGGGAGAAAGTATTCAATCCAGTCCCAAAACAAGACACTCCAGACTTGCTGTCAATAGCAAATAGGGTGAAGCCATAACCACATGCCAAATCTACAACCTGAAAGATTTTGAGATGCAATTATTATTACTGCATATTTCACACTGTCAAAGACAAATTTAAAAATAAACAGAAATGTCATGAAATTGAGCACATAAAATTTAATTTAGAATACATGTGCAAGCACACATGCACATGCACACCCAAGTGAACATGCACACTTATAAGCGTGCACACAGGATGGGCCAAAAAATTCAGATTCAGGTGAAAATAACAAGAAACATACTCCAGTGAATCAAAGGATATCTTAAGGTCAGGAAGAAATGAGTAACTGTCAGGACTTCAGAATGGGGAAGAGTAACTACCAAGTTCTACAAGGATTGCTATTAGGATGGGGTTGATTTAGATATCTCTCTCTTTGCTGATGATGTAAAACTCATGAGAATATGAACATGAGGATACGGAAAGGCTCCAAAGGGATCTATTCAAATTGCAAGAAAAATCAGATAAGTGGTTGCTTCAATTCAACCCCAGGTAAGTGAATAATTTTAGAAGATGGAGTCAGATTATGTATTGTCTACATACCTAGTGTCAACTTAGTGATTGTTTTGCTAGTATTTTCCAGGAGTAAATTATGACCTTTCTTTCTCATCTGCACCCCAGAGAGTACAGTTTGTGTGTTTACAGTATGTTTGACTAAATTGATGCCTGCATCAAAAGTCTTCTATTAATTTTTTTTTGTCACTGTTGTTGTTTGATAACTTTAATAATTTGTATAGTGAGGTCATGGCTAATTACCTAAGTGGAATTAACTTTGAAAAGAATGTAAAGAATGGAACATTAGCTAGTGATCTGATAAGCTAGCTGGAAGAAAATGGTACCCATCTTAGTGGAAGTCCCTTGACTTATGTCTATTCAGCAAAGAAGAAACAAAATTAATATACGAAAAAATAAATATTAGTTCTTGTATACCTTATGATATTCACCAAATTCAAGCCTGTGTGGATGGTGAACATATGGAAGGTGATGTTGGTTCTTTTTAGGCTCTGGGCGCACAAATGAAGCACGCCCCAAAGCTCCATGGTCTGCAATTCCCCATGTGAAAATCAGAGTATCAGGCCTAGACCTTGCACCCACATATTCAAACTCTGAAAAATATGAGATTATAATCATGCAACAATAATGATAAAATCTAGAGTATGCATTATGCTAAAGAATTATTACTGTGCAATACTATATTATGGTACTGTATATACACAGTATTTTCTTCAATTAATGACTGTAAATTACATATGTAAATGACCAAAAACACTGTCATATATGACTAATGAAAAAACTCATGAACATTCAGCTTCAAAGGAAATCAAATTACAATTTCAATACCTGGTAATTCATCTGAGTGTTGGGGATCTAATGGCTTGCGATATTTAGTTTTCTTTCCCCTTGTAGGTTGTCTAGCACTTGCACAGCCATTGAATACCTGAAAAACTGTTACAAGATGTATACTGTAGTAGTGGGACATACTACACACACAAAACTTACTCTGCCTTATCAGAGGACTTGTGTTACAGAGCAATGAGGAGCCAGGTTTGTTACTGCCCTCCAACACATACCCATGTTTAAGGCCCTAAAACAAATACAGGATGTATGATGACATGTGGGTACAAGCTGATGATTTTATCTAAAAGCTGTAAAAGATATACTGTTTAATTATGATATCGTTTTGGTGGACTTTATAATGAACTACAAATACCTGTGAAGTGCGATTAAACTCACCATGTGGTGGTGATGATTCAAATTCAAATTTTATTCTCTATAAGGATTACAATGCTGAGTTTACAGAATTTGGTTATTGTGTAGTTTACATGTAGTAAAATAATAATTACAGAGTGTACCACTAGAACACCTAGCATGGCTAGGCATTTCGGGCAGACTTAAATTAAATCTTAAGTTTAAAATATTACAAAATTATGAGGTAAGTTGGTATTATGGCTAAGTGACTAAATACTAGTTTGTGAGTTTAGCAATGTGAATGCTTTTGTTTTGGCACTATACATAGTTTCAGTATTGGAGTATCACAGGCCAACTTATGACTAGTTAAGATTCATTATTTTGAGAATGAGATTGATATTTCTGTTTATGGTCAAATGGGTGAGTGAGTGTAAGTGTTAACCACCAGGTGGTATTCGTGTAATTAGTTGACAGGGTGTATCAGGGAGATAAGATGTTTTCTGATGGTAGTTTTGAAGGTGATGAATGTGTCTGCATTTTTAGAATTTTCAGGTAGGGTGCTCCAGATTTTAGGGCCTTTGACATGCATTGAATTTTTGTAAAGGTTTAGTCGGACACGGGGAATGTCAGAGATGTTTGTGTCTGGTGTTGTGCCTGTGGGTTCTGTCACAACTATCAAGAAAGCATTTTAGGTCAAGGTTAATATTGGAATTTAAGGTCCTGTAGATGTAGATTGCACAGTAGTAAGTGTGGATGTACTGAACAGGGAGTAAGTTTAGATCTATGAAGAGTGGGGGGGGGGGTGTTGCCAGGGATGGGATTTAGTGATTATTCTTACTGCGGCTTTTTGTTGGGTTATTATTGGCTTTAGGTGTGTTGCTGCAGTTGAACCCCAAGCACAGATAGCATAGGTGAGGTATGGATATATAAGTGAATGGTATACAGTGGACCCCCAGTTAACGATATTTTTTCACTCCAGAAGTATGTTCAGGTGCCAGTACTGACCGAATTTGTTCCCATAAGAAATATTGTGAAGTAGATTAGTCCATTTCAGACCCCCAAACATACACGTACAAACGCACTTACATAAATACACTTACATAATTGGTCGCATTCGGAGGTAATCGTTATGCGGGGGTCCACTGTAGTGTGAGAAGGGCAGTTTGCGGCACGTAGTATCGTATCTTGGAGAGGATCCCAACCGTTTTGGATACTTTTTTGGTTATGTGTTGGATATGGGTGCTGAAGTTCAGGTTGTTGTCGAGGCATAGGCCTAGGAATTTGCCCTCATTATGCCTGGCAATTAGAGTGTTGTCGATCTTAATGTTAATTTGCGCATCTCCTGCTCTGCTACCAAACATTATGTAGTAGGTTTTGTCAGTGCTAAGCGTAAGTTTATTGGCTGTCATCCAAGTCGATACTTTGATCAGCTCCTCATTAACAATGGTGACTTAAGAAATCGTAATGACACGATTGCAAATAAACCATACCCCCGGCCGGGATTGAACCCGCGGTCATAGAGTCTCAAAACTCCAGCCCGTCGCGCTAGCCACTAGACCAGCCAGCCACAATAAGATTCATCCAACTAGGTATATTTCTACACCATAGGAAAGTTAGCACAGGCACCTCTGTGACCACAAATGCAAGTTTTTACAGACGAATCTCCAGCTAGCGTGGCCGTGGCGAATCTAGCTCAAGTCCCTTCACTTTTCATTTGTTTGGGCACAGAGGTGCCTGTGCTAACTTTCCTATGGTGTAGAAATATACCTAGTTGGATGAATCTTATTGTGGCTGGCTGGTCTAGTGGCTAGCGCGACGGGCTGGAGTTTTGAGACTCTATGACCGCGGGGTTTAATCCCGGCCGGGGGTATGGTTTATTTGCAATCGTGTCATTACGATTTCTTAAGTCATGTTTTACGGCAGTGAAGGACTTGAGCTAGAGTTCGCCACGGCCACGCTAGCTGGGATTCGTCTGTAAAAACTTGCATTTGTGGTCACAGAGGTGCCTGTGCTAACTTTCCTATGGTGTAGAAATATACCTAGTTGGATGAATCTTATTGTGGCTGGCTGGTCTAGTGGCTAGCGCGACGGGCTGGAGTTTTGAGACTCTATGACCGCGGGTTCAATCCCGGCCGGGGGTATGGTTTATTTGCAATCGTGTCATTACGATTTCTTAAGTCATGTTGACGGCAGTGAAGGGACTTGAGCTAGAGTTTGCCACGGCCACGCTAGCTGGAAATTCGCCTGTAAAAACTTGCATTTGTGGTCACAGAGGTGCCTGTGCTAACTTTCCTATGGTGTAGAAATATACCTAGTTGGATGAATCTTATTGTGGCTGGCTGGTCTAGTGGCTAGCGCGACGGGCTGGAGTTTTGAGACTCTATGACCGCGGGTTCAATCCCGGCCGGGGGTATGGTTTATTTGCAATCGTGTCATTACGATTTCTTAAGTCATGTTGACGGCAGTGAAGGGACTTGAGCTAGAGTTCGCCACGGCCACGCTAGCTGGAGATTCGTCTGTAAAAACTTGCATTTGTGGTCACAGAGGTGCCTGTGCTAACTTTCCTATGGTGTAGAAATATACCTAGTTGGATGAATCTTATTGTGGTTGGCTGGTCTAGTGGCTAGCGCGACGGGCTGGAGTTTTGAGACTCTATGACCGCGGGTTCAATCCCGGCCGGGGGTATGGTTTATTAACAATGGTGTTGAGGGTGGCAAGATTAGGGTGAGAGATGACATAAATCGTGTCGTCAGCAAAGAGAATGGGGTTCAGGTGTTGAGATACGTTTGGAAGATCATTGATGTATATGAGGAAGAGCAGGGGACCAAGGACACTTCCCTGCAGAACTCCAGTATCAAGTGGCTGTGTTGTTGATGCTGTCTTTAATGGTGACATACTGATACCTATTAGTAAGGTAAGATTTGAAATATGCAAGCGCATGGCCTCTTATACCATAATGGTCAAGTTTGTGAGTAGGATGCCGTGGTCTACTGCGTCAAAAGCTTTTCTTATGTCAATAAAAATTCCAGTGGATATTCCTTATTTTCCAATGCTGTGTAAAGCAGATCTAGCATTTTTATGATTGCATCGTTAGTGCTTTTATTTTTCCTAAATCCAAATTGGCAGGGGTTGAGTATGTTTTGTGCCGTTATAAATGAATATAGTCTCCTGTGCACGAGTTTCTCAAAGATTTTGGATAGCAATGGTAAGTTTGATATTGGCCTATAGTTGTTTAAATCTGTAGGGTCACCACCTTTATGTATTACAACTTAACACCCTGCCTAACAGGCCAGGGTATATTAGGTATTATAACAGGAGTTTTGTGTGTCATGGTGGTGTCCGGGGGATTTTATAGTACACTACTGAAGTCCTTACAAAAATGGTAGACGTTGAGTAACTCAGGAATTAAGCCCTAGAATTACCCACATGTGACACACGATACAAATACACTCGCCTATGGCACAGTATTATAGCCCCCAGCATGATTGAGAGGTGCCAGTTCACAATTACGGTATGTACTAATGTTCTGTGCACAGATACTGCATATTAATCCATAATGCAAGTGTCAGTAACTTCATTCATCCACTGTATTAGTTTTCACAATACAGTAAATCAAAATATAATAAAATCTAAAGATTTGATTTTAGCATAAATTTAAGAGCTGATAGGCTCTCCTGGCTAACCTCATAATGGGTATAAATTTTGTTAGTCACGTATGCAGCATACTACATGCTAAAGTCACGTAGCCATACTCATACCTGTTTACCATGTATTAAACTGAATATTTTGATTAATTTATATAAAATTCTGGTCTGGAAAATTGAACACTTTCCATAATAGTATTAATAAAAAAGTATTTCATGATATATATATACATGTATATATATATATGTATATGCAGTACAAGCCACAAACTCAGTGCACTGTTTACCTCGCTGTGGGAGCAGTTCTCTCGTGCTTTGCTTACAATTTTGACAGTCATTTGGCCAAATTTCAGTTTTCTAAGAATGGGTCCTAAGAAAGTAATTGTAAAGGACAGTGCTGAAAAGAAAAAGAGAATGATTTCCATGGAATTAACCCTTAAACTGTGCAAACATAGATCTACATTTTTTTACATTGTTTCTTATGGGAAAATTGTTTCTTATGGAGAAAATCAAGGTCAGAGCACTAAGCGCGCAGACACAGATCTACGTTTGAACAGTTTAAGGGTTAAAGCATGAAATCATAAACAAGCAAGGTTTCCAGGTTTTGCGTTGAGGGGGAAGGGGGGTGGGAGGTGGCTCGTAAATCGCCTGTCTGTGATTGTTTGCATATATGTGGTTGTGTGTGTGTGTGATGTTGTGTTGTGTGTGTGTGTGTGTGTGTGTGTGTATATATATATATATATGCAATAAGATCACAGTAAACAGTGATTTCAAAATATGCAAAACAACCACTCTGAAAGAATAGAGAAATTCCAAGTGCTTTCGTGACTACTCACATTATTCAAGGAAACTATGATAATGTGAGTATCACGAAAGCGCTTGGAAATTCTCTATTCTTTCAGAGGTTGTTTTTGCATGCATGCATGCATGCATATATAATATATATATATATATATATTATATATATATATTATATATATATATATATATATTATAATATATATATATATAATATATATATATATTTTATTATTTTTTTATTTAATCAACACTGGCCGATTCCCACCAAGGCAGGGTGGCCCAAAAAAGAAAAACTTTCACCATCATTCACTCCATCACTGTCTTGCCAGAAGGGTGCTTTACACTACAGTTTTAAACTGCAACATTAACACCCCTCCTTCAGAGTGCAGGCACTGTACTTCCCATCTCCAGGACTCAAGTCCGGCCTGCGTTTCCCTGAACCCCTTCATAAATGTTACTTTGCTCACACTCCAACAGCAAGTCAAGTATTAAAACCATTTGTCTCCATTCACTCCTATCAAACACGCTCACGCATGCCTGCTGGAAGTCCAAGCCCCTCGCACACAAAACCTCCTTTACCCCCTCTCCAACCTTTCCTAGGCCGACCCCTACCCCGCCTTCCTTCCACTACAGACTGATACACTCTTGAAGTCATTCTGTTTCGCTCCATTCTCTCTACATGTCCGAACCACCTCAACAACCCTTCCTCAGCCCTCTGACAACAGTTTTGGTAATCCCGCACCTCCTCCTAACTTCCAAACTACGAATTCTCTGCATTATATTCACACCACACTTGCTCTCAGACATGACATCTCCACTGCCTCCAGCCTTCTCCTCGCTGCAACATTCATCACCCATGCCTCACACCCATATAAGAGCGTTGGTAAAACTATACTCTCATACATTCCCCCTCTTTGCCTCCAAGGACAAAGTCCTTTGTCTCCACAGACTCCTAAGTGCACCACTCACTCTTTTCCCCTCATCAATTCTATGATTCACCTCATCTTTCACAGACCCATCCGCTGACACGTCCACTCCCAAATATCTGAATCATTCACCTCCTCCATACTCTCTCCCCTCCAATCTGATATCCAATCTTTCATCACCTAATCTTTTTGTTATCCTCATAACCTTACTCTTTCCTGTATTCACCTTTAATTTTCTTCTTTTGCACACCCTACCAAATTCATCCACCAATCTCTGCAACTTCTCTTCAGAATCTCCCAAGAGCACAGTGTCATCAGCAAAGAGCAGCTGTGACAACTCCCACTTTGTGTGTGATTCTTATCTTTTAACTCCACGCCTCTTTCCAAGACCCTCGCATTTACTTCTCTTACAACCCCATCTATAAATATATTAAACAACCACAGTGACATCACACATCCTTGTCTAAGGCCTACTTTTACTGGGAAATAATTTCCCTCTTTCCTACATTACTCTAACTTGAGCCTCACTATCCTCGTAAAAACTCTTCACTGCTTTCAGTTACCTACCTCCTACACCATACACTTGCAACATCTGCCACATTGCCCCCCTATCCACCCTGTCATACGCCTTTTCCAAATCCATAAATGCCACAAAGACCTCTTTAGCCTTATCTAAATACTGTTCACTTATATGTTTCACTGTAAAACACCTGGTCCACACACCCCCTACCTTTCCTAAAGCCTCCTTGTTCATCTGCTATCCTATTCTCCGTCTTACTCTTAATTCTTTCAATAATAACTCTACCATACACTTTACCAGGTATACCAGCAGACTTATCCCCCTATAATTTTTGCACTCTCTTTATCCCCTTTGCCTTTATACAAAGGAACTATGCATTATCTCTGCCAATCCCTAGGTACCTTACCCTCTTCCATACATTTATTAAATAATTGCACCAACCACTCCAAAACTATATCCCCACCTGCTTTAACATTTCTATCTTTATCCCATCAATCCCGGCTGCCTTACCCCCTTTCATTTTACCTACTGCCTCACGAACTTCCCCCACACTCACAACTGGCTCTTCCTCACTCCTACAAGATGTTATTCCTCCTTGTCCTATACACAAAATCACAGCTTCCCTATCTTCATCAACATTTAACAATCCTCAAAATATTCCCTCCATCTTCCCAATACCCTAACTCTCCATTAATAACTCTCCTCTCCTATTTTTAACTGACAAATCCATTTGTTCTCTAGCTTTCTTAACTTGTTAATCTCACTCCAAAACTTTTTCTTATTTTCAACAAAATTTGTTGATAACATCTCACCCACACTCGCTCATTTGCTGTCTTTTTACATTGCTTCACCACTCTCCCTTTAACCTCTCTCTTTTTCTCCATATACTCTTCCCTCGTTGCATCACTTCTACTTTGTAAAAAAATTCTCATATTCTAACTTTTTTCTCCCTTACTACTCTCTTTACATCATCATTCCACCAATCGCTCCTCTTCCCTCCTCACCCACCTTCCTGTAACCACAAACTTCTGCTGAACACTCCAACCTACATTTTTAAACCTACCCCATACCTCTCGACCCCATTGCCTATGCTCTCATTAGCCCATCTATCCTCCAATAGCTGTTTATATCTTACCCTAACTGCCTCCTCTTTTAGTTTATAAACCTTCACCTCTCTCTTCCCTGATGCTTCTATTCTCCTTGTATCCCATCTACCTTTTACTCTCAGTGTAGCTACAACTAAAAAGTGATCTTATATATCTGTGGCCCCTCTATAAACATGTACATCCTGAAGTCTACTCAACAGTCTTTTATCTACCAATACATAATCCAACAAACTACTGTCATTTCGCCCTACATCATATCTTGTATACTTATTTATCCTCTTTTTCTTAAAATATGTATAAAAATTTAAACAAATATATATGAGATGTTTACCAAACGGTTTGTAGAAGTGTCGGAAGAATTACGTTTTCTCTAGCCCGTCACCTGTTACTAGGGATAACTGTAGAAAAATATTCCTTTTGTATGCCTTCACTTTATAGCTATAATTCTGTACTAACTTGTACACAGTGTAAGAGTATTTGTTTCGTGATTTAATTATTATAATAATAATAAAAATATTATAAGGTAAAAGTTTCACAAACTCTTACAAATGTACATGAATGAACTAAAACGGGAAACACGTATTAAACCGTCTATTTTGCCTGACCGAGTGATCGTCCACAACCTGTTCAGTTTGTTTACGCTTCCCGAGCTCGGTGTATCATTAAATGTTGTATATTACGTTTAATATACACATTTTCATTAATCCATCCGTGATATTTTTTTTCAAAATTATATAATAAACGATACATAACATAAATACATAACAACATATGTGTAGAGAACCTAGGATAACCCAAAAAAGTCAGAGTGACTTACTTCCATTTCCTTCACTCAGAGCATCATTTCTTCTCAAAATGATGTTACATGGAAAAGGGAGTGTTCTTCTTTATTTATTCTACCGTATCAATGTAGAGACAACCTGTACACAATGTAAAATTGTACACAAACCAGACGTGTACACTGTTTACAAAACTTACCTCGCCTGGTTTGTTTACATAACCTCTGCGCCTGTCCTCCTCTCATGCACTCATTCTTTCTCTCTGGAATGGTAGCCTGGCTGACTACCATACATACCACACTTGATTTTTTACAATAAATACTACTCATCTCACCCTATATTTTAAAAGGGAAGTAATGAGTGAACTGTATATACATTTTATCGCTCTGGATGCTTAAATATCATAGAAAAATAGTATGTGTGGGTGGGTTGGCCGGTATGGTAGCCTGGCTGACTACCATACATACCACACTTGATATTTACAATAAATAAATACTCCCTCTCACCCATATTTTAAGGTAAGTAATGATTTAACGTATATACATTTTAATCGCTCTGGATGCTTAAATATCATAGAATAGTAAAGTGTGGGTGGGGTGGCCTGGTATGGTAGCCTGGCTGACTACCATACATAAACCCCACTGATTTTTTACAATAAATACAAATTGTCTCACCCTAGATTAAGACTATAAATATTTTAAGGTAAGTAATGAGTGCACTATGTGTGTATTTTTACTTTTTTATTGTTTTTTGATGCCTGGTTCTATTGCTAACATAATATATGTTAGTGTAAACTTGTTATCTATGTTTGTAAGCATTTGTAAGTGGAAAAAAAGGGTGTTCCACTTTACGGCGGTAGCCTTGAACCTAACCCGCCGTATAAGTGGGGCCCTCCTGTATATGTATGTATATACAGCCGGGCCCCGCTTTATGGCATTTCACTTTACGGCGTTCCGCTAATACGGTCATTTCAAATTTGACCAAAACTCGCTATAACGGCTCCCCCACCTGACTTTCTAATAGGGTACCGCCCCACCCTGTTTGTTTACATTCTCCGTGAGCTCAGAAAAGCCTTACGTCCCTCCATTTTGTCTGGAAACTCCAAAATTTCAAATGCTTTTAAAAGTTATTTCATATTTTTTTAATATACTCTGTTTATTATATTATTTATACCTGTACCTAAATAAAATTAATACTGTGCTGGCATCAGGTACACTTAAAATCAGTAAGAGTGTCTTATGCTCCAGACGTCAAATTATTTAATAATAATAATAATCGAGTCTCTTTTAAATGTCATATATTACGTTAATATACACATTTTCATTAATCCATCCATGATATTTTTTTTTAAATTATATAATAAACACGATGCATAACATAAAAAGATGATAAATACACCCCACAATAGAATAAATAAACATAAATATGAGATGTGGTAGCCAGATAACTTGTACAAGTGACAGCAAAAAAACATTTTCTCTAATCTAACATAAGAGAAAATGTGTTACTGGGGTAACTGTAGAAAATTATTCCTTTCGTATGTATGTAAGGTTATTCAGG
Source organism: Cherax quadricarinatus (assembly GCF_026875155.1). Classification (NCBI taxonomy): domain Eukaryota; kingdom Metazoa; phylum Arthropoda; class Malacostraca; order Decapoda; family Parastacidae; genus Cherax; species Cherax quadricarinatus. The sequence goes on along the minus strand of NC_069409.1, from coordinate 58,616,824 downwards.
TATACACAAATACAGTTACATAGAGTATCATACATAACTTTATGTGTAGAGACCTAGGATAACCCAAAAAAGTCAGAGTGACTTTTTTTCCATTGCCTTCACTCAGAGCATCATTTCTTCTCAAAATGATGTTACATGAGAATGGGAGTTTTTCTTCTTTATTTATTCTACCGTATCAATGTAGAGACAACCTGTACACAATGTAATTGTACACAAACCAGACGTGTACACTTTTTTTACAAAACTTACCTTCGCCTGGTTTGTTTACATAACTCTGCGCCTGTCCCCCTCTCATGCACTCATTCTTTCTCTCTCTCATTTATACGTTTATCTCATTTACTTACTCCTGACCCTACATTAAGACTATAAATATTTTAAAGGTAATAATGAGTGAACTGTATATACATTTTATCGCTCTGGGATGCTTAAATATCATAGAATAGTATGTGTGGGTGGGGTGGCCTGGTATGGTAGCCCGGCTGACTACCATACATACCGCACTTGATTTCTTACAATAAATACTACTCATCTCACCCTATATTTTAAGGTAAGTAATGAGTGAACTGTATATACATTTTATCACTCTGGGATGCTTAAATATCATAGAATAGTATGTGTGGGTGGGGTGGCCTGGTAAGGTAGCCTGGCTGACTACCATACATACCACACTTGATTTCTTACAATAAATACTACTTGTCTCACCCTAGATTAAGACTATAAATATTTTAAGATAAGTAATGAGTGCACTATGTGTGTATTGTACTTTTTTATTGTTTTTTGATGCCTGGTTCTATTGCTAACTTAATATATGTTAGTGTAAACTTGTTATCTAGTGTTTGTATGCATTTATGTGGAAAAAAAGGGTGTTCCACTTTACGGCGGTTTCCGCTTTATCGGCGGTAGCCTGGAACCTAACTTGCTGTATAAGTGGGGCCCTACTGTATATACAGTGGAACCTCTACTTGTGAGTTTAATTCCGTTCCAAGACCTTGCTCGCAACTGGATTTGCTCGTTTGCAGAGTTAATTTTCCTCATTTAAATAAATTGAAATGCAATTAATCCATTCCAGTGGAATTCTGTACTTCAATAATTTAGCTAATATCAACTCTATGGCTTATATATCTGTCACACTACATCTAATATGACATAATAAACAATATAAATAACACAGAAACCTGATATATACTCTAAAATGAATAAAATGTACAGTAGCCTGTCATTTAGCATGAGTTTGATTGACTGATTTACTGACTGGATGACTGACTTACTGAATGACTTGAATGGCTTACTGAATCACCTGACTGACTTACTGAATCACTTGACTGACTTACTGAATCACTTGACTGACTTACTGAATCACTTGATTGACTTACTGAATGACTTGACTGACTTACTGAATGACTTGACTGACTTACTGAATGACTTGAGACTTACTGAATCACTTGACTGACTTAGTGAACCACTTGACTGACTTAGTAAATCACTTGACTGACTTACTGAATCACTTGATTCAATGACTTAAAGTTAGACACTCCAGTACAACCATCAACTTCAGTACCAGAACCTCTACCATCCACCTCAGCCCAGTAGGGCCACAACATAACTCTCCACTCTCTTCACAATCATCCACAAACACCAGCACCCACAATTTAAGGTAAGAAATACTATTATTTCTGTTACATTTGTTTACTCTGAAACATAGCCAAGCAATGGACCATTTCTCCTACATTGAGCTGAATTTCAAGGTACCTTTCATCATGAAAGCAATCAAAAAATACCTATTTCTGTAACATATCTTCCATTCTATCAAATGAGATAAAAAAAGAAACGAGAATACAACCATAAAAACCATACAAAAATACCACTAAGGGGTGGCTAATTGCTGAGAAGTGAACTCCATTATTTATGCTTAGATTTCTTTCATTTTTGTTGTACTTTAAGAAGTATCTTTCCATCATACATTGCCCAAGTTTCAATAAGATAGTCCAACAAACAAATGACATACAATTCCCGAGAGCAAGAGCCCCTCACCAGTGTTAAGGAACCTGCCTTGAGGTCTGCTCGCTTATGGAAATTTTGCTCGCCTATGGAAGCAAAAAATCGACCCATCGACTGCTCGTATTTGGAAAAACTCGCACGTGGACACGCTCGCAAGCAGAGGTTCCACTGTATATACATACACCTGCCATCCGACTTACGACCGAGTTCCGTTCCGAGAAACCAGTCGTAAGTCGAAATGGACGTATGTCGAACTTTACTACTGAATATCAACATCACATTTTTGTAATGACTATTTTATTGTTTTATTTTGGTATTTCATGTTTTACTTTACTTTTTATGCTGTTAGTACTGCATTTTATACTGTAAGGTTTAGGATAAACACTGTGTACAGCAAATAGTTGTTTATTTCCCAGAAATTTGGCATAAAAAACACGGTCGTAAGTCGAGTAGGTCGTAAGTCGGATGGTAGGTGTGTGTGTATGCATATATATATATATATATATATATATATATATATATATATATTTTATACATATATATATATATATATATATATTATATATATATATATATATATATATATATATACAGTGGACCCCCGCATAACGATGGCATCACATAGCGATTATTTCGCATACCGCTTACTTTAATTGCAAAAATTTTGCCTCACATACCGCTTAAAAACCCGCTTACCGATTTTCGTCCCAGACGCGTCCAATGTGCGGCCTGAGCCACGCTCACATGTTCCGCGGTGGCATTGTTTACCAGCAGCCTCCGCGGTAACATCCAAGCATTACAATCGGAATATTTCGTATTATTACAGTGTTTTCGGTGCTTTTTCTGGAAAATAAGTGACCATGGGCCCCAAGAAAGCTTCTAGTGCCAACCCTACAGCAATACCTGGAGAGAGAGATAAGGGTGAGAATTACAATAGAGATGAAGAAAAAGATCATTGATAAGTATGAAAGTGGAGTGCATGTCTCCGAGCTGGCCAGGTTGTATAATAAACCCCAATCAACCATCGCTACTATTGGTGGTACAGCTGCTGCTGCTGCTGCACTGTCAGCTGCTGCTGCTGCTGCTGCACTGTCAGCTGCTGCTGCTGCTGTAGCACCGTTGTTGGTGTGGCTTATTGAGAATACCAAGAAACAATTAACCCCAGAGGATTTGCCACCCAGGATAACCCAAAAAAGTCAGTGTCATCGAAGACTGTCTAACTTATTTCCATTGGGTCCTTAATCTTGTCTCCCAGGATGCAACCCACACAAGTCGACTAACACCCAGGTGAACAGGGAAAAATGCCTGGAACTAGTGCTCATATTGGTGAATTTAAAGCCACCAAAGGTTGGTTTGAGAGATTTAAGAATCGTAGTGGCATACACAGTGTGATAAGGCCCGTTCTGGAAGAAAATGCCAAACAGGACCTACAGTACTCAGGAGGAAAAGGCACTCCCAGACACAGTGTCTCATCAGTCATTGCTGCATCTTCAATAAAGGTAAGTGTCATTATTTCATTTAGTAGACTAGTACATGCACAATATATACTGTGCATGTACTACTCTACTATTTGCATGTATCCTTCTCTTTGTGTGTGGGAAAATGTATATTTCATGTGGTAAAAATTTTTTTTTTCATACTTTTGGGTGTCTTGCACGGATTAATTTTATTTCCATTATTTCTTATGGGGAAAATTCATTCACATAACGATTATTTCGCATAACAATTACCCCTCTTGCACGGATTAAAATCGTTAACCGGGGGTCCACTGTATATGCATATATATATATATATATATATATATATATATATATATATATAATATATATATATATATATATATATATTATATATATATATATATAATATATATACACACACACACACACACACCTAAAGTGAACATAAACCAAATAACTGCTGCAAAATATGGGTGCCTAGCAAACCTCAGAACAGCATTCCGACATCTTAATAAGGAATTGTTCAGGACTCTGTACACCGTGTACGTTAAGCCCATATTGGAGTATGCAGCACGAGTTTGGAACCCACACCTAGCCAAGCACATAAAGAAACTAGAGAAAGTGCAAAGGTTTGCAACAAGACTAGTCCCAGAGCTATGGGGTATGCCCTATGAGAAGAGGTTAAGGGAAATCGACCTGACGACACTGGAGGACAAGAGAGATAGGGGGACATGATAATGACATACAAAATACTGAGAGGAATTGACAAGGTGGATAAAGACAAGATGTTCCAGAGATGGGACACAGCAACAAGGGGACACAGATGGATCAGAGGGATGTTAGGAAGTATTTCTTCAGCCACAGAGTAGTCAGGAAGTGGAATAGTTTGGGAAGTGATGCAGTGGAGGCAGGATCCATACATAGCTTTAAGCAGAGGTATGATAAAGCACATGGTTCAGGGAGAGTGACCTAGTAGCGACCAGTGAAGAGGCGGGGCCAGGAGCTAGGAGTCAACCCCTGCAACCTCAACTAGGCGAGTACAACTAGGTGAGTACACACAGTGGAACCTTGACTTACAAGTGTCCCAACGTACTGAGTTTTTTGAGATATGAGCCGTCCCTGGGTCGATTTTTGCTTTGAGTTACGAGCCAGCTCCTCCCCTTCCCCCTCATCCCAAAACATGGACACCTCGCTTGTTTATCTATGATTTCATGCTTTAACCCTTAAACTGTCCAAATGCAGATCTACGTTTGGGCGCGTAGCACTCCAACCTTTATTTTCTCCAAAAGAAACAATGTAAAAAAAATGTACAGTGGTCCCCGACATTCGATGGCATCGACATTCGATAAATCCGACATTCGATGCATTTTAACGCAAAAATTTCGCCTCGACATTCAATTGAAAACCCAACATTCGATATGATTCGTATGAGACGTGTCCACGTGTGGCCTGAACTGCCCCGTGTGTGCCAGTGTTTACAAGCCAGCCAGTGTGTGCGCATCTAAGGATACATTCGGTACATTCCATATTATCACTGTTTTTGGTGCTTGTTTCTGCAAAATAAGTCACCATGGGCCCCAAGAAAGCTTCTAGTGCCAACCCTGTGGTAAAAAGGGTGAGAATTAGTATGGAAATTAAGAAAGATTTTGAAGGGTTTGGGGCTAACCCTGAGAAGCCTATGCCAGTTGTGGACTCCATTGTGCCTACTTCAAAAATTAAGGAAATGGGTGCAAAGTGGGTTGAACTGCAAACCTTTATGGAAGAAAATCACCCTAACACAGCTATTGCAAGCCGTGCTGGTGACTATTACAATGACAATGTTATGGCCCATTTTAGACAAATCTTAAAGGAATGGCGACAGAGGTCCAGTGACTCTCAAGCTGGTCCTAGTAGCATTAAAAGAAGAAGGGAAGTAACCCCGGAAAAGGACTTGCTACCTCAAGTCCTAATGGAAGGGGATTCCCCTTCTAAACAGTAACAACTTCGACACTCTCCCCTACTCCCATCCCATTAATCATCACCAGATCTTCATTAAAGGTAAGTGTCAATTATTTTATTGTAATTATTCTATTGTTATTGTTGTTATTGTAATTATTCTATTGCATTAAACTTAATATTTCATGTGGTAAAATTTTTTTTTTCATACTTTTGGGTGTCTTGCACGGATTAATTTGATTTCCATTATTTCTTATGGGGAAAATTAATTCGACTTTCGATATTTTCAACATTTGATAGCTCTCAGGAACGGATTAGTATCGAATGTCGAGGGTCCACTGTATATCTACGTTTGGACAGTTTAATGGTTAATTCCATGGAAATCATTCTCTTTTTCTTCTTAGCACTATCCTTTACACTTACTTTCTTAGGACCCATGCTTAGAAAAACGAAATTTGGCCAAATGACTGTCAAAAATGTAAGCAAAGCACGAGAGAACTGCCACCATAGCAAGGTAAACAGTGCACCGAGTTTGCGGCGTTCATTATTATTATTATTATTATTATTATTAGTGTTATTATTATCATTAATATAGGTAACCAGAGCACAGGCTCTATTCCCTAGATCAAGAGCCCCTCACCAGCATCAAGTTTCCTTGATGCTGGTGAGGGGCTCTTGATCTAGGGGATTGGATCTGTGCTCCAGTTCCCTAACTTAATAATAACAATAATAATACAGTAATAATAATAATATAATCATAATATAATAATGATATTATTATAATAACGATAGAGCTTCAGTTTCCTAAATTAATAATAATAATACATAATACGTATGTAATAATAACTCAGAATGCTGCCGCTAGTTGGCACAGCTGATGGCAAAACATCTGGTAAGCAGTACATGTTTACATCGCTGTGGGAGCAGTTCTCTCGTGCTTGTTTGCATTTTTTTTTTTTTTTTTAGCCATTTGGCCAAATTTCTTTTTTCTAACCATGGGTCCTAAGAAAATAAGTGCAAAGGACAGTGCTGAGAAGAAAAAGACGATTTCCATGGACTTTAACCAGGCAATACATCATACGCCACACCCTCAACATCCCTCCACTCTCAAACTTCCCCACTCTCAAACTTCCCCACTCTCAAACTCCCCCACTCTCAAACTCCCCCACTCTCAAACTCCCCCACTCTCAAACTCCCCCACTCTCAAACTCCCCCACTCTCAAACTCCCCCACTCTCAAACTCCCCCTACTCTCAAACTCCCCTACTCTCAAACTCCCCTACTCTCAAACTCCCCTACTCTCAAACTCCCCTACTCTCAAAGTCCCCTACTCTCAAAGTCCCCTACTCTCAAAGTCCCCTACTCTCAAACTCCCCCATCCTCAACCTCCCCCACCATCTCTGCTCCAAGTGTGTAAGTACATATACACTTTATATAAACAGTTTTTATACGATATTTCTTATTTATAAATACATCTACCATCCGACTTACGACCTGCTCGACATACGACCATTCGACTTACGACCTTGTTTTCTATGCCAAATTTCTGGGAAATAAACAACTGTTTGTGTTGTACACAGTATTTATCCTAAACCTTACAGTATAAAATACAGTACTACTAACAGCATAAAAAGTAAAGTAAATAATGAAATATCAAAATAAAACAAAAAAATAAAGTCATTACAAAAATGCGATGTTGATATTTAGTAGTAAGGTTCAGCTTACGTCCATTTCGACTTACGACCGGTTTCTCGGAATCGAACTTGGTCATAAGTCAGATGGTACCTGTACATTGTTTCATTGTTTTCCTTAGAAAACTAGTGATCTACTGCAGTTAGCCTCAAAAATACTCTGTTTTCTCTTACAGTAAGAGCAAGGGAAGATACTATAGTCAAAGTTGGACAGAAATGGAAGATGCTTCTGCAGCTGCCTCTACCACCATATTATGGCCTATTTTATTCATTCTAAAGTATATATCATGTTTCTGTGTTAATTATATTGTTTATTATGTCATATTAGATGAATTGTGATAGATAAATAAGCTGTACAGCTGATAATAGCATCATATTCAAGTATTTTTTTCTTAGTCTCCAGAGTGCAGGAATGTTACCAGATTATTTGGTGGCTCTTGCAGAGCGGGTGAGTGAATGATACGTCTTCAGAGGCTTCTTGGTTTATTTGCAAAGTCGTGGTGGGTATACACAGGCTTGTGTGTTTGTGCCCATGGCCCGGGAGAGAGGAGTGGACTTCTTGACTGAGTAGAAGGTGTTGCCAGAGTGAGAGTAAGTGGGACCAGCGTCCCACTGACCTGGGCAGGCCTAGAGAGGGCAGCACCTGAGTGCAAAATATGAACTAAGCTGGCAGACAGCATAGGCTGTCTGTGCAGACAGTACAGGCTGTCTACAGAAACGGATTAATGGCTTTTCAATTACGTGTAATTTAAATGAGGAAAATTAATTTGATATACGAGTAAATTGAGTTATGAGCTAGGTCACAGTACAGATTAAACTCATAAATCAAGGTTCCAGTGTGTGTGTGTGTGTGTGTGTGTGTGTGTGTGTGTGTGTATACAGTGGACCCCCGCATACCGTTGGCATCACATAACGTTAAATCCGCATACCGATACATTTTATCGCTAAGATTTTGCCTCGCATACCGCTAAAAAACCCGCTCAATGCTATTCGTCCGAGACGCGTCTAATATGCGGCCTGAGCCAGCCTCACATGTTCCGCCGGTGGCATTGTTTATAAGCCAGCCTCCACGGCAACATCCAAGCATACAATCGGAACATTTCGTATTATTACAGCGTTTTTGGTGATTTTATCTGCAAAATAAGTGACCATGGGCCCCAAGAAAACTTCTAGTGCCAACCCTGTGGTAAAAAGGGTGAGAAATATTATTGAAATACTGTGGTACCATGGTCAACTGCTGATGCTGCTGCTGCTGCTGCTGTAGCACCGTCAGCTGCTGCTGCTGCTGTAGCACCGTCAGCTGCTGCTGCTGTACCACCCTCAGCTGCTGGTGCTGCTGTAGTACCGTCTGCTGCTGCTGTAGCACCATCTGCTGCTGCTGTAGCACTGTCAGCTGCTGCTGCTGCTGTAGCACCATCAGCTGCTGCTGCACCACCGTCAGCTGCTGCTGCTGCTGCTGCAGTACCTGCTGCTGCTGCTGTAGTACTGTCCGCTGCTGCTGTAGCACCATCTGCTGCTGCTGTAGCACCATCAGCTGCTGCTGCACCACGTCAGCTGCTGCTGCTGCTGCTGCTGCTGCTGCAGTACCTGCTGCTGCTGCTGTAGTACTGTCTGCTGCTGCTGTAGCACCATCTGCTGCTGCTGTAGTACCGTCTGCTGCTGCTGTAGCACCATCTGCTGCTGCTGTAGCACTGTCAGCTGCTGCTGCTGCTGTACCACCGTCAGCTGCTGCTGCTGCTGTAGTACTGTCTGCTGCTGCTGTAGCACCATCTGCTGCTGCTGTAGTACCGTCTGCTGCTGCTGTAGCACTGTCTGCTGCTGCTGTAGCACTGTCAGCTGCTGCTGTAGCACTGTCAGCTGCTGCTGTAGCACTGTCAGCTGCTGCTGCACTGTCAGCTGCTGCTGCTGCTGTAGCACCATCAGCTGCTGCTGCACCACCGTCAGCTGCTGCTGCTGCTGCTGCTGCTGCAGTACCTGCTGCTGCTGCTGTAGTACTGTCTGCTGCTGCTGTAGCACCATCTGCTGCTGCTGTAGTACCGTCTGCTGCTGCTGTAGCACCATCTGCTGCTGCTGTAGCACTGTCAGCTGCTGCTGCTGCTGTACCACCGTCAGCTGCTGCTGCTGCTGTAGTACTGTCTGCTGCTGCTGTAGCACCATCTGCTGCTGCTGTAGCACCGTCTGCTGCTGCTGTAGCACTGTCAGCTGCTGCTGTAGCACTGTCAACTGCTGCTGTAGCACCGTTGCAGGTGTGGCTTATTGAGAATACCAAGAAACAATTAACCCCAGAGGGTTAACCACCCAGGATAACCCAAAAAAGTCAGTGTCATCGAAGACTGTCTAACTTATTTCCATTGGGGTCCTTAATCTTGTCTCCCAGGATGCAACTCACACCAGTTGACTAACACCCAGGTGAACAGGGAAAAATGCCTGGAACTAGTGCTCGTATTGGTGAATTTAAAGCCAGCAGAGGTTGGTTTGAGAGATTTAAGAATCGTAGTGGCATACACAGTGTGATAAGGCCTGTTCTGGAAGAAAATGCCAAACAGGACCTACAGTACTCAGGAGGAAAAGGCACTCCAGGACACAGTGTCTCATCAGTCATTGCTGCATCTTCAATAAAGGTAAGTGTCATTTATTCTTAATTTAGTAGAGTAGTACATGCACAATATATATTGTGCATGTACTGCTCTACTATTGTGCATGTATCCTTCTCTTCGTGTGTAGGAAAATGTATATTTCATGTGGTAAAAAATTTTTTTTCATACTTTTGGGTGTCGTGCACGGATTAATTTGATTTCCATTATTTCTTATGGGGAAAATTCTTTCGCATAACGATAATTTCGCATAACAATGAGCTCTCAGGAACGGATTAATATCGTTATGTGGGGGTCCACTGTATATGTGTGTGTGTGTGTGTGTGTGTGTGTGTGTGTGTGTGTGGTGTGTGTGTGTGTGTGTGTGTGTTATGTATGTATGTATGTATCTATATATATATATATATATATATATATATATATATATATATATATATATATGTGCAAAACAACCACTCTGAAAGAATAGAGAAATTCCAAGCGCTTTCGTGACTACTCACATTGTCAAGGAACTATGAAAGTAAAGCATCCAAAGAAGCTATATAAGGGGTCTGGCCAGCACCTCACTATCAGATCCCACAACGGTTAAACACCTGATGCGCGCCGACCCAACTTGGATAGGTCCTTTGCACAACTCACCCACAAACTATTCTACCCAAGAAAATTTAAAAATTATTATTTGTCCAGTGTATTATTAAATTCTTCCCAAATTCTATTAATTATAAATGGATCTAATTTATATAAACCAAAGGAAATATTCATATTATTGTCAAAACTGCTTTTTATGAAACAAGATTCAATTATATTCCTGTCGACCATGGACTTGCTTGATACTACTTTCTCAACTTTTTGAAAATCAATTGGATGGTTAAAATCTCTTACATGAATAAATAGAGCATTGGAATCTTGTCCAGTTCTAATGCTATATTTATGTTGTTTTAATCTAAGTTCGAGATTTTTACCAGTTTGACCGTAATAAACTTTATCACAAATTTTACAAGTTTATTACGGTCAAACTGGTAAAAATCTCGAACTAAGATTAAAACAACATAAATATAGCATTAGAACTGGACAAGATTCCAATGCTCTATTTATTCATGTAAGAGATTTTAACCATCCAATTGGTTTTCAAAAAGTTGAGAAAGTAGTATCAAGCAAGTCCATGGTCGACAGGAATATAATTGAATCTTGTTTCATAAAAAGCAGTTTTGACAATAATATGAATATTTCCTTTGGTTTATATAAATTAGATCCATTTATAATTAATAGAATTTGGGAAGAATTTAATAATACACTGGACAAATAATAATTTTTAAATTTTCTTGGGTAGAATAGTTTGTGGGTGAGTTGTGCAAAGGACCTATCCAATTTGGGTCGGCGCGCGTCAGGTGTTTAACCGTTGTGGGATCTGATAGTGAGGTGCTGGCCAGACCCCTTATATAGCTTCCTTGGATGCTTTACTTTCATAGTTCCTTGATAATGTGAGTAGTCACGAAAGCGCTTGGAATTTCTCTATTCTTTCAGAGTGGTTGTTTTGCATATTCAGAAATCACCTGTTTACTGTGATCTTATTGCACATTATATATATATATATATATATATATATATATATATATATATATATATTATACATATACAGTGGACCCCGCATAACAATCACCTCCGAATGCGACCAATTATGTAAGTGTATTTATGTAAGTGCGTTTGTACGTGTATGTTTGGGGCTCTGAAATGGACTAATCTACTTCACAAAATTCCTTATGGGAACAAATTCGGTCAGTACTGGCACCTGAACATACTTCTGGAGTGAAAAAATATCGTTAACCGGGGGGTCCACTGTATATATAAATATATAAATATATATATATATATATTATATATATTATATATATATATATATATATATATTATATATATATATATACACACACTGTATATGTATATATATATATATATATATATATATATATATACACATACATACATACATACATACATACATACATACATAAACTAGGTAATAGGTTGGTAGACAGCAACCGCCCAGGGAGGTACTACCGTCCTGCCAAGTGAGTGTAAAACGGAAGCCTGTAGTTGTTTTGCACGATGGTAGGATTGCTGGTGTCTTTTTATTCATGCAAGGTTTCAGGTACGTCTTGCTACTTCTACTTACACTTAGGTCACACTTCACATACATGTACAAGCATATATACACAGACCCCTCTGGGTTTTCTTCTATTTTCTTTCTAGTTCTTGTTTATTTCCTCTTAACTCCATGGGGAGGTTTAACAGAATTCTTCCTCCGTAAGCCATGCGTGTTGTAAGAGGCGACTAAAATGCCGGGAGCAAAGGGCTAGTAACCTCTTCCCCTGTATATATTACTAAATGTAAAAGGAGAAACTTTCATTTTTTCTTTTGGGCCACCCTGCCTTGGTGGGATATGGCCGATGTGTTAAAAGATAAAGATAAAGATATAGATATATATATATACAGTGGACCCCCGGTTAACGATAATTTTTCACTCCAGAAGTGTGTTCAGGTGCCAGTACTGACCGAATTTGTTCCCATAAGAAATATTGTGAAGTAGATTAGTCCATTTCAGACCCCCAAACATACATGTACAAACGCACTTACATAAATACACTTACATAATTGGTCGCATTCGGAGGTAATCGTTATGCGGGGGTCCACTGTGTATATATATATATATATATATATATATATATATATATATATTATATATATATATATATATATATATATATATTATATATATATATATATATATATATATATTATATATTATATAGTGGACCCCGCATAACGATCACCACCGAATGCGACCAATTATGTAAGTGTATTTATGTAAGTGCGTTTGTACGTGTATGTTTGGGGGTCTGAAATGGACTAATCTACTTCACAATATTCCTTATGGGAAAAAATTCGGTCAGTACTGGCACCTGAACATACTACTGGAATGAAAAAAGTTCGTTAACCGGGGGTCCACTGTATATATATATATATATATATATATATATATATATATATATATATATATATATATATATATATATATATATATATACATACACACACACACACACACACACATTCCTGCCAAAACGGCAATTAAATTGCCAGCCATTTTCAAATGCTTTTGAAAACAACTAGAAGTCTTGAAGTTGACAGAGGTTTTGAAGTCAGATTAATAACTTTTTAAAGAATTTATATAGAGGTACAATAGTAGGTTAGAAAAGAAGAACCATCCAGGGAGGTAATGCTGTTTTGCCAAATGAGTGAAAGGAAAACTTTTTTTTCTGCACTCTGATGGGATGAAAGGTAAATCTTACAAACATCCTCTTTATTTTCTATTCCTTCTAAATAGTTCTTAATTTTGTGTCCTACACAGATGACAGCAAGGAAATGAGTGAGCTACTCAAGTTCCAATATGACAGTTTTTAGCAAGCCGCTAACCAGACTGAGAGTCGAAGATCTAAATGAATTTTTTGTGAGAGCCACAGAATTTGGCAAACACAAGCCTATCTGATGTTATCCTGATGCCAAGTGACTTCGAACAGGCAATAAATGACATGCCCATGCACTCTGCCCCAGGGCCAGACTCATGGAACTCCATGTTCATCAAGAACTGCAAGAAGCCCCTATCACGTGCTTTTAACATCCTATGGAGAGAGAGCATGGACACTGGGGTCGTCCCACAGTTACTAAAAACAACAGACATAGCCCCACTCCACAAAGAGGGAAGTAAAGCAGTAGCAAAGAACTACAGACCAATAGCACTAACATCACATATAAAAATCTTTGAAAGGGTCTTAAGAAGCAAGATCGCCACCCATCTAGATACCCATCAATTACACAACCCAGGGCAACATGGGTTTAGAGCAGGTCACTCCTGTCTGTCCCAACTACTGGATCACTACGACAATGTCCTAGATGCACTAGAAGACAAAAAGAATGCAGCTGTAACATACAGTGGACCCCCGGTTAACGATATTTTTTCACTCCAGAAGTATGTTCAGGTGCCAGTACTGACCGAATTTGTTCCCATAAGGAATATTGTGAAGTAGATTAGTCCATTTCAGACCCCCAAACATACACGTACAAACGCACTTACATAAATACACTTACATAATTGGTCGCATTTGGAGGTGATCGTTATGCGGGGGTCCACTGTACACAGACTTTGCAAAAGCCTTCGACAAGTGTGACCATGGCATAATAGCGCACAAAATGCGTGCTAAAGGAATAACAGGAAAAGTTGGTAGAGGGATCTATAATTTCCTCACAAACAGAACACAAAGAGTAGTCAACAGAGTAAAGTCTGAGGTGGCTACGGTGAAAAGCTCTGTTCCTCAAGGCACAGTACTCGTTCCCATCTTGTTTCTCACCCTCATATCTAACATAGACAAGGATGTCAGCCACACCACTGTCTTTTTTGCAGATGACACCCGAATCTGCATGACAGTGTCTTCCATTGCAGACACTGCAAGGCTCCAGGCAGACATCAACCGAATCTTTCAGTGGGCTGCAGAAAACAATATGAAGTTCAACGATGAGAAATTTCAATTACTCCAATATGGTAAACATGAGGAAATTAAAACTTCATCAGAGTATAAAACAAATTCTGGCCACAAAATAGAGCGAAAAACTAATGTCAAAGACCTGGGAGTGATCATGTCGGAGGATCTCACCTTCAAGGACCATAACATTGTATCAATTGCATCTTCTAGAAAAATGACAGGATGGATAATGAGAACCTTCAAAATTAGTGATGCCAAGCCCATGATGACACTCTTCACGTCGCTTGTTCTATCTAAGCTGGAATATTACTGCACACTAACAGCACCTTTCAAGGCAGGTGAAATTGCTGACCTAGAAAATGTAGAGAACCTTCACGGCACACATAACAGAGATAAAACACCTCAATTACTGGGAGCGCTTGAAGTTCCTGAACCTGTACTCCCTGGAACACAGGCGGGAGAGATACACGATTATATACACCTGGAAAATCCTAGAGGGACTAGTACCAAACTTGCACACAAAAATCACTCACTATGAAAGCAAAAGACTTGGCAGACGATGCAACATCCCCCCAATAAAAAGCAGGGGTGTCACTAGCATGTTAAGAGAACACAATAAGTGCCAGGGGCCCCAAGACTGTTCAACTGCCTCCCAGCATACATAAGGAGGATTACCAATAGACCCCTGGCTGTCTTCAAGCAGGCACTGGACAAGCACCCAAAGTCGGTACCTGACCAGCCGGGCTGTGGCTCGTACATTGTATTGCGTACAGCCAGCAGTAACAGCCTCTTTGATCGGGCCCTGATGCACCATGAGGCCTGGTCACAGACCGGGCCGTGGGGGCATTGACCCCCAGAACTCTCTCCAGGTAAACAGCATTTTCTTTCCAAAATAGGAAGCTTTGTCTAAGACTGCCATGGGAAAAATATGTAATTCCCATAAACACTAATAGATAACAGTACGTACAGAGTAAGGCATTCTTCCACATCTACAATATCTTAAAGGTGACATAAGACAGATAATGCAGTATGACATTCAAAATGCACAGTAAAATAAATATTCCAAAAAGTGAAAGAATATTCATGTAACAGTTGCAAGTGGTAATACAACACACAATGCTTAATAAAACAAGGGAATGAAACCATTAGC
The DNA here is from genome assembly GCF_026875155.1 of Cherax quadricarinatus. Lineage (NCBI taxonomy): Eukaryota > Metazoa > Arthropoda > Malacostraca > Decapoda > Parastacidae > Cherax > Cherax quadricarinatus. The sequence continues at coordinate 58,601,459 of NC_069409.1, read as the reverse complement.
AAATACTGCTTTTTATATAAAAATAATGGCTAAGAGCATCTCAAGGTATTTTATTAAAAAATGATACTGATTAGAAAAATACTGATTTGCACATGAATTAAGTTTTAACTGGAATATCATTAAATCAAGAAAAATTACCAGCAGATTAATCAAGTACATAAAATGAAACCATCCATCTAATTCTGATCTTACCTCTAGATATGAGGTATGAAGATGACAAGGATTTGGTGGTACAAAATGTCATGTTTTGACAAATCTGGAAATAAAAATTACAGCTTAAGGCTTCTCTAAATCCTAATTTAACAACACACTAACCTAACTTAACAATGCACAAAAGCATAGAATCGACCTCTGCATTCACTAACAGGTAAATACAATGCAATACAATACCAGTTTAATTTAATTTCCATAGATTTTTTCTTGCACCCTCTGAATCCAGTATTTCTGAGGATGTGGAAAATTATAGGAAACATTCACAGTGTTTATAAATTTAAACACTAACAATGTTACATTAATTAGTCTGGGTAAGGAAGAATACCTCTTAATATCAATGGCTAATGAGTGACAAATTATTGCAGAAGTGGTCACAGAAATTTCAGAAGGTGCAATATGTGCCTTTTGTAAAGGCCAATTAACTTTACACTATTTACCAACCAACTCAGTCCTTTAAACCATGATACAGTATTCACTAATTAATTGTATAAAAGTGTTTGGGTATGAGGAAATGCAGTTTGATGTCATGGTTGATCCTGTAGCTGTGCATTTACAACTTCGAGACATTTATTTATTTATTTATTAATATGAACACGATACAGGGAAGTACAAAGGAATACAGTTATTAAAGTGCAACATGCCAAAGCCCCTTGTATGCAAAGCATTATGGGCAGGCTTAAAATTAACTTAAGATTAACTAAGCAATGATATATTCAGTGGTAAAAACATTATTGTAAATAGATAACAATTTAGCACAAATCTGTATTACAAAGACAGGTCATATGGTCATTTACTGTGTTGCTGTGCATTCAATAGAATGGAGTATTCTGTTAGGTAAAGTAATTAAAAAAATAGCAAAGTTTGATTGGGTCACAGGTTAGACATTTATGAGATACAATAATGAGAAACATTTATGAGATACAATTTATGTGATACAATTATTCAGTATTTATTTAGTTGTGGATGAGTAAGTGATTTTTGAGAAGAGACTTGAATTTATAAACAGACAGTGTTTCTTTTATATTCAAAGGTAGTGAATTCCAGATTTTAGGGCCTTTTATGTGCATTGAGTTTTTGCATAGCGTGAGGTGGACACGAGGAACATCAAAGAGTGATCTGTGCCTTGTGTTATGGTCATGTGTTCTGTTGAGGTTGGTAAGGAGATGTTTGAGGGGAGGGTTTATATCAGAGTTAAGTGTTCTATGTATGTAGTAGGTGCAGTAATGAGTATGGATGTTTTGTATGGGGAGTAGGTTTAGAGTTTTGAATATTGGTGGAGTGTGCTGCCCGTAGTGGGAATTTGTTATTCTGACTGCAGCCTTTTGTTGGGTAATTAAGGGTCTGAGATGGTTTATTGTTGTTGAGCCCCATGCACAAATTTCATAGGTGAGATAGGGGTAAATAAGTGAATGATATAGGGCCAGGAGGGCTGACTGTGGAACATAGTACCGTATCTTCGATAGTATGCCTACGGTCTTGGAATTTTTTTAGGAAAGTTGTTGTATATGTGTTTGAAATTTGAGTCTATTATCAAGATGGATTCCCAAGAATTTTCCCTCTGAGTTTTGTGATAGGTGATCCGTTAATCATTATGTTAAGAGGTACATCTGTAGCTCTGTTACCAAACTGAATGAAGTAGGTTTTGTCAATGTTTAGAGTAAGTTTGTTAGTCCTCATCCAGGTAGATATTTTCTGTAATTCGGTATTTACAGTATTGGCTAGCGTGACTGAGCTCGGTGTAATTGGTTGCTTTTTTATTGAAGTCAATAAGTTTTATGTAAAAAATGTGATGTATATAGTTATATTTTAAAAAATAATCGGTACAGAGTAAGAAGGAAAAATAGAGAAAATTTGAAAGGGCATAAAATCATTATAATAATGGTAAATAATATGAAGATGATTAATAACACGTGTACGTACAATGCTTATCTATTTTACGAGAACATTTCGCCAACCAGTGACTTTTTCGATTAGATACACAACTTATAAACTAGATAGAAGATGGTGTAATCAGTCCCTCAACCTCCGAAGTAGTTTAGTCCATGAGCTTAGTTCAATCTAAAGAATTTTCCGCAGAGCGGAAAAAATGGGGCTGGCTAAAAGTAAGCCGATGAACAGGTGCTCCTCCTGTCGAGTGCCCGGCGGGTAAAATTGATGAGGTTGTACAAGCGTCCCAGTGAGAACGGGGAAAATTTGTCACTGATACTCAGGCGAGAGAGAGACGTCCACACCCAACGAAGGCTAGCGCAGAGCCCCGGCAAAGAAATCTGTTTACACCTCAACGCTGACGCTTCAGCTTGTTGGGGGTTTAAAGAGCCACTGGCAGCTTTCGCCGTATCGAGCTTTGCTTCCCGATATAAGGGAAAAAAATATTGCCCAAAAAGAAATAATAATAAACTTTATTTCTACAAGTACATGTACAAGGTATACAGGCCTAGCTGACATCAGTGATATACTACTGTTGTGAGAAATTACTAGCATGAGATACTGATGTTAGTTGCACCTAACAGTTCAAAGTTTATTCTCTATAAGAATTACAATGCTGAGTTTACAGAATTTGGTTATTGTGTGGTTTATATGTAGTAAAATAATAATTACAGAGTGTACCACTAGAACACCTAGCATGGCTAGGCATTTCGGGCAGACTTAGATTAGATCTTAAATTTAAAATATTTTTTTTATATTTTATTGGAAAAGACACAATACAAGATATAAATAAATAAAAGAACACAACAATTAGCCACTTGCAAATACAATGATCTAGTGTCAACCCCCATCAGACCCCAAGTGTTACAATCATATCGTATTAAAGGGTAAACCATCACCTAACAATGAAAAGAGCATGATAATACCTGCTCAGAAAATACACTAACAGAATCTAAACCTACAATACACTCCTGTTACACTGTACAATAAAACCTCCTTGCACAAAGCACACAGAAGATATAATAAACATAGGAATAAAAACATTATACATTACAATAATGAAACAAAAGGCAAACCTAAGCCTTCAATAAAATTGCCAAGACATACCACCATAATACGTCCCGCAAAGTGCTGGAAGCGCCTAACAGAGCTCCAGCACGGAACAAAACCATTTACACAAACAACGCTTACAATTTATGTCAGCGCTCACACCAACCCCCCACTGCTCTGTTAAGTAAGACCCCTTGCACAAGTTGCACTGTAAATGTCACAACCTACAAATTTTAAAAATACAGAACATTGACCTAAAACGTTAGGCAAAACAAAGCCTATAATAAACATTACATTAGGGTATTTCACAATGAAACCCCACCTAAACACTGGGCAAGACACATCCGCAAGGGAAAAGATTTAACATTATATATACAAGTACAATCCATACAAATAACAAAATCCTATCGTAAAGTATCAAAACGATCTAGTTACAGTACATTAAAACCTTATTTCCCTATTTGAAGCACAAAAATACATCATGAGAAGTTATATAACAAGCCTAAATCTGGCACTGAGTAACATTAACGTAGAAAAAAAATACAAAACACGTAATAATTAAAAATTGTGATAGTAGGTTCATATACATATATCCCAGATTATATAAGCCATGTGAAGGCTGATACCTTTTAAAGAACCATACATCAAATACATACTTTTTTGAATATGCTTGAGCTAAGCCAAGCATTAACAGGATATATACACATATGACCGTCACGTGCACCTATTAGCAATACACGACAGGCCATTGCTTGAGATTATCTCATGGAGGTGCTGTCCTGGGAGACAGAAATGGTGAAGCTGGAGATACTGTCCTGGGAGACAGTAATGGTGAAGCTGGAGATTTTGTCCAGGTAGTCGGGAATTATACGCAGGAAGGAATACATATAAATGACCTCATAGGGGACAGGAGCCATAGTAGGGAAACAAGTGTAGTCAAAGATAAGATAAAACCAATATTGCAAACTAGAAATACAGCAGGAAATAGCAAACAAGAGGACTCCAATAGCAATAGTGAGGATAAATTACCAAAAACAACTGGTGGGAGCTCCATTGTTGGTGCTAGGGAGGATAGAAGTAAGACAGGGAAACATGCACCAACAGGGAATACAGTCACAGAAACCCAAGGCAAGCGGAAACCAAGCCTGTGCACATACTATGCACTTGGTATCTGCTGGCATGGGAAATCTGGAAAAAACAGATGGGACGTGCAACTATGACCACCCTAGAAAATGCCATGCCCATATGACAACAGGAAAATGCAAACTCCCTTCCTGTAAGCTTTTTCACCCTGAAATGTGTACCTCTTCAGTACAGGAAAGACTGTGCTATAACTTAAATTGCCAGGCATACCATCTAAAGGGGACAAAAAGATACAAAACATCCAGGCCATGGGAAAACCTGGGTAGCCACAGCCACTCAAGAGGGAGAGGTTTTTTAGTGCCAGGAAGGAAAAAAAACTGGCAGGAAATGGCAGAAATCGTACACCAAATCCAGTCATTCCTGGAGTGGAACCACAGTCGATGGCCTCCACTCCAAACCAACAGATACAGATACTAATGCCGGAAAAAAAATCCCCCCCCAGTACCAACAATACCACCAGTCCGATAACATTCTTCTTTGCAAATATACAGGGTCTAAAGCCAGCAACAAACAACAAAATACCTTTCATCCGTGGACTGCTTGCAGAGGCAAAGGCAATGTTCGCGGCTTTCACTGAGACCCACATAAAGGATCACTTGGACAATGAAATATGGATCCCAGGTTACAACCTATACAGATGTGACAGAGTGAACAGGCAAAAGGAGGGGGTTGGCCTGTACATTGCAGAGTCACTTGTTTGCACAGAACTGCTTAATGCCTCAAATGACGTAGTGGAAGTTTTAGCAGTAAAGGTCGAGAACCAAAACCTAGTCATTGTGGTAGTCTACAAGCCTCCGGATGCAACATCCCAGCAATTCCAGGAACAGCTGTTAAAAATTGACCACTGTCTGGAAAATCTTCCAGCTCCTGCACCCAATATCTTGCTCCTGGGGGATTTCAACTTAAGGCACCTAAAATGGAGGAATATAGCAAATAATATTGTTGCAGTAATAACACCAGGAGGCAGCTCTGATGAAAACTCACACTCACACGAGCTTTTAAATCTCTGCACAAAATTCAATTTAAACCAGCAAATAATAGAGCCTACTAGACCCCCGAAACTCTCTCCAGGTAAACTCCAGGTAAACTAGACTGGAGAATACACTAGACCTCATATTCACTAACAATGATGATCTGATAAGAAATGTCACCATATCAAAAACAATATACTCAGATCACAACATAATTGAGGTTCAGACATGTATGCGAGGAGCCCCAGACCGACAAAATGAGACTAGTCACGAGGGAGCATTCACCAAATTCAACTTCAATAACAAAAACATAAAGTGGGACCAAGTAAACCAAGTCCTAACCGATATAAGCTGGGAAGATATACTAAGCAACACAGACCCAAACTTATGCCTAGAACAGATTAACTCGGTTTGGCACTCGATGTATGCACAAGGCTTATTCCTCTAAGAAAAAGGAGGAGTAGATGTAAAATAGAAAGGACAGGCGCTCCTTTACAGGCGACGGAAAAGAATAACAGAGCGGCTAAAGAGGTCAATATATCTGAAATGCGCAGGGAGACACTGGTCAGAGAAATAGCAAGCATCGAACTTAAGCTAAAGAATCCTTTAGGAGTCAGGAATCGGGGGAAAGAACTAAAAGCTATAAATGAAATCGAAAGAAACCCAAAGTATTTCTTCTCCTATGCCAAATCAAAATCGAGAACAACGCCCAGTATTGGGCCCCTACTTAAACAAGATGGGTCCTACACAGATGACAGCAAGGAAATGAGTGAAGCTACTCAAGTCCCAATATGACTCAGTTTTTAGCAAGCGCTAACCAGACTGAGAGTCGAAGATCAAAATTAATTTTTATGAGAGAGCCACAAAATTTGATTAACACAGCCTATCCGATGTTATCCTGACGCCCAAAAGACTTCGAACAGGCGATAAATGACATGCCATGCACTCTGCCCCAGGGCCAGATCATGGAACTCTGTGTTCATCAAGAACTGCAAGAAGCCCCTATCACGAGCCTTTTCCCTCCCATGGAGAGGGAGCATGGACACTGGGGTCGTCCCTCAGTTACTAAAAAAAACAGACATAGCCCCACTCCACAAAGGGGCAGTAAAGCAACAGCAAAAACTACAGACCAATGCACTAAAATCCCCTATCATAAAAATCTTTGAAAGGGTCCTAAGAAGCAAGATCACCACCATCTAGAAACCCATCAGTTACACAACCCAGGGCAACATGGGTTAGAACAGGTCGCTCTGTCTGTTCAGTACTGGATCACTACGGGCAAAGGGCCTAAATGCACTAGAAGACAAAAAGAATGCAGATGTAATATATACAGACTTTTCAAAAGCCTTCGACAAGTGTGACCATGGCGTAATAGCGCACAAAATGCGCGCTAAAGGAATAACAGGAAAAGTCGGTCGATGGATCTATAATTTCCTCACTAACAGAACACAGAGAGTAGTCGTCAACAGAGTAAAGTCCGAGGCAGCTACGGTGAAAGCTCTGTTCCACAAGGCACAGTACTAGCTCCCATCTTGTTCCTCATCCTCATATCCGACATAGACAAGGATGTCAGCCACAGCACCGTGTCTTTCCTTTGCAGATGACACCCGAATCTCCATGACAGTGTCTTCCATTGCAGACACTGCAAGGCTCCAGGCGGACATCAACCAAATCTTTCAGTGGGCTGCAGAAAACAATATGAAGTTTCAACGATGGAGAAATTTCAATTACTCAGATATGGTAAACATGAGGAAATTAAATCTTCATCAGAGTACAAAACAAATTCTGGCCACGAAATAGAGCGAAACACCAACGTCAAAGACCTGGGAGTGATTATGTCGGTAGGATCTCACCTTCAAGGACCATAACATTGTATCAATCGCATCTGCTAGAAAAATGACAGGATGGATAATGAGAACCTTCAAACTAGGGAGGCCAAGCCCATGATGACTACTCTTCAGGTCACTTGTTCTATCTAGGCTGGAATATTGCTGCACTCTAACAGCACCTTTTCAAGGCAGGTGAAATTGCCGACCTAGAAAATGTACAGAGAACTTTCACGGCGCGCATAACGGAGATAAAACACCTCAATTACTGGAGCGCTTGAGGTTTCTAAACCTGTATTCCCTGGAACGCAGGAGGGAGAGATACATGATTATATACACCTGGAAAATCCTAGAGGGACTAGTACCGAACTTGCACACGAAAATCACTCACTACGAAAGCAAAAGACTTGGCAGACGATGCACCACCCCCCAATGAAAAGCAGAGGTGTCACTAGCACGTTAAGAGACCATACAATAAGTGTCAGGGGCCCGAGACTGTTCAACTGCCTCCCAGCACACATAAGGGGGATTACCAACAGACCCCTGGCAGTCTTCAAGCTGGCACTGGACAAGCACCTAAAGTCAGTTCCTGATCAGCCGGGCTGTGGCTCGTACGTTGGTTTGCGTGCAGCCAGCAGCAACAGCCTGGTTGATCAGGCGCTGATCCACCAGGAGGCCTGGTCACAGACCGGGCCGCGGGGGCGTTGACCCCCGAAACTCTCTCCAGGTAAACTCCAGTATCACAACAACTGGTGGCTAAAGCTCCCGCTTCACACACGGAGGGCCCGGGTTCGATTCCCGGCGGGTGGAAATTCCGACACGTTTCCTTACACCTATTGTCCTGTTCACCTAGCAGCAAATAGGTACCCGGGTGTTAGTCGACTGGTGTGGGTCGCATCCTGGGGGACAAGATTAAGGACCCCAATGGAAATAAGTTAGACAGTCCTCGATGACGCACTGACTTTCTTGGGTTATCCTGGGTGGCTAACCCTCCGGGGTTAAAAATCCGAACGAAATCTTATCTTATCTTATCTTAAAAGTCGACCCTAAGGTACGTCAGTGTATAACTAATAGCGACGGGGGTTGCCGACGTATGCCAGGGATTGCTCAAACCTCTATAGTTTCAAAATCTAACCTTAAGGCGTCATCATACTGACGACAATATTACTATAGCATGTGTTGATTCTGCTACACAAATGATGTGTATTATAAAAGGTTAACGTACATTTTATTCGATCTTTTCATTTGGCAAAATATAAAAATAATTTTTTTTTAAAACCCCCCGGTTCGTTCTCTTTTTTAAAACCTTCTAGCCCTTACATAAACCTTAACATGACCCCCCCTTTCCCCCAATTTTTAAAACATTTTTCCCTCCCCTTTTTCGAACCCAAAACCGTCACCCTGCTCACAAAAAGGGAGCCACGCTCCCCTTTTTAGGGTCAAATGCCCATAAATACAAACAAAAAATTTACAATATCCCATTTAAAAAAGGGTCAAAAACCCATCCCCCCCAGAAAACCTCTCTATTCCTCTGCTGTGTCCCAAAAAAAAATGCTGCCTTTTGCCCTGATCCCTCTCTTGTGAAATGTCTGCAGGCCCCAAAGTATAAAAAAAGTCAGTGACAAAGTTTTCCCCAATCCCCCTTTTGAAAACCGGCAACCCTACCCCCCCCATCTAGACTTAAGCTCTTAAGAAAACAAATTTCCCCCTTACCTCCCCCACCCTGTTTTAACTCTGCAAAAAACCCACTCTTCCCGTTTCCCAAATCTTCACAAAAAACACTGCGGGGGAAAGCCGGTCAATACCCCACACCACAACGCCCCTTTAAACCCACTTGAAACATGTCAAAATTTGCTAAAACCTCCCCAAAAGGGGCCCCAAAAAATTTTGTAAAGGGAAATTTTAATACTTTCCCTCCCATCCCCCCGGCCCCCTCAATCGAAACCCCCTTCAAGCGCCCCCAAAATATCACCCATCCCAACATTGGATTTTAAAACCCTCTACGTAGCCACCCCCTCCCTCTCCCCCACCCTGCCAGTTTTTTTAATTTTGTTTCCCCCCCCCCCCCTTGGACCCCCCTTAAAATTTAAAAACCCCACCCCCCCTACCCCCCCAAAAACCTCTTAACATCCCCCCTTCACCCCCCCGTCCCAAACCCCCTCAAACCCCCAATTAAAACCCTGTCCAACCCCCAAACCCCACCAAATCCCCCCTTTTTCCCCCCGACCCCCCCCCTAATACTAAATGGCCCCAATTCTTAACCCCCCACCCCCCCCCCGACAAAAGCCCCCCCCCCGGAAATCAAACATCTCTCCCCCAAACCAATCACAACCTGAACCCCATATATATCTAAATCCCACGCTTCAATAAATTTTTTCCATCACACGCAAAAAAAAGGGAATACATACTTCCCACATGCCACAATTTTACCAAACAAAAGAAAACTTTCGCTAAAATTTTCACGCTGATGCAAATTAACCTCCTGCACAAACCCCGCCAACCCGACCAAAACCCCCATCCACAACCTCATGGGAATTTAAACCTTTCCTCGCTTCCTGAATTTTTTCTATATAAAACAATTCCAAAACCCTTGATGTTTTTACAAAAGGGCCCAAACCCTCCTCCTGCCCTATGCCCCCACTAAGGCTATCTCCCCGTGCATAAGCATTGATTTTCCCTTTTATTGCCCATCATTCCTTTTGGGCTCTCCCAAAAAAATTTTTAAACCAATTCCCCTATTTTTCGAAAATCCCGTGACCCCCTATATAAAATCTGGTTTTAATCCACATACCTCAATTCCCCGCTTTTTATCCCCCCCTTTTTCCCCCGCATTTCCCATCATTCACACCCCCCCCTTTACGCTTGAAGTAACGCAAAAAGAATCTGTGAAACAGGAAAAACCCCTGCCAAAAACCACGTTTCTTTCCCAAAAAAAATTTTCCCAAACCTCCCTTTTTTCTGTACCCTAAACATAGCCTGCTAATACAAACCCATCGAAACTTACTATTTTTCCCAAAACCCCTTTTCCACTGCATAAAATTTCCCCAAAAACCCTTTCACGCCCCCAAAAATCGTACCCGCATGCCAGTCCAAAGCCAAATTTCCCCTGCTTTTTTTCCTTCCCCCCTTTCTCAATGAACCTGCGTTAAAAACCTTCCCCCAACACAATTAAATTTCCGGGTACCCCATTTTCCCCTTTTAACCCAAAAACCTTTTAAAATCCCCTTTTTAATTCTATTACCAAACTTTTTTTGAAATATTCTATAACACCACCTTTAAAATGTTATCGCCCAAATTTTTTGGACACATTTCCCCCATACCCTTTTTTTTGGAACCAAACCCACAACCCCTGTTCTTTGTTGTTCCCCGATCTTCTGCTTGTTTTTCATTTCGTTAAATAATACCACTAAAAGTCGCGTAGGAATTCCCATTTTTTCCTTATAAAAATCACAAGGTCCCAAACGACCCCCGCTAAAACCCTCTCCAACCGCTAGCCAAACCCTCCCCCTTTATGTTTCCCCATTCAATTCATTCGATCCTTTTTCTCAAAATCACAACATCCCCATTCCCCAAAAAAATTTTTTCTAGCACCTCTTTAGAGATCCCCCCCTTCCAAAATTGCGATTCGTACCATTTTTTTCACATGGGCAACCTTTCCCCTTCAGTTGTCCTAATGTACTGCCCCCTGCTATACGCCCCTTTTGGCTCTTTTGCATTTCCCAACCCCCTTTAAAATTCTGTCCCCCTTGGGCGTTTCCCCTGCTCCCACAGGACAACCGCCGAAGGGCGATCTCCCCATAAATCTTCCTGTATGCCCCTGTATCCCCCCGATCAAAAAATTTTGTTATGGGTATCCCCTTCCTGAAACCCTTTTAAAATTTTCAATTTTTCCCCCAAACCGGGGACACCCCCCTACCATTCACATAACAGTCCTGCAGTTGGGTTTCCCCGATGAGCCAAAGTTCCACGTTGGGAATTTTTTGTTCCTCCCCCACTCCTCTTGATAGAAGTCTCTCACCCTTTCCCCTTGCCCCAAACGTGTCCCAACCCCTAAAAAATACCCACCCCTAAACCCACCGGGGTTATCCCCCCATTCCCTTTCCCAAAACCCCCCAAAAGATTCCCTCACCTCCTTTTTTCGCATTAACCCAACATTTATTTTCCAGAAAACCCCCGTACCTCCCAATCCACGTCCACCATGGGCTCCTCTATGGGCAGAGAAAACTAAAATTTAACACAAAGGTTTCGAACCAAGATTCCCCTAGGGAAAAATATATGAGGGGCCAATCGTGGTCAAAACTTTCCCCCTTTAAACGTATGCACACCCCCCCCCCTACCTCATCCCCCCCCCCATCAAAGGGCTCACACCCCACAGTAAGTCCCCCCAAAAAAAAAAAAAAAAAAAACCCTTCCCTAGGTTCGACAACCTTGCGGCATCAAGAAAAAATTCCAATCCCCCCCCAAAGATTTCCCGGGTTTTAAAAAAAAAAGGCTGGCAGGACCTTAAAAGATACACCCAAAAAATCCCTAAAAAAAAACATTTTTTATTCGCATATCAAATTTCCGCTGGTCCACGAAAGCCCATGAACCCAACCCCGCACCCCACCCCCTCCCCAACCACCCGCACCCCCCCCCCCTCCTCCCAACCTAAGGTGTTAAAAAAAAACAGGGTGGCCCCTTTTATTAACCCCTGCCACACCTCCTTTCAATCTGTAGAACAGCCCCTGTACACCACATATTCAGGGAAATTTTCCCAATTCCCCGGGGGGTTCGTTGATTTTGTTCCGTAAAAAAAAACGTCAGGGGGCATGTTTCCTCAAAAACGCCCCCAGACAGTTACGCTTTTTGTCTGATTTCAAACCCTTTTAAAATTTAGAGTTTACCCTGAAAGGTTTTTATTATGGTTTTCCCTTAGATATCCTTAAAAACATTAACACCTTTGGGGATTTCCCCCCTTTTTCCCCCCCCGACCTCCTATGGCCTTCCTCCCCTATCTTTCTTTAACATTGTTGGATCCCCCCGGGTCCCCCTAAGGGCCCCCATCGTGCCATGTCTTTTCCCCGATCTTTTTTCCGGGGGGTTAAAAACGTCGTCACCAATTTTGTCGTCCCCCGCAGCCCTTTTGCGGGAAAAGCCCCGACGGTGATCATGTCAAACCTTTTGGATCTATCATCCCTGTTTTCCCCACAAATCACCAACCCGGTTTTTTTCACAGCCCCGGTTTGTGCACCTCCTCCTCCCTCTTACACGGAAACCTCCAGCCCACCCTGGGGTCCCAGTGTTGAAGCTTTCCCAAAAAAAACGTTTAAAAACCCCTCGAATGGGTGCCCCCATGTATCCCGGGCGGGGGGCGGATGCCTCCTCCAGTGTTTGCCCACACCAAAGGGCCCCCGTCCCCCCCTTTCCCCACCCGGTAGGTTACGCAGGCAGGTGACTCCTTTTGGGCTCCCCCCTACCCCCTCACCCCCAAATTTTCCCCCGCTGTGTAGGGCCCCCGCGGTATGCTGCGGTAAATGCTGTCACCCCTTCCAGTGGGGGACCCCTGGTTTTTTCCCCCGCCCCCGTTTAACATTGTGCTGAATGTGGTCCCTACCCCCACAAAGGGCACCCCCGGGGCGCCTTTTTACCCGAATATGCACATTCCCCCTTGGGGTTCTGAAATCCTCCAAAACCACATACACGGTATCGGGTGGTTTTAAAGGGACATTTTCAAAAAAAAACGACCCTTCCGGCATGCCAACAAGGGGCCCCTCATGCCCTTGTCCCCCCCCGCCCCCGATGCACGGGTTCGTAAAAGGGCAAAAAAAGTTTCCCCCCCAAAAACGCTTTCGGGGGGCTTCAAGGGTACGTTGCCCCACCCTTTACCCAGGGGTTTAAAAAAGGGAGACCCTCTCGAAGGCGGACGGAAAACCAGGGTTTAAGGTCCTTTTTTCACATCCCGGGATTTAGCAACCCTATTCTCATAGGGGCAGCCTTGTCGAATTTTGGGCGAAAAAAACCTCGTATTGCCATTTTAAAGCAAAACCGTAAATTTTCCCTTGGGAATTCCCTATGTTTCTCCAGGATCGGCCCCTCAGCAGAATTTTGAGTATTCTGACTATTAAAAAGAGCCTTCACTAAATCAAGGCAGACAGTGTTGACGCGCCTGCGTCCTCCTTCTGCCATTGTGAGTAGACTGGTGAAAACTGCGCAGAGACTAGACGAATCAGGAGCTACTGCGCAGCCTGTCCTCACAGCCCAAGAGCGATACGAACAATGATAAGTTTAAAATATTACAAATTATGAGGTAAATTGGTATTATGGCTAAGTGACTAAATACTAGTTTGTGAGTTTAGCAATGTGAATGCTTTTGTTTTGGCACAATACATAGTTTCAGTATTGGAGTATCACAGGCCAACTTATGACTAGTTAGGATTCATTATTTTAAGATTGAGATTGATATTTCTGTTTATGGTCAAATGGGTGAGTGAGTGTAAGTGTGAACCACCAGGTGGTATTCGTGTAATTAGTTGACAGGGTGTCTCAGGGAGATAAGATGTTTTCTAATGGTAGTTTTGAAGGTGATGAATGTGTCTGCAGTTCTAAAGTTTTCAGGTAGGGTGTTCCAGATTTTAGGGCCTTTGACATACATTGAATTTTTGTAAAGGTTTAGTCGGACACGGGGAATGTCATAGAGATGTTTGTGTCTGGTGTTATGCCTGTGGGTTCTGTCACAACTATCAAGAAAGCATTTTAGGTCAAAGTTAATATTGGAATTTAAGGTCCTGTAGATGTAGATTGCACAGTGGTAAGTGTGGATGTACTGAACAGGGAGTAAGTTTAAATCTATGAAGAGTGGTGGGGTGTGTTGCCAGGATGGGATTTAGTGATTATTCTTACTGCGGCTTTTTGTTGGGTTATTATTGGCTTTAGGTGTGTTGCTGCAGTTGAACCCCAAGCACAGATAGCATAGGTGAGGTATGGATATATAAGTGAATGGTATAGTGTGAGAAGGGCAGTTGGGTGGGACTTCAGGTACAGTAGGTCGCAATGGTGCAAGTTTATTCAGGTATACACAAATCCAGTTACATAAATTATCATACACACGAGCATATGTGAAGAGAACCTAGGATAACCCACAGAAGTCAAAGTGACTTATTTCCATTGGGGTCCTTTCAATACTTTATTATTATACTATAAAGGAGATAATAGTATACTGTAAAAGAGATATACATGTACTATGAATGAGGTGGTATAAACCTTGGTAATAAATACCGACAAGTTGGTAAGTAAGTAAGTTTATTCAGGTATACACAAATACAGTTACATAGAATTATCATACATAGCAGCATATGTGTAGAGAACCTAGGATAACCCAAAAGTCAGACAGAGTGACTTATTTCCATTGAGTAAAATGAGTTATTTATATTTACATGTGTGGTAGCTAAAATAAAATAAAAAAATCATTCTCCCTTTCTGTCGCTATATTCATTAGGCACCTTTTGGCTCTCTGCTTGAACTGGTTCATGCTATGACTGGCTTTGACAAGTGCAGGCAGTCTGTTCCATTCCTTTATTGCTGTACAATGTTTGAAGCCTGGCCACTGACTGTACAGGTACTACAAAATTGTGCTCTCTCCCCTTAGCACTATGGTTGCTTTGGTCCCCAGCTTTGACAAAACTGACAGCAAGATATTCTGAACACTGTGAGCAATTTTATAAACTTTATTTAACTTCAGCTGCTTTATTTTGTCTTCAACATTCAGCATATCCAATTGTTGTAATTCATCCTGGACTACATGCTCTCTTGGATCCAGGTCCAGTATGAATCTTACCATTTTGTACTGGGTGATTTGTAGTTTATCTTTCAGTTTTTTTGTCGAGGCAGAGTCCCATGAAGAGCAAGCGTAGTCCATATGACATTGTATAAGGGCTAGACATAGAGTCCTGCGAGCCTCAGTAGGTAGACACTGTGCTTGTCTGTAGAGCAGTGGTTCTTAACCTGGGTTCGAGCGAACCCCAGGGGTTAGGTGAGTCAGTCTCAGGGATTCGGCGGTCACACACACACACACACACACACACACACACACACACACACACACACACACACACACACACACACACACACACACACACACATGACTGGCTTTGACAAGTGCAGGCAGTCTGTTCTAGGCTGTTCCATGCCTAGAAAGTGATGTGGTGGAGGCAGGAACCATACATAGTTTTAAGGCGAGGTATGATAGAGCTCATGGGGCAGGGAGAGAGAGGACCTAGTAGCAATCAGCGAAGAGGCGGGGCCAGGAGCTGTGACTCGACCCCTGCAACCACAAATAGGTGAGTACAAATAGGTGAGTACACACACACACACACACACACACACACACACGGGGCCAGGAGCTGAGTCTCGACCCCTGCAATCACAGTTAGGTGAGTACACACATACACACACACACACACACACACACACACACACACACACACACACACACACACACACACACACACACAGGAGACAGGAGGCTCTGGGAAGACAGGACAGAGGGGGACACCAACAGGGAATACACCAACAAGTGCTAGATGACATACACACAACCGAGGAGGAGGTGAAGAAGCTGCTAAGTGACCTTGATACCTCAAAGGCAATGGGACCGGACATCTCCCTGTGGGTCCTCAGAGAGGGAGCAGAAATACTGTGTGTGCCAATAACCACAATCTTCAACACATCCCGTGAAACTGGGCAACTACCCGAGGTATGGAAGACAGCAAATGTAGTCCCCATATTTTAAAAAGAGGAGACAGAAAAGAGGCACTAAATTACAGACCAGTGTCACTGACGTGTATAGTATGCAAAGTCATGGAGAAGATTATCAGGAGAGTGGTGGAGCACCTGGAACAGAACAAGATTATAAACGACAACCAGCACAGATTCATGGAAGGCAAATCCTGTGTCACAAACCTTCAGGAGTTTTATGACAAAGTTACAGAAATAAGACACGAGAGAGAGAGAGAGGGGTGGGTTGATTGCATTTTCTTGGACTGCAAGAAGGCCGTCGACACAGTTCCTCACAAGAGATTAGTGCAGAAACTAGAGGATCAGGCGCGTATAACAGGAAGGGCACTGCAGTGGATCAGAGAATACCTGACAGGGAGGCAACGAGTAATGGTACGTGATGAGGTATCACAGTGGGCACCTGTGACGAGCGAGGTCCCACAGGGGTCAGTTCTAGGACCAGGGCTATTTTTGGTATATGTGAATGACATTATGGAAGGGATATACTCAGAGGTATCCCTGTTAGCAGATGTGAAGTTAATGAGGAGAATTACATCAGACGAGGATCAGGCAGGACTTCAAAGAGACCTGCACAGGCTGGACACGTGGTCCAGCAACTGGCTTCTCGAATTCAACCCTGCCAAGTGCAAAGTCATGAAGATCGGAGAAGGGCAAAGACAGAGTATAGGTTAGGTGGTCAAAGTCTGCAAACCTCGCTCAAGGAGAAAGATCTTGGGGTGACCATAACACCGAGCACGACTCCGGAGGCACACATCAACCAGATAACTGCTGCAGCATATGGGCGCCTGGCAAACCTGAGAACAGCGTTCCGATACCTTAGTAAGGAATCGTTCAAGGCACTGTACACTGTGTACGTCAGGCCCATACTGGAGTATGCAGCACCAGTTTGGAACCCACATCTGGTCAAGCACGTAAAGAAATTAGAGAAAGTGCAAAGGTTTGCAACAAGGCTAGTTCCGGAGCTCAGGGGAATGTCCTATGAAGAAAGGTTGAGGGAAATCGGACTGACGACACTGGAGGACAGGAGGGTCAGGGGAGACATGATAACGACATACAAAATACTGCGTGGAATAGATAAGGTGGACAGAGACAGGATGTTCCAGAGAGAGGACACAGAAACAAGAGGTCACAATTGGAAGCTGAAGACTCTGACGAGTCACAGGGATGTTAGGAAGTATTTCTTCAGCAATAGAGTAGTCATGAAGTGGAATAGCTTAGCAAGTGATGTAGTGGAGGCAGGAACCATACATAGCTTTAAGACGAGGTATGACATGGCTCAGGAAGCAGAGAGGACCTAGTAGCGATCAGTGAAGAGGCGGGGCCAAGAGCTGAGTCTCGACCTCTGCAACCACAATTAGGTGAGTACAATTAGGTGAGTACACACACACACACACACACACACACACACACACACACACACACACCACACACAACACACACACACATGAAATGGGCTCTGAATTCGAGGTACTTTTGTACCATTCTAACGTTCGGTGGTTATCCCGGGATTAGATTAGATTTAGATTTTGCCACCGAAGTGGCTAGTCTATTGTGCACCCCATATCCATCGTGTGGACGGTAGCGCGAGAGCATATGGATACACAAAAGGCCTAGGAACTAGGCCCCAAAGGGTTAACAGGAATACATATGGATTTATATCTACATATCTATAGTTCACTTATCTGTTACAAGCAAATTTAGGAAATTTGCTTAGTATATCTGGTATCTTATTTTCATTAATAAGATATCTTGACATGTCACATAGGTTATTATACTGTCTGTCTCTGTATTCCTCAATAAGTGGACAATTAAGCACATAGTGTTCAAGAGAGTGACCATATGCTGATCACATAATTTACATTTAGTTTGATCATCATCTGTGGGTTCCCAAACGCCAGAAGTACTTGTAAACCAAGGGCCCAGCCTGGCCACTACAACATCAGTCAGTCTGTTCACATTGCAAGTTGCTCCTAAAAAATACTTATCTATGTTCATGTTATTTATAGTGGGCTATAGATCTACTCAGGCTTGTAACTGCATTCCTCATAACAATCATTTTCATTATTTACTTCTCTCCTAATATTATTCCTAATGCTAGACACAGTTATTTCTAAAGTTATATTCTACATTTCCTTCTGGGTACTCTTCTTGGCTAAAAATATCAACTTTATCATGAAAGGGGTAATCCAATGTTGTGGGATCCATAGCAATTGTACATTAATTCCTTTGTCCCTAATTTTTGAAATATCTATACCTGGCTTCCCCAATGAGATGTTGTTGGAGTCATTATATGAGTCGAGAGCCTTCAATGATGACATAGAGTCAGTAAATGATGATAGAGTCAAGCTCAGTGTCATAAGTTAGCTTTAGCGCCATTAGAAAATTTCAAACAATTCAGTTTGCAGTGTAGACGCCCAGTTGTTAATTCTTATGCCTAACTCAACAAATTTATTATCGTTCTTAACTAGGAGGTGGCAACAAGAGCAGATGCAGCCCTGCCAGAAGACTCCTGTTTTAGATCCATCAGTGTATATAACTTGTGATAACTTATTACTACCGGCTAGGTGAGAAATTTCTTCTTGAGCAGTTGCTCTAACAAGAGATTTAAGGAAGGGATTACTAGCAATGAGCTTTTGGGAGGGACTTGTAGGGATGTGATATTAAATGAACACATCTTCCATGGAGGGGTGAAATGCTCTTGTTGCCCCACAGTGATACAGTTCATGTAGGTTAAAAAACTTAATGCAATTGCACGTTTTCACAAACCATTTAGATCTGTGTGTATTTACCTCTAGACACTTGGTAAGATTCACTGTGACAGTGTCTGGTTCGTTTCTCAAATTCTAATACCGAGTACAGTGTTAATTTCAACAAACCTATCACTGATACTAGAAATACCCAAACTCCTTCCTCATGTTAAGAACTTTTTTAGATCTGGGGCAGCCAAGAATAATCCTGAGAGCTTCATTTTGCATTAACTCCCAAGGTCAGAGAGAACTTTCCAAGCTAATATCAACAT
>NC_069409.1:58529938-58582039 GCF_026875155.1 Cherax quadricarinatus | reverse complement strand
GATGGGGTTGCATTTTAAATTGCAGTGTAACCACTCCACTGGTCAATGACAGTGATGGAAATAATATGATGAAGTTTTTCTTTTTTGGTTGGCCACCCTTACTTTGAGTGAAACAGCCAATGTGTACATAAAAAAATAAAAATAGGATGTACAGCACTTAAAATATAGGGTTGGCTGCTATCCACAATCTAGGTATGCCATGGCAAGGGTCCTTGGAACAAATCCTGCAGATATGTGGTCCTACTACTATTATGTACACATCTACTTTAGAGTCATTCTCATAAGTATCAGAAATGTACATATTAAGATTAAGTACAGTGTCCTTATCAAATGTGGGCCAAAGGCCATAATCTATGTGTACAGAAAAACCATGATATTATAACTATAAAACAGTGGACCCCCGTCAAAAACGATAACCTCCGACGGCGACTCAATTTGTAAGTGTAAATTATGTAACTGCGATTGTACGTGTGTGTTGGGGTCAGACAAGGAGACTAATCTACTTCACAATATTCTTATGGGGAAAAATTCGGTCCAGTACTGGCACCTGAACAAACTTCTGGATTGAAAAAATATCGCTTAACCGGGGGTCCACGTATAAGTAATACTCCACGAGTTGTGTAGGAGCTTATCCTCCTAAATTATTCAAACTACACAAGTTGACTTTCCTATAATTCACTGGAAATATCTTTGCTTATAATATGTCACATTTATAATGTACACCAACACTCAATGTTATATCATTACCCACTTTTAAAACCTTTCACTGTTGAGAATCCTAACTAGCAAATTTGCTCAGTGTCGTAGAATTTTCCAACAGAAAAAAAAAAAAATAATAATATTTTTTTCTTATGAACTCATAAGGGGAGAATCTTTTTCCAGATGGTAATGAAGCGCAAAAGTACAATGGAAAACTTATGGAAAAACGCTCTCGCAAAGTAAGCGTCGTCGATATTAACACATCCAGCAATTACACTCACTTAATAGCCCTATTCTGGGCCAATTCATTGTTCCAGTTGACAGTATATTCATATCAAATTTGCAAGAACTCCTCTCCTCCTTTTCTTTCTCTATCGATTTAATTACAAGAAACTGCCCCATTACCTATTTCAACTACCAATAAAGTGATCAGAAATTGTTAATTGGCCAATTTCATACAAAATTCAAGAAAAGGCCAATTTCAGAATAGGGTCAGAATAAACAATGCAAACATTCCTGGCACTTAAAATAACAATTTCTCGTGTTTCAGATAGTAACAACTCCAGCCTCATCTATAATATGCTTTCTTTCATTTGAATTTTTAATTCACACAAAAAATAAACATTACTGTTTACGCAGACTACTGCATTATTGTAAAACGGTATAAATAATATCAGCGCATTGTGAAACCACATTAGACCTGCAGTTGATGTGCCTTGGACACACGACATGATTTGTTTACTCTTGAACATTGTCAAAAATTGAACATTTCTGCTACTTTGAGCTCACTTTCAAGCTCCTTTTAGTCTGTAAACCACTCAAAATCATCTCTATTTCTGTACCATATCTCTCATTCTATCAAATGAGACCAAGAAAATGAGAATGCAACCATAAATACCATACAAAAATACACCACAAAGTTGCTATTTTAAGCCAAAAGCACAGTCTCTTTTTTCTCATTATGTACTGCTTGGTGCAGGATTTTTTTTATTCTGTGCACACTGACCACTGACATCTATTCTCTCATATGTAGGCCTACTAGCTTTCTCCCCGCAAGACTGGAAGCCGTTAGAATTATGAGACTGACACTGGCTTCAAAGCTGTAATATTACATGACTGACAGTGAAAGGGTTAATATCTCTCTGAATCCTATCTGTCCCAACTGCTTTATCGTTTTTCATTCTTCCCACTGCTCACATCCACCTAAGGCTCCTATTCACTCCTATATTCTAATAATGATGGATTTTGCTATGCAGCAGAGCAGGTATAATATGATATTCACTAAAATTAGAAGTTTCTATGATTTTAAAATAAACCATTAACAGTATAATGCAGTAATTTTAATTTATTAATTTTCATATTTCCCATGAGTACAGGAGGGCCCCGCTTATACGGTGGATTAGATTCCACGTTACTGCCGTAAAGTGAAAATTGCCATAAAGCAAATCACCCTTTTTTCACTTTTAAATGCTATAAATGCCTGCTAACATGTTAACACTATCATTTAAGTTAGCAATAGAACTAGGCCTAAATAACATTAAAAAAGTACGTAAAATACATATACAGTGGACCCTCGACCAACTATATTAATCCGTTCCGGGGTGCTTGTCCTTAGCCGAATTAATTTTCCCCATAAAAAATAATAGAAATTCAATTAATCCGTTCCAGACAGCCAAAAGTATTAAAATTTTTTTTGTTTTTTTCCATGAAATATACATTTTCCCTACAAAGAAAACAATGAGACATGCACAATAATACATAAATAAATGCTAAAATGACACTTACCTTTATTGAAGAGTACTGATGAGTGATGAGACATTGTTTTTCTTGAACACTCTGGATTTTCAGAGTGATACATGAGTAAAGGTTTCACTTTGCAATCCCCACTAGCATTAACAACAAAACTTGAGAGTAGCCTGTCTTTCATAGGCTTGTGTTCTGGGAGTGCCTTTTCCTCCTGAGTAATGTAGGTCCTGTTTGGCATTTTCTTACAGAACAGGCCTGTTTCGTCACAACTGAACACTTGTTGGGGTTGGAATTTTTCAGCTTCACCATGACTTATCACACTGTGTATGCCACTACGATTCTTAACCCTTTGATTGTTTCAGTCGTATATATACGTCTTACAAGCTACTGTTGTTTGACCTATATATACTCATAAATTGTAGTGGCTTCAAATCAAGCAGGAGAAAACTGGTAGGCCCACATGTGAGAGAATGGGTCTGTGTGGTCAGTGTGCACCACATAAAAAAATCCTGCAGCACACAGTGCATAATGAGAAAAAAAAAAAACTCCGGCCGTCTATTTTCGTATATTATTTATGGTTGTATTCTCGTTTTCTTGGTCTCATTTGATAGAATGGAAAACATATTATAGAAACAGAGGTGATTTTGATTGGTTTTACTATGAAAAGAACCTTGAAATGGAGCTCAAATTAGGGGAAATGTTTGATTTTTGCCAATGTTCAAAAGTAAACAAATGATGTCATTATCCAATAAATGTCCAACTAGCCATTCTTCTATGCAGTCATGAATGGGTTGACATTATTTATACAATTATTACAACATTGCAGTAGTCTGCATAACAGTAAATCTTCTATTTTTTTTTTTTTTTTAAATTCAAAATAGAAAGCAAGAGTAATATCAGAGGGACCTGGAAACTGACTGATGAACAAAGAAAATGTTATTTTAGAGCCAGGAATGTCTGCATTGTTCATTCTGGACCCTATTTTGAAATTGGCATATTTTTTAATTTGCATGAAATTGGCCAAATTGCCAATTTCTGACCACTTTATTGGGTAGTTGAAATCAGTAAAATGTGCAGTTTCTTGTACTCAATCGATAGAAAAAATGGAGTTCTAAAGAAATGGTTATGAGTTTGGTTGACTGGAACAATGGAATTAAGCGAAAATGGCTCAAATTGGGGGAAAATCGCCAATTAGTTAATATTGCTGAGGTCGCTAACTTCGCGAGAGCGTAATTCCATAAGTTTTCCATCAATTTTCATACTTTTGGTGTCATTACCATCGGGAAAAGATTATCATTTCATAGGGGATTTTTTTTTTTTTTTTTTTTTAATTTTTGTGACACCAGGAGACACCTCAGGATTTGGGATTATGACAGTCAAGGGGTTAAATCTCTCAAACCAACTTTTGCTGGCTTAAATTCACCAATATGAGTACTAGTTCCAGGCATTTTTTCCTGTTCACCTGGGTGTTAGTCGACTGGTGTGTGGTCTCATCCTAGGGGACAAGATTAAGGACTATCCTGGGTGGTTAACCCTCTGGGGTTAATTGTTTTCTCGTAATTGTTTCTCGTTAAGCCACACCAACAACAGCCTCTCCACATGTTTCGAGTAGTATAGCTGGCAGTGGTGCAGCAGCGGCTGACGGTGGTGAAGCAACAGCTGATGGTGGTACAGCAGCAGCTGATGGTGATACAGCAGCAGCTGATGGTGGTACAGCAGCAGCAGCAGCTGACGGTGGTTTCAGCAGCAGCTGATGGTGGTGCAGCAACAGCACTGACGGTGGTGCAGCAGCAGCTGATGGTGGTACAGCAGCAGCTGACAGTGGTGCAGCAACAGCAGCAGCTGACGGTAGTACAGCGCAGCTGAGCGTGGTGCAGCAACAGCAGCAGCTGACCATGGTACAGCAGCGCGTGATGGTGGTACAGCAGCAGCTGATGGTGGTACAGCAGTAGCTAACAGTGGTACAGCAGCAGCTGACAGTGGTGCAGCAACAGCAGCAGCTGATGGTGGTACAGCAGCAGCTGACAGTGGTGCAGCAACAGCAGCAGCTGACCATGGTACAGCAGCAGCTGACAGTGGTACAGAAGCAGGTGATGATGGTGCAGCAACAGGTGACCGTGGTACAATAGTACATATTTCGATGGTATTTCTCACCCTTTTTACCACATTGTTGGCACTAGAAGCTTTCTTTGGGCCCATGGTGGCTTATTTAGCAGTTACAAGCACTAAAAACAATGGAATAATACAAAATATATCGCATTGTCTGTGTGAAACTATCTGCCCTGGCTTGTAAACAATGGCACACTAGCTGAAGGCAGGGCAGCTGAGGCGCGCTCAGCCTGGACGGACAGGCAGACACATTCTGGATGAATGTTACCCGAGTTTTTCACCATTGGTCGAGCCAATATTTTTACTCAGAAACGCATCGTTAGTGATTTTATCATTAGACGATGCCAGCGTTGGTCGAGGGTCCACTGTATACAGTACACTCATTACTTACTTTAACCCTTTGAGGGTCCAGATCTCCTATCTGAAAATTTCCCACAGGGTACAAGATATTAAAAAAAAAAAAAATTTCTTATGAAATGGTAGAGAATCTTTTTCTGAAAGTAATGAAACAAAAGTACAAAATTTGATCAAAAACTAACGAAATTATAACTCTCACAAATTTTGCTGTCAGCAAAATTTATGCATCAGCAATTTTGCCCACTGAGTCTTATTTTTGGCCAATTACATTGCTCCATTAGACCAAATTCTTAGCTATTTCACAGTTTTTTCTTCATTATACAATGCATGCTGCAGGATTTTGTTTTATATGGTGCACACTTACCACATAAATGCATTATCACATATTTAGGCCCAAATTTACCACTCACAGCAGCAAAACAGAAGTGATTTTGATTGGTTTTACTATGAAAAGGATCTTGAAATGGAGCTCGTGGTAGAAATGTTCGATATTTGCCGATGTTCAGGAGTAACAAATGACGTCATTGTCCAACAGATGTCCAATTAGCCATTCTAATACGCATTCACGAATGGTTGACATTATTTATACAATTATTACAAATATTGCAATAGTCTGCATAACAGTAAATCTTCTATTTTTAGAGTGAATAAAAATTCAAAATAGAAAGCTAGAGTATTATAACAGAGGCCTACAGATGTAACTGATGAACAGAGAAAATGTTATTTAGTGCCAGGAATGTCTGCACTGTTCATTCTGGACCCTATTTCAAAATTGACATTTTTTTAATTTGCATGAAATCGGCCAAATTGCCAATTTCTGATCGCTTTATTGGGTAACTGAAATTGGTAAATGGGTGGTTTCTTTACTCAATCAATAGAACAAATGGATTTATAAAGAAATAGCTATGAGTTGGTGGACTGGAACAATGAAATTGGCCAAAAATAGGGCTTTAAAGTGGGTGAAATCGCTGATGCGTAAATGTCGCCGAAGTCCGCTAACTTCATGAGAGCGTAATTCCGTAAGTTTTTCCATCAAATTTCGTACTTTTGGTGTCATTATCATCGGGAAAAGATTCTCTATCATTTCATAAGAAAAAAATAATTTTTTTCTTTTTTCAAATATTTTGCGACACAGAGACACTTCAGGATTTGGGGTTCGACAGTCAAAGGGTTAATAAGTCTTGTAGAGAAGACATACTATTTTGATTGTTAAACTTAGGTGGCCACAATGGAGTTATTAACATTTGAGATGAATACAGATACAGAAGATCCCGGTTTTCGTAATTAATCCGTTCCAGAAGGTTGGCCTAAATCTGAAATGGTCGAAAACCGAAGTGATATTTCCCACAAGAAATAATGTAAATCCAATTAATCCATTCAGACACCCAAAAATCTTCTTTCTTTCAACAAACTGGCCGTATCCCACTGAGGCAGGGTGGTCCAAAAAAGAAAAACAAAAGTTTCTCTTTTTCAATTTAGTAACTTACACAGGAAAAAGGGGTTACTAGCCCCTTGCTCTTGGCATTTTAGTCACCTCTAACAACACACATGGCTTATGGAGGAAGAATTCTGTTCCACAAACAAAATATTAACAAAAAATACATTTTATAGAGAATAACTATAGTTTTACTACAGAAAACAATGAGAATGTCTAAAAGTTATTAACCTAAAATAAAGACATTTAACCCTTTGAGGGTCGACAGGCCCTCTCCGAAACTCGTTCTCAGGTCGGCCAAATTTCAAAAAAAAAAAAAAAAATTATTTTTATAAAAAAAAATAGTTTTTTTTTCTAAACATTTAGGATAAACAAAAAAAATTTACCATCAATACTTACGGAGATATGGATGCATGAAGTTTGCAGAAAATGAGCCGTGTATGGAAACAGCGCAACTGCCGCTCACCCGGTAAACTTTAGTTTATTTGTTTTTGAAGGTTTGTTATTTTTTTCACTATTTTATTTTTTCACATAACTTATGTGGCCTATGAGACCCAAAGTAAGGTGCAATGACTTTTATATACACTCGTTGTTTTACAACACAATAAGCACACAAACATAATTATCAATATATTGTTTACAAAACTTGTTTACAAAAACAAACAATACAAAACATTGTTTATTATTATTGTTTCTATAATATATATACCAAAATACAGTCACTGAACATATTCCTATTAGTTCTGCAGCTTGTGGAACTCTGAAACATGGTGTCATACATAATGGTGTTTTATCTTTCTCCCTCATTCTATCTCTTTCAAAACTGTCT
Source organism: Cherax quadricarinatus (assembly GCF_026875155.1). NCBI lineage: Eukaryota > Metazoa > Arthropoda > Malacostraca > Decapoda > Parastacidae > Cherax > Cherax quadricarinatus. Next base: position 58,574,864 of record NC_069409.1, on the reverse strand, counting down.
CTCTCTTTCTATCTGTCTGTCTATCTCTGTCTCACAGGTACACATAAAAACAAGTATACATTTGTTAAAATTACCTAGGATAACCCAAGAAATCCAGACAAAGTGCTATACTCTGCTTGAAGATGTGAGTAAAAGTGATGACACAGTCTTGTGGCTCTCTGAGACAGAGAGCTAGACGATAGACAGATAGACAGGGAGCTTGACAGACAGACAAATAGACAGACAGAAATGTTAGTGTACCAGTACCAGTGTACTAGTGTTCCACCCTCCTCCTCCTCTTCTTCCTCTTTCCCCTACTCTTCCTCCTCTTCCCCTACTCTTTCCTCATACTTTTCCCTCTTCCTCCTACTCTTCCTCTTCCTCCTCCTCCTCTCATCCTACTCTTCCTCTCCTCTTCCTCCTCCTCTCTTCCTCTTCCTCCTCTTCCCCCCTAATCTTCCTCCTACTATTCCTCTTCCTCCTCCTCTTCCTCTTATTCCTCTTCCTCCTACTCTTCCTCTTCCTCCTCCTCCTCCTCTTCTTCCTCTTCCCCCTACTCTTCTCCTTCTCCCTTCCCCTCTCCTCCATAGTGTAAATTACCAGGAGTCGGCAGGCTGTCAAAATGACATATGTCTCATTACTCACTCCCCCTCCCGCCTGTCAAAACAATGGGGTCGGATGCTGCTTCCCTTCCTCCATTCTATCTAATTATCTTTCTCCCTCATTCTATCTGTCTGTTTATCTCTGTCTCACAGGTACACATAAATACAAGTATACATGTATAAATTTTCCTAGGATAACCCCAAGAAACCCCGACAAAGTGCATCTCTGCTTGAAGATGTGAGTAAAAAGTGATGACGCAGTCTTGTGGCTCTCTGAGACAGAGCTAAAAGGGGTAGACAGGGAGCTTGACAGACAGGCAAATAGACAGACAGAAATGTTAGTATACCAGCAAAAACAAAGGGAGGGCGATGTTCATCTCATCTTTTGGTATGGGCTACACCCTCATTTACCCTCATCAAACGTCAGCACTTATCAGATGTTATCTCCCCTTATCTTGTTACTGTCATGGGTGAACATTTATTATTACATATTATTATTATTATTATTTTTTTTTTTTTTTTTTTTTTTTTTTTTTTCAACAAGTCGGCCGTCTCCCACCGAGGCAGGGTGACCCAAAAAAGAAAGAAAATCCCAAAAAAAAAATACTTTCATCATCATTCAACACTTTCCCCACATTTCGCACATTATCACTGTTTTGCAGAGGTGCCAGAATACAACAGTCTAGAAGCATACACATATAAAGATACACAACAATTCCCTCCAAACTCCCAATATCCAAACCCCTCCTTTAAAGTGCAGGCATTGTACTTCCCATTTCCAGGACCAAGTCCGACTATATGAAAATAACCGGTTTCCCTGAATCCCTTCACTAAATATACCCTGCTCACACTCCAACAGATCGTCAGGTCCCAAGTCCCATTCGTCTCCATTCACTCCTATCTAACACGCTCACGCACGCTTGCGGGAAAAACCAAGCCCCTTACCCACAAACCTCCTTTACCCCCTCTCTCCAAACCCTTTCGAGGACGACCCCTACCCCGCCTTCCTTCCCCTATAGATTTATATGCTTTCCATGTCATTCTACTGTGATCCATTCTCTCAAAATGACCAAACCACCTCAACAACCCCTCTTCTGCCCTCTGACTATACTTTATTAACTCCACCCCTTTTCCCCTAATTTCCACACTCCGAATTTTTTGCATAATATTTACACCACACATTGCCCTTAGACAGGACATCTCCGCTGCCTCCAACCGTCTCCTTGCTGCTGCATTTACCACCCAAGCTTCACACCCATATAAGAGTGTTTTGGGACTACATACTTTCATACATTCCCTTCTTTGCCTCCATAGATAACGTTTTTTTGACTCCACATATACCTCAACGCACCACTCACCTTTTTTCCCTCATCAATTCTATGATTAACCTCATCCTTCATAAATCCATCCGCCGACAACCCTCAACTCCCAAGTATCTAGAAAACATTCACTTCTTCCATTTCTCCTCTCCCCCAATTTGATATCCAATTTTTCTTTATCTAAATCATTTGACACCCCCATCACCTTACTCTTTTCTATGTTCACTTTCAAACTTTTTACCTTTAACACATTCCCAAACTCATCCACTAACCTTTTCAATTATTATTATTATTATTACCTATTATTATTATTATGTATTAATTATTTTTTGTATTATTGTTATCATTACGTATTCTTCTTCTTCCTCCTCCTCCTCTTCTTCCTCCTCCTCCTCCTCCTCCTCTTCTTCTTCCTCCTCCTCCTCCTCCTCCTCTGCCTCCTCCTCCTCTTGCCTCCTCCTCCTCTTGCCTCCTCCTCCTCTGCCTCCTCCTCCTCTGCCTCCTCCTCCTCCTCCATTCTTGGAACAAGTTTGAAGAGCTTGTAGTTCATAATCACTATCACTATCATCACCAATGCTCACATCTGAGTCTGGGATTTTAGAAAATAGGAGTTTCCTCTTTGATTCTGGTACAACTGAACGTGAACAAGACGGCCCAGCACCAGAGGTGGAAGGCTGTGGGTTGTCTGGGTTTTCCTCACTATTACCCATATTATGGTCATTAGTTTCGGTCAAAACCTCACCAGAACCTTGAAACTCATCTTCACTGTCACTTCCATCTGTATTAGAACTGTCACTGGGGAACAAAAGTGTCCCAATTCGCCGAGGAGTGAGGAACTTCTTACCGCAGGGCACGGTGGAAATTGTGTACTATGATGGCATTCCCACAATGCACCACTGGGTCCCAGATTTTTTTCCTACTGCGCACACCCACCACACAGACCCATTCTCTCACATCTAGGCTTATCAGCCTTTTCCTGCGAGATTTGAGGCCGCTAGAATTTATGCGTACTAGTACGTCAAAAACCCTACGAGTAAGACGTACTAGTACGACCAAAACCCTCAAAGGGTTAATATGCCCAAGAGTGATTATTATTGTGTACTATTAGTATTACCATGGCGTTTAAGACTAGAGGAACATTCTGAGTGAATGAGTAACAAAGGCATGTGTTTATATGCTATGTATCATGTTTCTTACATAATTTTGAAGAAAATATCATAGATGGATTAATGAAAATGTCTATATTAACAAAAGACATTTAATGTGCCAAGAGTGAGTCACAAACATATGAGAGGCCCAGGTGGACGCTTCTGGTACCGTCAATTTCCGAGCCGATGTATGAAGCCTGGGGGAAATATCGCCGAAAAAAGTGCTCAAAATTCGAACTGTATGATTTCCGCACGGGCTGAAAGCCAGGGGTCCACTGTATTGAGAGTAAGTATATATTGATTATATTAATGAGAAAGTTTTACCTATGTTCATGATATTGAGCAAATGCATGTATAGTTTTTTACATACATATTTATGACGGGTTGGGATAGGTTAAGGAGATAAGGTATTTTTTAACTGTAGTTTTAAAATGCTAGCTGAGCCAGTGATTCTGGAGATTTTCTAGCAGGGAGCTCCAGATTTTGGGCCCTTTCATGTACAATGAGTGTTTGAAAAGATTTAGCCTGACACAGGACTGTTATAGATGTCTGGGTTCGTTTCCCAGCGAGTGTGGAAACATTGGGGCATGTTTTCTTACACTGGATGTCTATGTTCCCCATCAGTAAAATGGGTTCTTCAGTGTTTAGTCAACTGGTGTGGGTTGCATCCTGAGACAAAACTGACCTAATTTGCCTGAAATGCTCTGCATAACAAGCAGCTTTTTATATGGTAGTAATGCCATTGCTGTCAGCTAGGCCTGTATACCTTGTACATATACTTGTAGAAATAAAGATAGATTATTATTATTATATTAGTGTTGTGTCTATGAGCCTTAATTGCAACTGTCAAAAAAGCATTTCTGTAAATGTAGGTTGCACAATAGTATGAGTGAATATTCTGTACAGTGAGTAGGGTTTGGTCTTTGAAGAGTGTGTGTGTGTGTGGGGGGGGGGAAGGGTGTTGTCTAGCAGTGGTACTGTGTGATCAGAGCTCACAGCAACACCCAATTTCACTTGTTTAAAGATTATTATTATTATTATTATTATTATTATTATTATTATTATACAGTGGAACCTCAAATATCGAACTTAATCCATTCCAGGAGCTAGTTCTAAATTTGAAGTCTGAAAAGTGAAGCAATATTTCCCGTAAGAAATAATGGGAATACAATTAATCCCTTGCAAAAACCCAAAAATATTCACAAAAAAAATACATTTTATAGTGATTAGTTTTACATACACACAACAAATATTTATTTATTTATTTATTATTAATTTGGACATGATATATAGATGTACAAAGAAATACAGTGGTTAAGTGTAATATGCCAAAAGCCCCCTTGTATGAAGAGCATTATGTGTGGAGAAATTTTCTCCAGGAGGGGGGTTATCCACCTCCTGCAGCCCCTTTCAGCCCTGAGGGGCCCAGCCCTCTCAGAAGGGGCAAGCATCTTGTTTACTGCTACAGCAAGTAATTGATCCCAGATGCAGTACAAGTATGCGGCGTGGTCAAGCGACCACTGCTTGCAAGAGTCCAGTGTTGCAAAGTGTAGTTTAATAAAGACAGTTCATCTCTTACCTTAGAAGGACAATTAAGGAAAATCCTGCTCCCACTTTATTACCATGGTAAAGATAGTGGACATTATTGTCTATGCTTAACTCTTTGGGGTTTTGCCGTACTAGTATGGCTTACGACCCAGGGTTTTTGACGTACTAGTACGCCAAATTCTAGCACCCTCAATCTAGTGGAGAAAGCTGGTAGGCCTACATATGAAAGATGGGTCTATGTGGTCAGTGTGCGCAGTTATAAAAAAAATAATTATGCAGCACACGTGCATAATGAGAAAAAAACAACTTTGACCATGTTTTTGGAATAAAACAGTGACTTTGCATGTATTTTCGTATGGTATTTATTGTTGTATTCTAGTTTTTCTTGGTCTCATTTTATAGAATGAAGACTATTACAGAAATTGAGATGATTTTGACTGGTTTTACAATGAAAAGTACCTTGAAACTGAGCTCAAAGTAGCAGAAATGTTCGATTTTTACCAAAGTTCAAAAGTAAACAAATCATGCCAAGCGTCCAATACACGTCAACTGGTGAGTCTAATGTTCTTTCAGAAGTGCGCTGATATTATTTATACCATTTCTACACTAATGCAGTAGTCTGCATAACAGTAAATCTTTTATTTTTTGTAAGAATAAAAATTGAAAGTGGAAAGCCTAAGAAATATAAGAGGGGCCTGGGGATATGACTAACTAACAGAGAACTTGTTATTTTAGTGCCAGGAATGTCTTATTTATTCTGGACCCTATGCGGAAATTGGCATCTTTTGAAATTTGTGTGAAATTGGCAAAATTGCTAAATTCTGACCACTTTATTGGATAGTTGAAATTGGTAAATGGGTGGTTTCTTGAATTCATTGAATACAAAAAGTAGAGTTCTGGTGAAATAGTTATGATTTTTGTCGACTAGTACATTGAAATTGGCCAAAAATAGAGCTCAAAGTGGGCAAAATTGCCGATGCGTAAACATCGTCGAGACCACTAACTTCGCGAGAGCATAATTCCATAAGTTTTCCATCAAATTTCATACTTTTGGTGTCATTGTGATCGGGAAAAGATTCTCTATCTTTTTATACGAACAAATTTTATTTTTTTTTTTTTTTAAAATTTGGCCAACCCTAAGAACAAGTCTCGGAGAGGGCCTGTTGACCCTCAAAGGGTTAAGACAGCAAGAATCAAGCATTCTGCTTTGCTTCATGGAGGAAATTTGGCAAGGAAGCAAAAAGTACTAGGTCAGCTTTTCTTTTATTTTGAGGGGCACTGCAGTGGAGTAGAACGCTGTGAGGTCAGATTACTTTTGACTCTACTGAGAATCACACTGATGCCAGGATAACCAACAAAGAACACTGATCCATACATTAGTGTGAACAAAGTGTCTCACAAAACACAATAAACACTTACAGAGAAGTGTGATCAGCTTCTTCAGTGATAAGATTGTGAGCAATAAAGACAAACCTTGTGGAACATAGTGTACCAGTGTGCGTATTCCTAGAATATGGAAGACGTGGACATCCAAGGACACTTCTGCTTCTATCAAGTCACCGATATCTGTCAAGGGTGTAAAGAACACCATAGCTCACGCTACAAGAGCAAGGTGGGTTATGAATTTGTTGTAGTATGTGGGACTGTGCAGTTCTTGTGTCGCAAGGAGTTTGTAATCAACCTATAGTTGGCAGTGAGGTGCGGACTTTTGAGTCCACACAAGTACGTACGTCAGCCATCAGTGAATAAAATATGCTGACATAACACCCCCTAGGGTAATTTATTATTAACATAATATAATCTTTTACAGCCCGTTAAGAAGTGGATATGACAGCTTCTCAAGACTTTGTCTGCAGGGGCGGCTGTGTGGACGATGAGCTGTCTTATCAGCTAAGTACTCCCTATATTTAATCTTTAACCTTAGCTGGTAAACCATTTCTCAACAATTTGGTCGTGCTCGAACCAGATAAAGGCCACACTGTGGTCCAAATATGTTGTACTACAGTGTACAAATAATCTACGAACCAAGGTCCTTCGAAAAAAGCTGTAAAACTAGTGTTTTACAATATAAATCAGTATGTATGAGTCCCTCCAGACTCAATCACAGAGAATGGGCAGCCAAAAGAAAATGAGCGCTCACCCAGCATTCACCCAAAGAAAATGGGAGCTGGGTGACTCACCCAAAGAAAACAGGAGCTGGGTGACTCACCCAACAAGAAAATGGGGGATGGCACCGTCATCCACTGCTCAAGCTCGAGAAAAGCTGACCTAGTACTTTTTGCTTCCTTGCCAAATTTCCTCCATGAAGCAAAGCAGAATGCTTGATTCTTGCTGTCTTAAGCATAGACAACAATGTCTTTACCATGGTAATAAAGTGGGAGCAGGATTTTCCTAAATTGTCCTTCTAAGGTAAGAGATGGACTGACTTTTATTAAACTACACTTTGCAACACTGGACTCTTGCAAGCAGTGGTCGCTTGACCACGCCGCATACTCGTACTGCACCTGGGATCAATTACTTGCTGTAGCAGTAAACAAGATGCTTGCCCCTTCTGAGAGGGCTGGGCCCCTCAGGGCTGAAAGGGGCTGATACCCCCCCTCCTGGAGAAAATTTCTCCACATTATGGGCAGGCTTAAAATTAACTTAAGATTAACTAAGCAATGATATATTCAGTGGTAAAAATTATAGTACACAAATTAAGCACAAATGAGTATTTCAAAGACAGGTCAATATAGTGTTCAATTATGTATTAATAAATTTAAATAAACATATAAAATAACATTTTTACTTACCTTTACTGAAGATTGGTGATGGCATCAGGAAGACAGGGAGGAGGAGAGAGGGAGTTGGGGTTAGTGTTTGGAAGGGGAATCACCCTCCATAAGGACTTTAGGTATCAAAGCTCTCTCTGGGGTTACTTCCCTTCTGTCTTTTAATGCCACTATGACCAACTTGAGAGTCACTGGCCCCTTGTCTCACAAAATAACTGTCCACAGTCCTCTGTTTCTGGTGCCTCTAAAATTTCCCTAAAATGGAACACGGTTCTGTCACCGAACTTGTTGCAAAGATGGCTTGTTTCAGCTTGCTCAGGGTGGTTCTTCTCCACAAACATTTGGACATCATTCCACTTGGCGCAAATCTCCTTAATCTTTGAATCGGCATGCAACTTCCTTGCCTTTTCACAAATAATCGCATCTGAAACACTATCACCTGCCATCTCTTTATCCTTGATCTACACCAGCAACAACTTCTCAACCTGATCGATTGTCTGTGGTCTTTTTTTGGTTAGCATATTAACACCTTTCACAACATCATCTTCCTTGATTTGTTCTTTCTTTGCCAGGAGAGAACCGATGGCCGACTTGTTTTTTCCATACATCCTGGCAAGCTCAAGAAGTTTTACACCACTCTCATACTTCTGTATTATTTCCTTCTTCACATCTATGCTGTTTCTCACTTTCTTTACCACAGGGGTACCACTAGCAAGTTTCTTTGGGCCCACGGTAGCTTATTTCACAGTCCCACAAACACTAAAACACAATGAAATAATCGTAAAATGTTTGAATGAGAGCACAGGTTAGTGTTCACTCAAGCATCAACAAAGCCAGACTGGCTCACGGCACCTGTGCGGGGACACGGACAGAGCGGGCTGCTGGACAAGTCCGGTACCCGGCGATTCGAAAATAGGGGCGAGTTCGATAATAGGAATAAAGTTGGTTCAGAAAAAGTGGTCGATTTTCGAAGAGTTCGATAAGCGATACGTTCGAAATTTGAGGTTCCACTGCACACATTAGGTGTGGTCCATATATGTGTATATAGTGTCAGTGTTTTGGGTAGGCAGTCAGATGGATACATATTTCATATCCGTCCACTGGCTGTTGATATATGTTCAACTGGCATTATGCATATGTCTGTGAAGTGTTTCCCCTACAATACAAAAATCTTAGGTTGTGTACAAGTTGTCTTCACATTGGTGCAGTAGAATACAGAACAGCAACACTCCCATTCTCATGCAACACACCCTTTTGAGAGCGAGTGATGCTATTTATTTATTTATGAAATGAATGTAATACTATATACAGTTTCTCTGGTATTGTTGTACTAGAGAAAATGTGTTACAGTAATTATTGCCATACACTCCTTTACACCTGCCCAGCTACCACACCTCACAATTTTGTTAATTTGTTTTACTGTGTTTGTATTTCATTTATATGATATGTAGTGTGTTTCTTATATAATTTTGAAAAAATGCCATAGATGGATTAATGAAAAAAGTCTATAATAACATAATATGACATTTACAGTGCCCCAAAGCGATTATTATTATTATTCTTGTGCTTATTGCGTCTTCAGCACCAGTGAGACTCTTAGCTACTCCCTCACCTGGAATAGCTAGTCCTACTTTGTAACAATGCCAAATAGTGATTTTAATGTACCTGCATGCCAGCACAGTAAGTTTATTTAGGTACAGGTACACAAGTAAAATTATCAGAAGTATCTCAGTACTATCTCAGCCATTGACATATGTACCTTGCTTAATGAGTTTAATAATTTCTAACTTTGCACTTAAAGTAAGAGCCTTATGACTCCTCTTTTAACCACAACTAACCTTAGATATCACTGTAACACAAAAAGAGTATAAATAAAATATGCAATAACTTTAAACACTTGAAACATAATATGTACATAATCGAGAGATGCAGAGCTCACAGAAGATGTAAACAAGCTGAAAGTGAACAGGTGGCATGCAGATGCCATAATGGTGAATCATGGGCTGTATAAATGAATTTCTGGGTATAATTTGAAATGTCCGTATTAGCAAATCACCATAAAGAGAAGTGCCATAAAGCCAGGCCCTCCTGTACATGCAAATATTGTCCAATCTGTCTAATTTTTTGCATGTATATTTTCACTTAAACATGAAACACAGAGAGCCTCGTGAAAGAAAAAAGACATCTGAAACCTTTATTTTTTTGGGACTCCCCAATAAACAAATATAAATACTGTATAAAGTATATCTTTCTATTTTTTAAACTTAATTTTATATTAAAATTATACTCAAAACTACGCAAAAATTCATTTACTATTTAATGAGGGAGGTGTAGTGAATGAGAGTACTTAACACAGCAAGCTAAAAATGTTAATTAATAAATTAATTACTTTTACTGGTGCTTCTCCTTATGCCCACATCACTAAGTCTGTCTGCAGTGGAGCGTGAGCGCTTCATATCACCCAGTCCGCCTTCTGTACCATTACTGCGTGCAAGCCTCATCGCACGCCCTCTCCGATCCAAAAGTAGTTTTTCTGGCTTGACAAACATCCCACACTTTGGCCGAGAGGCAAAATATCGGACACCATTTACAGAACCATCATTTTTGCCTGTGAAAGAATATATATGACCTTTTCTGCAATATGCTCATTGTGTCATATTTTTAGTGTTTTAACTACAGTATTATGTAAATTTTTAAGTAGTATGTTTGAATATGTATGTAGTACAGGAGAAAAAATTAATGCTTAAATTATCAAACAATTGTTTTAAATTTTGTATGTGCATATGCATAGTTATATAACCAGACTTAAGTTCTAGAAGTGGGAGATAGTGCCTGAATTCTGAAGGATGTGCGAAGATGTGGTTCCAGAGGTTATTTAAATTATCATGTCTACACTTCTGGAAAGAAGGGTAGAAAATGAGTGACTGTGAATATTTCCCCTTGTTTAGGCCACCACTGTCATTGTGGGAAATGTCCAGCTCAATCAGGGTGAGAGGTGATCTGGAATATACTTGAAATCCAGTTCTGAACACCGAAAAAATTAAGAGATAAAACTAAAATATAGTATGATTCTTGCCTCATCCAAGTAAAGTAGACACTTTTGATCATTATATGTGTCTTGTGTGCCAGTAGTACTCATGGGAAATGAATAATCACAGCTTAATATATTGGGTACTCTACATAAAAAGAATTGCTGTTAATCATATCCTGGTTGATGCATCATAGTGTCATTTGCACCTAAAGCAGAAATCAAATGTTTATTTAGTTTAACACAGCATTTTTTACTTCCTCTAAAATTATTAAGCACCTTACAAAACACCAGCATATATTATGAAAATGGTATACAATACCAACAAGTAGATGAGTAAGACACATATACAACAGATGGGTATCTTTATTGTTGAAACATTTCACCTTCATGGTAGGCTTCTTCACTCAAATACAGAGCTGAATAAAAATGGAGACAGCAGGAATAGTGGCAAAGTGAAGATGATGTGATCAGTTCATCAACTTTGAAGCAGTACAGTGTGAGGTGGTCAGTCCCTCAGCCTGCAGCAGAGTTCAGCTACATAATCTAGAATAATGTGAAGCTGAAGCATGAAAATGGAGCCTTAACACTTTGACTGTCTCAACCCCCAATCCTGAGGTGTCTCCTGGTGTTGCAAAATTTAAAAAAAAAAAAAAAATTATTTTTCTTATGAAATGATAGAGAATCTTTTCCCGATTGTAATGACACCAAAAAAAAACGAAATTTGGTGGAAAACTGATGGAATTATGCTCTCACGAAGTCAGCGACCTCGGTGCTGTTTACAAATCGGTGATTTCGCCCACTTTGAGCCCTATTTTCGGCTAATTCCATTGTTCCAGTCGCCCAAACTCATAGCTATTTCTTTAGAACTCCATTTTTTCTATCGATTGAGTACAAGAAACTGCCCATTTACTAATTTCAACTACCTAATAATGTGGTCAGAAATTTGCAATTTGGCCAATTTCACAAAAAATAAAAAATATGACAATTTCAAAATAAGGTCCAGAATGAACAATGCAGACATTTCTGGCTCTAAAATAACATTTTCTTTGTTCAACAGTCATGTCTCCAGGCCCCTCTGATATTACTCTTGCTTTCTATTTTGAATTTTTATTCAAACAAAAAATAGAAGACTTACTATTATGCAGACTACTGCAATACTGTAATAATTGTATAAATAACATCAACCCATTCATGACTGCATATCAGAATGTCTAGTTGGACATTTATTGGACAATGGCATCATTTGTTTACTTTTGAACATTGGCAAAAATCAAACATTTCCCCTACTTTGAGCTCCATTTCTAGGTTCTTTTTATAGTAAAATCAATCAAAATCACCTCTATTTCTATAATATGTTTTCCATTCTATCAAATGAGACCAAGAAAACGAGAATACAACCATAAATACTATACGAAAATAGACCACAAAGTCGGCATTTTAATTAAAAAAAACGGTCGGAGTTTTTTTTTTCTCATTATGCACTGCGTGCTCCATGATTTTTTTTATATGGTGCACACAGACCCATTCTCTCACATGTGGGCCTACCAGCTTTCTCCTGCTTGATTTGAAGCCGTTACAATTTATGAGTATATATACGTCAAACACGGTACCTCGTAAGACGTATATATACAGCCGCGACAGTCAAAGGGTTAAATATGTACTGCCTTCTTTGCTTCCACCAGTAGGCCCCACCTTCTGTAATGTCTAGGCTTTCCATGCCTCACCTTTGGCAGTGTATAAGGCTCCATTTTATACTTCAGCCTGACATTGTTCCAGGCTGAGGAACTGACCACCTCAAAAACTACTACTTCAAAGTTTATGGACCAATCACATATCTTTACCTTGCTACTATTCCTGCTGTCTCTATATTTATTCACCTCTGTATCTGACTGACAAAGCCTGCCGTACTTTTCTCCAACTATCAGAGCTACCAATGCTCCTATGATGACCTAGTTACAAGCAAAACTGCACTACCCAACGTAGCACCCAGAATGACCAAAGATTACCAACAGTGAAACCTACAAATCGAAAATAATAGAGATCAAAGGAAGACTGCCCACAAACCGAAAGCAACACCCTGCTGCCAGCCGAATAACGTAACCCTAAACTTTGTATAACTACAACTTCTTCTTAACTACAACAATTCCTGTAGTATTATGAGGCGCAATCTAAGAGGAAACAGCACCAAGGCCAGCAAGAAAACACCAAAAAATCAACTATTCAACAAGTGTAGTCAGGAGGACGCCGGCCCAGCAACCACCCCACTCACCACCACTCAAGGCGACACCACAACAATAACAACAAACATGGCTGCCACCAGCCCATCCTCCCCTCTCTTCCCCGGATTTAACCTACCAAGTAGTCTCTCAGGTATGACCAACGATCCAGATACCCTAAAGACATGCATCTCCAACTTAGTTATTGAAAATATGAACCTTCGAGAGATGCTAACAAAACAAGACACCAGGATGACACAACTCGAGAACAAAATCCTCAGTCTTGAACAAAAGTTATCAACACCAGGAATGACTAACTGTGACAAGACCATCCAAACAGTCATAGATAGCCATACCCAACAAATAATATCTCTTAATACAAAGGTTGAAGAAGCAGTAAAAGAATGGAAGAACAACTTAGATAACCAGTTCAGTGACTACTTTGCTCTCCAAGAAGATAAAACTGAACAAGATAAACTATCGGATGCAGTAATAGTTAACAGTCCACTTTTTCCCAGTGATATGAACCAAACAAACAGTAAAGAAATTACTCTGCAGATCATAAAGGACCAAACAAAAGTTACAGTACCAGAGTCAGAAATAAAAGAAGCCAGGTTACTAGGATCCCATAGTAGAAAAAGTGTTATGCTTAGATTCCACTCACATGACAGGAAAAAAGACTTAATTATTGCATCTATTAAAGTAAAGAAAGAGGTATACATAAACGAGTGTCTTACCAAAAAACGTCAGAACCTCCTGTATAGAGTCAGAAACTTAAGCGGGAGAATAATGACACAATACACCAATGCTTCACACGGGATGGGAAAATTCTAGTTAGGAAAACAAATGTAGGTCAAATGTACACAATCACGAACGAGAATGATCTATCACGATTTCTCAGGGATACTAATCTTACAGAGAATAACTAAACAATGTCCAACCTAAAAGCCTACGTAATGTAGTGTATGTTTTGCTCCATTTTGTTCAAATTTCATTGTACAATCTCTTAGTAATTAAATAATCAACTACCTCATTTTGTGATTTTACTAGTAAGCATAAGTCACCTTATGTAATTTTCTTATTTACTATTGTTTGCTTAAACATTAGCTGAATTGATACTTTCTCAGTCCATATTACTACCTCATATTTTTTTTAAATACTATCAATTGATATTACTTACTAAAATTAATAATTATCATTTTTTCTATAATTTCAATTTACTCTCAACATTTTAGACATTTAATAACCATTACTTGTCTAATTACCTTTATCTGTTTTAATACCACATTTACTATCTTAGAGTACTCTTAATTACCTTGTACTGCCAAATAACCTCAAGTATAACTACCAGTGCAATATTGAATGAAATAAACATTACTTTTTCACTTTTTTTGTAATCATTATTACTTACTAAAATTTTATTAAACACCATATTTACTACCAGTCAATTTTACTTTTTTACATTAAACATTATTTTATACTTCCCATAACATTTTGTTGCCATCTTACTATCATATTATAACCAAAACATTACCCTTGTTATTTTTTACTATTATTCTTTTGGTACTTTAATTGTGAATTTTATTTTGTCAATTTTAAATCTAGTTATACTCTTGATCTTGTCAACAACATATACCAGACTAGTGCAATTGCAAGTACCATTTCAATTTGTATTTTTATATTTTAAGTTTATATTGTAAGTCCTACTCTAAGATTGTTTTCATATCTTAGTGAGTATATTGTGTGTGCAATTAGTGTATATTTCAATTATATTATTGTTCAAGGCCCTTACTATCTTTTGCTAACTAGTACCAACTACCTCATATATTTTTTTTTGTTTTTTTTTCTACTTTTTTTTTTTATTCTTTTGCTACCTTAACTTGTATATTTTATCTTGTCAATTTAAATCTAGTTATACTCTAATTCTTGTAAACAACTTATATAACACCCTAGTGCAATTACAACTGAGAGTCTTGTGCCTCTTTTATATCATTAGATTAAACTCAGTTGCACTATAGCTCATTCTAGCTCAATACATAGTCAGTACCAAAGTCATTATATTAGACCATAGTGTAATTACTAGTGAGAGCCTGGTGCTATTTTTAATTTGTATTTCTACATATTAGATTAAACCTAGTTGTACTATTGCTCACTCTAGGTCAATACATAGACTATACCAAAGTCATTACATTAGACCTTAGTGCAATTACAAGTGAGAGTCTTGTGCTATTTTTTAATTTGTATTTTTATATTATTAGTTTATACCTAGTTGTACTTTAGCTCATTCCAGCACAACACATAGACAACACCAACTTCATTATGTGTATTAGTGACTATACTCTACATGACCAAAATGCTATAGCTATATACTTGTCCAAACTTCCCACCACTACAGATATCAGTACTAAAACTCAACACACAACTCAGGATATAAATAACCATAATTTAAACCTAGAAGATGATTGATCACGTTGACCCTGATCTAAACCTACATAATCTGACACACAATCAAAACCTATTGGAAAGTAACTGTCTTTACTACACAGCATCACAAGCCAGCACTTTCCTAAACAATGATAAAAGTCTATCAGTACTTAACTACAACATCAGGTCCTTAAGCAAACACTATGATGACCTCCTGGCACTCCTTGAATCACTAAAGACACCCTTCTCCTGCATTATTCTTACCGAGACCTGGCTAAAACAGGACACAATAGATATCTACCCTCTACCAGGATACACAGCAATCCACAACTGCAGACCATACCAAGTTGGGGGTGGTATTGCAATCTATTACTCTAACCAATTATCTTGTATCAGCACCAATTGCTTTAGTGATGAATATGGAGAATACATTTTTGCTAATTTTACTGTAAAAAACCTTAAGACGCCTATAACAATCGGTGCCATTTACTGGATACCCCACACAAACATCCCAAATTTCAGTGAGAAACTAAAGGCACTAATAACAAACAGACAAATGAATAAGCACCACCTTCTCGTAGCTGGAGACTTCAACATCAACCTTGGCCTACTAGATGATCAGCCTGTAACTGATTTCAACAATATGAACAACACACTTCTCATACCAACAATAACTAAACCAACCAGGCTCACTGAAACGAGTGCACCATAATAGACCACATATGGACCAATATACTAGCCCCCCTTAAATCAGGGATAATCACAGATAGCACTACAGACACTACCCACCTTCCTCTTGACAAACATTAGTAAACCACCACTTGAATACAACAAAGTTTCATTTAGACTCCATGATGAGGCCTCAATAGGTAAGTTCACAGCTGACCTAGAGACTGTTGACTGGCCTACAGAATTCTCCAAGGCCAATGGTATTGACGACTGGACAGACATTTTTCTTAACAAATTACTTAGACTATACAACAAACATTGCCCTATAAAAACGAAACAGATCACAAACAAACGGCTTGGTTGCCCATGGCTAACCAGCACCATTCTGAAATCCATTGATAAGAAACACCAATATGAAAAGCAATATAGACAGGGCTTAATACACAAAGATATTCTTAAACACTATTCATCAGTCCTCACCAAAGTAATAAAGAAAGCCAAACAACTATACTACTCCAGTAGATTCACTGACACAAGAGGAGATATAAAAAAGACCTGGAAAACACTCTCTCAGATTCTAGGGACCCAAAAACTGAAAAAAACAAGAATATTGCCCTAACTAACTAAACCTAATGAAACACCACTGCATCCCACTGACACAGCTAACAAGATAAACGACTTCTTCTCAACCATAGGTTCTAATCTCGCCAATAAAATCCCACGCACCAATGCCCATGCTGGGGACTACCTAGATGGGAATTTCCCAAATTCCTTCTATCTTGCTCCAACTGAGCCCATGGAAGTCACCGAGATTATAAAGTCACTTAAAAATAACTCAGGGAATCTGTCTCATGTCCCACCATTATTGTACAAGAGAGCGGCCCATGTCCTCTCGCATGCTATCTCATTACTTTTTAACAAGTCACTAGAAACTAGCACCTTCCCGAAACTACTCAAGACGGCAAGGGTTACACCAATACATAAAGGTGGTGACCCTACAGATTTAAACAACTATAGGCCAATATCAAACTTACCATTGCTAGCCAAAATCTTTGAGAAACTCGTGCACAGGAGACTATATTCATTTATAACGGCACAAAACATACTCAACCCCTGCCAATTTGGATTCAGGAAAAATAAAAGCACTAATGATGCAATCATAAAAATGCTAGATCTGCTTTACACAGCACTGGAAAATAAGGAATATCCACCAGGAATTTTTATTGACATAAGAAAAGCTTTTGACACAGTAGACCACGGCATCCTACTCCACAAACTTGACCATTATGGTATAAGAGGCCATGCGCTTGCATATTTCAAATCTTACCTTACTAATAGGTATCAGTATGTCACCATTAAAGACACAGCATCAACAACACAGCCACTTGATACTGGAGTTCCGCAGGGAAGTGTCCTTGGTCCCCTGCTCTTCCTCATATACATCAATGATCTTCCAAACGTATCTCAACACCTGAACCCCATTCTCTTTGCTGACGACACGACTTGTGTCATCTCTCACCCTAATCTTGCCACCCTCAACACCATTGTTAATGAGGAGCTGATCAAAATATCGACTTGGATGACAGCCAATAAACTTACGCTTAACACTGACAAAAACCTACTACATTATGTTTGGTAGCAGAGCAGGAGATGCGCAAATTAACATTAAGATCGACAACACTCTAATTGCCAGGCATAATGAGGGCAAATTCCTAGGCCTATACCTCGACAACAACCTGAAGTTCAGCACCCATATCCAACACATAACCAAAAGAGTATCCAAAACGGTTGGGATCCTCTCCAAGATACGATACTACGTGCCGCAAACTGCCCTTCTCACACTATACCATTCACTTATATATCCATACCTCACCTATGCTATATGTGCTTGGGGTTCAACTGCAGCAACACACCTAAAGCCAATAATAACCCAACAAAAAGCCGCAGTAAGAATAATCACTAAATCCCATCCCTGGCAACACACCCCTCCACTCTTCATAGATCTAAACTTACTCCCTGTTCAGTACATCCACACTTACTACTGTGCAATCTACATCTACAGGACCTTAAATTTCAATATTAACCTTGACCTAAAATGCTTTCTTGATAGTTGTGACAGAACCCACAGGCACAACACCAGACACAAACATCTCTATGACATTCCCCGTGTCCGACTAAACCTTTACAAAAATTCAATGTATGTCAAAGGCCCTAAAATCTGGAACACCCTACCTGAAAATTCTAAAACTGCAGACACATTCATCACCTTCAAAACTACCATCAGAAAACATCTTATCTCCCTGATACACCCTGTCAACTAATTACACGAATACACCTGGTGGTTAACACTTACACTCACTCACCCATTTGACCATAAACAGAAATCTCAATCTCAATCTCAAAATAATGAATCTTAACTAGTCATAAGTTGGCCTGTGATACTCCAATACTGAAACTATGTATAGTGCCAAAACAAAAGCATTCACATTGCTAAACTCACAAACTAGTATTTAGTCACTTAGCCATAATACCAACTTACCTCATAATTTGTAATATTTTAAACTTAAGATTTAATTTAAGTCTGCCCGAAATGCCTAGCCATGCTAGGTGTTCTAGTGGTACACTCTGTAATTATTATTTTACTACATGTAAACCACACAATAACCAAATTCTGTAAACTCAGCATTGTATTCCTTATAGAGAATAAACTTTGAATTTGAATTGAATTTGAATTTGACTTGGACCATTTCCAAAGTAACACTGTGACTTTGTAAATGGTCCAAATCGGACCAAAACGTCATTGTAAGCTCCTCTCTCCTCTGTGCGGGTTATTTGTGCATCTGTCATTTCTTGCCAGCGTTTTTTTCTTCCCGGCACTAAAAAACCTCTGCCTCTGAAGTAGCTGTGGCTACCCCTGAATAGGTGTAGTTCAATACAACATTTGGCTAATGACTATTTAAGGAGCAAAACTAGGGCTTAACTGACCATTCTAGACCCACCAAGGCCCTGTAAATAGGAAAAATACAAGAACATATATAGGAAAACCACAAAGTATATACAGTACTGTATACTCCTGCAGAATATCTATTAAATAACTTATTTTTTTTTTTTTTACTATAATGTCCATTTGATACCAAGGTAAGGTGACCTAGGAAACACGAACACATTTACTATTACACGTTCGACAGATATTATGCGAAAAGTGTGCAGGCATCATAATTCATACAACCTTCTGAACTGCAACATTCTCACCCCTCTTTCAGAGTGCAGGTACAGTGGTACCCCGATTTTCAAACTTTCTTCATTCCAGAATGCTGTTCGAGTGCCATTACCGAACGAATTTGTTCCCATAACGAATAATGTAAATTAGATTAGTCCATTTCAGAACCCCAAAAATACACTTACAAAAGCACTTACAATGATACACTTACATAATTGGTCAAGTTGGGAGCAGTTCGAAACTTGGATACTACTGTACTGTACTTCCTATCTCCAAGACTTAAAGTCCAGCTAATTGGTTTTCCTGAATCCCTTTCATATTAGCCAGTAAACTATAAAAAAAAAAGTATTTTTTTTGGAAACACATTAAACATCTTTGAGTTGCTTTTTTTTTTAACACATCAGCCATTTCCCACTGAGGCAGGGTGGCCCAAACAGAAAGAAAAACCCCAAAAGAAAAAAAAATCTTTCATCATCATTCAACACTTTCACCATTACTCATACATAATCACTGTCTTTGCAGAGGCACTCAGATATGACAGTTTAGATATCCCTCCAAACCGCCAATATCCCAAACCCCTCCTTTAACCCCTTGACTGTCGCAACCCCAAATCCTGAGGTGTCTCCTGGTGTCGCAAAACTTCCGAAATAAAAAAAAAAAAATTTCTTATGAAATGATTGTAATGACACCAAAAGAACAAAATTTGATGGAAAACTGATGGAATTATGCTCTTGCAAAGTTAGTGACCTCGGCGATATTTACGAATCCGTGATTTCGCCCACTTTGAGCCCTCTTTACGGCTTCCGTTGTTCCAGTCGACCAAACTCATAGCTATTTCTTTAGAACTCCATTTTTTCTATCAACTGAGTACAAGAAATTGCCCATTTACTGATTTCAACTACCCAATAACGTGGTCAGAAATTTGCAATTTGGCCAATTTCACAAAAATAAAAAATATAACAATTTCAAAATAGGGTCTAGAATGAACAATGCAGACATTCCTGGCTTAAACATAACGTTTTCTTTGTTCATCAGTCACGTCTCCAGGCCCCTCTGATATTACTCTTGCTTTCTATTTTGAATTTTTATTCAAACAAAAGATAGAAGATTTACTGTTATGCAGACTACTGCAATATTGTAATAATTGTGTAAATAATGTCAATCCATTCATGACTGCATATCAGAATGGCTACATGGACATTTATTGGAAAATGACATCATTTGTTTACTTTTGAACGTCAGCAAAAATCAAACATTTCCTCTACTTTGAGCTCCATTTCCAGGTTCTTTTTATAGTAAAACCAATCAAAATCACCTCTATTTCTATAATATGTTTTCCATTCTATCAAACGAGACCAAGAAAACGAGAATACAACCATAAATACTATACGAAAATAGACCACAAAGTCGGCATTTTAATTAAAAAAAAGGTCGGAGTTTTTTTTTCTCGTTATGCACTGCGTGCTGCAGGATTTTCTTTATATGGTGCACACTGACGACACAGACCCATTCTCTCACATGTGGGCCTACCAGCTTTCTCCTGCTTGATTTGAAGCCGCTAGAATTTATTAGTATATATACGTCAAACACGGTGGCTCGTAAGACGTATGTATATGACCGAAACAGTCAAAGGGTTAAAGTGCAGGTATTATACTTATTATGCATATCCTTAAAAAGAATAATATAATATAATTGTAATGGTTAATAATGCAAGCCTCACCCATAGGAACATCTAATTCTACTCCAATCCAAGTTCCGGGTGCAAACTCAGTGTGGCCTATGTAGACAATGACCCCTGAATAGTTATAGGGTCGAATTTGTATGCTCTCTCCAACTTCACACCAGTCTGGCAACGGTGCTCGAGGTTTGTTGCTGCTAGTAGGTGTTTTCTCAACATCATCTAATGAATACACGGTATTTAAATAACAATAATGCAAATTAATGATTAATATTGAGATATTCCTGTGAATTTATTACTTCAATACAGTATCATAATGTGTTTAATCTATATGTGGACAAGAAAATTAATCAAACTGATGAATTCTTACCAACACACTCAGATGATGATGATGCTCCATTCAATATGTGGTAATCAGACATTGGTGACTGAGACTGGGTAAGAGGAAAGGACATTCGATGAGCAGGATTCCTCCTGTTAGAACTGCTGCGTCTCATGACTACTTCTGAGTTGGTGGTCAATGACAATGATGAAGTGGATGAAGAAGAAGAGAGTGTAGGAGAAATTGGGCTTACAGATTTTGGAGGAGTAGAGCTTAATATATTTGAAGAATGTGTACTGCAGGAAATATTACTTGAATCTGATATGAGAGTTTTTGAGTTTTCCTTATTTTCCTCATCTTCTATTATTCTGAGACTAATCTGAGACTTGGAATGAGTAAAGTTACTGTGAGTAGAGTCACTGAGGTGAAGCCTCTCCAGTTGCTGGTTGATTACTGTTCTTGTATCGCTGGAGTCACTCTCACCAGAACTGAAATTACGATGTTTATCTTATAATACACACTACAGGAACTACGTATTAATATAATTAAAATAAAAATGATTTAGTACCCAAAAATAAGCATGAAATACAATTTTAAAAACAATAAAAGTAATAATAATTAATATTAGCACTCACACTACAATTTCTAATCTAACACTAATCTGCTACATTAACTGTGACCTACACCTACCCTTTTTATCAATTATTCTTCCCTCAACACCTCAACTTCTTCCTCTCTACCACCTCCCATTTCTGTTAAGTAACATTGAATAACCCTTACAGCTTTAGAACACTTTATGTTCAGAATAACAATAACAACAACAAACACTACACAAAAAGTCGTTCATGCTTAAAGGTACTGCTGAGGAGAAAGTACATAAAAAGAAAAGAGCAATAATGGAAGACAAAATGAGCAATACGAGGAAGAGGCAAGACAGGATAACAATTATACAGTAGAGCATCAATAATCTGGAATTCCTGGCGACAAGCCATGCCCAAACCACTTATCATCATTACTATCAGCTTACCTGGAGTATACCTGGAGGGTGCTCTGAGGGTCTATGACCAGGCCTCATGGTAGATCAGGGCCTGATCACCCAGGTTGTTGCTGCTGGCCACAAGTAAACCAACATACAAACCACAGCCTGGCTGGTCAGGTACTGACTTCAGATGTTTGTCCAGCTCCCTCTTGAAGACAACCAGGGGTCTATTGGTAATCCTGCTTATGTATGCTGGGAGGTAGTTGAACAATCTTAGGCCCCTGACACTTTTTGTGTCATCTCTTAGCATACTCATGGCACCCCTGCTTTTCAGTGGGGGATATTGCACCACCTGCTGAGTCTTCAACTTTTGTAGGGAGTGATTTCCGTGTAGATCTGGGACTAGTCTCTTTAGGATTTTCCAAGTGTATATTATC
Organism: Cherax quadricarinatus; assembly: GCF_026875155.1. Lineage (NCBI taxonomy): Eukaryota > Metazoa > Arthropoda > Malacostraca > Decapoda > Parastacidae > Cherax > Cherax quadricarinatus. The sequence continues at coordinate 58,552,521 of NC_069409.1, read as the reverse complement.
ATGTATCTTTCTCACCTGCATTCCAAGGAGTACAGGTCAAGGGATTTCAACCATTCCCAGTAATTTAGGTGTTTTATTGTACTTATATGTGCATTGAAAGTTCTCTGTATATTCTCCAGGTCTGCAATTTCGCCTGCATTGAAAGGGGCCGTTAGTGTACAGCAATATAGAGAACAAGTGATTTGAAGAGAATTGTCAATGGCTTGGTATCCCTAGTTCTGAAGATTCTCATTATCCATCTTATCATTTTCTAAGTAGATGTAGTAGATACATTGTTGTGATCTTTGAAAGTTGAGATTTTCTGACATTATCACTCCTGGGTCCTTCACATTAATTTTTCACTCTATTGTGTGGTTGGAATTTGCTTTATACTCCAATCCAGTTTTTATTTCCTCGAGATATCCATAGCAGAGAAATTTAAATTTATCATCATTGAACTTCATATTGTTTTCTGATACCTATTTAAAGACTTGGTTAATGTTCACTTGGAGATTTGTAGTGTCCTCAATGGGTGACACTGTCATGCAAATTTTGGTATCAGCAAAAGAAGACACAGTGCTTTGGCTTACATCTCTATGTCAGATATGAGGCTGAGGAAAAGGATGGGAGCGAGTACTGTATCTAGTGGAAGAGAGCTTTTCACTGTAACTGCCTCTGACTTTACTCTGTTTACTATTACTCTTTGTGTTCTATTTGTTAAGAAGTTATAGATCCATCTACCAACCTTTCTTGTTAATCCTTTATCATGCATTTTGTGTGCTATTACACCATGATTGCACTTATTGAAGGCGAGTTGCCAGAAATCCTGGAGAACAGGCCCCAGGCTGGTAGCCATATGATTGAGGACGGACACGTGAGACCCTTCTTTATCTTCTCCCTACCCTGGTGTAACTTAGAGTACTCACATACAATATGCCCCTCCCTCCCCATGCAGTTACTTTCACCACTCCTCCACACCATATGCTCAGATGTTTAATACTTTCACTGTTACCCACAAGAGGGTGGAGAGAATACGTAACTTGTGTTTGTCAGATACAATGCAAAAAGAGTGGGAGGGAAACAATATGAGAGGAGGAAGGTACACGAATATGAGAGAGGGAATGGAAGGGAGGGGAGAGAAAAAAGATTAAAATTCTTTTGCTTCCAATCACTGCATTACAAAAAAGAAACACATTCACTATCATTTGCACACAATCACTGAATTTGAAGAGGCACTTGGATATGACAGTTTAGATGTCATTCCAAACAGACAATATCCCAAACCCCCCCTTTACAGTGCAGGCATTGTACTTCCCACCTCCATCACTCAAGTCCAGCTAACCGCTTTCCCTGAATCCCTTCACAAAATATTACCCTGCTTACACTCAACAGCTCATCAGGTCCCAAAAACCATTCATCTCCATTCACTCCTATCTAACACCTCACACATGCCTGCTGCATGTCCAGGTCCCTTGCACACACAGCCATTAATTTTAGGATTGTGGAATTGTCATGTTGGCAGATTCAGTAAATGGAATGCTTGTGCTTTTTCATATTTCCACTCTGATATTTCCTTTTTAACTCAAGTTATTTCATTTACTGGAGGAGCTATTAATTCTATTTTACATCAGAAACAACTGATTATACAATAATAATATAATCAACCAGCATGCAAATTCATTACAAAATATTTCATACATTACTGTGCACATTCAAGTAATTCATTAAAGATTGGAGGCATACACACACAAAAAAACTCTGCTTTTCAAGCTAACTTAACATAAAGTTTATAGAGATTAGATTACTTTTAAATTACATGGATTTATAAAATTTTATATTCATTTATACTTTAACCTTAATTTAGCTTAGTGAGCCATTTGAATACCTAATAGTGGATATATCCATGGCTGTATGATTTGTTGGGAGATCTTTATCTGGGGTCTCATCAACACTGAACACTTCGTACCGAGAGAGAATCCTCACTCAGAGTTGTTGAAGATACTGCACCAGAGCCATATCCACTGAAGAGTAAAGAAAAGTAAAGGGATACCTTTTTATTTATATACAAATTAAAAATGAAAGTGCAGTTAAAATAGTTGTTAATGAATCCTGTGCATGATAATAATATTTTCTATTATGCAGAGTTGCACCTATTCACATCTCTGGCTCTATTTTGTCTGAAAACTTCCCTTTCTTGATGGGGCAACCACATATATTAGCTTCTCAAGACATTTAAGAACATAAGAAAGAAGAAGCACTGCAGCAGGCCTGCTGATCCATGCTAAGCAAGTCCAACTCTTATGCCTCTTATGTACTTGTATAAACAACTTGTATATTAATTGGGACAGTGATGAAACAAGACATTTATTTGGAAAAGTAATGTTTATTTGAAAAATACACAGCAGTGACATGACAGAAAACTGGCTTAATAAGAGATATAACTACCTCTTGATTTCATAAGCATTGCTACATGCTTTGGCCTAAAATTGACTAATGTTGAACATGTTTTGGGAAGTTCTTTGTCATGGACCAGGTCCTAATATCAGCAGCAAGTAGCTTCTCCACAGTTGAACAGTCCTGTTTCATGATCCTCCATTTGATTACTGCCCATAGATTTTCAACTGGGTTGAGGTCAGGAGAGTTTCAGGCCAATTTAGAATGCATAGCCTACTCTCTTTGAAGACTGTCAGCATTTTTCTGGAAGTGTGGCAAGGAGCAAGATCCTGCTGGAAAATGCCTTCTCCACCATGAAAGTCTCTATCCACAATGGGAAGCAAATGATTGCCAGGATTGCCCTTGTATTTCTCATGTTAACTGTTCCCTCAACAATAACAAGCCGACTAGGGACATCAGTAGTAAAACTACCCCAAAACATCTTCTTAGGTGCGTATTTTGGAGCTTGTTGAATGTGCACATTTTGAAGAGGTTTGCCTTTTCTCCATCTCACTACCACGGATCTGTACCCATGTGCATGTACTATCCTACTTACGACCAGGCTTGCTTCCGACCAACTGTCGTAAGTCAAAATGGACGTAAGTCGAACCCTACTAGTGAATATCAACATCACACTTTTGTAATGATTTTTTTTTATTGTTTTATTTTGGCATTTCATTTTTTACTTTATTTTTATGCTAATTAGTACAGTGACCCTTAACCAGCGATGGCATCGATTAACGATAAATCTGACTAGCGATACATTTTAAAAGCAAAAATTTTGCCTCAACTAGCGCTTAAAAACCCGACCAGCACTATTCGCTCCGTACCACACGCGTCCACTTTAGCCTAAGCGTGCCTCACTTGTCCCTTGGGTGCTAGTGTTTACAAGCCAGCCAGCCACTGCAGTCGCTTCCAAACATACAACAACTGGAACCTTTCATTTATCACAGCCTTTGTAGTGACTGCACCTGCAAAATAAGTCACCATGGGCCCCAAGAAAGCTTCAGTGCCAACCCTACAGCAAAAAGGGTGAGAATTACTATGGAGATGAAGAAAGAGAATCATTGCTAAGTATGAAAGTGGAGTGCGTGTCTCTGAGCTGGTCAGGTTGTATAATAAACCCCAATCAACCATTGCTACTATTGTGGGTAAGAAAACGGCAATCAAGGAAGCTGTTCTTGCCAACGGTGCAGCTGCTGCTGCACCACAGTCAGCTGTTGTTGTTGCTGCACCACCATCAGCTGTATTACTAGAAGATGTGGAGAGAGTGTTGTTGGTGTGGCTTAACGTGAAACAATTACCGAGAAACGATTAACCCCGGAGGGTCAGGTTGTATAATAAACCCCAATCAACCATCGCTACTATTGTGGGTAAGAAAACGGCAATCAAGGAAGCTGTTCTTGCCAAAGGTGCAGCTGCTGCTGCACCACAGTCAGCTGTTGTTGTTGCTGCACCATCAGCTGTATTACTCTTAGATGTGGAGAGAGTGTTGTTGGTGTGGCTTAACGTGAAACAATTACCGAGAAACGATTAACCCCGGAGGGTCAGGTTGTATAATAAACCCCAATCAACCATCGCTACTATTGTGGGTAAGAAAACGGCAATCAAGGAAGCTGTTCTTGCCAAAGGTGCAGCTGCTGCTGCACCACAGTCAGCTGTTGTTGTTGCTGCACCACCATCAGCTGTATTACTCGAAGATGTGGAGAGTGTGTTGTTGGTGTGGCTTAACGTGAAACAATTATCGAGAAACTATTAACTCCGGAGGGTTAGCCACCCAGGATAACCCAAGAAAGTCAGTGCATCATCGAGGACTGTCTAACTTATTTCCATTGGGGGTCCTTAATCTTGTCCCCCAGGATGCGACCCACAACAGTTGACTAACACCCAGGTGAACAGGAAAAAATGCCTGGAACTAGTGCTCATATTGGTGAGGTTAGTGGGAGGATGTGGAAGAGTTGGTGGAGGAGGACAATGAAGAAGAAACCACTGATGAGCTGCTAGATCATCTTCAACAGTAAGAGGCCACACCTGAGGAAACTGCTTCGGAGGAGGGGAGAGAGAAATTGAAGAAGTTGCCTACTTCAAAGATTAAGGAAATGTGTGCAAAGTGGCTTGAAGTGCAAACCTTTTTGATGAAAATCACCCTCACACAGCTATTGCAAGCCGTGCTGGTGACTATTACACTGACAATGTTGTGAAACACTTTAGGATAAAGGAACAAGAGGTACAGGCCTCTATGGACAGATATGTTGTGTGACAGAAGTCCAGTGACTCTGAAGCTGGTCCTAGTGGCATTAAAAGAACAAGGGAAGTAACCTCAGATAAAGACTTGCTACCTCAAGTGCTAATGGAAGGGGATTTCCCTTCTAAACACTAACAAGATCAACGGTCTCCCCTCCTCCCATCCCATCAATCATCACCAGATCTTCAATAAAGGTAAGTGTCATGTAACTGTGCATGTCTTCTTCAGTTTGTGTGTATTAAAATTAATATTTCATGTGGTAAAATTTTTTTTTTCAATACTTTGGGGTGTCTTGCACGGATTAATTTGATTTCCATTATTTCTTATGGGGAAAATTAACTTCACTAACGATTATTTCGATTAACGATGAGCTCTCAGGAACGGATTAATATCGCTTGTTGAGGTCCACTGTACTGTATTTTTATACCATAAGGTTTAGGATAAACACTGTGTACAATACAAACAGTTGTTTATTTCCCAGGCATCTGGCATAAAAAACATGGTCGTAAGTCGTGGTCATATGTCGAGCAGGTAGTAAGTCAGATGGTAGGTGTACTTCAAAATGAGCCTCATATGAAAATTTAACTTTTTCCCCATTCATCTGCAGTCCATCCCTTATAACTGAGTGCCCACCACAGCTGCTTTTTTATTCACAGCAGCAGTTAATAACTATTTCTTTGCCGACTTTCTGGCAGTTCTACCGACTTTAAGCCTTTGTCAAACAGATGAAGAATCAACAGTTGTGGCAGCTGAAACCAAATCTCTCTTTAAATCTTTCTTGGTTTTCTTAAGATCCTTCACACCATTTATTATGATAACCTTGTCATTGTGAGGTGTTCTCTTGCATTTTCTTCCACACTTTCCCTGACATAGAGCTCCATAATCACCAGTGTCATCAGCTCTCTTCAGAACTGGACCAACAGTTGACTTCGCTTGGTTCAAATTTTCGGCAGTCTATCTGGGACTCAAATCAGCATGTTTTCTAAGAGCTAGAATACAGTGGACCCCGCCTTACGATATTAATCTGTTCCTGAGAGCTCATCGTAAGCCGAAATTATCGTAAGGCGAATTAATTTTCCCCATAAGAAATAATGGAAACCAAATTAATCCGTTCCTGACACCCCAAAGTATAAAAAAAAATTTTTTTTACCACATGAAATATTAATTTTAATACACACAAACTGAAGAAGACATGCACAATTACTACTCTACTAAGAATAGAATACATGACACTTACCTTTATTGAAGATCTGGTGATGATTGATGGGATGGGAGGAGGGGAGAGTGTGGAAGTTGTTATTGTTTAGAAGGGGAATTCCCTTCCATTAGGACTTGAGGTAGCAAGTCCTTTTCCGGGGTTACTTCCCTTCTTCTTTTAATGCCACTAGGACCAGCTTGAGAGTCACTGGACCTCTGTTGCAGAACAAATCTGTCCATAGAGGTCTATACCTCCCATTCCTTTAAGACTTTCCTAAAATGGGCCATAACAGTGTTATTGTAATAGTCACCAGCACAGCTTGCAGTAGCTGTGTCAGGGTGATTTTCATCCGCAAAGGTTTGCAGTTCAACGCACTTTGCACACATTTCCTTAATCTCTGAAGTAGGCAACTTCCTCAATTTCTCTCTCCCCTCCTCTGAAGCAGTTTCCTCAGGTCTGGCCTCTTGCTGTTGAAGATGATCTTGCAGCTCTTCAATGGTTAGTTCTTCATTGTCCTCCTCCACCAACTCTTCCACATCCTCCCCACTAACCTCCAACCCCATGGACTTTCCCAATGCCACAACAGATTCCACAACTGGCATAGGCTCCTGAGAGTTACCCCCAAACCCTTCAAAATCCCTTTCTTCTACACATTGTGGCCAGTTTCTTCCAAGCAGAGTTCAAGGTCCTCTTAGTGACTCCCTCCCAAGTCTTACCTATAAGGTTTACACAACTGAGGATGCTAAAGTGATATTTCCAAAACTCTCTTAAATTCAATCGAGTGTCTGAGGTCACTTCAAAGCACTTTTGAAACATAGCTTTTGTGTAAAGTTTTCTGAAGTTTGAAATGACCTGCTGGTCCATGGACTGCAAGAGAGGAGTGGTATTAGGAGGCAAAAACTTGACCTTAATGAAGCTCATGTCCCTAGAAAGCCACTCTGCCAAGTCTGAAGGATGACCAGGAGCATTGTCTAATACCAGGAGGCACTTAAGGTCCAATTTCTTTTCCATTAGGTAATTTTTCACAGTGGGGGCAAATGCATGGTGTAACCAGTCATAGAAAAGGTCCCTAGTGACCCATGCCTTACTGTTTGCCCTCCACATCACACACAAATTAGCCTTGACGACATTGTTCTGCCTGAACGTTCTGGGAGTTTTAGAGTGATACACCAATAAAGGCTTCACTTTGCAATCACCACTAGCATTAGCACACATCAGAAGAGTAAGCCCGTCTTTCATAGGCTTATGTCCTGGGAGTGCCTTTTCCTCCTGAGTAATGTGGGTCCTGCTTGGCATTTTCTTCCCAAACAGGCCTGTTTCGTCACAATTAGCACTTGTTCAGGTTGCAATTCTTCATTGTCTATGTAATCCTTGAATTCCTTCACATATTTTTCAGGCGCTTTTTGGTCCGAACTGGCAGCCTCACCATGCCTTATCACACTATGTATACCACTACGATTCTTAAATCTCTCAAACCAACCTTTGCTGGCCTTAAATTCACTCACATCACCACTAGTTGCATGCATTTTTTTAATTAAATCCTCATGCAACTTCCTAGCCTTTTCACATATGATCACTTGAGAGATGCTATCTCCTGCTATCTGTTTTTCGTTTATCCACACCAATAACAGTCTTTCAACATCTTCTATCACTTGCGATCTCTGTTTTGAAAACAAACTTGCGCCTTTTGCAAGAACAGCTTCCTTGATTGCCGTTTTATTGGCCACGATAGTAGCGTTGGTTGATTGGCGTTTGGTATACAACCTGGCCAGCTCCGAGACACGCTCTCCACTTTCGTACTTAGCAATTATCTCTTTCATTTCCATAGTAATTTTCACCCTTTTCCCCGCATGGTTGGCACTAGAAGCTTTCTTGGGGCCCATGGTGACTTATTTTGCAGCTACAATCACTAAAAACACTGTAATAATATGAAATGTACAGAATGTATGTGTGGATGCGACCACACTGGCATGCATGGGGCAGCTGAGACCACGCGTGGGACACATTCCGATCGAAATTGTGTGAGGCGTGCAAAATTTTTGCGTTAAAATGTATCGTATGGCGGATTTAAGTAATGCGATGCCATCGTAAGGCGGGGTCCACTGTACTTGCATGCTTTCTAGGTGTAACATCCATCATGAATTTCAGCAGAAATCCTGAATTGAAAAGAGGAATTTCACAAAACCAACTTCAAGCCTTCGTCGAACAGTTGAAGAATCAACATTTATGCCAGATGAAGCCAAATCTCTCTCTAGATCTTTCCTGGTTTTCTTAAGATCCTTCACACTATTTCTTATGATAACCTTGTCATGATGCAGACTCCTTAATTGCCAGTGTCATCAGCTCTCTTCAGAATTCGACCAACAGTTGACTTCACTAGGTTCAAATTTTCGGCAGTCTATCTGGGACTCAAATCAGCGTGTTTTCTAAGAGCTAGAATACTTGCATGCTTCCTAGGTGTAACATCCATCATGAATTTCAGCAGTAATCCTGAATTGAAAAGGGGAATTTCACAAAACCACAGTCACTCACAAAGCATACTTGCAGGAATAATCTTACAGAACAACAGCTGTTGTAGCACTGACAAGAATTGCAGGGTAACACCACAGTTGGACAGTTGCCAGAAGTCAGCAGCAAACTCTTCTGACAAGAAAAGAACCCAAACTACGTTAATTAAGCTGGAGACTAAGACATATTAGAAGATAATCTCAAAATTTACTCCTGTCCCAATTAATTTGCACACTACTGTATTTTTAAAGCTACCCAAGGCTTTCACTTCAATGACAGTGTCCAGGAGTCTGTCTCACTCATCCACAACTCTATTAACAAACCAATGCTTTCCTTTATCTTTTCTAAATATAATTTTTCCAACTTGAACCAACTGTTATGAGTCATTTCTTGGTTAGATATTTTTTAGTATGTTATTTATATCCTCCATTATTTATTTTTGTCTTCCATGTAGACACCTCAGTCATATCCTCCCTAATTTTATATCTTTCCAGAGAGTCCATCCTTGTAGGAAAGATTTCTGATACATGTGATTAACTTTGTCATCCTTCTCTGAATGCTTTCCAGCACATTTACATCCATTCTGTAATATGGTGGCCAGAACTGCACAACATACTCTAAATGAGGCCTTATCAAGGATATATAAAGTTAAAGTATAACCTGAGGACTCCTATTATTTATACTTCTTGACATGAAGCCAAAAATTCTTTGCAAACACTTATGCACTGTTGTCTTGGCTTTACATTACTGTTAAACCAGGACTTTTAAATTCTTTTCACATTCACAGAGACTGAGATCTACATTTTTCAGTTTGTAAGTAACATGGTAAGTCTCTTTTCCCCAGACATAGAGCTTTAACTTTGTCTACATTAAACTCCATCTGCTACTTCTCTGACCACTGCATCAACTTAGCCAGAGCTTCATGTAGCATTCTAGGGTCCTCATCAGAATTAGCTGACAGCCTATTTAAGTGTCATTGGCAAACTTGCTTACTTCACTATTGATTCCCTTATCTATGTTGTTTATGTATATTGTGAATGACTACAGGCCCAACACTGACCACTGTGGAACACCACTTGTGATGTATCCCTACTCTATTTTCTCCCCATTTATTCAAACCCTTTGTTTCCTATCTGTCAATCATGCCTTTATCCAGAAAAAAATTTCCCTTCCTATCCCAAGTGTCTCTACTTTGCTCAACAATCTTCTATGAGGAACTCTATCAAAGACCCTACTGAATTCCATATACACAATATCATATTCATTACCATAGTCTACCATCACAAATACCTTAATGAAAAAGCTAGTAAATTCGTAAGGTAGGAACAAGGAACACCCCTCTGAAAAATTGATGAGATTCATTGATCTATTTACGTCTTTCAAGGTGGCTTTGAATAGCCTTGGCAATTATTGATTAAATAAATTTTCCCACAACAGAGGTTAGGCTAAACAGTCTATAATTCAAAGCTAATGACCTGTCTCCTGCTTTGTAGATAGATATCACACTTGCTACTTTCCATTTATCTGGCACTATACCAGTTTGCAGTGATATGCTGAAAAGACTAGCTAATGAGTTGCTAAGTTCCTTCTCACAGTCCTTCATAACCCTTGAGAACAGATCATTAAGGCCAGGTGATTTGCTTGGTTTTAATCTATCTATCTTTCCATGAGCCATGTCACTAGTGACTTTGATCGTGCATAAATGGCCTGAGCAACTTTTAAATGGGCCTATCTTCTCCCTCATCCTACTCCTATATACATGAAATCAATCTTATGGGTTCATCTTCAATTCCCTTTACCTTTTAAGAATTCTTATTCCTATTTGATTTCTGTCTTTAAATCTTCCTCTCCTCTTTTGATTTCCCTGTAAATGCCTCTCTTTTAACCTATGAAATGTTTTAATCTATTGTTTATCCATTTAGGGTCATTTTTGTTAGATCTAATGTCCCTATTTGGAACATATGTTGCTTGGGAAGCTGGAACTGTTTTGAAAAATATTATACTGGCAACCACTGCCCCCTGCCTGCCTTGTCAGGTCACTCCAGCTAACCCCACCCAGATAATCTCGCAGCCCCACAAAATCAGCAGCATGGAAATCAGGGACTTTGACTTGATTCTATTTATTAACCCTTTGACTGTTATGGCCGTATATATACATTTTATGAGCCAGTGTTCCAGATGTACATATACTCAATAATTCTAGCGGCTTCAAATCAAGCAGGAGAAAGCTGGTAGGCTCACATGTGAGAGACTGGGTCTGTGTGGTCAGTGTGCACTGTTTAAAAAAATTCTGCAGAATGCAGTGCATAATGAGAAAAAAAATCTCTGACCGTGTTTTTGGATTAAACCGCCGACTTCGAGGTGTATTTTCGTATAGTATTTATGGGTGTATTCTTGTTTTCTTGGTCTCATTTGACAGAATGGAAAACATATTACAGAAACAGAGATTATTTTGATTAGTTTAACAATGAAAACGACCTTGAAATTGAGCTCAAAGTAGTGAAAATGTTCGATTTTTACCAATGTTCAAGAGTAAGCAAATCACACGTCAACTGGGGAGTCTAATATTCTTTCACTAGTGCACTGATATTATTTATACCATTTTTACAATAGTGCAGTAGTCTGCATAACAGTAAATCTTCTATTTTTTGTGTGAATAAAAAATCAAAATAGAAAGCAAGAGTAATATAAGAGAGGCCTGGAGACATGACTAATGAACAGAGGATATGTTATTTTAGTGCCAAGAATGTCTGCATTGTTTATTCTGGACCCTATTTTGAAAATGGCATCTTTTTTAATTTTTGTGAAACTGGCCAAATTGCCAATTTCTGACCACTTGATTGGGTAGTTGAAATCAGTAAATGGGCAGTTTCCTGTACTCAATTGATAGAAAAAATGGAGTTCTAAAGAAATAGCTATGAGTGTGGTCAACGCGAACAATGGAATTGGCCAAAAATAGGGCTCAAATTCGGCAAAATCGGCGATGCATATATATCGCTGAGATTGCTAACTTCGCAGGAGTGTAATTCCATAAGTTTTTAATCAAATTTCATACTTTTGGTGTGATTAGCATTGGGAAAAGATTCTCTATTATTTCATAAGAAATTTTTTTTTTTTTCCAAAAATTTTGCGACAGAATGACAGTTTCAGAAATGGGCCTGCAACAGTCAAAAGGTTAAGGTAATTCCATGATACAGTAGGGCCCCATTTATACGGCAGGATAGGTTCCAGGCTGTCGCTGGAAAGCAGACATCGCCAGAAGGCAGAACTCCATTTTTTCCATTTATAAATGCATATAAATGCCAGACAACAAGTTTACACTAAATTATATTAAGTTGGTAATAGAACCAGGCATTAAAAACACACAAAGTAAAATACATTCACAGTAAATTCATTACTTATCTTAAAGTATTTGTAATCTTAATGTAGGGAGAGAGGTGAGTAGTACTTATTTGTAGGAAGTCAGTTGCAGGTAGCCCATGTGTAGGTAGCACTGGCTCCCCGTCTCATACTTAATATACGATATTTAACCCTTTGAAGGTTTTGGTCGTACTAGTACGTCTTACGCGTAGGGGGTTTTTGACGTACTAGTACGCATAAATTCTAGCGGCCTCAAATCTCGCAGGAAAAGGCTGATAAGCCTAGATGTGAGAGAATGGGTCTGTGTGGTGGGTGTGCGCAGTAGGAAAAAAATCTGGGACCCAGTGGTGCATTGTGGGAATGCCATCATAGTACACAATTTCCACCGTGCCCTGCGGTAAGAAGTTCCTCACTCCTCAGCGAATTGGGACACTTTTGTTCCCAGTGACAGTTCTAATACAGATGAAGTGACATTGAAGATGAGTTTCAAGTTCAGGTGAGGTGTTTGACCCGAAACTAAAGACCCTAATATGGTAAAAGTGGGGAAAACCCAGACAACCCACAGCCTTACCACCCTCTGGTGCTGGCCGTCTTGTTCCGTTCAGTTGTACAGAATCAAAGAGGAAACTCCGTAGATTTATCCGGGCGCGCGCACACCAGACTCAGATGTGAGCATTGGTGTGATGATAGATGAGCACTAGTGAATATATGGAAAACAATCTCATTCAAACTTGTTCCACGAATGGAGGAGGAGGGAGGAGAAGAGGAGGAAGGAGGCAGAGGAGGAGGAGCAAGAGAAAGAGGAGGCTATAGGAGGAGGAGGCAGAGGAGAGGAGGAGGAGGAGGAAGAAGAATAGGGAGAGTAGGAGAAGAGGAGGAGGCGGAGGAAGAAGAGGAGGAGAGGAGGAGGATGAAGAAGAAATACGTTATGATAAACAATAATACATAATAATAATAATACTAATAATAATAATACATAATAATAATACATAATAACAATACATCATAATAATAGGTATAATAATAATAATTAATAGTGTAATAATAAATGTTCACCCATGAGAGAAAATGGGGGGGGGGGGGGGGGGGGGGGGGGGGGGGGGGGGGGGGGGGGCAGTAACAAATAAAGGGGAGATAACACTGATAAGTGCTGACGTTTGATGAGGGTAAATGAGGTGCAGCTGGATTACCAAAAGGATGAGATGAACATCGCCCTCCTTTGTTTTTGCTGGTATACTAACATTTCTGTCTGTCTATTTGCTGTCTGTCAGCTCCCTTTCTATCCGTCTAGCTCTCCTGTCTCAGAGAGCCACAGACTGCGTCATCACTTTTACTCACATCTTCAAGGCAGAGGTATAAGCACTTTGTCTGTTTCTTGGGTATCCTAGTAATTATACTATGTATACTTGTATTATGGGTACCTGGAGACAGAGATAAACAACAGATAGAAATGAGGGAGAAAGATAATTAAATGGAGGAAGGGAAGCAGCCATCCGAACCCCATTGTTTAGTCTGACAGGCGGAGGGGAGTGAGTAATGAGAACAATATGTCATTTTGACAGCTGCTGACTCCTGATAATTTACACTATGGAGGAGGAGGAAGAGTTGAGGAGGAAGAGTAAGGGGGAAAGAGGAAGAAGAGGAGGGAGAGGAAGGGAGGAGGAGGAAGAGGAAGAGTAGGAAAGAGGAATAAGAGGAAGAGGAGAGAAGAGGAATAGTAGGGGAGGAAGATTAGGGGGAAGAGAGGAAGAGAAGAAGAGGAGGAGGAGGAAGAGTAGGAGGAAGAGGAAGAAGAGGAGGAGGAGGAGGAAGAGGAGGAGGAGGAAGAGGAACAGTAGGAGGAAGATGAAAGAGAGAAGATGGGAAGAGTAAGAGAAGAGTAGGGGGAAGAGGAGGAAGAGTAGGGGGAAGAGGAGAAAGAGGAAGAAGAGGAGGAGGAGGGGTGGAACACTATTAACAGTACTGGTACACTAACATTTCGTCTGCCCTATTTTGTCTGTCTGTCAAGCTCCCTGTCTATCTGTCCTATCCGTCTAGCTCTCTGTCTCAGAGAGACACAAGACTTGGTGTCATCACTTTTACTCACATCTTCAAGGAGCGAGTATAGCACTTTGTCTGGATTTTCTTGGGTTATCCTAGTAAATAATACTATGTATACATGTATTTATTGTACCTGTGAGACAGAGATAGACAGACGATCAGAAAGAGAGAGACAGATTGAAAAGAGATAGAATGAGGAGAACAGATAAAACACCATTGTGTAGGACACCATGTTTCAGAGTTTCCCACAAGCTGTAGAACTAATAAGGAATAAGTTCAGTGACTGTATATTGGGTATATATATTATAGAACATAATAATAAACAATGTTTTGTTATTGTTGTTTTTGTAAACAAGTTTTTGTAAACAATATAATGATAACTTTTAACTGAACCTTATAAATTGGTAATCTTAAATGTTTCTCACAATTATATCACATAAAGTTAAACCTAAAAACCCAATCTAGACTTTATTATTTTGTTAAATAACACTACTAAACAAATACTCCATTCTACTGTATGACAGCAATGCATGCAACCATATACTGACCCTGTCCTTGTAATACTCACTTGTTGCTTATAGTAATCTGTTTACAATTAATGTTTTATCACTGATTTCATATTGCTTAGTTAATCTTAAGTAATTTTAAGACAGCCCGTAATGCTATGCATAGTTCTAAGTGGGTTTGGCATGCTGCTCTTACACCCTTTATTATTTTGTACTCAGAATGTGTGCCTCAAATTGTAAATAAATATAATAAATAAATAAATAAATAAATTATGTTTTGTTGCTTATTGTGTTGATACAACGAGTGTATATATGTACATTGCACCTTACTTTTGGTCTCAAGGCCACATAAGTTATGTGAAAAAATAAAATATGAAAAAAACACAAACCGTCAAATACAAGTAACCTAAAGTTTACCGGTGAGCGGCAGTCGCCGCTGTTGCCAATACGCGCTCATTTTCTATTTTCTGCAAACTTCATGCAATCCATTATCTCCGTAAGTATTGATGGTAAATTTTTTTTGTTATCCTATAATGTTTGAAAAAAAAAAAAACTATTTTTTCATAAGAAAATTTTTTTTTTTTTTTTTTTTGAAATTTGGCCAACCCTGAGAACGAGTTTCGGAGAGGGCCTGTCGACCCTCAAAGGGTTAAAACATCCCAGAGAGGTAAAATGCACATACAGTACACTCATTATTTACATTAAAATATGTGTAGTCTTAATATAGGAAGAGAGGTGAGTAGTACAGTGGACCCCGCTTTACGATCAGCTCCCAATGCGATTAATTATGTAAATGTATTTATGTAAGTCCGTTTGTATGTGTATGTTTGGGGGTCTGAAATGGACTAACCTAATTCACAATACTCCTCATGGGAACAAATTTGCTTAGTAATGGCACCTGAACATAATTCTGGAATGAAATAATATCGTAAGCCGGGGACCACTGTATTTATTTTGTTAAAGTCAGTGCAAGGTAGCCGGTAGGTGTAGCCCACCTGGGCTTCACCTACGTCTACCACACTGTGGCCCAGAGCCATATTATTAACATCGACATCCTGGTTCATTGAATTTAATCATTTCTCAACAACTACCTTTAGATGCCCATCATAAATGGCGAAGGTAGAAGTAATGAATAATTCATTGCAAAATTGTAAACAAAAGCTGAGTGAGGGGAGTGGCTGGCCAAACGCAGATTCATACACGTTTTCTCTGAAGGCTAGAACAGAGAAAATGTAAATTTGTCCCTCCACCCAGCTACCACACAGCTCCCACACGTATTATTATCAAAGCATATAAAATATGCAATAAATGCCAGACACAAGTTTACACGTAACTTATATTAAGTTAGCAATAGAAATAGGCATTAAAAAAAACCACATAAAAGATAAGATACACACAGAGTACACTTCTTACTTACCTTAAAATATTAATATTAATGTGTGAGAGTGAGTGTCAGGTGTTTATTGAATAAAATCAGCATGGCACACCCATCATCATCTAAACTTGGCACTTAAAGCAAGAGCTTACGACTTCTTCTTTTACTTACAGCTAACCTTAGATGCCATCAGTCAATGAGAGTCACAACTAGTTAACGAAAGAGTAAACGAAGGGAGACAGATACAAGAGTTGAGACAACGTAAGAACAAACTGAACAGGTATAGGACGATCCACTTGGTCAGGCGAAACGGCAAATGCGTATTTAAATGTGACTACTTTTAGTTCATTACGTCCATTTGTCAGTAGTTTGTAAACATTTACCTCAATATTTTTTTTTTTATAATAATTACCTCATAAAACAATACAAATACTCCTACAATGTGTAACAGTTGTACAATTTAGTTTCAGAATAAACCAAACAGCAACACCAAAACCATTTTTAGAGTGAATGAAGATAAGAAATATCAATAAAAAAATATTAATAATAATATTATTATTAATAATAATAATAATAATAAATAATAATAATAATAATAATTATAATATTATTATTAATATTAAAAATAATAATAATATTAATAATAAGTAAATAATAATTAATTTAATTAATAATAATAATAATAATAATATTATTATTATTATTATTAATAATAATAATATTATTAATAATAAAATTAGTATTATTATTTATTAAAAAAGCACTAAAACCCACAAGGGGCATGAAAAAAAAATTGCTATACATAGAGTAAAGGCATTGAAAAGAATATTTTTTCTACAGTTACCCCCCCAGTGTTGACTAGAGGAAAACGTAATTCTTCCGACACTGACCACATACCTACACAGCTGCTTTGTAAACAAATCTTCAAATTACATCAATTTTATCTAGTGTATGTATCAGTTTATATGCTATGTAATGGGTTTTCATATATAATTCTTAGGAAAAATTATTCATAGATGGATTAATGAAAATGCCTATACGATGTAAATAAGACAATTAGTGCGCACAAGAGTGATTATTATTACGTAGTATTTGGTGTCATGAGTAAGAGAGAACTTAGCGATTTTAAATGTGTAGCCTGCCACCAGCACAGTGTGGTAAGTATATTAGGTACGGTACACATACGTAATAATTACAGAGTACAGTACATATAAAATATCAGTAGACTTTAAAACACTTGAAATTTTGGAAAGTTTCCTGACATAATAGATGTGGTCACGGAAAATGTAAACAAACCGGGTGGGGAGCGCTGTATTTGAAAGACCGCTTGCCGTATAGCAAATTTTGGTCATACTTGACATCGCCGTATTAGCGGAATGCCGGTAAGGCAAACGCCGTAAAGTGGGTGCCTTACTGTTATCTGAACTGAGTGATTTGTGAGCACTTCCCCAAAGCTCATCATTATCTCAAGATTATTAATTAGTGATTCCTGGTTAGAAAGAACCAAGTCAAGAAGATCATTTCCTCTAGTTAGTTTTGCCAAAAACTGTTAAAAGAAAAGATCCTAGACTGTACAAGAAAGGTGCAAGACTAGAATTGTGTCAAAATTATGCTTCCAACAATTTGGCTAAAGTTTACAGTGTTCCCCTCAAGATTTGGGGGTCAGTAAAATCACAACCAAGATTAGCTTTTACACGTCCCTTGAGAAAATGTAGCAAAAGAAGAGTCAGTAGCAATCGCTTCTACTTTCATATCTTGTCTAATACAACAGTTTAAATTATCTTTGGACATACACTGCCACGTTCACCACCCTTCCAGTTGACCCCTAGTTAGTGTGTAATATTTATACCCCATAAGTGGCATTCAGAATGCATTTTCTATCTTTCAGGTGAACCAGTTCTCATTTTATAGCTAATAATAACTATGCTTCCTGCATATGCAATTAATTATACCTTTTTCTATCCTTATTTTTAGATCTCCTACCTATTAGTATATTAGACCTTAAAGGGAGTTATCACTCACTGCTGCCCCTTCTGCTTCTCTTTATTTGTTTGATCTCAATTTCCTTTGCTTTATTATAACTATAAGATGAACATATCTTTTCCACATTTCCCTGGGTATCTTGGCAATTTTTTCTGCTTTCATCCTCATAATGCTACCTATTTGTTTCCCACACAACAACTTTTATCTTCTATCCGTTAAAATTCTAGACAACTCCAGCACTGGCCCCTCAACATAGTTGGCTATTTCTTCCACCACTGCCCCAAGAGATGTAACCCCATTCTCTTGCATACAAACGTGTTTGCATAGAAATTGTCCTAGCTGTCAATGATAGGACTGTATGTTCATTGCATTACTTGTCTAACCAGCAATTTACAACAACTGCCTAGACATTCCATTCATCACTGTCCACTTCTCTTACTAGGCAAAATGCTCCATATGATCGAGACCCCTCCCTAAGGACCTAAATTAGCTCTATATACCAGCCCGATGCTTAACAAGCAGCTCCTGTCTCCTGCCCTTTACCCAAACATGATTTCCCCACTCTGACATGATATTAATCCAACTTGCTGAACTAAGTCACAAACACCGAACTCCAGAGAAATACACCCTCTCTCTCACCTTCCTATCTTTGTTACAGAAAGCATGGTCCATACCTCTGAGTCACGAACAACAAGGATATTCTTACCTTTATTAGAAGAGGAGTTGATAGTACTTTTATCTAACTCACTGACCTTTGAAGCAGATTCATCCTAGAGAACAGAAAAGTGATTTCTTTCCTTCAAATATGTTCTTTCAACCTTCCTCACTCTGATGTTTCTCCCTTCGCTGGAAACCACTTGCTACTTGTTACTGCTGCCAACTTGCACCTTACTGCTGGCAATCTATTTCCTATTACTAACCCTAACCACCTCACATTCACTGTTATACTTATCCAGGTAAATTTTCAGGCTTATTTCCTCTTCTTTCAATGCCCTGAACTCTGAATCTCAAACACTACAGAAGCAAGCCATTATGCTCTATAACACTACACCAGTTCCCAAAGACAGCTCGCGACAGGTAGCAACCTCACGTGACCAATGACCTCAGTGAACTGATCATTGAAAAAGCAGTTGAAACAATATAGTCATAAGTAATCTACATATTGAAACAGGTAACACAAAAGTAAAGCAGCTGTGACTTGCTTGTATTAACCCTTTCATGGTCCGTCCCGTAGATCAACGGCTTTACGTTGAGTGTCCAAACCGTAGATCTATGCCAAAATTCTAGCGCCGTCAAATTTAGCACGAAAACGCTCATAGGCCTACATGTGAGAGAACGGGTCTGCGTGGTGGGTGTGCGCCATAAACAAAAAATCTAGGCGCCCGCATAGCATTGTGGGAACGTGGCTCAGTTCCCCTTGTTCCCATCCCCTCGTCGCGTCGCTCTCACTCCCGGAAAATTGGGACTTCCTTTTCCTATTGATAGTTCTGACATGATGGAAGTGGAAAAGAAGGGGAAAATTTTTCGGCTTTGATCGTTAGTGACCCAAAAGAAAAGACCCGGATATGATAAAAGTGCAGAAAACCTGCGTTTCCTCAAAACCTTCTACCCCTGGGGTGGGCACTGTGACTCATGGCGGTTTTTCCCCATCGCAAGAGAAAACTAAATATTTTCGGTGGCCAGGCCCCTTTACTTCGTAATGATGATGATAGTGATGTGGACTGTGATTTTATTTCACTGCGATCATTCGAGAGTGTTGTGAGGTCATTTCCCAGTGAAGGTCGGTTTTTGTTTTCCGCACTCCCCTCGGGTAGTGTCCCCGTGTGCCCAGGGGGCGGGTACATCCCGGGGTTTAAACCCGGTACTCCGGGTACATCGGGCCAAACCAGTTTTAGGGGAGTGTAGTGGGATGATTTTTGGGGTACCTTGGCTGGATAGCCACAGGATCAGTGGGTGGGTTAGTGGTGATGGTAGTGGCCCCCGCAAGCGTGACTCACCAGGCCCCGCTGGGACCCACGCTGCTGACTGTCAGTTAAAGGGCAAAGCGGAGCGCCCGCCCCAGCCACCACAACCCCAACCCTGCACAACCGCCCATGAGTCCAGTATCCACCAGCAAACCGTAGTGGGATTGGCAGAAAATCCCAATTTTGTTTCCCCAAACCTCACACTTTGTGACTCTCAAAGTGGAATTTACCCATTGTCCCTTGGAACACGGCCAAAGAACTGGGAATTCTTTTAAATTTTTCTTTGACCAGCCTTGATGGAAAAATTTTTGTCAGGGAAAGTAAAAAGTATTTTGAGTACACCTGGAAATCGATCTTTCACCACAGTCAAGACTCACAGGTGGAAAAAAGACGACCCCGTTGCGAAATGTATTGCTTTTTGAACAATTTAAAGCTTTTTGCCCCACGTCTTAGATATATAAAAAACATAGGTCCACGATCGGCAAATTTCTACCCGGTCTTCAGTGAAATATCAGTGAAAGGTTTATTTACTCTACGTATGTTGATTCTCTGACAAAACCAAAACCCTGCAGAAGTGACAGGTTATACAAGATTAGAAATGTTTTTGTATCTCAAAAAAAAGTTCGCATATACTTTTATCCATTAAAGAAACTTGAAATTGACGGTTTTTGTTTTTGTTCAAAGGTATAGACTGTCATTAAGCCGTTTACGAGCAAGGGGGGAAAACGCTTTGGATAAAATGTTTGTATTGTGATTGTGACAGGGGGCTGGTGTTGGATATTGTTGTATACAGGGTTTGTAAAAATTAAAAGATCCCAAGATGTTATTGGGTTCCAGGTGACGTAGTGAAAAACTGATGGCACCTTTTTTGGAAAGGGGCTACATTATAAGAAAACTGGTAACAAGCCCTTTTACTCATGTTTTTGCGAGGAAAAAAAGACAGATTTGTGTGGACAGTGGTTCTAATGTAAACATATGCCCAGGCTCAAGCAGGTGCCTTTGGGATGAGTGCAGGTGTTTATCCCAAAGGACATCATGGCTTTTCGGTGGCAGACAAACGGTGTAAATTTGTTGAAAAAATTTCCCTAATGAAATGCAAGACGGGGCCAAAGTTGATCAAAAGTGAAAATGAACTTTTTTGAAAACCGTGACAGGATTGATTATCACAAAAATGCGCTTGGTTGCAAATGTGACATGCAGATTGGTTTTGTTGACTGTGTTCGAAAGGTTAAAGTGGTACTGAAATTTTTCTTCCATCTATGGCATTTTAATGCTCAATGCTTTTAAAATGTACCAATAAAGACGGCACAGACCACCGTATGGTGAATTTTTTTTTTGTTGTTTTCAGAAAACTCATAATGAAGTACCAGGTAACAAACACCCGCTATCAAACCCGGTCCTCGAATTCCCAGGATATACCAAGGTTTTAGGAGGGAAGGTGATCTTTCATAATACAACTTTTTTTAATCAGAAGAATTTGCCAGAAGGTGATCGTCTGTGCAAAAAAAAATCGGAACAAAGACGCAAAGACACTCGGTTTTTTTGTAGGGGAAAGTAAGGTGCCTCTATGATGGCGCTTTGTTTCAAGGGTTCCACGCTCCAGAGTTCTAAAACCATGTCAGTGATTGTAAAAAATGTAAATTTTTGATAGAAAATTTTATTATCAAGATTTGTGCTGTTTATTGTAATAAAACAACGTGGTAAAAAATAATATGTAAAAACTTAGTGGGTTATTGTGTTCTCAGTGAGTTTATATATATTCATTATATTTTGTTTGGTCTCTCAGGCCCCAAAATTTTTTGGGAAAAGAAAAAAAAAAATTTGGAAAAGAAAAAAAAAAACAAAAACGCAAAATAAGTAATGCGGTATGTGGAATTGTCGTGTTGCCGCCACCACTCATTTTCTACAAATTTTTTGGACTGTATTTGGTAATAGATCAGATTTTTTTTTTTGTTTATACCTTCACAAAAAAATTTTGTCTTTAAATTGTAAAAAAAAATAATTTTTTTTTTTTTTAAAAATTTTTTGGACACTGGAGCCCATTCGATTTTGGCCTTGGACCCTGAAGGGGTTAATGGACAATGCCCCGTGTAGTGCTTTACACAATCAATCAATCAAAATTTATTTTTATAAGGATTACAAAGCGGGGTTTACAGATTTTGGTTATTGTGTATTTACATGTAATAAAATCTTTACAGAGGGGGCCCCTAGGGGAAACCCAGCATGGCTAGCCATTTCGGGCAAAAGTAGATTAACTCTTAACCCTAATTTTACAAATTTGGAGTAAGTTGACCAAATCTAAGTGACTAAAACTGTTAGTGGTTTGCAATGTGAAAGTTTGTTTTTGGGAAATAATAGTTTTTATTGGAGTTCAAGGCAAACTTATGACCGTTAGGAATATTTTTTTAAAATTAAAATTTTGTATTTCTGTGCTTATAGTCAAAAGGTGAGTGAGTGAGTGCAAGTGTGAACCCCCAGGCATTTTTTTATTCTTGGAACCCAAGGCTAGGGGGTAAAAGCAAACAGGTTTAACAAATGGAGAAAAAAAATTTGCATGACTTATGCAGCAAGTGCACCACCCAAAAGTACCAGAGGTTGGTTTGGCAACCCCGGAAATTGAATCATGTAGCCAAAAATTGTGTGAATAAACCCAAGGACCGATAATGATTGCTGGATTTTTGATGGCGGACCCCGTTTACCCGGAGTTACCTGGGGAGGTTCCGGGGGACAACGCCCCGTGCCCGGTTTTGACCAGGCTCCGGTGGTTTAGGCTGTCAACAGGCTGTTATGCTGGCTGCTGCAATCCAATGTCGAGCCCCCGCCCCCCTGGCAGGCCCCATTTAGGTGCTTGTCCCGTGCCAGCTTGAAAAAATGCCCGGGGTCTTTTGGGATCCCCCTTATGTATGCTGGGAGGCGTTGAAAAGTTGGGCCCCTGACACTTATTGTATTGTTCTTTAACATGTAGTGACACCCTGCTTTATTGGGGGGGATG
>NC_069409.1:58385700-58529438 GCF_026875155.1 Cherax quadricarinatus | reverse complement strand
CTGCTGGACAACAGACATCATGGAAGCGAATGCCATTTTTTCCACTTATAATGCATATAAATGTCAAATAACAAGTTTACACAAAACATATATTAAGTTAGCAATAGAACTAGGCATTAAAAACAATAAAAAGTAAAATAAAACACACATACACTCATTATTTACCTCAAAATGTTTGTAGTCTTAATGTTGGGCTAAAGGTGAGTAGTATTTATTTTTTATTTTATTTAGTAATTTGAGCATACATACAGAGGTACAAAAAAATGCGGTAAGAGCAGCATGCCAAAGCCACTTATATGCATAGCATTAGGGGCTGGCTTAAAATTAATTTTAAAGATTAACTAAGCAATGATGAAATCAGTGAAAAAAACTTATTGTAAACAGATAACTATAAAGCACAAATGAGTTTTACAAAGACAGGTCATATGGTTGCTGCATTGCTGTATATTCAGTCGAATGGAGTATTCTGTTAGGTAGTGTATTTAAAAAAATAATAAAGTTAGATTGGGTTTTGGGTTTTAAAAACATTTATGTGATATAATTGTGAGAAACATTTAAGATATACAATTTATAAGGTTCAGTTTTCAGTATTTATTTGGTTTTGGGTAAGTAATCTTTGAGAAGAGACTTGAATTTATAAACAGGTAGTGTTTCTTTTATATTTACAGGTAATGAATTCCAGATTTTAGGGCCTTTTATGTGCTTTGAGTTTTTGCATAGCGTGAGAGGGGACACGAGGAACATCAAAGAGTGATCTGTGCCTTGTGTTATGGTCATGTGTTCTGTTGAGGTTGGCAAGGAGATGTTTGAGGGGGGGGTTAATATCAGAGTTAAGTGTTCTATGTATGTAATAGGTGCAATAATAAGTATGGATGTTTTGTATGGTGATTTAGGTTGAGTGTTTTGAATATTGGTGGAGTGTGCTGCCTGTAGTGAGAATTTGTTATCTTTCTAACTGCAGCCTTTTGTTGGGTAATTAGTGATCTGAGATGGTTAATTGTTGTTGAGCCCCAGCACAATTCCATAGGTGAGATAGGGGAAAATAAGAGAGTGATATAGGACCAGGAGGGCTGACTGTGGAGCATAGTACCGTATTTTCGATAGTATGCCTACAGTCTTGGAAATTTTCTTAAAAATTTGTTGTATATGTATATGAAATTTGAGTCTATTATCAAGGTGGATTCCTAAGAATTTTCCCTCTGTTAGTTTTGTGATAGGTGATCCGTTTTCATTATGTTAAGAGGGACATCTGTAGCTCTGTTACCAAACTGAATGAAGTGGGTTTTTGTCAATGTTTAGTGTAAGTTTTTTTAGTCCTCATCCAGGTAGAATTTTCTGTAATTCGGTATTTACAGTATTGACTAGCGTGACTGGGCTCGGGTGAGAGAAGACTATGTAGTGTTCATCTGCAAATTTAGTGTGGGTTGAGTAATTGCGAAGCATTTGGTAGGTCATTTAAATGTATAGGAGAAAGAGAAGAGGGCCAAGGACACTTCCCTGTGGGACACCAACTGTAATTGGTTTTGCGGAAGAGCTTGCCCCATTTGCGTACACATATTGGCTTCTGTTGCTGAGGTATGCTGGAGGTAGTTGAGGAGTGCCCTCTTATACCATAGTGTGACAATTTTAGTGGAGCAAGTCATGGTCAACTGTATCAAAAGCTTTCCGTAAGTCAATGAAGATCCCCAGTGGAACTTCTTTTTTCTCTATTGCAGTGTATATATGTTCTAGCATGTGTATAATAGCATCATTTGTATTTTTATTAGGCCTGAATCCAAATTTTGGGAGGGGTTGAGTATTTTTGGGAGATAAGGTAGGAGTAGATTCGTTTTTGAATTAATTTTTTGAAAATTTTTGAGAGAGGGTGTAAATTGGATATTGGCCTATAATTATTCAAAATCTGTTTGGTCTCCTCCTTTATGGGGTCGGGGTGACCCTTGCTATTTTGAGAACTGTAGGGAAGGTGGAGGATTCAGTGGATTTGTTAAAGAGTGTTGCATGATTGGTGATAGCACTTGTGACACTTTTTTGTATATAAAGGGTGGTAAGGTATATAAATCTCCTGCCTTGTTTTTTAGTGCGTTGATAATAAGGGGGACTTCGTATGGGTTAGTCCGAGCTAGGAACAGTGTGTTGGGGTAGTTGCCAGTGAGGTAGTCATTTGGTGGGGTATCTGAGTTTTGGGAAATTTTTTTGGGGAAAGGTTTTTGTCCTATGGGTGGAGAAAAACCCATTGAGTCTTTTGTTTTTTTCTTTTTTGGGGGGTTTTTGGGGGTTTCTCTGTTTTTGGGAAATTTTTAAATTTCGCTATTTCATGATATTTTTTTTTGTTCCCAAAATTTTCTAAATGGGGTTTTCCAGGTCTTTTTTAAACACCTCGTAATTGGATAATCTGTTCTCAAAAATAAAATTTTTTTTGGGCCCTTCTTTTTTCAGGCGGGTTTAGGTTTTGGACGAGTAACGTTTTTGTTTGGCCCCCTTTTGGTTTATGGGGAACCCATTTTTAAACTTTTTTTCAAATGGGGTTTTTTGGGTATTTATTGATTTGAGAAGCTGGGGTTACCCGGGGGACTTTTTCAGTCTCTTAGCTGTCATCTTTTTAAATTTTTTTTTTAGGGCGGGTGCTTGAAAAAGAGGTTTTGGGGTTTCTTTTTAAAAAAATTATTAATACATTCGTCAAAATCTGTATAGTTTTCCCAAAGCTCAGTTTTGCCAGTAAATGTTTGTTATTTGTATTTAAGTTTTAATGGCTGCCTCATTTTTGAAGTCTAAAGGGGATTTTTTAGTATGTTTTTGGGGAAATTTTCCCAAATTTTTTGTTATGAGGAAAGAAAGGTATGGTCTTTTGGTATTACTGTAATTTTTCCTTTTTTTAAAAGGGGATATGGTTTGGGTCCAGATTTGGTAAATTTGGGGAAACACTAGTCTCCATAACTCTTGTGGGTTTTTGTTACTGTTGGTGGGAAACATGCGGGTTTTACTCATTGTTTTTGTGAATTAAAGTAACTGGGGGTCCGGTTTTGCAGGAGTTTTATATTGAAGTCACCTGAAGTAGAAAATGATCTTTGTTCATGCTTGAAATCAGTTATCATATTTTCCTGGGTTTTTTAAAAAAAATTTGGCAAATGTTTGAATGTGGAACTCTGTAATTTTTAAATCAATGTGAGGGGTTTTTTGTAGGTATTTGGATTTAAATTTAGCTATTATTTTTCCCCCCTGTTAAATTTTTTGTCCCAAGTATTCGTGATAATTCTATTTGGGTCTGAGTAGATATAGTTTGTCCCAAACCCCCCTTTTTGATCTGTCTACATTTTTTAGGGCTGTTTTTAACCGGGAATAAAAATGGGCACCTGTAGTATCGGGCTTTAGCCAGGTTTCAGTTAGTGAAAATGATGGACATATTGGAATGAAAGGGAATTTAGTAATGCTATGAGGTCATCGTAATGCTTTTTTAAAAAGATCTGATATTGTAGTTAAAGACATTTAATGTTTTGTTGGCTCTGAGAAGTGCCTTGATTTTTCTGCTGTGTAGAAATTTACAAAAACTGTTTAAATTCTTTTAAAGTCATTAAATAAGAGGTTTGTACCCGGTTAATGCTTGTAATCAAAAAAATTTGTATTAATCTATATTAAAAGAAAAGTATAAAACAAAGTAAATATTCTAAACAAAAAAATAGCCCCCAAATTATTTAACAAATGTAAAAATAATGAGCAAAGGGGTTATTTTTTTTTAAAGTTTAAAAAAAGGAGACAATAAAAAGGGACTAAAAAAATTTTTGGTGAAAAAAATAAAGTGATAAATCAAAAAGGGAGTTTGGGGAATATATGGGTAGGTTGTATTTAAAAAGGAAAATTCTTTAAAGTTAGAATTATAATTAAAATTATGAAATAAAAAGGGACTAAAAAAAGGGTTGGGGTTAACAAAAAAGGGGTAAAAAAAAAAATGAGCTTTGGAATATAATTTGGGAAAAATTGAAAATTAAACTAAAATTTTTTAAGCCCCGAAAAATAGAAACCTTTTTTTATTTTAACAATTGTGAATAAATGAACAAAGGTATTTAAAATAAAGCTAAAAAAAAGGGAAAAAATATATAAGGGACTAAAATTAAGAAATGGTAAAAAAATTTTAAATGGGACAGAAAGCCCCCACTTTTGAAAAAATATTTTTTTAAAGGAGTAAGACTGTTTTGAAAATAAATAATTTTGGGGCATTTATTGAACAAAAAAATTTTAAAAAAAAATGAGGTATTGGTACAAGTTAACAAAAGATAGTTTTGGGTACTTGCAAAAAAGAAAATTGGAAAATACACAAATTTCCAACAAAAAAATAAAAAGTGCCCAAAAAAACAAGTAGTGGTAAAAAAAAATTAAATAAACCCAGTAAAACAATGAAAATTTTAAAATTTGGGGAGAAAGGGTTTTGTTTTGTAATTTAAAATTTAAATGAGAAATTAATAGCAGTAAAAAAAAAAAATTATAAAGTTTGGAGAAAGTTACCCATTACAAGTGATGAAAAAATAAAAAAAATTTAATAATGCACAATATAATAGTAACGTAAAACTATATGCACCACACGTATATATGTATTAAGGGCACTTATCTAATCTGTTACAGAAATGTCAGCTTTTTTTTAAGGGAAAAAAAAAAAAAAGAGAAACCCATGTTCGTTTGAGGTAGTAAAATTGTTGTCCTGTTGATTTTTTTCCTTACTATATTTTCCCCCTCCGCGTGAAACACTGATGTATTTTTTTTTCCCTGTTTAAGTTTTCTCTGCCTGAAAGAAGGTTTTGGACGTTTCTTTTTTTAGATACTCATTTTTTGTTTCACTTTCCAAATTTTTTAATTTTAATTGCTGATTTAAATTTGGTCCTTTCTTTTAAAACGTATGAATGAAGTCGGATCAATTTTAATGTTTTTACTTTCCCGGTTTTTCCCCACAAAAAGTGTTTTTTTTGATTTCCCTTTTTTGCACGATGGGCTTGTACATGGTCCTGTTTTTTCCTGACAGCAGTTTTTTTGCCCTGTGCTTGGGTTTTTCACTTGGAAAGTGTGGACTTTTATTTTAAAAATGCTCAGAAAACTTTTCTTGTTCAGTTTTGGGCGTCTTGGGAAAACGAGGTATTCATTTAGTCGAGTGTGCATTTCTTTTTCCCGTCCTTGATTTTCTTTTTCAACCTTCATATTTTTTTGTTGTTTTTTTCAGTGTGACTGGGTATAGCTGCTTTCAGAGTATTTTTTTGTGTCAACACTTCCCGATGTAATCTTCCCCTTTAAGGTTTTTGGGTCTTGTTCTCGGGTTGGTTATCTTGGGTTCCCTTTGTCGCTCGAGTGTTTTCTTTTTATATCTTTGATTTTGTTTTCTAGACAAACGATGTAGTTTCCCTTTATATTTTCAGGAATAATCATACCTGTAATCAAGGGGGGAAAAACCTTTTTAAGGGGGTGGGGTTGGGGGGGGAGTCACCATGTTTGTTGTCGTTGTTGTTTCCCCGGGGGGCGTTTTGTGAGGGGGGTTTATGAACACCCGTTCTGGGTGGGGAACCCAAATGGAGTTCTAGGGGGCCTTTCTGTTTTTTTCCCTTTTATTACTGATGTTGTTTCTTCTGTGGGTAACCTTTCATAATTTTTTTTACTGAAGTAGATACAGTGGACCCCTGCATACAGATGGCATCACAAAAGCATTAAATCCGCATTCCGCTTTTTCTTTTAAACGCCAAAATTTTTCCTCACCCTACCGCTTAAAAACCCGCTCCCCCGATTTTTGTCTGAGACGCGTCCAATGTGCGGCCCGAACCACGCTCACCCTTTTCCGCCGGGGGCATTGTTTTTCCACCAGCCTCCGCGGTAACATTTCCCAAACATACAATCGGAATATTTCCCCTATTATTTCAGTGTTTTTTGGTGCTTTTTTTGGAAAATAAGTGCCCCTGGGGGCCCCCAAAAAAGCTTCTAGTGCCAACCCTACAGCAATAAGGGGGAGAATTTTCAAAAAGAGATGAAGGGAAAAAAAAATCATTGATAAGTATTAAAGTGGAGTGCGTGTCCCCCCCAGCTGGGGCCCGGTTGTAAAATAAACCCCAATCAACCCCTCGCTACTTTGGGTACAGCTCTGCTGCTGCTGCTGCTGGGAAATGTCAGCTGCTTTCTGCTGGGTGCACTGGGCAGCTGCCCGCTGCTGCTGTAAACAACGTCCCGCTGCTGCGTAAAAATTTGTCTGGGTTTCCTTTCTGTACATCGTCCCGTTGCGCTTTCCCCCGTCACTCTGCTGCTGCTGTAGCATCGTCTGCTGCTGTGTAACTCGCTGTTGCTGCTGTAAACACGTTTTGTTGCTGCTGTACCACCGTCACTGCTGCTGCTGCTGTAGCATCGTCGCTGCTGCCCGGAAAAATCGTCTGTTTTTTCTTGTTTGCATCGTCTGTTTCTGCTGTTTCCACCGTCAGTGCTGGGGTGCTGTAGATCGTCTGCTGCTGCTGTAAACACGTCTGCTGCTGCGTACATCGTCTTTTGCTGCTGTAAACATCGTCCCGCTGCTGCTGTAGGCCCCGTCCCGTTGCTGCTGTACCACCGTCAGCTGCTGCGCTTTTGGGAACACTGTTGTTGGTGTGGCTTATTGAGAAAAAACCAAAAAACAATTAACCCCAGAGGATTTGCCCCCCAGGGTAACCCAAAAAAGTCGTGTCATGAAGACTGTCTAACTTTTTTCCCCCTTGGGGGGCCTTAATCTTGGGGCTCCCCGGGGGAACCCAAACAAGTCGACTTAAAAAACCCCCGGTGAACGGAAAAAAATGCCTGGAACTAGTGCTCATATTGATGAATTTTAAAACCACAAAGGTTTTGGTTTTAGAATTTAAGAATCGTAGTGGCAAACACATGTGATAAGGCCTGTTTGGAAAAAAAATCCAAAAAGGACCAAAAGTACTCAGGGGGAAAAAGGACTCCCAGGACACAGTGCCCCCATCAGTCCTTGCTGCATCTTCAATAAAGGGAAGTGTCATTTATTCCCTTTATTTAGTAACTATTTCTGCCCCAATTTTATACTGTGCATGTACTACTCTACTTTTTGTGGGATGTAAACCTTCTCTTTGTGTTTTGGGGGAAAAAGTAATTCAGTGTAAAAAAAATTTTTTTTTTAAAACTTTTGGTGTCTGCACCCGGAAAAAAATTTTTTTTTTCCAATTTCCTTTTGGGGGAAAAATTTATTCACATAAACCCTTATTTTGCATAACAATTACCCCTCTTGCAAAGGATTTAAAAACGTTATGCGGGGGGCCACTGTACTGTGGGAGCAATGGAGAAGGCTTGGTTTTTTTTTTCCCGGGGCTTGGGGTTTAAATGGTTTTCTTTGGGAGCGGAGGGAGTGTTTTGGGGGTTTGCGGGCTGTCTTCCCCTTTGATCTTTCCCAATTTTTTCAAAATTTTGGGGTTTCAATTTTTAGTATTTCTTGGGTCCCTTTTTTGGTCTACGGGGGTTCATGTAGTTGAAAATTTTTACAACGCTTAAACTCCCTAGAGTGATAAAATGCATATACAGTGGACCCCCGGTTAACGATTTTAAATCCGTGCAAGAGGGCTCATCGTTATGCGAAATAATCGTTATGCGAATGAATTTTCCCCATAAGAAATAATGGAAATAAAATTAATCCGTGCAAGACGCCCAAAAGTATGAAAAAAATTTTTTTTTACCACATGAAATGTTAATTTTAATACACACAAACTGAAAAAGGCATGCACAATTACATGACACTTACTTTTATTGAAGATCTGGTGATGATTGATGGGATGGGGGGAGGGGAGAGCATTATCTTCTTACTGTTTAGAAGGGGAATCCCCTTCCATTAGGACTTGAGGTAGCAAGTCCTTTTCTGGGTTACTTCCCTTCTTCTTTTAATGCCACTAGGACCAGCTTGAGAGTCACTGGACCTCTGTCGCACAACAAATCTGTCCATAGAGCTCTGTACCTCCCGTTTCCTTCAAGACTTTCCTAAAATGGGCCCTAACATTGTCATTGAAATAGTCACAAGCACGGCTTGCAACAGCTGTGTCAGGGTGATTTTTATCTATAAAGGGTTTTCAGTTCAACCCACTCTGCACACATTTCCTTAATCTTTGAAGTAGCACAATGGGGTTCCACAACTGGCATAGGCTTCTCAGGGTTAGCCCCAAACCCTTCAAAATCTTTCTTAATTTCCATACTAATTCTCACCCTTTTTACCACAGGGTTGGCACTAGAAGCTTTCTTGGGGCCCATGGTCACTTATTTTCCAGAAACAGCACCGAAAATACTGTAATAATACGAAATATTCCGAGTGTATGCTTGGATGTTACCGCGGAGGCTGGCTGGTAAACAATGGGACGGAGCGGCACATGTGAGGCTGGCTGAGGGCACATTGGACGCGTCTCGGACGAAAATCGGTATGCGGGTTTTTAATCGGTATGCGTGGCAAAAATTTTGCGATAAAAGTAATCGTTATGCGGAAAAATCGCTATGCGATGCCATCGTTATGCGGGGGTCCACTGTACAGTGGACCCCCGGTTCACGTTATTAATCCGTTCCTGAGAGCTCATCGTAAAGCAAAATTATCAGAAAGCGAATCAATTTTCCCTATAAGAAATAATGGAAATCAAATTAATCCGTGCAAGACGCCCAAAAGTATGAAAAAAAAAAAGCTTTTACCACATGAAATATTAAGTTTAATGCAATAGAATAATTACAATAACAATAATAACAATAGAATAATCACAATAGAATAATTGACACTTATCTTTAATGAAGATCTGGTGATGATTGATGGGATGGGAGGAGGGGAGAGTGTCGAAGCTTTTAATGTTTCGAAGGGGAATCCCCCTCCATTAGGACTTGAGGTAGCAAGTCCTTTTCCAGGGTTACTTCCCTTCTTTTAATGCCACTAGGCCTGTTCCTTTATGACTTTCCTAAAGTGGTTCACAACATTGTCAGTGTACAGGTTACCAGCACAGCTTGCAGTAGCTGTGTCAGGGTGATTTTCATCAAAAAAGGTTTGCACTTCAAGCCACTTTGCACACATTTCCTTAATCTTTGAAGTAGGCAACTTCTTCAATTTCTCTGTCCCCTCCTCCGAAGCAGTTTCCTCAGGTCTGGCCTCTTGCTGTTGAAGATGATCTAGCAGCTCATCAGTGGTTAGTTCTTCATTGTCCTCCTCCACCAACTCTTCCACATCCTCCCCACTAACCTCCAACCCCAAGGAGTTTCCCAGTGCCACAATGGATTCCTCAACTGGCATAGGATTCCCAGGGTTAGCCTCAAACCCTTCAAAATCCCTTTTGTCTACACATTCTGGCCACAGTTTCTTCCAAGCAGAGTTCAAGGTCCTCTTAGTCACTCCCTCCCAAGCTTTACCTATAAGGTTTACACAATTGAGGATATTAACCCTTTGACTGTTTCCGACGTATAAATACGTCTTACGAGCCAATGTTTCTGACGTATTTATACGCACAAATTCTAGCGGCTTCAAATCGAGCGCCAAAGGCCTGATAGGCCTACACGGGAGAGAATGGGTCTCAGTGGTCGGTGTGCACCCTGTGAAAAAAATCTGGGACCTAGCGGTGCATTGTGGGAACGCCATGTTGTCAGTCCATTTTCACCATGCCTCTCGGTAAGAAGTTCCTCACTCCTCGGCGGATTGGAGGTCTTTTGTTCCCAAGTGATAGCTCTAACAGCGATAAAAGTGTCAGTGACAGTGAATTCAAGGGTTTTCAAGTGAGTGTTACCGAAAAATGTGCCCGGATACTCGAAATAGTGACGAAACCCAGATGACCCAACAAAACTTCGACCTCTGGTGCTTGTGCCGGCTTGTTACGTTTCAACGTTCGCCTGTACAAGGACCGGAATGATTGGAAATCTATTTGGTCGTGTAGCAACACCCTGATGATAGCAGTGATAGTGATAGTGATAGTGGATAGTGATTTTCAAGGTCATTGAAAGCAGTTCTAGTGACAGTGAGAGTGAAATATTCCCCAGTTGCAGCGCCCAGTTCATGTACGAAGTAGCATGCAGTCTGGTTAGTGTTCTCATATGTTGTTCCAAGGGGAAGGAGAAACTCTGGGAGCACATCCCATGGCCCAACACCACGACCTGATAGTGAAGATGACGATATTGTAAACGATGGGTATGAATGGTGACAGTGAGGGAGGTGGCAGTGGTGGTGATAGTGGGGTGGCACGGCACATGTGGCACCATCACCGGGCACGCTACTAGCCACGCGGCTGACTCAAGCCAGAACAACCAGCCTCACCCTACCCACACTGCACAACCTGCACCACACAATGCACAAGCCACAACCACAGCCACAACCACGGTACAATATCCAGACACCACAGCAGACCGCATCTGGGATTGGCAGGACGGGACGGAGTTTGTCCCAGTCCCCATGACTTTGATGAAAACAAAGTGAATAAAAGCCATTCTTGGGTCCCCACTTGGCCCATGCCCGTGAACTGGGACTGCTTTGAGTTATTCTTCGATGCAACCTGATGGACATCCATTGTCAGGAAACCAACACATATGTGGAATACACAAGGCAAATACAATTCTCTCACCAAAATCACGGTACACAAGTGAAGGAGACAACTGTGGCAGAGATGTACCTGTTTTTGCCCACAATAAATGCTTTATGCCACATGTGTATAAGGCATACTGTCACACATAACTGGACACAGATCGCCTGATTTCAACTAAGGTTTTAGTGACATTATAGGTGTCAATCGTTTCCTGATACTGTTGCGTATGTTCACTTTTCAGACAAAACCAGGCCTGACAGAAGCGACAGGTTATATAAGATAAGAAATGTGTTTATGTACACTGAACAAAGTGCTGCATGTATTTTTATCCCTCAGGAAAGCTTGTTATGATGAGTCCTTGATTTTATTCAAAGAAGACTCTCATCTCAAGCAATATATTACCAAGCAAGAGGAAACGCTTTGTATAAAGCTATTTGTACTGTGTCGATGCAGAAGTGGTCTTGTTTTAGATATTTTGTGTACACTGGCAGTAATACTTGGAGGATACCATGAAGTTCATTGGGTATCTCTGGTGATGTGGTTCGACAATGATGGAACCATATCTTTGGTAAGGGCATATGTTATTTACTGTAACTGGTACACAAGCCCCTTACTCAGTGTTTTCTTCGAGTGAACTTGACAGACGTGTGTGGCACAGTGGCGTGGTAATCGCAAACATATGCAAGGTTCGACGCTGGCACTCGCAGAGGTGAGTGCAAGCTTTGCTGCAATGACATCATGGATTTCGTGGCATGACAAACGTGGATGTCACTTTGATTGACTCAAGTTCAACACAAACGAAATGGTACCCAGTGGCAGGGGACACAGAGAGACCAATGAACCCATTCTAAAGCCTGCAGCTGTCCATGGACTACAACCTCAATATGCGCTTAGTGGACAATGTGACATGCAGTTTGGGTTTGCAGACGTGTACGCAAGATTTATAAGTGTATATCAAACTCTTTTTTTCCATCTTGTTGATATCTCTATGCTAAATGCTATAACATACTACAGTTGAAGACCACAAAACACCAAAAATGGTTGAATTTTGGCCTGTCAGTAACCAGGAAATAATTGCAAAGTACAAAGGAGCACTCCTGCATAGACAGCGCCCACAGACGTCAATCTCGTATGAGGCCTGGAGTGATCACTACCCATACAACTGCCTCTACTACTGCAAGAAAAAATGCTCAGAAGAGGTGTATGTATGTATGCATACCACAAACGCCCACAAACACGCAGAGACAATCGTTTTATGTGTAGGAGTGTTGAAGTGCCCTCTGCATATACCCATGTTCAAAGAGTTCCACAAGCTGCAGCAGTTTCTAGGAAGTGTTTAGTGACTGTACATAATGTATATTCTTATGGAACAATAGTAATAAAACATTGTTTTGTATTGTTTGTTTGTGATAAACAAGTGTATACACAAACTAAATAGTGATAACAAGTTTGTTCTGTTATTGTGTTGTAAATAATGAGTGTATATTTGAAACAATGCACCTTACTTGGTTCAACAGGCACTAAGTTACCTGAAAGAAAAATATTGAAAAATGCAAGAACTTTGAATTAGAGTAAATAAAAGAATACCGGGTGGGCGGCAGGTCGCCGCTGTTGCCATACGCACGTCATTTCTGCAACTTAGCGGGTCTTATTCGGTAAGTATGATGCAAAAATTTTTTTTAGGCTTAAAACACTAGTAAAATATTCCTAACATTTTCATAGAAAAATAATTTTTTTTTTTTCGAATATTTGGCGACTTAGAATGGACAGTTTTCAGAGAGGCCTGAAACAGTTCAAAAGGGTTAAGTGATCTTCCAAAACTCCTTTAGGAGTCAATAGAGTATCTGTGGTCACTTCAAAGCACCTTTCTGACATAGCTTTTGTTACAGTTTCTGAAGTTGGAATTGGACCTGCTGGTCCATGGGCCTGCAGGAGAGGAGTGGTTATTAGGAGGCAAAAACTTGACCTAGTGAAGCTCATGTCCCCACAAAGTTGCTCTGCCAAGTCTGTAGGATGACCAGGGGCAATGTCTAACACCAAGAGGCACTTAAGGTCTAATTTCTTTTCAATTAGATAATTTTTCACATTGGGGGCAAATGCATGGTGTAACCAGTCATAGAAGAAGTCCCTAGTGACCCATGCCTTAGTGTTTGCCCTCCACAGCACACACAAATTAGCCTTGAGGATATTCTTTTGCCTGAACGCTCTGGGAGTTTCTGAGTGATACACCAATAAAGGCTTCACTTTGCAATCACCACTAGCATTGGCCGGGCCACCACTTGGAAAAGGCCCGGGCCGGGAGAATACCGGCGAATCTTTAATAATAATAATAACCACTAGCATTGGCACACATCAGAAGAGTAAGCCTGTCTTTCATAGGCTTATGTCCTAGGAGTGCCTTTTCCTCCTGAGTAATGTAAGTTCCTGCTGGCAATTTCTTCAAACAGCCTGTTTCGTCACAATTAAACACTTGTTCAGGTTTCAATCCTTCAGCCTCTATGTACTCCTTGAATTCATGCACATATTTTTCAGCTGCTTTTTGGTCTGAACTGGCAACCTCACCATGCCTAATCACGCTATGTATGCCACTACGATTCTTAAATCTTTCAAACCAACTTTGCTGGCCTTAAATCACTCACATCCACTAGTTGCAGGCATTACTCTATTAAATCCTCATGCAACTGCCTAGCCTTTTCACAAATGATCGCTTGAGAGATGCTATCTCCTGCTATCTGTTTTTCATTTATCCACACCAATAACAGTCTCTCAACATTTTCTAACACTTGCGATCGCTGTTTTGTAATCACAGTTGCACCTTTCGCAAGAACAGCTTCCTTGATTGCCATTTTCCTGCTCACTATAGTAGAGATGGTTGATTGGGATTTACTATACAACTTCAGCCTCTATGTACTCCTGGAATTCATGCACATATTTTTCAGCCGCCTTGTTGGTCCGAACTGGCAGGCCTCACCATGCCCTACCACATGTGTAAGCCAGTACGGTTCTTAAATTCTCAAACCAGCCTTTGCTGGCCTTAAATTCACTCACTTCACCCAGGGCAGATATGAAGTCTCCGGCCCTAAGCTATTCAGATTGGCAGGGCCCCTTTGACTTTACTGGCTAAGCGAGCGACCCTTCCAGCTTGGGGGTGGGGGGGGGTAGCGTGTGACCTGTTTACCCTGAACCCTATCAGGTACCTCCTTAACTTTTAGAGGGCGAAAACAAAATTTATCCATTACACGCAATGTCTATCAACAACACTTCATTTATTTGTCACAGTCAATCTAGATAACGTGTAAATTACTACAGAAAATTGGAGAGAGATCTCCATACTCACCTTAGCGGGAAAACACAGCTGTTCTGATGTAAACAAAGGCGTGTTGAGTGTTGCCATCTATGGTTAGGTTTATTTATTTTTATTTTGTTTTATTTCATTATTTATTTTTGTTTTGATTAATTTTTAAAAATAAATTTTACTCTCCAAACACTTGAACTTTTTAGGTAGGGACCCCTTTGCACTTGCACCATGTGCGCAGTTTTGGATGAGCCCCTGAACCCTTGGAACCGGGGGGCCCCAAAAATTTTGCGGGGGGGGCCCCTAGGAAAAATGCCTAGTTTGCCTATGGGGTTTAATCCGGCCCTGACTTCCCCACTATTTGCGGGCCCAATTTCTTTCCCAAAAATTTTTCATGAAAACTCCCCAGCCTTTTCAAAAAAATCGAAGTCAAAAGAGAAATCTCCTGCTAATTGTTTCTCATTTATCCCCCCCAATAAAAACTTTAAACCCTTTTCCCAGTATGGTGATCTCATTTTTTTTTCCCCATTTTACTCCCTTTTGCAACAGCACCCATCCTTTTTTTTCCCTTTTTTCCCTTGGCCACTAGGGAAAACTGGACATGGAAAAAGAAACATGGACAGCTCGGCCACCCCTTGTACCACTTTCATATTGTTCAATGAGGTTTTCAAAAAATTTCAATCGTTTTTCTCACCTTCTTTACCACAGGCCTTGGCATGGGGAGCTTTTTTTGGGGAGCCAGGGGGGTGGGGTTTTATTTGGGTACTTGCAAGCACTAAAATAAAGGGAAAAATATATGAAATTTTTCGCTGGAGCATGTGGGGGGCCCTTTGCTCACGGGTTTAAAAAAATCCCCGACGGGGCTGGGGGCCCCAGCTCACGCGTGGGTACGCACCCCGGTTTGAACTACGATTTGCGAGTAAACCTGGGAAAAGCGGGGCCCAGGGTTTATAAAAAAATACCCTATGTTGGCGAATTTTACGATTGCGGGAAACTCAAAAAAGGGGGGGACCGTGTATTATTATTTTTATTATTTTTATTTTTTATTATTTTTTAAATTTTTTAGGATTAAAATACATGTTTTATTTTTTATAATCTTAAAAAAGAAGTGCTTAAACCCAAAAGGGTCTTTAAATAGTTAGATAGAGTGAAAGGCATACGAAAGTAAAAAATTTTTTTGGTTAATTTTAATGGTTTTTGACTAGAAAAAATTAATTCTTTTGGCCCCCCAAAACCCGTTTGGAAAAAACAGATCTTTTTATTTATGTAAATTTTTTTTTATATGGGGGTGTATTTATATGTTTATACTTACATAGCTTTCCCTTATTATATAATTTTAAAAAAATATCATGTTGGATTAATGGGAAATGTTATATTGGGAATAATATATGACATTTAATGGGGCCAAAGAGATTACATGTTTTTTTTTTAAAACCCTTAAACAGTGGGAAACGTATCTGGTTTTTCCACGTAGCGCTCCGAAAAGTAGAACTATGTTTTTTTACATTGTTTCTTAAAGGGAAAATTAAGGTCGGAGTGTACGCGTGCAAAGTAAATCTACATTTTGGGGGCAGTTTAAAGGGGTTTAAAATGGGGTTTTAAAATTTTTAAAGAACTCTTAGTGATTTTAAAATTTTTTCCTGCATGCCCGCAAAAGTGTGTAAGTAAATTTTTGGTACAGGTACAAATAAATATAAATTTTTGGGTACACCCCCATCCGGGCTTACGACCTGCTCGACATACGTCCCCCTCGCTTACGACCCCTGATCTGGCGCTTGGCTGGGGGCCCGGGTGATGCACAACCCCTGTTTCAATATTTGAAAAATATCGCGGGGGGCCCAATGTGGGCATGCAGGCAACATCGTTTTAGTAATCCTGGCCTATCAGCAGCATCATAATCTATTAAAATGGACAGGGGAAATTTCACCATGGGGCCCCCAAGATGAAGTTGAAAAATTTTCACTGGAGATTGTGGCAAGAAAGGTCTTTCTCTGAAATCTCTTATTTTTCACTGTTGCCATAAAAAACCCGTTGGGAAACTGTTGCCCGTATATCTGTCTTTATCTGTGTGTTTTGGGGGATCTGTCTGTTTATAGTGGGGTGTCTCTGCTACCGGGGTGTTTGTCTTTCTGTCTACCCGTTGTCTTTTTTCTGCCCGGGGTGTCGGGCTTTCTGTTCCTGTGTGTCTTTCGTCTACCTGTGGGCTGTCTTTCTGTCTACCTGTTTTTGTCTTTATGTCTACCCGTGTCTGTCTTTTTTTCTACCTGTGTGTCTGTCTTTTTTCTGCTTGTCTGTCTTTAGAGGGCCCCTCAAATTTAAAGTGTTTCTTGGGGTTTTAAGACGCCATTTAAAAAATGATTAAAACAATAAAAATCACTGAGGGGATTAAAAGTGTAAAAACGTTAATATAGGGCACTTTGCTTAAGCCAATTTTATTGGGTTTTTTTTCAAAATTATTAGTAAAAAATGTACAAAACATAAAAATTAATTAAAAAATGTGAGATGTTTTTTGGTCGGCTTGGGCAGTGAACAGGAAACATTCCTGTCCGGGGGGTGGTTTAAAAAACAACAACGTTTGTTTAATAACTTCCAAAGAACACTTCATTCTCATTTCCCTCTTCATTTATTCATTTAAAACTTGTTTACTCACCTCTCAATTTTACATTTTAAAAAATACAGATTTTTAAAGGGAAGTAAAGAGTGGGCAAAGATTATTATATTATAGCTTAATAATAATATTTAAAATTTGTAAATATGGTTTTTATTTTAAAAATAATGATTATTTAACTTTTTCCCTTTTTTTCAAAACACGGCCGTATCCCACCGAAAGGGAGGGTGGCCCCAAAAAAAAAAAACCCAAAATTTTCCTTTCAAATTTAGTAATTATAAAAGGAGAAGGGGTTACTAGCCCCCTTTCTCCCGGGGATTTTAGTCCCTCTTACAACACGCATGGCTTACGGAGGAAGAATTCTGTTCCACTTCCCCATGGAGATAAGAGGAAATAAACAAGAACAAGAACTAGAAAGAAAATCGAAGAAAACCCAGAGGGGTATGTATATATACGCTTGTACATGTATGTGTAGTGTGACCTGAGTGTAAGTAGAAGTAGCAAGACGTACCTGTAATCTTGCATATTTATGAGACAGACAAAAGACACCAGCAATCCTACCATCATGTAAAACAATTACAGGCTTACGTTTTACACTCACTTGGCAGGACGGTAGTACCTCCCTGGGTGGTTGCTGTCTACCAACCTACTACCTATAATGATTATTAATATTATTATTAATTTAGGACACTGGAGCACAGATCCACTGTATAGCACTGTCTGGATTTTTGGGGTTATCCTAGGTAATTTATAATATGTATGATAACTTGACTTACGTGTACCAGTGAGAGAGAGAGAGAGAGAGAGATACAAAGAGACAGCCACATTCGGTCAGCCAGTCAGCCACCCACCCACCCATCCAGCCACCCATCCAGCCACCCACCCACCCATCCAGCCACCCATCCAGCCACCCACTCATCATCCACCCAGCCACCCACCCATCCAGCCACCCACCCATCCGCACCCACCCATCCAGCCACCCACCCATCCAGCCACCCATCTGGCCACCCACCCATCCAGCCACCCACCCATCCAGCCAGCCACCCATTCAGCCAGCCAGCCAGCCACCCACCCACCCACCCGGCCAAACCCACAGACCCCAGCCACCCAGCCAGTTAGCCAGATACGTATTACACATGTTCTAGATTTGTTTCTCTTTACTTAGGGTATAGGTTACACAACATTCTGGCAGGATGACACTACCAGTGGTATTCTCCCATTCCATTGTGTCGACAATACATAAAGATAATAGTAACATATGATACTGTATGCGATGTAAAATTTACAATACATATCACTACCATGTATACATTATATGCAGTATATAAATAATTAAAATACAACAATAGAAGTAAATTATGGTAAAAAGAATGAAATAATGATTGTACATTACATTACAGTATTATGTAGGTAGTTTATATAGGAAAGTTTTGACATTATGCCCTACCCAATATGTCGGCAATTTTCAAAGGTTCGACTTACGTCCATTTCGACTTACGACCGGTTGGTTGGAACCAAGCTTGGTCGTAAGTCGGATGGTAGGTGTACATATTAAATATGCAATAACTTTAAAACACTTGAAAATTTTGGAAAATTTCTAGACATAATGGAGATATGTGCTCACGGAGAATGTAAACAAACCGGGTGAGGCATGCCATATTTGAAAGACCGCTCGCTGTATATCAAATTTTTGTCATAATTTGAAATCGCCGTATTAGTGGAATGCTGTAAGGCGAAATGCTGTAAAGTGGGGCCCTACTGTATAGGCTTTTGCATGTGAGAAATAACTAGTGTAAGCCAGTCTCTGTAACACAAATACATCTTGTACAATAAACATGTATCATTATTATCATGATTTTTTTGCAACACATCATCCATCTCCCATTGAAGAAGGGGTTACTAGCCTCTTGCTCCTGTCATTTTAGTTGCCTCTTATGACATGCATGGCTTACAGGGGAAGGATTCCTTTCCACTACACCATGGAGAATTATTATTACAGTGGAACCTCTGCTTAGGAGTGCATCCACGTGTGAGTTTTTCCAGATACAGACAGTCACTCAGTTGATTTTTTGCTTTCAGACATGAGTGAAATTTCCAGATGCAAGTGGGCCTCAAGGGAGGTTCCTTGATGCTGGTGAGGGGCTCTTGCTCTTGATCTTGGGAATCGGATCTAACTTGTTTGTTGGACTATCTTATTGAGATGTGGGCAATGTATGATGGAAAGATGCTTCTTATTGTACACCAAAAATGAAAGAATTCGGACCATAAATAATGGAGTTCACTTCTCAGACATTAGCTGCACCTTAGTGGTATTTTCGTGTGGTTTTTATGGTTGTATTCTCGTTTTTTTGGTCTCATTTGATAGAATGGAAGTTATATTACAGAAATAGATATGATTTTGATTGGTTTCACGACAAAAAGTACCCTGAAATTGAGCTCAAAGTAGCAGAAATGTTCGATTCTTTGACGATATTCAAGAGTAAGCAAATGACATCACTGTCCATTCCAGTATGCAGTCATGAATGGGATAACATTATTTATACAATTATTACAATAATGCAGTAGTCTGCATAATAGTAAATCTTCTATTTTTTGTGTGAATAAAAATTATATTGTAATACGTAATAATAATATGTAATATGTATAATAATAATAGTATAATAATAATAATAATAATACATGTATAATAATAATGTACTATATAATAATTATTATAATAGACGGCTTCAAAAGGCCATCACTAGATGTCAGTGATTTCCATAACAATGCAGGAGCAGTTGTGGCAGCCACCACTAGTCACATAATGACATATTTTATTCATTCTAGAGTATACAGTAGGGCCCCACTTATACGGTGGGTTAGGTTCCAGGCTATCGCCGGAAAGCAGACATCACCGGAAAGCAGATATTGCCTGAAAGCAGAATGCCATTTTTTCCATTTATAAATGCATATAAATGCCAGATAACAAGTTTACACTAATTTATATTAAGTTAGTAATAGAACTAGGCATTAAAAACACAAAAAGTGTTAAAAACACAAAAAGTAAAATGCATACACAGTACATTCATTACTTATCTTAGAGTAAACGAGAGAGAACGAGATACAAAGTTCAGACAATGTAAAAACACA
This sequence comes from Cherax quadricarinatus, assembly GCF_026875155.1. Classification (NCBI taxonomy): domain Eukaryota; kingdom Metazoa; phylum Arthropoda; class Malacostraca; order Decapoda; family Parastacidae; genus Cherax; species Cherax quadricarinatus. The sequence goes on along the minus strand of NC_069409.1, from coordinate 58,509,871 downwards.
AACTGAACAGGTAGTGGGCGATCACTTTGTCAGGCGAAATAAATGCATATTAATATGTGTCTGCTTTCAGATCATTCACATATGTTTGTAAGAGTTTGTAAAACTTTTACCTCACAATATTTTTTATTATAATAATAATTACCTCACAATACAAATACTCTTACATTGTGTACAAGTTAGTACAGAATAAACAAACAGCAAAACTCCCATTCTCATGCAACACACCATTTTTATTTATTTATTTATTTATTTATTTATTTAGAAATTTTAGCATACATACAGAGGTACAAAAAAAATACAGGTAAGAGCAGCATGCCAAAGCCACTTATATGCATAGCATTACGGGCTGGCTTAAAATTAACTTAAGATTAACTAAGCAATGATGAAATCAGTGATAAGACATTATTGTAAACAGATAACTATAAAGCACAAATGAGTATTACAAAGACAGGTCATATGGTTGCATGCATTGCTGTTCATTCAGTAGAATGGAGTATTCTGTTAGGTAGTGTATTTAAAAAAATAACAAAGTTAGATTGGGTCCTAGGTTTTACATTTATGTGATATAATTGTGAGTAACATTTTGGATATACAATTTAAGGTTCAGTTATTCAGTATTTATTTGGTTTTGAGTGAGTAAGTGAACTTTGAGAAGAGACTTGAATTTATAAACAGGTGTGTTTCTTTTATATTTACAGGTAATGAATTCCAGATTTTAGGGCCTTTTATGTGCATTGAGTTTTTGCATAGTGTGAGATGGACACGAGGAACATCAAAGAGTGATCTGTGCCTTGTGTTATGGTCATTGTTCTGTTGAAGGTTGGCAAGGAGATGTTTGAGGGGAGGGTTAATATCAGAGTTAAGTGTTCTATGTATGTAATAGGTTGCAATAATAAGTAGGATGTTTTGTATGGTGAGTAGGTTGAGTGTTTTGAATATTGTGTGGAGTGTGTTGCCTGTAGTGAGATTTGTTATCATTCTAACTGCAGCCTTTTGTGTTGGGTAATTAGTGGTCTGAGATGGTTAATTGTTGTTGAGCCCATGCACAAATTCTCATAGGTGAGATAGGGGTAAATAAGAGAGTGATAAAGGGCCAGGAGGGCTGACTGTGGAACTAGTACCGTATCTTCGATAGTATGCCTACAGTCTTGGAAATTTTCTTAGAAATTTGTTGTATATGTGTATGAAATTTGAGTCTATTATTGAGGTGGATTCCTAAGAATTTTCCCTCTGTTAGCTTTGTGATAGGTGATCCGTTTATTGTTATGTTAAGAGGTACATCTGTAGCTCTGTTACCAAACTGAATGAAGTAGGTTTTGTCAATGTTTAGTGTAAGTTTGTTAGTCCTCATCCAGGTAGATATTTTCTGTAATTCAGTGTTTACAGTATTGGCTAGCGTGACTGGGCTCGGGTGAGAGAAGAGAGAAGACGTATGTAGTGTCATCTGCAAAAAGTGTGGGTTTGAGTAATTGCAAAGCATTTGGTAGGTCATTTATGTATAGGAGAAAGAGAAGAGGGCCAAGGACACTTCCCTGTGGGACACCAACTGTAATTGGTTGTGCGGAAGAGCTTGCCCCATTTGCGTACACATATTGGCTTCTGTTGCTGAGGTAAGACTTGAGGTAGTTGAGGGAGTGCCCTCTAATACCATAGTGTGACAATTTTACGTGGAGCAAGTCATGGTCAACTGTATCAAAAGCTTTATGTAAGTCAATGAAGATCCCCAGTGGGACTTCTTTTTTCTCTATTGCAGTGTATATATGTTCTAGCATGTGTATAATAGCATCATTAGTATTTTTATTAGGCCTGAATCCAAATTGGCAGGGGTTGAGAATGTTTTGGGAGATGAGGTAGGAGTAGATTCGTTTATGAATTAATTTTTCGGAGATTTTTGAGAGAGGGTGTAAATTGGATATTGGCCTATAGTTATTCAACTCTGTTTGGTCTCCTTTATGGATCGGGGTGACCCTTGCTATTTTGAGAACTGTAGGGAAGGTGGAGGATTCAATGGATTTGGTTAAAGAGTGTTGCAATGATTGGTGATAGTACTTGTGACGCTTTTTTGTATATAAAGGGTGGTAAGGTATTTAAATCTCCTGCCTTGTTTTTCAGTGCGTTGATAATAAGGGAGACTTCGTATGGGTTAGTCGGAGCTAGGAACAGTGTGTTCGGGTAGTTGCCAGTGAGGTAGTTATTTGGTGGGGTATCTGAGCTTGGGATTTTATTGGCAAGGTTTTGACCTATAGTGGAGAAGAAATCATTGAGTCTGTTTGCTGTTTTGTTGGTGGGAGTTGGGGTTCATCTGATTTTGCTAATTTTATTTCGCTATGTCGTGATATCTTTTTTGTTCCCAGAATTTCTGATAGGGTCTTCCAGGTCTTTTTTATATCACCTCGTAAGTTGGATAATCTGTTCTCATAATACAATTTTTTTGCCCTTCTTATCAGGCTGGTTAGGATTGACGAGTAACGTTTTGTTTGGTCTCTGGTTATGTGACCCATTCTGTACTGTTTTTCATATCGGTGTTTTGTATTTATGGATTTGAGAATGCTGGGTGTTAGCCAGGGACTGTTCAGTCTCTTAGCTGTCATCTGTTTTAGAGTGAATGAAGATATTATTATTATCATAATAAAAAAGCGCAAAACCCACAAGGGTCGTGAGTTGCTATATACACAGTGAACCCCCGCATAGCGATATTAATCCGTGCAAGAGAGCTCATTGTTATGCGAAATTATCGTTATGCGAATGAATTTTCCCCATAGGAAATAATGGAAATCAAATTAATCCGTGCAAGACACCCCAAAGTATGAAAAAAAAACATTTTTACCACATGAAATATTAATTTTAATACACACAAACTGAAAAAGGCATGTACAATTACATGACACTTACTTTTATTGAAGATCTGGTGATGATTGATGGGATGGGAGGAGGAGAGAGTGTTAGTGTTTAGAAGGGGAATCCCCTTCCATTAAGACTTGAGGTGTCAAGTCCTTTTCTGGGGTTACTTCCCTTCTTCTTTTAATGCCACTAGGACCAGCTTCAGAGTCACTGGAGTTCTGTCGCACAACATATCTGTCCATAGTGGCCTGTACCTCTCGTTCCTTTATGACTTCCCTAAAGTGTTTCACAACATTGTCAGTGTAATAGTCACCAGCACGGCTTGCAATAGCTGTGTGAGGGTGATTTTCATCCATAAAGGTTTGCACTTTCAGCCACATTGCACAGATTTCCTTAATCTTTGTAGTAGACAATTTCTTCAATTTCTCTCTCCCCTCCTTCGAACCAGTTTCCTCAGGTCTGGCCTCTTGCTGTTGAAGTTGATCTATCAGCTCATCAGTGGTTAGTTCTTCATTGTCCTCCTCCACCAACTCTTCCACATCATTCCCACTAACCTCCAACCCCAAGGACTTTCCCAATGCCATAATGGATTCCTCAACTGGCATAGGATTCTCAGGGTTAGCCTCAAACTCTTCAAAATCCCTTTTGTCTACACATTCTGGCCACAGTTTCTTCCAAGCAGAGTTCAAGGTCCTCTTAGTCACTCCTCCCAAGCCTTACCTATAAGGTTTACACAATTGAGGATATTAAAGTGATCTCTCCAAAAAGTCTCTTAGAGTCAGTTGAGTTTCTGAGGTCACTACAAAGCACCTTTCAAACAGAGCTTTTGTGTACAGTTTTTTGAAGTTTGCAATAACCTGCTGGTCCATGGGCTGCAGGAGAGGAGTGGTATTAGGAGGCAAAAAACTTCACCTTAATGAATTTCATGTCCCCATAAAGTCGCTCTGCCACGTCTGTAGGATGACCAGGGGCATTGTCTAACACCAGGAGGCACTTAAGTTCTAATTTCTTTTCAGTTAGGTAATCTTTCACATTGGGGGCAAATGCATGGTGTAACCAGTCATAGAAAAAGTCCCTAGTGACCCATGCCTTACTGTTTGCCCTCCACAGCACACACAAATTAGCCTTAAGGACATTCTTTTGCCTGAACGGTCTGGGAGTTTCAGAGTGATACCTTAATAAAGGCTTCACTTTGCAATCACCAGTAGCATTGAACACTTCAACAGAGTAGCCTGTCTTTCATAGGCTTATGTCCTGGGATTTGCCTTTTCCTCCTGAGTAATGTACATCCTGTTGGCATTTTCTCCAAAACAGGCCTGTTTCATCACAATTAAAACACTTGTTCTAAGGTTTCAGTCCTTCACTGTCTATGTACTCTTGAATTCCCTGCACATATTTTTCTGCTGCTTTGTGGTCCGAACTGGCCAGCATCACCATGCCCTTATCACACTTGTATCCCACTACGCCTTTTAAAATCTCTCAAACCAACCTTTGCTGGCCTTAAATTCACTCACATCATCACTAGTAGCAGGCATTTTTCTAATTAAATCGTCATGCAACTTCCTAGCCTTTTCACTTAGATCACTTGAGAGATGCTATCTCCTGCTATCTGTTTTTCATTTTCCACACCAATTAAGGTCCTCAACATTTCCATCACTTGCGATCTCTGTTTCGAAAACACAGTTAAACCTTTGGCAAAAAACAGCTTCCTTGATTGCCTTTTTGTTGCCCACAATAGTAGCGATGGTTGATTGGGGTTTACTATACAACCTGGCCAGCTCGGAGACACGCACTCCACTTTCATACTTATCAGTGATCTCTTTCTTCATCTCTGTAGTAATTCTCACCCTTATTGCTGTAGGGTTGGCACTAGAAGCTTTCTTGGGGCCCATGGTCACTTATTTTGCAGATAAAATCACCAGAAACACTGTAATAATACAAAATGTTCCGATTGTATGCTTGGATGTTACCGCGGAGGCTGGCTGGTAAACAATGCCACCAGCTGAACATGTGAGGCTGGCTAAGGGCGCACATTAGACGCGTCTCGGACGAACAGCGTTGAGCGGGTTTTTTAGCGGTATGCGAGGCAAAATCTTAGCGATAAAATGTATCGGTATGCGGATTTAACGTTATGTAAGGCCAACGGTATGCGGGGGTCCACTGTATAGTGAAGGCATATGAAAGGAATATTTTTCTAGAGTTATCCTCCAGTATTTGACTAGAAAAAACGTAATTCTTCCGACACTACCTACACAGCCGCGTTGTAATCAAATCTCGTATTTAGGCCAATTTTTATTCTGTGAGTGTATGTATCATGTTTATATGCTATGTAACGTGTTTCTTATATAATTTTGAGGAAAATATCATAGATGGATTAATGAAATTGTCTATATTAATGTAAAATAAGACATTTAATGTGCCCAAGAATGATTATTGTTACGTAGTATTGGCGTCATGAGTAGAGAGACTTTTAGCGATTTTAATGTGTACCTGCACACCAGCAGAGTATGTAAGTATATTCAGGTACAGGCACACATATATATAATTATCAGAGTACATATAAAATACGCAAAAACTTGTAAAACACTTGAAATTTTGGAAAGTTTCCAGACATAATAGATGTGGTCACGAAGAATGTAAACAAACCAGGTGGGGCGTGCCGTATTTAAAAGACCGCTTGCCATATAGCAAATTTTGGTCATAATTTGATGTCGCCGTATTAGTGGAACAGCGTAAGGCAAAACGCTGTAAAGCGGGGCCCTACTTTATATCAGGTTTCTATGTTATTTATATTGTTTATTATTCATATTAGATGAATTGTAATACAGTAGGGCCCCACTTATATGGCGGATTAGGTTCCAGGCTGTCGCCGGAAAGCAGATATCGCCGGAAGGCAGAACACCATTTTTTCCATTTATAAATGCATATACGTAAATGCCAGACAACAAGTTTACACTAAACTCTTTTAAGTTAGTAATAGAACTAGGCATTAAAAACACACAAAGTAAAATACATTCACAGTAAATTCATTACTTATCTTAAAGTATTTGTAATCTTAATATAGGGAGAGAGGTGAGTAGTACTTATTTGTAGGAAGTCAGGTGGTAGCCCAGGTGTAGGTAGCACTGGCTCCCCGTCTCATACTTAATATACGATATTTAAAACATCCCAGAGAGGTAAAATACACATACAGTACACTCATTATTTACCTTAAAATATGTGTAGTCTTAATATAGGAAGAGAGGTGAGTAGTAAATTTTTTTGTAGGAAGTCAGTGTAGGTAGCCGGTAGGTGTAGCCCGCCTGGGCTACACCTACCGGCTACCTACACTGTGGCCCAGAGCCATATTATTAACATAGACATGCCTTGTTCACTGAATTTAATTATTTCTAACAACTACCTTTAGATGCCATCATAAACGAAGGTAGAAGTATTGAACAATTCTGGGCCCAAAATTGTAAACAAAAAGCGGAGTGAGGGGTGGCTGGGCTGAATGCAGATTCCCTACACGTTTTCTCTGATGGCTGAGCAGAAGAAAACGTAATGTTGTCCCTCCACCCAGCTACCACACAGCTCCACAAGTATTATTATCAGAGCACACATAAAATATGGGAATAAATGCCAGATGCAAGTTTTTTAACTAACTTATATTAAGTTAGCAATAGGAATATGAATTAAAAAAAACAATAAAAGGTAAGATACACACAGGGGTACACTTATTACTTACGTTAAAATATTAATATTAATGTGTGAGAGGTGAGTGGCAGGGTGTTTATTGAATAAAATCAGAATGGCACGCCAAACATCCTCTAACTTGGGCACTTAAAGCAAGGGCTTACGACTTCCCCTTTTATTACAGCTAACCTTAGACACCATCGTCAATGAGAGCCAACTAGTTAACGAAAGAGTAAAACGAGAGAGAGAACGAGATACAGAGTTGAGACAATGTAAGAACCAAACTGAACAGGTAGTGGGATGATCCTGAGCAGGCGAAAAAAAATGCGTATTAATGTGTGTCTACTTTTAGTTCATTCACGTCCATTTGTAAGAGTTTGTAAAACATTTACCTCAATATTTTTTTATTATAATAATAATTACCTCACAATACAAATACTCTTACATTGTGTACAAGTTGTACAAGTTAGTTCAGAATAAACAAACAGCAACACACCATTTTTAGAGTGAATGAAGATAATAATATTAATAATAATAATATTATTTTTATTATTGTTATTAATATTAATAATAATAATAATATTATTATTATTTTTATTATAAAAAGCATACGAAAAGAATATTTTTCTACAGTTATCCCCCAGTTTGACTAGAGAAAACGTAATTCTTCCAACACTACCTACACAGCTGCTTTGTAAACAAATCTCATATTTACATCAATTTTTATTCTGTGTGTATGTATCATGTTTATATGCTATGTAACAGGTTTCATATATAATATTGAGGAAAATATCATAGATGGATTTATGAAAATGCCTATATTGATGAAAATAAGAAATTTAGTGTGCCCAAGAGTGATTATTATTACGTAGTATTGGCGTCATGAGTAGAGAGAGACTTAGCGATTTTAATGTGTACCTGCACACCAGCACAGTGTGTAAGTATATTTAGGTACAGGTACACATAAGTATAATTATCAGAGTACATATAAAATATGCAGTAACTTTAAAACATTTGAAATTTTGGAAAGTTTCCTGATATAATAGATGTGCTCACGGAAAATGTAAACAAACCGGGTGAGGGGCGCCATATTTGAAAGACCGCTTACCATATAGCAAATTTTGGTCATAATTTGACATCGCCGTATTAGTGGAATGCCGTAAGGCGAAACGCCGTAAAGTGGGGCCTTACTGTAGATAAATAAGCTGTAGAGCTGATACAGGTCCTCCATCACAAATCCGGCATCATTGGGACCTGTAGTGTGCCGGATTACTGAGTTTGCCGAATTACAGAGTGGTTAGGTTAGAATACGCTTAATAAAATTAACCAACTTGACTTACACAGTTCATTCAACATCGGCAAAAATCGAACATTTCCGCTACTTTGAGCTCAATTTCAAGGTACTTTTCCTTATGAAAGCAATCAAAATTATGTCTATTTCTGTAATATATCTTCCATTCTATCAAATGAGTCCAAAAAAATGAGAATACAACCATAAAAACCATACGAAAATATACTGCAAAGAGGCGGCTAATGGCTGAGAAGTGAACTCCCTTATTTATCATCCTTTTTTTTTTTATTTTTGTTGTACGTTAAGAAGCATCTTTCCATCATACATTGCCCAAGTTTCAATGAGATAGCCCAACAAACAACCGAGAAAAAAAAAATATTTACCAAAAATCATATATGGCAAGCCCAAGCCAGGTACTGGAAATAAGTCACTTTGTCTGACTTTTTTTTGGGTTATCCTAGGTTCTCTATACTTACACTGCTGTGTATGATAATCTATGTAACTGTATTTGTGTATTCCTGAATAAACTTATTTACTTCTAGTCTGTCAACTGAGTACAAGAAGCCGCCCATTCACTTATTTCAACTACCCAATAAAGTGGTCAGAAATTGGCAATTTGGCCAATTTCACACAAATTTCAACAGATGCCAATTTCAAAATAGGGTCCAGAATAAACAATGCAGACATTCCTGGCACTAAAATAACATTTTCTCTGTTCATTAGTCACGGCTACAGGCCCCTCTTATATTACTCTTGCTTACCATTTGGAATTTTTATTCACAAAAAAAAATAGAAGATTTACTGTTATGCAGACTACTGCATTATTTTAATAATTGTATAAATAATGTCAATCCATTCTTGACTCCGTATTGGAATTTGGACTGGCAGGCGGACAGGTATTAGATGGTGACGTCATTTGTTTACTCTTGAGCTTCACTAAAGAATAGAACATTTTCGCTACTGTGAGCGCAATTTCAAGGTACTTTTCGTCATGAAAGCAATCAAAATCATATCTATTTCTGTAATATATCTTTCATTCTATCAAATGAGACCGAAAAAATGAGAATATAACCATAACAACCATATAAAAATATACCGCTAAGCAGCCGCTAATGGCTGAGAAGTGAACTCCACTATTTATGGTCTGATTTCTTTCATTTTTGGTGTACGTGAAGAAGTATCTTTCCATCATACATTGCCCAAGTTGGAATAAGATAACCCAACAAACAACTGAGAAAATAATAATAATAATAATAATAATAATAATAATAATAATATAATAATAATAATAATAATAATAATATAATAATAATAATAATAATAATAATATCTTTATTTACTACACGTACATGTACAAGGTATACAGGCCTAGCTGACATCAGTGACATACTACTGTATAGAAAGGCATTTGTTATGCTGAGTATTTCAAGAAAATTAGGTCAGTGTCCCAGGATAACACCCACACTAGTCGACTAACACCCAGGTACCCATTTACTGATGGGTAAACATAGACAACAGGTGTAAAGAAACACGCCTAACGTTTCTACCCTGGCTGAGAATCGAATATGTATTTACCAAAAATCGTACATGGCTAACCCAAGCCAGGTACTAAAAATAAGCCATGTTGACTTTTTTGGGGTTATCCTAGGTTCTCTAAACATATGCTGCTATGTGTGATAATCTATAAAGAGAAAATAACTTTTTTGTTTCATGTTTATGGTGGAGTACGAGTCTATATCATAGTTAGCCCTGTGCTATACTCAGTTTTCTCTAATATAAGCCACCAAGACAAGGATAGGAGAATGGTATTTGTTTACCATATCCTCTTCATAACTCTGTCGAACTGCTCAGTGTTATGTCAAATATTATTCATTCTGGAGTATTTAACATGTTTTATGTTATTTATATTGTTTCTTATGTCATATTAGATCAATTGTGATAGGCAAATAAGCTGTAGTGTTGATATTAGCGTAATAATAAAGCATATTCTCCTGCTTCATGAGACTGAGCTCATGGCAATCAACAGTGGCTTCAAAGCCACCTTATCTTTAATGGATAATGTACTGTGTAGGTGCTTTACATAATGAGAAGCATTTCTTTTATTCATTGGAACCATGGCTAGGGCTAAAAGTAAGCAGGTTAAAACAATATATAGAGAAAAAGAAATTGGAATGACTTATGCAGCAAGTAGTGCCACCAAGCAGTACCAGCAGGTTGGTGTGGTGACCCTTGAAATTTGAAATTATGCTAGCCAAAATTAGTGCCGAATAACTGAAGGAACCGAATAACTGATTGTTGGATTTGTGATGGTGGACCTGTATTAGCAAAATATTCAAGGAGTATTTTGCCCTGTCACCAGACAAACTCTCGTCCGCCACCGATGCCACTAGTGCCTGGATTTTGTCCTGGTTAGATCTTTTATTGAAGCGCTGGAAGTGATGACGACTCTAGTGTTAGCTTGTGAAAGTCATCGCTTCCAGCACTTCAATAAAGGATCTAACCAGGATAAAATCCAGGCACCATGGCGACAAGATTTTTGTAGGTGAAGCAGCAAGAAACCTCGACATCCGCCTCAATGAACACATTTATGCTTGTAGGAACGATAATTCGAACAGCGCCTGCGTACAACACCGAAATTCCACCAGTCATCTCATGAAATTCAGGGACGCCCAATTAGTGATCAAAGAAATTAATTTCCACAGATGCAAGTGCCTTGAATCATCACTAATCGCTGTTTCTAATAGAATTCAACAAAACAAAGGCAGCTTCACCATCTCTGAAGTCTTAACAAGAAGCCTCCTGAAAACAGTAAACCCTGAGATCACATAGTCTCTCCTGCTAATGCTACACAAACACATTACAGAGGATGAACACCAAAGCAGACCTTCTCTAATTCAACCTCCAATAGAAATATTTGTCTAACCTATTATTTTTATGCTACCCAAGTAATAGATTTTATATGCTTTTACTCGTGTGCAAGTTAATTGTTCTACCATATTGTATCACTGCTGTTCCTACAACTTATATCACTACTACTACCCCCCCACCCCCCACACCCCACCCCCCCCCCCCCCACACCCCACACCCCCCCCCCCACACCCCCCCACACCCCACACCCCCACACACCCCACACACCCCACACACCCCACACCCCACACCCCCACACACCCACACACCCACACACCCACACACCCACACACCCACACACACACACACACACACACACACACACACACCACACACACACACACACACACACACACACACACACACACACACACAGGCCAAACTATAAAAGGGGGGACTACACAGGTATGAGAAACTTCCTGCAGGAGGTTCAGTGGGACAGAGAAATGGTAGGAAAATCAGTAAACGAGATGATGGAATATGTGGCAACAAAATGCAAGGAGGCAGAGGAAAGTTTTGTTCCCAAGGGAAACAGAAATAATAGGAAGACCAAAACGAGTCCTTGGTTTACCCGAAGGTGTAGGGAGGCAAAAACTAAGTGCAACAGAGAATGGAAAAGGTACAGGAGGCATAGGACCCAGGAAAACAAGGAGATTAGTAGAAGAGCCAGAAACGAGTATGCACAGATAAGGAGGGAGGCCCAGCGACAGTATGAAAACGACATAGCATCGAAAGTCAAATCTGACCCGAAACTGCTGTATAGCCACATTAGGAGGAAGACAACAGTCAAGGACCAGGTGATAAGGCTGAGGAAAGAAGGTGGAGAACTCACAAGAAACGATCAAGAGGTATGTGAGGAGCTCAACACGAGATTTAAGGAAGTATTTACAGTAGAGACAGGAAGGACTCTGGGGGGACAGACCAGATGGGGACACCAGCAAGGAATACACCAACAAGTGTTGGACGACATACATACAGATGAGGAGGAGGTGAAGAAACTGCTAAGGGACATCGATACCTCAAAGGCAATGGGACCGGACAACATCTCCCCGTGGGTCCTTAGAGAGGGAGCAGATATGTTGTGTGTGCCATTTACCACAATCTTCAACACGTCCCTGGAAACTGGGCAACTACCTGAGGTATGGAAGATGGCAAATGTAGTTCCCATTTTTAAGAAAGGAGACAGAAAAGAGGCACTAAACTATAGACCTGTCATTGACGTGTATAGTATGCAAAATTATGGAGAAGATTATCAGGAGAGTGGTGGAGCACCTGGAACTGAACAAGAGTATAAATGCCAACCAGCACAGATTCACGGAAGGCAAATCCTGTGTCACAAACCTTCTGGAGTTTTATGATAAAATAACAGAAGTAAGACACGAGAGAGAGGGGTGGGTTGATTGCATCTTCTTGGACTGCAAGAAGGCCTTTGACACAGTTCCTCACAAGAGATTAGTGCAGAAGCTAGAGCATCAGGCACATATAACAGGAAGGGCACTGCAATGGATCAGAGAATACCTGACAGGGAGGCAACAACGAGTCATGGTACGTAATGATGTATCACAGTGGGCACCTGTGACGAGCGGGGTCCCACAGGGGTCGGTCCTAGGACCAGTGCTATTTTTGGTATATGTGAACGACATGACGGAAGGGTTAGACTCAGAAGTGTCCCTGTTTGCAGATGATGTGAAGTTAATGAGGAGAATTAAATCTGATGAGGACCAGGCAGGACTTCAAAGAGACCTGGACAGACTGGACACCTGGTCCAGCAAATGGCTTCTCGAATTTAATCCTGCCAAATGCAAAGTCATGAAGATAGGGGAAGGGCACAGAAGACCACAGACAGAGTATAGGCTAGGTGGCCAAAGACTGCAAACCTCACTCAAGGAGAAAGATCTTGGGGTGAGTATAACACCGAGCATGTCTCCGGAAGCACACATCAATCAGATAACTGCTGCAGCATATGGGCGCCTGGCAAACCTGAGAACAGCATTCCGATACCTTAGTAAGGAATCATTCAAGACACTGTACACCGTGTATGTCAGGCCCATACTGGAGTATGCAGCACCTGTTTGGAACCCGCACTTGATAAAGCACGTCAAGAAACTAGAGAAAGTACAAAGGTTTGCGACAAGGTTAGTTCCAGAGCTAAGGGGAATGTCCTATGAAGAAAGATTAAGGGAAATCGGCCTGACGACACTGGAGGACAGGAGGGTCAGGGGAGACATGATAACGACATATAAAATACTGCGTGGAATAGACAAGGTGGACAAAGACAGGATGTTCCAGGGAGGGGACACAGAAACAAGAGGCCACAATTGGAAGTTGAAGACACAAATGAGTCAGAGAGATAGTAGGAAGTATTTCTTCAGTCATAGAGTTGTAAGGCAGTGGAATAGCCTAGAAAATGACGTAGTGGAGGCAGGAACCATACACAGTTTTAAGACGAGGTTTGATAAAGCTCATGGAGCGGGGAGAGAGAGGGCCTAGTAGCAACCGGTGAAGAGGCGGGGCCAGGAGCTAGGACTCGACCCCTGCAACCACAAATAGGTGAGTACAAATAGGTGAGGTGAGTACACACACACACACACACACACACAACATGTTAGAGACACTACCAGAGAGAGAGGAGAGGATGAACCAGCAAGGCTGGACCTTGTATTCACAATGAGTAGTTCGGACATCGAGGGTATCATGTATGAAAGGCCCCTGGGAGCTAGTGATCATGTGGTTCTGTGCTTCGACTACATAGTTGAGCTCCAAGTGGAGAGAGTAGCAGGAATAGGCTGGGAAAAACCAAACTACAAAAGGGGGAATTACTCAGGCATGAGGAACTTCCTTCAAGACATTCAGTGGGAGAGGGAACTGACAGGAAAACCAGTACAAGAAATGATGGACTATGTAGCAACAAAATGCAAGGAGGCAGAGGAGAGGTTTGTTCCGAAGGGAAACAGAAATAATGGGAAGAACAGAACGAGTCCTTGGTTCACCCAAAGGTGTAGGGAGGCAAAAACTAGGTGTACTAGAGAATGGAAAAGGTACAGAAGGTATGGAAAATGGCAAATGTAGTCCCAATTTTTAAAAAGGGAGACAGACATGAGGCACTAAACTACAGACCTGTATCACTAACATGTATAGTATGCAAGGTCATGGAGAAGATCATCAGGAGGAGAGTGGTGGGGCACCTGGAAAGAAACAAGTGTATAATTGACAACCAGCATGGTTTCAGGGAAGGAAAATCCTGTGTCACAAACCTACTAGAGTTTTATGACAAGGTGACAGAAGTAAGACAAGAGAGAGAGGGGTGGATCGATTGCATATTTTTGGACTGCAAGAAGGCCTTCGACACAGTTCCTCACAAGAGGTTACTGCAAAAGCTAGAGGATCAGGCACACATAACAGGAAAGGCACTGCAATGGATCAGAGAATATCTGACAGGGAGGCAACAATGAGTCATGGTACGCGACAAGGTGTTAGAGTGGGCGCCTGTGACAAGCGGGGTTCCACAGGGGTCAGTCCTAGGACCTGTGCTGTTCTTGGTATATGTGAACGGCATAACGGAAGGGATAGACTCAGAAGTGTCCTTGTTTGCAGATGATGCGAAGTTAATGAGAAGAATCAAATCGGATGAGGATCAGGCAGGACTATAAAGAGACCTGGACAGGCTACAAGCCTGGTCCAGCAACTGGCTCCTTGAATTTAACCCTGCCAAATGCAAAGTCATGAAGATTGGGGAAGGGCAAAGAAGACCGCAGACACAGTATAGTTTAGATGGCCAAAGACTGCAAACCTCACTCAAGGAAAAAGATCTGGGGGTGAGTATAACACCGAGCATATCTCCTGAGGCGCACATCAATCAGATAACTGCTGCAGCATACGGGCGCCTGGCAAACCTACGGATAGCGTTCCGACACCTCAGTAAGGATTCGTTTAAGACTCTGTATACCATCTACGTCAGGCCCATACTGGAGTATGCAGCACCAGTTTGGAATCCACACCTAGTCAAGCACGTCAAGAAATTAGAGAAAGTGCAAAGGTTTGCAACAAGACTAGTCCCAGAGCTATGGGGATTGTCCTACGAAGAAAGGTTGAGGGAAATCGGCCTGACGACACTGGAGGACAGGAGGGTCAGGGGAGACATGATAACAACATATAAAATACTGCGCGGAATAGACAAGGTGGACAAAGACGGGATGTTCCAGAGATGGGACACAGACACAAGAGGTCACAATTGGAAGTTGAAGACTCAGATGAATCAAAGGGATGTTAGGAAGTATTTCTTCAGTCATAGAGTAGTCAGGCCATGGATTAGCCTAGAAAGTGATGTAGTGGAGGCAGGAACCATACATAGTTTTAAGGTGAGGTACGATAGAGCTCATGGGGCAGGGAGAGAGAGGACCTAGTAGCAGTCAGCGAAGAGGCAGGGCCAGGAGCTGTGACTCGACCCCTGCAACCACAAATAGGTGAGTACAAATAGGTGAGTACACACACGCACGCACACACACACACACACACACACACACACACACACACACACACACACACACACACACACACACACACACACACACACACACACACACACACAGGTGGAGAACTCACAAGAAACGATCAAGAGGTATGTGAGGAGCTCAACACGAGATTTAAGGAAGTATTTACAGTAGAGACAGGAAGGACTCTGGGGGGACAGACCAGATGGGGACACCAGCAAGGAATACACCAACAAGTGTTGGACGACATACATACAGATGAGGAGGAGGTGAAGAAACTGCTAAGGGACATCGATACCTCAAAGGCAATGGGACCGGACAACATCTCCCCGTGGGTCCTTAGAGAGGGAGCAGATATGTTGTGCGTGCCACTTACCACAATCTTCAACACATCCCTGGAAACTGGGCAACTACCTGAGGTATGGAAGACGGCAAATGTAGTTCCCATTTTTAAAAAAGGAGACAGAAAAGAGGCACTAAACTATAGACCTGTGTCATTGACGTGTATAGTATGCAAAATTATGGAGAAGATTATCAGGAGGAGAGTGGTGGAGCACCTGGAACGGAACAGGAGTATAAATGCCAACCAGCACGGATTCATGGAAGGCAAATCCTGTGTCACAAACCTTCTGGAGTTTTATGATAAAATAACAGAAGTAAGACAAGAGAGAGAGGGGTGGGTTGATTGCATCTTCTTGGACTGCAAGAAGGCCTTTGACACAGTTCCTCACAAGAGATTAGTGCAGAAGCTAGAGCATCAGGCGCATATAACAGGAAGGGCACTGCAATGGATCAGAGAATACCTGACAGGGAGGCAACAACGAGTCATGGTACGTAATGATGTATCACAGTGGGCACCTGTGACGAGTGGGGTCCCACAGGGGTCGGTCCTAGGACCAGTGCTATTTTTGGTATATGTGAACGACATGACGGAAGGGTTAGACTCAGAAGTGTCCCTGTTTGCAGATGATGTGAAGTTAATGAGGAGAATTAAATCTGATGAGGACCAGGCAGGACTTCAAAGAGACCTGGACAGACTGGACACCTGGTCCAGCAAATGGCTTCTCGAATTTAATCCTGCCAAATGCAAAGTCATGAAGATAGGGGAAGGGCACAGAAGACCACAGACAGAGTATAGGCTAGGTGGCCAAAGACTGCAAACCTCACTCAACGAGAGAGATATTGGGGTGAGTATAACACCGAGCATGTCTCCGGAAGCACACATCAATCAGATAACTGCTGCAGCATATGGGCGCCTGGCAAACCTGAGAACAGCATTCCGATACCTTAGTAAGGAATCATTCAAGACACTGTACACCGTGTATGTCAGGCCCATACTGGAGTATGCAGCACCTTTTTGGAACCCGCACTTGATAAAGCACGTCAAGAAACTAGAGAAAGTACAAAGGTTTGCGACAAGGTTAGTTCCAGAGCTAAGGGGAATGTCCTATGAAGAAAGATTAAGGGAAATCGGCCTGACGACACTGGAGGACAGGAGGGTCAGGGGAGACATGATAACGACATATAAAATACTGCGTGGAATAGACAAGGTGGACAAAGACAGGATGTTCCAGGGAGGGGACACAGAAACAAGAGGCCACAATTGGAAGTTGAAGACACAAATGAGTCAGAGAGATAGTAGGAAGTATTTCTTCAGTCATAGAGTTGTAAGGCAGTGGAATAGCCTAGAAAATGACGTAGTGGAGGCAGGAACCATACACAGTTTTAAGACGAGGTTTGATAAAGCTCATGGAGCGGGGAGAGAGAGGGCCTAGTAGCAACCGGTGAAGAGGCGGGGCCAGGAGCTAGGACTCGACCCCTGCAACCACAAATAGGTGAGTACACCTCACACACCCCTCACACACCCCTCACACATTTCCCTGTGAGAAGGGGATTCTCTGTAATCCAGAAAATTCACCATTGTTATACAGGCAGTGAGTTTTGTGTATGGTGGTATACCACCATCTTTTGCACCTCCATCTACTGTATTTCCACCTGTTCACAATTCATTTTTTGTATCTATTTTTATGTTTCACTCTGAAAGTTCACCAGCTATTTTGGTGACTTTACCCTTTTTTCTTGTTCTATCAGTTCAGTTTCGATAGTTGAATTATAAAAGTAATATTTTTGTTAATTTTTTACGAAATTCTTTCATACTGTGTGTATGCTTAGTTTATGCAAGCATTGAGAGCTCACAAACTGTACCCCCGGCCGGGATTGAACCCGCGGTCATAGAGTCTCAAAACTCCAGCCCGTCACGTTAGCCACTAGACCAGCTAGCCACAATAAGATTCATCCAATTAGGTATATTTCTACACCATAGGAAGGTTAGCACAGGCACCACTGTGACCACAAATGCAAGTTTTTACAGACGAATCTCCAGCTAGCGTGGCCGTGACGAACTCTAGCTCAAGTCCCTTCATTGCCATCAACATGACTCAAGAAATCGTAATGACACGATTGCAAACAAACCATACCCCCGGCCGGGATTGAACCCGCGGTCATAGAGTCTCAAAACTCCAGCCCGTCGCGTTAGCCACTAGACCAGCTAGCCACAATAAGATTCATCCAACTAGGTATATTTCTACACCATAGGAAGGTTAGCACAGGCACCACTGTGACCACAAATGCAAGTTTTTACAGACGAATCTCCAGCTAGCGTGGCCGTGACGAACTCTAGCTCAAGTCCCTTCACTGCCATCAACATGACCGTAATGCGACGGGCTGGAGTTTTGAGACTCTATGACCGCGGGTTCAATCCCGGCTGGGGATATGGTTTGTTTGCAGTCGTGTCATTACGATTTCTTGAGTCATTGAGAGCTCACGTTTGTTTTGTAGTAATTGGTCAAGAACCATAGATTTTACATTTATGTTTTTGTTAATGTTGAATTATTAACTTTTTTCCTCAGTTTTAAATCAAATGCATTCATGTTTTAAGAACATAAGAATGGAGGAACACTGCAGAAGGCCTACTGGCCCATACAAGGCAGGTCCTTATCAAAACGACCTTTACCCAAAGCTACCCATGAATTAACTCCCGTACCCAATGACACTAATCAAACCCAGCCCCTCCCACTCATATATTTGTCCAATCTCTTCTTAAAGCTACCCAAGGTCCTAGCCTCTATCACCCCACTGGGAAGATTGTTCCACTCATCCACAACTCTGTTAGAAAACCAGTACTTACCTATGTCCTTTCTAAATCTAAATTTATCCAACTTAAATCCATTATTTCTTGTTCTTACCTGGTTCAACACCCTCAGTACCTTATTAATATCTCCCTTGTTTATGCCCGTCATCCACCTATACACCTCAATGATATCTCCTCTCATTCTACGTCTCTCCAGAGAGTGAAGATTTAAGGCTTTAAGTCTATCTTCATACGGGAGATTCCTTACACAGTAAATCATTTTAGTCATTCTTCTCTGTATGTTCTCCGATAAGTCTATATCCATCCTGTAGTAAGGAGACCAAAACTGAGCAGCATAATCTAAATGAGGCCTCACCAGTGATGTATAGAGCTGTAAAATAACTTTTGGGCTTCTGTTACTTATACTTCTTGAGATAAATCCAAGTAATCTGTTTGCCTTGTTGCGCACACTTAGGCACTGCTGCCTTGGCTTTAGGTTTCTGCTTACCATGACTCCCAAGTCCTTTTCACACTCTGTATGATGAAGGTTTACTTCACCTAGTTTATAGCTTTGAGGGTTATTTTCATTACCAAGGACTAGGGACTAGTACCTTACATTTATCCACATTGAACTTCATCTGCCATTTTTCAGACCAAGACATTAATTTGTCTAAATCCTCCTGTAGTTCATTGCTATCCTCCTCAGAATGAATCATATGGCCTATCTTTGTATCATCAGCAAACTTGCTCATATCACTCGTAATCCCTTCATCAAGGTCATTAATGTAAATTATGAACAAGAGAGGGCCTAAAACTGATCCTTGTGGAATGCCGCTAGTAACTAAGCCCCATTCTGATTTGAACCCATTAATGGAAACTCTCTGCTTTCTATTGGTAAGCCATGCCTCTATCCATGCTAGAACTTTACCTCGTATACCATGAGCTGCCACTTTCCTTAAGAGTCTCTTGTGAGGTACTCTATCGAAGGCTTTACTAAAATCCAAATAAACAATATCATATTCTTTATCACTGTCTACTGCCTCAAATGTTCCATTGAAGAACGTCAGTAAGTTTGTCAGGCAGGAACGACCTCTCGTAAACCCATGCTGAGATTCATTTATCAAGTTGTGCTCTTCAAGGTGACGTCTAATAATGTCAGCTATAATTGATTCTAGTAATTTGCCAACTATAGATGTCAGGCTTATTGGACGGTAATTTGAAGGAGTGGACTTATCCCCTGATTTGAATATAGGAACCACATTGGCCATCTTCCACAACTCTGGCACAACACCAGTAAGGATGGATGCATTGAACACACTTGTTAATGGCTGACTAAGTTTTGTGTATGATCACTCAGTATATGCTTAGAGGGCTCACATTTATTTGGAAAAGAGTGGTCAAGAAATGCATAATTAATAATTGAAAACCACGCATTACTACAAGAACATTCTCACTGCTCGCTGTCTCAAGAGACACTGAGTGTGACCTGTGAGGTGGGGTGGTGGTGAGGGCAGCTGGGGAACTCACTGAGCACCATCACCACCTCCCTCTACACTCACCTACTGTTGTGTTGACAATCTTTTTATCACTGTCTTGTCTCTGGATATTAACCATGGCATAAAAAGGAATACAGTAGGACCCCCGTATCTGCTGCGGATACCAAAACAGTGGATAGTAGCAAACCCTGTGTATAAGTCGTATTTCGTTTACATACATACCTATTATAAAGTTTAATTGATAAATTACTGACAATAAGTCAAGAATTATCACTTTTTCACTGATGCGGAGCACTTCACGGCTTCTAGGCTTTGAATAACTGCCACTATCACTACTTTTGCACTGTGGTGCCATTATTAATTAAGCAAAATTAAGGCATATTTTTGGGCCACAGTAAACTGTGGATAACTGAAACCAGATGCAGGGGTCCTACTGTACTAGTAATGCTGGATGTGCTTCTTAGCACATCCAGCATGCACTGGAAGCAGTGTCTGCCCATTTTATATGGAATAAAAGGTAACTGTGTCAAACACAAGCTTCCCGTAAGACCTCTACTTAAGAAAGTTTATTTAATAAGATTTTTTATTTTAGTTTTGTGTATACAGTAGACTGTGTTAAACAAAACTGTGTTAGACAAACTGAAGAACTTATGGGAAAAATAGGGTTACATTCCTGGGAGCCCCCAAAAAGGCCAAACAACTGCTGTTTAGACCAACAGATCTTACAAAATAAAAGTGAATATATAATTGTAGTGCAATGTCGTGATATATTACTGCTTAAGACTACAAATGCAATAGAAATAATAGTATTTCTTACCTTAAATTGTGGGTAATGGTGTTTGTGGATGATTGTGAAGAGAGTGGATATGGATGGTGTGGCCCTACTGGGCTGAGGTGGATGGTTGTTGGTTGTCGGCAGAAGTGGATGGTAGAGGTTCTGGTACTGAAGTCGATGGTTGTATTGGAGTGTGCATAAATTCTGTAATGGATCTCTGGGCTCTTTTACCCTGCAGTACATTATACAGCTGATGGTAAGGCATCATCAGCTGGTCTAGACCCCGTTTCAGCACTGCTTCTAGATTTGTCAGGGTCCTCTTCAGTGAAAAAGTCTGCTAGTTTACCGGTAGCATGGAACTGCTCACGTAACTGCTGCAATGTTAACTGTTTTTCTTCAGGTTCTTCTTCATCTACTTCTGTTATTCCTCCCTTGTACCTGTGCATCGAGCTCTGCCAACAATTCCTCTGGACTCCTGTCTTCATCATCATCTACTAAGAGCTCATTCACATCTTCTGCATTCATATCTTCAAAGCCATTACCTGGTAATCTCCTTTCCAGCTGAACAATTTCCTGAACCTGACTCTCAAGCAAGGGAAAATCAGTGAAAGGATTAACTACAGAAGGCCATAACTTTCCCCAGCCTACATTTAATGTTGATTGAGGCACTTCATTCCATGCACTTCTAGCATAGCTTATGGCATCTACAATGTTAAATTTATTCCAGAAGCTTGGTACTGCCAGGTTGGAGTCAGAGTCCAATGATGCAACTAGTTTTTTCATAAATTTTTTTGTGTAATTACACTTAAATGACTTAATAACTTCCCAATCCAGTGGTTGTATTAGAGATGTTGTATTTGGAGGTAAAAATTCAACTTTTACATGTGGGGTCACATCCAGCAAAGCTTGTGGATGAGTACGGGAATTATCAAGAACGATGAGAGCCTTGAATGCAAGGTTCTTGTTGTGCAGGTAAAACTTGACTTCAGGGATAAAGTGATGCTTAAACCAGTCAATAAATATTTCTTCTGTCATCCATGCTGACTGGTTCGACCTCCAAATTACTGGTAAGGTGTTTTTATCTACACCTTTCAAAGCTCGAAGATTCTTATAGTGGTAAATAACCATGGGGTTACACTAGAAATCACCTGATGCATTACCGCAAAGGAGCAAGATGAAGCGATCCTTTGCTGTCTTGAAGCCTGGTGCACTTTTCTCTTGCTAACTGATATAAGTTCATGTTGGCATTTTTTTCCAAAAAACACTTGTCTCGTCAGCATTAAACAATTGATGTGGCTCATAGCCACCCTCAAAAATAATTTCCTACAATTCAGCAGGGAAATTACTTGCTGCTTTACGATCAGCTGAAGCATTTTCACCAGAAAACTTAATATTATGTTACATATTATGCAACTTAAAGTTGTGGAACCAACCTGTGCTATACACATACACACTTTCTCAGGCCTTCCTTCCTTCCTTATCACACACACTGCTTTAAACAACTGTAAGGCTTTTCCCTAATTAAGAGGAAATTAAGTGGTGCACCTTTCTTTGTCTTTTGTTCAATCCACTCAAGCAACAAATTTTCAGTTTTATTTACTTGCTGTGATCTGTGTGTCATTCTTTTCATGAGGTGATATCTTGGGTTATTCATTACACAAGCTTGTATATTCACTGCGTTCTTTTTAATTGTATGAACTGACGCTTCATTAAAGCCATAGGCCCTCACTATATCCACCACACGTGAGCCACTCTTAAAAGCTTATCTAATATCTTGATTTTCTTCGTAATTCCAAGACTTGAACACTTAAACCTTTTCTTGTCACTTGCGGGAACACTTGTATGCTTACTGGGTGCCATGAGTGCTTAGCAGATTTAACAAATGGCAATGAAAATAAGAAAATATGTATGTAAATAAACACAGCGAGCTTCCTGAGTATCGTCATCCTACATGCATATGAGCCAACTGAAGGCTGGTAGGGAGGTGTGAGAGGATGTGGGTGGTGGTTCCCCCACCATCGCATGGGGGAGCTCGCTCAAAATTTTTTCCCCTCCTGCAACCATGTTAAAATAATTTTATGAAGTGTTAAACAAAAATGTGCAGCAATTCTTCAATCACGCTATATACAAAACATGCAAGACAAAATCGTATTAAACGACAGTCTACTGTTCATCCTACAATTTTCTTTGAAAATTAGACACATATGCAACATCTGGGTATCTTTAATGTAGACGTTTTGCTATCCAGTGACTTTATCAATACAAATTCTAGGACATAATTTGAAGACAGTAGAACTATATACAGAAGATAAAGTAATCAGTCCCTCAGCCTTGGAGTTGGTGTGAAGAGCACTGTAGTCGTGAAGAATCTGGAGCACAGACTAGAAGGCTGGCACTTGCCTGTAAGTTGGTCACACCACTTATTGTGTTTTCATATATAGCTTCATTATTCTGAAACATATCTTGCATGAAAGGTGGTTGTACTATATTATAAAAATAAGATTGTTTGGATTTCATATACAGTGGACCCCCGGTTACGGCCAGCTTGGTTATCGGTGGGTTTTTTGGCACCCGGCTATCGGCCGTTTTGGACGCGTCCATCCACCGGCTGGGGCAGCTTGCGCTTCAGTTTGGCTTTGTCTCTCAGTGGCTGAGGAAGCTTCTGCTCATACATCCAAACCTTTCGCTTGTTTACCATTGTTTTTAGTGGTTTTTCTTGCGGTGCAACTGTGAAATAAGTAAAGATGGCTCCAAAGAAAGTTCCTAGTAAAGTTCCTGTGGTAAAGAGTGTGAGAAACACTATGGAATTTAAGCGTGAAGTGATAGAAAAGTTTGAGAGTGGTATGAAGGTGATGGAACTTTATGGAGGGGGATTCCCCTTCCAAACACTAACTCCTCCCTCTTTCCTCCTCCCTATCTTCCAGAAGCCAGCATTACCCTTCAATAAAGGTATGTAATACTTACATAATTGTTAAAAAAATGATTTTTTTGTGAATATTTTTGTTTGGAACGGATTAATTGTATTTCCATTAATTCTTATGGGAAATATTAATTCGGTTATTAGCCATTTCAGTTATCGGCCGACCTTCTGGAATGAATTACGGCCGATAACCAGGGGTCCACTGTATGTACACCTACCATCCGACTTACGACCTGCTCGACTTATGACCACTCAACTTACGACCGTGTTTTTTATGCCAAATTTCTGGGAAATAAACAACTATTTGTGTTGTACACAGTGTTTATCCTAAACCTTACAGTATAAAATACAGTACTAACAACATGAAAAGTAAAGTAAAACATGAAATACCAAAATAAAACAATAAAATAAAGTCATTACAAAAGTGTTTTGTTGATATTCAGTAGTAAAGTTCGACTTACAACCATTTCGACTTACGACCGGTTTCTCGGAACTGAACTCGGTTGTAAGTTGGATGGTAGGTGTACTTTGGCTGCAAATTGTATCACTATCCAGTGTTTATTATTAGTTTAATGTTTTTGTAAGTTCCTGGTGTAAAGACCTATATAGCAAAGAAGTATCTTTTATTTATACAAAACTTCACCCACTAGTGGTGAAACTATGTGTATGTAAAAGATTCTTGTTTGATACAAGTGTCTTCATACCAGCCTGTGTCAGCTTGCATGCATATAGTATCGACATATTTTCTAAAGTTCTTTCTTTCTTTCAACAAACCAGTCGTATCCCACCGAGGCAGGGTGGCCCAAAAGGAAAAACGAAAGTTTCTCTTATTAAATTTAGTAATTTATACAGAAGGGGTTACTAGCCCCTTGCTCCCAGCATTTTAGCCGCCTCTTTCAACACGCATGGTTTACGGAGGAAGAATTCTGTTCCACTTTCCCATGGAGATAACAGGAAATAAACAAGAACAATAACTAATAAGAAAATAGAAGAAAACCCAGAGGGGTGTGTATATATATGCTTGTACATGTATGTGTAGTGTGACCTAAGTGTAAGTAGAAGTAGCAAGACGTACCTGAAATCTTGCATTTTTATGAGACAGAAAAAAGGACACCAGCAATCCTACCATCATGTAAAACAATTACAGGTTTTCGTTTTACACTCACTTGGCAGGGCGGTAGTACCTCCCTGGGCGGTTGCTGTCTACCAACCTACTACCTGAAATTTTCTAAAGTTATTTAGTTTAATTTAATTAGCTTAGTATTTGTATGTAAATACATTGTGTTCAAGTGCAGTGGTGCTTATTTTTTTGTGATGTTTCAGTTTTATGTGCTGGTGGACACTGGCAGCAGCAACCTGGCTATAGCAGGGGCTCCACATGAAGAACTGGACAAATTTTTTGCATGGCAAAACTCATCTACCTATGTGGATCTAGAAAGGGATGTTAAGGTTATATATACTCAAGTAAGTAATGTAGTGTAGCTGTACCACTAAAAATTTTGAAAGGAGATAAAGGTTGAACCTCACTAGTCTGGCATTCACTGGTCTGGCAGCTACAGTGGTTCAGGACAGTAATTTGAACCTTGTGGTCATTAGTTTGTATGACCCCTGCTTGGCCAGTTGTGGCACCAATGCTGCTCAATATTTTTTATGTAAGTTTTTTCTAAAATTTTCTCTTACACATTTAAAGATATATTTTTCATTTATGTTAATGTAAAAATTAATAATTTTGTACCAAAAGAACCTTAGAAAACTTACCTAACCTTATTATAACAAGTGCAATTTAATTTAGAATAATCCAACTAAATATATTTTAGATATATTTACAATACCTAGGTAGTAGGTTGGTAGACAGCAACCGCCCAGGGAGGTACTACCGTCCTGCCAAGTGAGTGTAAAACTGAAGCCTGTAATTATTTTACACGATGGTAGGATTGCTGGTGTCTTTTTTTTTCTGTCTCATACACATGCAAGATTTCAGGTACGTCTTGCTACTTCTACTTACACTTAGGTCACACTACACATACATGTACAAGCATATATATACACACCCCTTTGGGTTTTCTTCTATTTTATTTCTAGTTCTTGTTCTTGTTTATTTCCTCTTACCTCCATGGGGAAGTGGAACAGAATTATTCCTCCGTAAACCATGCGTGTTGTAAGAGGCGACTAAAATGCCGGGAGCAAGGGGCTAGTAACCCCTTCTCCTGTATATATTACTAAATGTAAAAGGAGAAACTTTCGTATCCCGCCTCGGTGGGATACAGCCAGTGTGTTGAAATAAAGAAAGAAGATGTTTGCAATAATTTTGCAATAAACAAACACAATGAAATACAGTGGACCCTCGGTTTTCGTGTTTAATCCGTTCCAGAGCCATTGGCCAAAACTGAGATCGGCCAAAACCAAAGCCATTTTCTCCATAAGAAATAATGTAAATGGAATTAATCTGTTCCAGACACCCAGAAGTATCAATAAAAAAGTTTTTTTTTTTTTAAAGATAGATTTACATGCACAAAAGAATGAACATTACACATGACACTTACCTTCATTGAAGACTGTTGTTGGTGGATGGAAGACAGGGAGGAAGGGAGAGGGAAAGAGAGGTTATTCTTTGGAAGGGGAAACCCCTTCCATAAGGACTGTAGGTACCAAGTCCTTATCTGGGGGTCACTTCCCTCTTTTGTTTTTTAATGCCACTAGGACTAACTTGAGAGTCACTGGACCCCTGTTGCACAGAATATCTGTCCAGATAGGTCTGTTTCTGGCATCTCTTTAAAATTTCCCTAAAATGGGACATGGCGCTGTCATTATAAAAGTCACCAGCACGGATTGCAACAGCTTTCTCAGGGTGATATTGCTCCACAAATGACTGCACCCTAGTCCACATTGCACAGATCTCCTTAATCTCTGAAGAAGGCACCTGCTTCCATCTCTCTTCCTCCTCCTCTGCATCAGTTTCCTGTGCTGTGGTCTGTTGCTGTTGCAGATGAAGCTCTTTCAGCTTATCAGTGGTTAGCTCTTGATTGTGGTCATCCACCAACTCTTCAACATCCTGGCCACTCACATCCAACCCAGTGGAATTCCCCAATGTCACAATCGATTGCACAACAGGTGTAGGGTTGACAGGGTCAGCCTCAAACCCTTCAGAATCCTTCTTTCGGACACAATCTTGCCACAGTTTATCCCAAGCAGAGTTCATTGTCCTGGAAGTCACTCCCTGCCAAGCCTTATCTTTAAGGCCTATGCACTGGAAGACACTGAAGTGATTCTTCCAGAACTCTCTTAGGGTCAATTCAGAGTCAGATATTATGTCAAAGCACCTTTGAAACATTGCTTTGGTATACAGTTTTTTTAAATTTGCAATGATTCAAAAAGTCGGGACATGCCTGCGGAATGTCACATTCAGGGTTTTAAATTGTTCCAAGTAGATAGAAGTATCGGGAAGAGGCGTGGGGTGGCATTGTATGTCCGAGATCGCTTGAACTGTTACATAAAAACGGGTATTAAGTCTGAAGTAACACATACAGAATCTGTTTGGATAGAATTTTCAGAGGGGCATGAAAAATTGATTTTAGGTGTGATATACCATCCCCCAAACTTAGATAGGGACCAAGGGAGACTACTATGGGAGGAAATTGTTAGGGCCACGAGGCACGATAATGTAGTAATTCTAGGAGACTTTAACTTTAGTCATATTGATTGGAATTTCTTGACTGGGAATTTAGAATCATATGACTTCTTAGAAGTAGTTCAGGATTGTTTTTTGAAGCAGTTTGTGACAGAACCTACAAGGGGAAATAACCTGCTTGACTTAGTTCTGGCAAACAATGAATCCCTTGTTAATAATTTAGAAATTTCAGAGGAACTGGGTGCTAATGACCACAAATCAATTACATTTAGCATTGAATGGAAGTATGATAGTAGGGATAACTCAGTAACAGTCCCAGATTTTTGCTTAGCAGATTACGATGGGCTTAGAGAACACTTATCATCTGTTGAATGGGGTAACGAAGAGAACTATCAATATGACAGTTTTCTGAACACTATACATAAGAACATAAGAACGAAGGAACACTGCAGAAGGCCTACTGGCCCATGCGAGGCAGGTCCAAGTCTCCTACCGGCTTAAGCCAATGCACCCAACCTAGTCAGGTCAGGTCACATTGACTTAAGGGAGGAACACGGCAACCGACCTGGTAGCACAAGCTATCAGGTCCAACTCACACCCACCCACATCCACTCATGTATTTATCCAACCTATTTTTAAAGCTACACAACGTTCTGGCCTCTATAACTGTACTCGGGAGTTTGTTCCACTCATCCACAACTCTATTACCAAACCAGTACTTTCCTATATCCTTCCTGAATCTGAATTTTTCCAACTTAAAACCATTGCTGCGAGTCTGTCTAGGCTAGATATTTTCAGCACACTATTTACATCCCCTTTATTTATTCCCGTCTTCCATTTATACACCTACAATCATATCCCCCCTAATTCTACGTCTTTCTAGAGAGTGCAGATTCAGGGCCTTTAGTCCTATCCTCATAGGGAAGGGTTTCTGATACATGGGATCAACTTTGTCATCCTCCTTTGTACATTTTCCAGAGAATTTATATCCATCCTGTAATACGGTGACCAAAACTGTGCAGCATAATCTAAATGAGGCCTAACCAAGGATGTATAGAGTTGAAGAACAACCTGAGGACTCCTATTATTATTGCTTCTTGATATGAAAGCCAAGGATTCTATTAGCTTTATTGCGAACACTTATGCACTGTTGTCTTGGTTTCAGATTACTATTAACCAGAACTCCTAAATCTTTTTCGCAATCCGTAATATTAAGATCTACATTATTTAGTTTATATGTGGCATGGTTATTGTCCTGTCCAACATTTAGAACTTTGCATTTGTCTATATTAAACTGCATCTGCCACTTCTCCGACCACTGCATCAGTCTATTCAAATCTTCCTGGAGTGCTCGAATGTCCTCGTCAGAATGAATTCGACGGCCTATTTTGGTGTCCATCGGCAAACTTGCCGATGTCGCTCTTTATGCCCTCATCTATGTCGTTTATGTAGATTGTGAACAGCAGGGGGCCCAACACTGACCCCTGTGGGACACCGCTCGTAACGCTTCCCCACTCTGATTTCTCCCCATTTATGCAAACTCTCTGCTGCCTATTTGTCAACCATGCCTCTATCCAGGAAAAAATTTCTCCTCCTATTCCATGTGCTTTAATTTTCCTCAATAGTCTCTGATGTGGGACCCTGTCAAAAGCCTTACTGAAGTCCATATACACAATATCATATTCATTACCATGATCTACCTCCTCAAATACCTTAGTGAAAAAAGTTAATAAATTCGTAAGGCAGGAACGCCCCTTTGTAAAACCATGCTGAGATTCGTTGATTAATTTATGCTTTTCAAGGTGGCTACGAACTGCCTCGGCAATTATTGATTCAAAGAACGTTTGTCCCGTGTAAAGAAATTAGATCAAATAGAAATGACCCAAAATGGATGAATAATAGGCTGAAATATCTACTAGGGCATAAGAAAGGAATTTATAGGCGTATCAAAAGAGGTGAGGGTCATCTTATGAATTAGTATATTGGCATTAAGAGGGACGTTAAAAAGGGGATAAGAAAAGCTAAAAGGGACTATGAAATTAAAGTTGCTAGGGATTCAAAAACTAACCCAAAGAGTTTTTTCCAGGTCTATAGAATGAAAGTTAGAGATAAGATAGGTCCCCTTAAAAATAACTATGGGCATCTTACTGACAAAGAGAATGAAATGTGCTCCATTTTAAATAATTATTTTCTCTCGGTTTTTACACAGGAAGGCACTAACAATATTCCAGTAATTAATTTTTATAGTGGGCCTGAAGAAGATAAATTATGTAACATCACAGTCACTGGTGAAATGGTTATGAAACAAATCGACTGACTGAAGCAAAATAAGTTGCCGGGTCCTGATGAGCTTTTTTCAAGGGTTCTTAAGGAATGTAAAATGGAACTCTGTGAACCATTAACTAATATTTTTAATTTATCTCTTCAAACAGGTGTAGTGTCTGATATGTGGAAGATGGCTAATGTAATTCCTATTTTTAAAGCAGGGGACAAGTCGTTACTGTCAAATTACCACCCAATAAGCCTAACCTCAATTGTAGGCAAATTACTAGAGTCAATTATAGCTGAGATTATAAGAAGCCATCTGGATAAGCATAGCTTGATTAATGATACTCAGCATGGATTCACGAGAGGCCATTCTTGTCTAATTAATTAACTTTCTTCAGTAAAGCTTTTGAGGCTGTTGATCACGATAAAGAATTTGATATTATTTACTTAGATTTTAGTAAGGCTTTTGATAGAGTTCCACACCAAAGACTGTTAAAGAAAGTGGCAGCTCATGGCATTGGGGGAAAAGTGCTCTCATGGATCGAGTCATGGCTCACAGACAGGAAGCAAAGATTGTCCATAAATGGGGTTAAATCCGAGTGGGGATCTGTAAGAAGTGGCGTACCACAGGGATCAGTCTTAGGCCTGTTGTTGTTTATAATATATATCAATGACCTTGATAAGGGTATTACTAGTGATATGAGTAAATTTGTCGATGACACAAAGATAGGTAGGATAATTGATTCAAACATAGATGTTAGGGAGCTTCAGAAGGATTTAGACAAACTCGATTCTTGGTCAGATAAGTGGCAGATGCAGTTCAATGTAGATAAATGCAAGGTTCTGAAGCTCGGGAGTGTCCATAACCCTAGCACTTATAAGTTAAATGATGTAGAACTTAGCCATACAGATTGCGAAAAGGACTTGGGGGTTATGGTGAGCAGCAACCTTAAACCAAGACAGCAATGCCTAAGCGTACGTAATAAGACAAATAGATTATTGGGATTTATATCAAGAAGTGTAAGCAACAGAAGTCAAGAGGTCATACTGCAGCTTTATACATCATTAGTAAGGCCTCACCTAGATTATGCAGCTCAGTTCTGGTCTCCATATTACAGAATGGACATAAATTTGTTAGAAAACATTAGTCTTAGAATGACTAAATTAATATATAGTGGTGAAGCAATGTAAAAAGAGAGCAAATGAGAGAGTGGGTGAGATGTTATCAACAAATTTTGTTGAAAATAAGAAAAAGTTTTGGAGTGAGATTAACAAGTTAAGAAAGCCTAGAGAACAAATGGATTTGTCAGTTAAAAATAGGAGAGGAGAGTTATTAAATGGAGAGGTAGAGGTATTGGGAAGATGGAAGGAATATTTTGAGGAATTGTTAAATGTTGATGAAGATAGGGAAGCTGTGATTTCGTGTATAGGGCAAGGAGGAATAACATCTTGTAGGAGTGAGGAAGAGCCAATTGTGAGTGTGGGGGAAGTTCGTGAGGCAGTAGGTAAATGAAAGGGGGTAAGGCAGCCGGGATTGATGGGATAAAGATAGAAATGTTAAAAGCAGGTGGGGATATAGTTTTGGAGTGGTTGGTGCAATTATTTAATAAATGTATGGAAGAGGGTAAGGTACCTAGGATTGGCAGAGAGCATGCATAGTTCCTTTGTATAAAGGCAAAGGGGATAAAGAGAGTGCAAAAATTATAGGGGGATAAGTCTGTTGAGTGTACCTGGTAAAGTGTATGGTTAGAGTTATAATTGAAAGAATTAAGAGTAAGACGGAGAATAGGATAGCAGATTGAACAAGGAGGCTTTAGGAAAGGTAGGGGGTGTGTGGACCAGGTGTTTACAGTGAAACTATATAAGTGAACAGTATTTAGATAAGGCTAAAGAGGTCTTTGTGGCATTTATGGATTTGGAAAAGGCGTATGACAGGGTGGATAGGGGGCAATGTGGCAGATGTTGCAAGTGTTATGTGTAGGAGGTAGGTTACTGAAAGCAGTGAAGAGTTTTTACGAGGATAGTGAGGCTCAAGTTAGAGTATGTAGGAAGAGGGAAAATTTTTTCCCAGTAAAGTAGGCCTTAGACAAGGATGTGTGATGTCACCGTGGTTGTTTAATATATTTATAGATGGGGTTGTAAGAGAAGTAAATGCGAGGGTCTTGGCAAGAGGCGTGGAGTTAAAAGATAAAGAATCACACACAAAGTGGGAGTTGTCACAGCTGCTCTTTGCCGATGATACTGTGCTCTTGGGAGATTTGAAGAGAAGTTGCAAGAGATTGGTGGATGAATTTGGTAGGGTGTGCAAAAGAAGAAAATTAAAGGTGAATACAGGAAAGAGTAAGGTTATGAGGATACAAAAAGATTAGGTGATGAAAGATTGAATATCAGATTGGAGGGAGAGAGTATGGAGGAGGTGAACGTATTCAGATATTTGGGATTGGACGTGTCAGCGGAGGGGTCTATGAAAGATGAGGTGAATCATAGAATTATGCGGTAAAAAGAGTGAGTGTGCACTTAGTGAGCTGTGGAGACAAAGAACTTTGTCCTTGGGGCAAAGAGGGGAATGTATGAGAGTATGTTTTACCCAACAGCTCTTATATTGGGTTATGAAATTGCTGAGATTATGAATGGTGCAGCTGATTAAAAAAGCATGGATCGAGAGGCTTTTTGGGGAAATGTCTTTTCATAAGGCTTTGTGGTTTTGATATAATGAGAATTCGTAGTATTTTTAAGTTTAGGTAAGGTGAGGGTTACCAAAACTGTTTCCAAAAAGGGCAGCTATGGTTTTGGGGGGTTCGGCAGGGTATCGAGTCATGGAGCGGAAGCAAAGATTTCCAAAATGGGTACCCAGTCGGGTCGGGTAAGAAGGGCGGGGTAGTCGGCCTGTGGAAGATTCATGACTGATAAGGGTATTAAGGAGGTTTTGTGTGCCAGGGGATTTGACTTCCAAGTTTAGGGCAGCTAAAAGGTGTTAGATAAAGAGTGAAAATGGGCAAGATGGTTCATTAATAATGCAAGTGCTGAATCGGGAGTGAGCAAAGAAACTTTATGAAAGGGATTAGAAAGGCCAGGCCGGACTTGGCGAAAGATTGGGGAGTACAGTGAACCTCCAAAACTCTGAAGCGAGGTAATGAAATGTTATTTGGCATTTATAAAAGTAGTGTAAGCACAGGCAAGACATGATGCAGTTAATGATTGTAAACTAGATTATCAGCTTTTCTGGTCCCAATACATGGCCTTTTGTGGAACATTGCCGGTAGTGATAATAATAATAATTAAGAAATTTTCCGTACGAAGAAAGATTGAAGACTCTTAAATTACATTCACTTGTTAGGCGAAGAATGAGGGGAGACATGATTGAAGTGTATAAGTGGAAGATGGGTATTAATAAAGTGGATATTAATAAGGTCTTGAGGATATCTCTCCAAGAAAGAACCCGCAGTAATGGATTTAAATTAGACAAGTTTAGATTTAGAAAGGACATAGGAAAGTATTGGTTTGGAAATAGGGTAGTTGATGAGCAGAACAGTCTACCTAGTTGGGTTATTGAGGCTAGGACTTTATGTAGTTTAAAATTTAGGTTGGATAAACATATGAGTGAGAGGGGTTGGATTTGAGTGGGACTTGCAAATGAGTGGATAGAGTTTTTTTTTATCATTATTATCACACTGGCCGATTCCCACCAAGGCAGGGTGGCCCGAAAAAGAAAAACTTTCACCATCATTCACTCCTTCACTGTCTTGCCAGAAGGGTGCTTTACACTACATTTTTTAAACTGCAACATTAACACTCCTCCTTCAGAGTGCAGGCACTGTACTTCCCATCTCCAGGACTCAAGTCCGGCCTGCCGGTTTCCCTGAACCCCTTCATAAATGTTACTTTGCTCACATTCCAACAGCACGTCAAGTATTAAAAACCATTTGTCTCCATTCACTCCTATCAAACACGCTCACGCATGCCTGCTGGAAGTCCAAGCCCCTCGCACACAAAACCTCCTTTACTCCCTCCCTCCAACCTTTCCTAGGCCGACTCCTACCCCGCCTTCCTTCCACTACAGACTGATACACACTTGAAGTCACTCTGTTTCGCTCCATTCTCTCTACATGTCCGAACCACCTCAACAACCCTTCCTCAGCCCTCTGGACAACAGTTTTGGTAATCCCGCACCTCCTCCTAACTTCCAAACTATGAATTCTCTGCATTATATTCACACCACACATTGCCCTCAGACATGACATCTCCA
This sequence comes from Cherax quadricarinatus, assembly GCF_026875155.1. Classification (NCBI taxonomy): domain Eukaryota; kingdom Metazoa; phylum Arthropoda; class Malacostraca; order Decapoda; family Parastacidae; genus Cherax; species Cherax quadricarinatus. The sequence goes on along the minus strand of NC_069409.1, from coordinate 58,476,204 downwards.
CTGCCTGCAGCCTTCTCCTCGCTGCAACATTCATCACCCATGCTTCACACCCATATAAGGGCGTTGATAAAACTATACTCTCATACATTCCCTTCTTTGCCTCCAAGGACAAAGTTCTTTGTCTCCACAGACTCCTAAGTGCACCACTCACCCTTTTCCCCTCATCAGTTCTATGATTCACCTCATCTTTCATAGACCCATCCGCTGACACATCAACACCCAAATATCTGAATACATTCACCTCCTCCATACTCTCTCCCTCCAATCTGATATCCAATCTTTCATCACCTAATCTTTTTGTTATCCTCATAACCTTACTCTTTCCTGTATTCACTTTTAATTTTCTTCTTTTGCACACCCTACCAAATTCATCCACCAATCTCTGCAACTTCTCAGGCCCGGTGGCCTGGTGGCTAAAGCTCCTGCTTCACACACGGAGGGCCCGGGTTCGATTCCCGGCGGGTGGAAACATTCCGACACGTTTCCTTACACCTGTTGTCCTGTTCACCTAGCAGCAAATAGGTACCTGGGTGTTAGTCGACTGGTGTGGGTCGCATCCTGGGGGACAAGATTAAGGACCCCAATGGAAATAAGTTAGACAGTCCTTGATGACGCACTGACTTTCTTGGGTTATCCTGGGTGGCTAACCCTCCGGGGTTAAAAATCCGAACGAAATCTTATCTTATCTTATCTTATCTTATCTCCCAAGAGCACAGTGTCATCAGCAAAGAGCAACTGTGGCAACTCCCACTTTATGTTTGATTCTTTATCTTTAACTCCACGCCTCTTCCCAAGACCCTCGCATTTACTTCTCTAACAACCCCATCTATAATTATATTAAACAACCACGGTGACATCACACATCCTTGTCAATGGCCTACTTTTACTGGGAAATAATTTCCCTCTTTCCTACATACTCTAACTTGAGCCTCACTATCCTCGTAAAAACTCTTCACTGCTTTCAGTAACCTACCTCCTACACCATACACCTGCAACATCTGCCACATTGATCCCCTATCCACCCTGTCATACGCCTTTTCCAAATCCATAAATGCCACAAAGACCTCTTTAGCCTTATCTAAATACTGTTCACTTATATGTTTCACTGTAAACACCTTGTCCACACACTCCCTACCTTTCCTAAAGCCTCCTTGTTCATCTGCTATCCTATTCTCCGTCTTACTCTTAATTCTTTCAATAATAACTCTACCATACACTTTACCAGGTATACTCAACAGACTTATCCCCCTATAATTTTTGCACTCTCTTTTATCCCCTTTGCCTTTATACAAAGGAACTATGTATGCTCTCTGCCAATCCCTAGGTACCTTACCCTCTTCCATGCATTTATTAAATAATTGCACCAATAACTCCAAAACTATATCCCCACCTGCTTTTAACATTTCTATCTTTATTCCATCAATCCCGGCTGCCTTACCCCTTTTCATTTTACCTACTGCCTCACGAACTTCCCCCACACTCACAACTGGCTGTTCCTCACTCCTACAAGATGTTATTCCTCCTTGCCCTATACACGAAATCACAGCTTCCCTATCTTCATCAACATTTAACAATTCCTCAAAATATTCCCTCCATCTTCCCAATACCTCTAACTCTCCATTTAATAACTCTCCTCTCCTATTTTTAACTGACAAATCCATTTGTTCTCTAGGCTTCCTTAACTTGTTAATCTCACTCCAAAACTTTTTCTTATTTTCAACAAAATTTGTTGATAACATCTCACCCACTCTCATTTGCTCTCTTTTTACATTGGTTCACCACTCTCTTAACCTCTCTCTTTTTCTCCATATACTCTTCCCTCCTTGCATCACTTCTACTTTGTAAAAACTTCTCATATGCTAACTTTTTCTCCCTTACTACTCTCTTTACATCATCATTCCACCAATCGCTCCTCTTCCCTCCCGCACCCACTTTCCTGTAACCACAAACTTCTGCTGAACACTCTAACACTACATTTTTAAACCTACCCCATACCTCTTCGACCTCATTGCCTATGCTCTCATTAGCCCATCTATCCTCCAATAGCTGTTTATATCTTACCCTAACTGCCTCCTCTTTTAGTTTATAAACCTTCACCTCTCTCTTCCCTGATGCTTCTATTCTCCTTGTATCCCATCTACCTTTTACTCTCAGTGTAGCTACAACTAGAAAGTGATCTGACATATCTGTGGCCCCTCTATAAACATGTACATCCTGAAGTGTACTCAACAGTCTTTTATCTACCAATACATAATCCAACAAACTACTGTCATTTTGCCCTACATCATATCTTGTATACTTATTTATCCTCTTTTTCTTAAAATATGTATTACCTATAACTAAACCCCTTTCTATACAAAGTTCAATCAAAGGGCTCCCATTATCATTTACACCTGGCACCCCAAACTTACCTACCACACCCTCTCTAAAAGTTTCTCCTACTTTAGCATTCAGATTCCCTACCACAATTACTCTCTCACTTGGTTCAAAGGCTCCTATACATTCACTTAACATCTCCCAAAATCTCTCTCCTCTACATTCCTGTCTTCTCCAGGTGCATACACGCTTATTATGACCCACTTTTCGCATCCAACCTTTACTTTAATCCACATAATTCTTGAATTTACACATTCATATTCTCTTTTCTCCTTCCATAACTGATCCTTCAACATTACTGCTACCCCTTCCTTTGCTCTAACTCTCTCAGATACTCCAGATTTAATCCCATTTATTTCCCCCCACCGAAGTCCCCTACCCCCTTCAGCTTTGTTTCGCTTATTGCCAGGACATCCAACTTCTTTTCATTCATAACATCAGCAATCATCTGTTTCTTGTCATCTGCACTACATCCACGCACATTCAAGCATCCCAGTTTTATAAAGTTTTTTTTCTTCTCTTTTTTATAAATGTCTACAGGAGAAGGGGTTACTAGCCCATTGCTCCCGGCATTTTAGTCGCCTCATACGACACACATGGCTTACGGAGGAAAGAGTCTTTTCCACTTCCCCATGGGCAATAGAAGAAATAAAGAAGAACAAGAGCTATTTAGAAAAAGGAGAAAAACCTAGATGTATGTATATATATATATATGCATGTACGTGTCTTTGAAGTGTGACCAAAGTGTAGGTAGGAGTAGCAAGATATCCCTGATATCTAGCGTGTTTATGAGACAGAAAAAGAAACCAGCATAGATAGAGGATAGAGTTATCAAAGCTTATTTCTTGGATAGCATTGAAAATTGGGTTGGGCAAATGTTTTGTTAGTGAGATTGATTGTAAAGGACCTGCCTAGTATGGGCCAACAGGCCTGCTGCAGTGATCCTCCTTTCTTATGTTCTTATATTTTTATGTAGAGTCGATTAAATACTACTCACCTTTTGCCCTACATTAAGACTACAAATATTTTGAGGTAAATAATGAGTGTACTGTGTGTGTATTTTACTTTTTATTTTTTAATGCCTAGTTCTATTGCTAACTTAATATATATTAGCATAAACTTTTTATCTGGCATTTATATACATTTATAAGTGGAAAAAGTGGCGTTCTGCTTTCCAGCGATGTCTGCTTTCTGGCCGTAGGCTGGAACCTAACCTGCCATATCAGTGGGGCCCTACTGTATATATACATGTATTTACTTATTTATTTATTTTCAGAGCAGTTGGACTGGTCACTTGGGACGTGATTTGGCACAGTTTCCCAGTGTGCCTTGCACGGAGAATTTAATGACTGACATGGCACTTATTACCACATCGGAGAACTTTTATGTTAACAACTCAAACTGGCAGGTGCAGTATGCTGATTGGTCAGTGTTTAACCCCTTAACTGTCCAAACGCAGATCTACATTCTTTCGCTCAGTGCTCTGAATATTTTGATTTTTTTTAAATAAAGAGGGCATTTTTCTACATGTAACAGGATAAAAATAATTTTTAGGGTCAGTATTTGCCAAGATATAAGACTGCAAAGTTAGTGCTGGATGCTCACCTGACAGCAACATGGAGTTCTGCTGCTTGCAGAAGTGTTACTGATATGCTTTTTTTTTCTCATTTTTTTTTAATTTATATAATTTTTCTTCTTTCAATAAACTGGCCATATCCCACCAAGGCAGGGTGGCCCAAAAAGAAAAACAAAAGTTTCTCTTTTTAACTTAAGTAATGCATACAGGAGAAAGGGTTACTAGCCCCTTTCTCCTGGCATTTTAGAACATAAGAACATAAGAAAGGAGGAACACTGCAGCAGACCTGTTGACCCATACTAGGCAGGTCCTTTACAATCAGTCCCACTAACGAAACATTTACCCAACCAAATTTTCAAAACTACCCAAGAAATAAGCTCTGATAACTCTATACACCCATATGCAAGTCCCACTCAAATCCAATCCCTCTCACTCATGCATCTATCCAACCTAAATTTGAAACTACCCAAGGTTTTAGCCTCAACCCAACTAGGTAGACTGTTCCACTTGTCAACTACCCTATTTCCAAACCAATACTTTCCTATGTCCTTTCTAAATCTAAACTTGTCTAATTTAAATTCATTACTGTGAGTTCTCTCTTGGAGAGATATCCTCAAGACCTTATTAATATCCACTTTATTAATACCCATCTTCCACTTATACACTTCGATCATGTCTCCCCTCATTCTTCGTCTAACAAGTGAATGTAATTTAAGAGTCTTCAATCTTTCTTCGTATGGAAGATTTCTAATGCTATGTATTAATTTAGTCATTCTACGCCTAATGTTTTCTAACAAATTTATGTCCATTCTGTAATATGGAGACCAGAACTGAGCTGCATAATCTAGGTGAGGCCTTACTAATGATGTATAAAGCTGTAATATAACCGCTGAACTTCTGTTGCTTACGCTTCTTGATATAAATCCCAGTAATCTGTTTGCCTTATTACGTACGCTTAGGCATTGCTTTCTTGGTTTTAAGTTGCTGCTTATCATAACCCCCAAGTCCTTTTCGCAATCTGTATGGCTAAGTTCTACATTATTTAACCCTTAAATGGTCCAAACGTATATATACGTTTTTTCAACATCTGAAAGTATGTAAAAAAATGTAGATCTTTTTTGTTTTACACTTGAAAATGTGTAAAAAATACTTTTATCTACATTTTTTTTTGTTATATTTGAAAATATGTAAAAAATAGTAGATCTACCTTTGTAGCACTACGAATTTGAACGTCAATCTCTTTGGACCGTTTAAGGGTTAACTTATAAGTGCTAGGGTTATGGATACTCCCGAGCTTCAGAACCGTGCATTTATCTACATTGACCTGCATCTGCCACTTTTCTGACCAGGTACAGTGGTCCCTCGTTTTTCGTAATTAATCCGTTCCTGGAGCCGTTACTATAAACGAAATTTACGATTTACGAATCAATTTTCCCCATAAGAAATAATGTAAATGCAATTAATCCGTTCCTGACACCCAGAAGTATTAAAACAAAAAAATTTTTAACATGAAATATACAGGGAAAAAAAAGGGGAAAATGAGAATAAACATTAACAGCATAACATTTACCTTTTTGGAGATTCTTCTTAGTGTATGGGAGACTGGGGAAGAGAGAAGGGGATTGTTTATAGTTTGGAAGGGGAATCCCCTTCCATCAACACCTCAGGTACCATTTGCTTTTCGGGGGTTGCTTCTCTTCTCGTTTCTTAATCCCACTAGGCCACCTTTTGGAGTCACTGGAGCCCTTTCCCCAAAAATAACTGTGGAGAGAGCCTGTTTCTGGGTCTCTTGAACGCTTCCCTAAAATGGCCCAAGACTTTGTCCTGTAAATTCCCAAACCTGGTTTGCAAAAAACCCTGTTGGGTTGGGTTTCTCCATAAAGCTTCCTCTTACCCCCATGAAAAAATCTTTTTAAATTTCTGAAAAAGGCCCCTTCTTCCTCTCTTTCCTCCCCTCTGCCAAGATTTGAGCGCATGTGTTGCTCTTCCTGCTGAAGCTCTGCCTCCTCATGGTGAGCTCTTCATTGGGTCTTCCACCAAACTTCCCATCCTCCAAACCTATCCAACCCCATGGGAAATCCCAGTGCCAAGTTGATTTACAACGCTGGTCATTGGGTCAGTCCCAAATCCTTCAAAAACCCCCTTGTCGACACAATCTGGCCACAAAATTTTTTCCAGGGAGAGTTCAAAATCCTGGGGCACTTCCCCCAAGCCATACCTATAAGGGTTATGCGTGGAGGGTGCTGAAGTGTTCTCTCCAAAAATTCCTTTGGGGGCAAGTGAGTGTCTGTGGGCACAGTCAAACACCTTGAAACATTGTTTTGTGTAAGTTTTTTAAAGTTTGCAATAAACCCGCTGGTCCCTGGGGTTTGGGGGAGAGGAGTGGTATTGGGGGGAAGAATTTACTGTGATGAACCAAACTCCCCGAAAAATTGGTCATTCAAATTTGGAGGGTTAGCAGGTCATTGTCCTTACTGCAGCACTTGAGATCCAATTTTTTTCCAGGAGTATCCTTTACACTAGGGGCCAAACCTTCATTGAACCACTCGACGAAAATTTTTCCCTCGTGACCCCCTGCCTTATATTAGATTTCCAAAAACACCAATTTACTCTCGAAAATTTTTTTCCTGAACATCTGGGATTTTCAGAATGGTACACTAGTAATGGCTTCACTTTGAAATCCCCACTAGCATTAGTACAGAACATTAGCGTCAGCCTGTCTTTTCCTCTTGTGTAATGAAGGTCCTCTTTGGCATTTTCTTCCAAAAGAGGCCTGTTTCGTCACAATTGAACACTTGTTCAGGTTTCAGTCCTTCAGCCTCTATGTACTCCTGGAGCTCATGCACATATTTTTCAGCCGCCTTGTGGTCCGAACTGGCAGCCTCACCATGCCTTACCACACTGTGTATGCCAGTACGGTTCTTAAATCTCTCAAACCAGCCTTTGCTGGCCTTAAATTCACTCACTTCACCACTATTTGCAGGCAATTTCTTTACCAAATCTTCATGCAACTGCCTAGCCTTTTCACAAATAATCGAAGTCATAAGAGTATCTCCTGCTAATTGTTTCTCATTTATCCACATCAATAATAACTTCTCAACCTCTTCCAGTACTGGTGATCTCATTTTTGTCAGCATAGTTACTCCCTTTGCAACAACAGCATCCTTTATTTCCTTTTTCTTGGCCACTATGGAACATAAGGCTGTGTAGGGTTTCTTATACAGTGGACCCCCGCATAACGATTACCTCAAAAATATTGTTAACCTGGGGTCCACTGTACGTCCTGGACAGTTCGGCCACACTTGTACCACTTTCATATTGTTCAATGATGGTTTTCTTAAATTCAATCGTATTTCTCACCTTCTTTACCACAGGCTTGGCACTAGGAGCTTTCTTTGGAGCCATGGTAGCTTATTTAGTACTTGCAAGCACTAAAATAAATGGAATATTATGAAATATTTCGCTGGAGCACGTGAGGGGACCTTTGCTCACTGGTAAACAATGCCAGACTGGCTGCCGCCCTGGCTCATGCCGTGGGTACGCGTCCCAGACGAACTACGACTCGCGAGTCAACCTATGAAAAGCGAGTCCATGTTTATACGAAAATACCCCTATGATTGGCGAATTTTACGATTGCCGGGAACTACGAAAAGCGGGGGACCACTGTATTGAGTTTGTCTAAATCCTCCTGAAGTTCCCTGATATCTATGTTTGAATCATTTATCCTACCCATCTTTGTGTCATCGGCGAATTTGCTCATTTCACTAGTAATTCCCTCATCAAGATCATCGATATAATATTATAAACAACAACAGGCCCAAGACTGATCCCTGTGAAACGCCACTTGTTACAGATCCTCACTCGGATTTAACCCCTTTTATGGACTTCCAGCGGGCATGGGTGAGCGTGTTTGATAGGAGTGAATGGAGACAAATGGTTTTTAATACTTGACATGCTGTTGGAGTGTGAGCAAAGTAACATTTATGAAGGGGTTCAGGGAAACCGGCAGGCTGGACTTGAGTCCTGGAGATGAGAAGTACAGTGCCTGCACTCTGAAGGAGGGGCGTTAACGTTGCAGTTTAAAAACTGTAGTGTAAAACACCCTTCTGGTAAGACAATGATGGTGAAAGTTTTTCTTTTTCGGGCCACCCTGCCTTGGTGGGAATCGGCCACTGTGTTAATAAAATAATTAATTATGGACACTCTCTGCTTCCTGTCTGTGAGCCATGACTTGGTCTATGAGAGCACTTTTTCCTGAATGCCATGAGCTGGCACTTTCTTTAACAGTCTTTGGTGCAGAACTCTATCAAAAGCCTTACTAAAATCTAAGTAAATAATATCAAATTCTTTATCGTGATCAACAGCCTCAAAAGCTTTACTGAAGAAAGTTAATAAATTAGTTAGACAAGAACGGCCTCTTGTGAATCCATGCTGAGTATCATTAATCAAATTATGCTTATCCAGATAGCTTCTTATAATCTTAGCTATAATTGACTCCAGCAATTTGCCTACAATTGAGGTCAGGCTTATTGTGCAGTAATTTGATGATAACGACTTATCCCCTGATTTTAAAATAGGAATTACATTAGCCATCTTCCACATATCAGAGACTATACCTGTTTGAAGAGATATATTAAAAATATTAGTTAATGGTTCATAGAGTTCCATTTTGCATTCCTTAACCTTAACCCTTTCAGGGTCCGTCCCATAGATCTACGGCTTTATGGTGAGTGTCCAAACCGTAGATCTACGCCATGAGCTCAGCTCACTCTGATAAACTGTGAGTGGTACATTTGGGCCTAGATATAAGAGAATACATCTATGTGGTATGTGTGCACCACATAAAACAGATCCTTCAGCACACTGTGTATAATGAGAGAAAAAACTGAAATCATCATTTTTCGATTAAAACAGCAACTTTGCAGTGTTTTTTCGTATGTTTTTTATAGTTGTTATTTGCGATTTCTTGGTCTCATTTGATAGAATGGAAGACATATTACAGAAATAGAGATGATTTTGATTGGTTTTAGCACTGGAAATGGTTTGAAACTGAGCTCAAAGTAGCGGAAATGTTAAATTTTTGCCGATATTCAAGAGTAAACAAACGACCTCTCACGTCTAATACACGTCAGCTGGTGGGTCTAATATACATTCACAAATATGGTGATGATATTTATACAATTATTACAGTATTGCATAACAGTAAATCTTCTATTTTTTGGTGTGAATAAAAATTAATTATGTGAATAAAAAATCAAAATGGAATTTATTTGTAAAGCCTCAAAACATAACTAATGAACAGAGGAAATGTTAGTTTAGTGCCAGGAATGCCTACATTGTTTATTCTGGACCCTATTTTGAAATTGGAATATTTTGAACTTTGTGTTAAATTGACCAAATTAACAATTTCCGATCACTTTATTTTGTAGTTGAAACAGTTGACTTGGCGATTTCTTGTGCTCAATCGATAGAATAGAAGTAATACTAGTGAAATAGCTAAGAATTTGGTTGATTGGAATAATGTAATTGGCCTAAAATGGGAGTCAAAGTCGGCAAAATCGCCGATTCGTAAATATCGCTGACACATCAAAATTCGCGAGAGCATAATTTCGTCAATTTTCCACCAAATTTCGTACTTTTTGTTTTATTACCTTCACAAAAAGATTCTCTACGATTTCATAAGAAAAAATAACAAATTTTTTTTTTTTAAATTCTTGGACACTGGTGCGTGACTCCAGATTTGGGCCTTGGACCCTGAAAGGGTTAAGCTTAAACAGTCCAAACAGATCGACGTTCAAATTCGTAGTGCTACAAAAGTAGATCTACTTTTTTTTACATATTTTCAAATATAACAAAAAACAAATGTAGATAAAAGTTTTTTTACACGTTTTCACATGTAAAACAAAAAAAAAGATCTACATTTTTTTACATACTTTCAGATGTTGAAAAAACGTATATATACGTTTGTACCATTTAAGGGTTAAGAACCCTTGAAAAAAGCTCATCAGGTCCCGGCGACTTATTTTGCTTTAGTTGATCTATTTGTTTCATAACCATTTCACTAGTGACTGTGATGTTACATAATTTATCGTCAGGCCCACTGTAAAAATTAATTACTGGGATATTGTTAGTGTCTTCATTTGTAAAAACCGAGAGAAAATAATTATTAAGAATAGAGTACATTTCATTCTCTTTGTCAGTAAGATGCCCAGTTATTTTTAAGGGGACCTATCTTATCTCTAACTTTTGTTCTATACATCTGGAAAAAACTTTTTGGGTTAGTTTTCGAATCCCTGGCAACTTTAATTTCATAGTCCCGTTTAGCTTTTCTTATCCCCTTTTTAACATCCCTCTTAACCCTTTCAGGGTCCAAGGCCCAAATCTGGAGTCACGCACCAGTGTCCAAGAATTTTCAAAAAAAAAATTTGTTATTTTTTCTTATGAAATCGTAGAGAATCTTTTTGTGAAGGTAATAAAACAAAAAGTACGAAATTTGGTGGAAAATTTACGAAATTATGCTCTCGCGAATTTTGATGTGTAAGCGATATTTACGAATCGGCGATTTTGCCGACTTTGACTTCCATTTTAGGCCAATTACATTATTCCAATCAACCAAATTCTTAGCTATTTCACTAGTATTACTTCTATTCTATCGATTGAGCACAAGAAATCGCCAAGTCAACTGTTTCAACTACAAAATAAAGTGATCGGAAATTGTTAATTTGGCCAATTTAACACAAAGTTCAAAATATTCCAATTTCAAAATAGGGTCCAGAATGAACAATGTAGGCATTCCTGGCACTAAACTAACATTTCCTCTGTTCATTAGTTATGTTTCGAGGCTTTACAAATAAATTCCATTTTGGTTTTTTATTCACATAATGAATTTTTATTCACACCAAAAAATAGAAGATTTACTGTTATGCAATACTGTAATAATTGTATAAATATCATCACCATATTTGTGAATGTATATTAGACCCACCAGCTGACGTGTATTAGACGTGTGAGGTCGTTTGTTTACTCTTGAATATCGGCAAAAATTTAACATTTCTGCTACTTTGAGCTCAGTTTCAAGCCATTTCCAGTGCTAAAACCAATCAAAATCATCTCTATTTCTGTAATATGTCTTCCATTCTATCAAATGAGACCAAGAAATCGCAAATACAACTATAAAAAACATACGAAAAAACACTGCAAAGTTGCTGTTTTAATCGAAAAATCATGATTTCATTTTTTTTCTCTCATTATACACAGTGTGCTGCAGGATCTGTTTTATGTGGTGCACACATACCACATAGATGTATTCTCTCATATCTAGGCCCAAATGTACCTCTCACAGTTTATCAGAGTGAGCTGAGCTCATGGCATAGATCTACGGTTTGGACCCTGAACGTAAAGCCGTAGATCTACGGGACGGACCCTGAAAGGGTTAATGTCAATATACTGATTCATAAGATGACTCTCACCTTTTTTAATGCAGCTATAAATTCCTTTCTTATGCCCTAAAAGATATTTGAGCCTATTATTCATCCATTTTGGATCATTTCTATTTGATCTAATTTCTTTATTAGGTATAAATGTTCTTGGGCAGCATGTATAGTGTTCAGAAAACTGCCATATTGACAGCTCTCTTCGTTACCCCAATCAACAGATAATAAGTGTTCTCTAAGCCCATCGTAATCTGCTAAGCGAAAATCTGGGATTGTTACTGAGTTATCCCTACTATCATACTTCCATTCAATGCTAAATGTAATTGATTTGTGATTGCTAGCACCAAGTTCCTCTGAAATTTCTAAATTATTAACAAGGGATTCATTGTTTGCCAAAACTAAGTCAAGCAGGTTATTTCCCCTCGTAGGTTCTGTCACAAACTGCTTCCAAAAAAATCCTGAACTACGTACTTCTAAGAAGTCGTATGATTCTAAATTCCCAGTCAAGAAATTTCAATCAATATGACTTAAGTTAAAGTCTCCTAGAATTTCTACATTATCGTGCCTTGTGGCCTTAACAGTTTCCTCCCATAGTAGTCTCCCTTGGTCCCTATCTTAGTTTGGGGGACGGTATATCACACCTTAAATCAATTTTTCATGCCCCTCTGAAAATTCTATCCAAGCAGACTCTGTATGTGTTACTTCAGACTTGATAACCGTTTTTATGCAACAGTTCAGGCGATCTCTGACATGCAATGCCACCCCACTCCCCTTCCCGATACTTCTATCTACTTGGAACAATTTAAAACCCTGAATGTGACATTCTGCAGGCACGTCCCGACTTTTTTAATTAAACCTCGTCTCAGTTATGACGAATACATCAATGTTACCTGCACTAGCAACTAATCTCAACTCGTCCATCTTATTCCTAGCACTACGACTATTAGCATAATATACATTGAACACTCTGGGAGTTTCAGAGTGATACACCAATAAAGGCTTCATTTTGCAATCTCCACTAGCATTACCACACAACAAAAGAGTAAGCCTGTCTTTCATAGGCTTATGTCCTGGGAGTGCCTTTTCCTCCTGAGTAATGTAGGTCCTGTTTGGCATTTTCTTCCAAAACAGGCCTGTTTCGTCACAAACACTTGTTGGGGTTTCAATCCTTTAGCCTCTGTGTACTCTTGAATTCCTGCACATTTTTTTCAGCCGCTTTGTCATGTAAGGGGGCTATTGAACGTATTTGTAATTGGGGAATTTGGGAGTAAGGGAGTATGTAGGCAGGCGAGGTGGTAGGAGAGATGATTAGCGGAGGTAGGTAATGTGAGGTCACTAGTGACTACACCTTCACCTCTCATTACCTCTACCACCACACTACTCACCCTCTCACTACTTTAAATAAATTAATGAACAAAAGAACAAATAACGGGGACAGTGAATATTACTATTCCACTCAAACACAGTTTATTATTAAGTTCTTGTACAGTAATATATTTGGGAACAGGAGTACATTATTGTGTTTAGATAAATGGGTTGGTACATATAAGCAGTGAGACAGGGAACACAACCAACTTGACGAAACGGAATATAACTTACAATATAGTTCAGAGGACAGTTCACCAAAGGAACTCAGCCACAGGTCCCAAGACCTACACAGCACGAGTACTGTTCCAAGCCAGTACTCTGCCCAATGTCTCCAACAGTCTCCTTCAGAGACTTCAGCAGCCATCTTCCGAGCCCTGCATCCCAGCAGCAGCTCCTCTCGAATCTTCCTGCTCAGAGCTCTGCACACAGCAGCAGCTCCGCTTGAAGTCCCTTTCCTCAGTTGTTCCTTGGGCTTATATTGTCCCGAGAGCACCCCCTACAATGGAGTGTGCACCACGTGTTTTGACCTGACGCCGTCATGAACAAAAGACCTCAGACTTAAGCCAAAAAGGTGTGGCTGAAAGACATTTACCAAGGCAAGGTGTGACCATATAATTGGTTAAATTAGGTCTCCCTGCAGAGACCTCACAAACCCAGCTGAACTACATCACAGCTTTTTGGTCCGAATTGGCAGCCTCGCCATGCCTTATCACACTATGTATGCCACTATAATTCTTAAATCTCTCAAACCAACCTTTGCTGGCCTTAAATTCACTCACATCACCACTAGTTGCAGGCATTTATTTAATTAAATCGTCATGAAACTTCCTTGCCTTATCACATATGATTGCTTGAGAGATGCTATCTCCTGCTATCTGTTTTTTGTTTATCCACACCAATAACAGTCAACATCGTCAAGTATAGTGGACCCCCGCTTAACGATCACCTCCCAATGCGACCAATTATGTAAGTGTATTTATGTAAGTGCGTTTGTACGTGTATGCTTGGGGGTCTGAAATGGACTAATCTACTTCACAATATTCCTTATGGGAACAAATTCGGTCAGTACTGGCACCTGAACATACTTCTGGAATGAAAAAATATCGTTAACTGGGGGTCCACTGTACTTGCGATCTCTGTTTCGAAAACAAACTTGCACCTTTTGCAAGAACAGCTTCCTTGATTGCTGTTTTGTTGGCCAGGATAGTAGCAATGGTTGATAGGGGTTTGGTATACAACCTGGCCAGCTCCGAGACACTCACTCCACTTTCCACTTTCTTACTTTGCAATTATCTCTTTCTTCATTTCCATACTAATTCTCACCCTATTTACCACAGGGCTGGCACTAGAAACTTTCTTGGTGCCCATGGTGACTTTGCAGTTTTTTTTTTTTAACAGGTCGGCCGTCTCCCACCGAGGCAGGGTGACCCAAAAAAGAAAGAAAATCCCCCAAAAGAAAATACTTTCATCATCATTCAACACTTTCGCCTCACTCACACATAATCAATGCTTTTGCAGAGGTGCTCAGAACACAACATTTTAGAAGCATATACCTATAAAGATACACAACATATCCCTCCAAACTGCTAATACCCCAAACCCCTCCTTTAGAGTGCAGACATTGTACTTCCCACTTCCAGCACTCAAGTCCGGCTATATAAAAATAACTGGTTTACCTGAATCCCTTCACTAAATATTACCCTGCTCACACTCCAATAGATCGTCAGATCCCAAATACCATTCATCTCCATTCACTCCTATCTAACACACTCACGCACGCTTGCTGGAAGTCCAAGCCCCTTGCTCACAAAACCTCCTTTACCCCCTCCCTCCAACCTTTTTGAGGACGACCCTTACCCCGCCTTCCTTCCCCTACAGATTTATACGCTCTCCATGTCATTCTACTTTGATCCATTCTCTCTAAATGACCAAAACACCTCAACAACCCCTCGTCAGCCCTCTGACTAATACTTTTATTAACTCCACACCTTCTCCTAATTTCCACACTCTGAATTTTCTGCATAATATTTACACCACACATTGCCCTTAAACAGGACATCTCCACTGCCTCCAACCGTCTCCTCGCTGCTGCATTTACCACCCAAGCTTCACACCCATGTAAGAGTGTTGGTACTACTATACTTTCATACATTCCCTTCTTTGCCTCCATAGATAACATTTTTTGACTCCACATATACCTCAACGCACCACTCACCTTTTTTCCCTCATCAATTCTATGATTAACCTCATCCTTCATAAATCCATCCGCCGACACGTCAACTCCCAAGTATCTGAAAACATTCACTTCTTCCATACTCCTCCTCCCCAATTTGATATCCAATTTTTCTTTATCTAAATCATTTGACACCCTCATCACCTTACTCTTTTCTATGTTCACTTTCAACTTTCTACCTTTACACACATTCCCAAACTCATCCACTAACCTTTGCAATTTTTCTTTAGAATCTCCCATAAGCACAATATCATCAGCAAAAAGTAACTGTGTCAATTCCCATTTTGAATTTGGTTCCCCAAAATTTAATCCCACCCCTCTCCCGAACACCCTAGCATTTACTTCCTTTACAACCCCATCCATAAATATATTAAACAACCATGGTGACATTACACATCCCTGTCTAAGACCTACTTTTACCGGGAAGTAGTCTCCCTCTCTTCTACACTCCTTAACCTGAGCCTCACTATCCTCATAAAAACTCTTTACAGCATTTAATAACTTACCACCTATTCCATATACTTGCAACATCTGCCACATTGCTCCTCTATCCACTCTATCATATGCCTTTTCTAAATCCATAAATGCAATAAAAACTTCCCTACCTTTATCTAAATACTGTTCACATATATGCTTCAATGTAAACACTTGATCTACACATCCCCTACCCACTCTGAAACCTCCTTGCTCATCCGCAATCCTACATTCTGTCTTACCTCTAATTCTTTCAATTATAACCCTACCGTACACTTTTCCTGGTATACTCAGGAAACTTATTCCTCTATAATTTTTACAGTCTCTTTTGTCCCCTTTCCCTTTATATAAAGGGACTATACATGCTCTCTGCCAATCCCTAGGTACCTTTCCCTCTTTCATACATTTATTAAACAAAAGTACCAACCACTCCAACACTATATCCCCCCCCTGCTTTTAACATTTCTGTCATGATCTCATCAGTTCCAGCTGCTTTACCCCCTTTTTTTTTTTTTTATTTGTGTAATGCCTCACGTACCTCCCCCACACTTACATTCTGCTCTTCTTCACTCCTAAAAGATGGTATACCTCCCTGACCAGTGCATGAAATTACTGCCTCTGTTTCTTCCTTAACATTTAAAAGTTCCTCAAAATATTCTCGCCATCTACCTAATACCTCCATCTCCCCATCTACTAACTCCCCTACTCTGTTTTTAACTGACAAATCCATACTTTCCCTAGGGTTTCTTAACTTGTTTAACTCACTCCAAAATTTTTTCTTATTTTCATTAAAATTTCTTGACAGTGCCTCGCCCACTCTATCATCTGCTCTCCTTTTGCACTCTCTTTACCTTTCTTTTACTCTCCATATACTCTGCTCTTCTTATAACACTTCTGCTTTGTAAAAACCTCTCATAAGCACCCTTTTTCTCTTCATAAACACCCTTTACTTCATCATTCCACCAATCATTTCTCTTTCCTCCTGCCCCCACCCTCCTATAACCACAAACTTCTACCCCACATTCTAATACTCTGCATTTTTAAAACTATTCCAACCCTCTTAAACCCCCCCACTCCCATCTTTGCACTAGCCCACCTTTCTCCCAAATAGTCGCTTATATCTCACCCGAACTTCCTCCTCCCTTAGTTTATACACTTTCCCTCCCTCTTACTTGTTGTTGCCACCTTCCTCTTTTCCCATCTACCTCTTATTTAAACTGTAGCTACAACTAAATAATGATCCGATATATCAGTTGCCCCTCTAAAAAATGTACATCCTGGAGCCTACCCATCAACCTTTTATCCACCAATACATAATCTAATAAACTACTTTCATTACGTGCTAATCATACCTTGTATATTTATTTATTCTCTTTTTCATAAAATATGTATTACTTATTATCAAATCTCTTTCTACACATAGTCAATTAAAGGCTCCCCATTTACATTTACCCGTGGCACCCCCAAATTTACCTACTACTCCCCTCCATAACATTTTTACCCACTTTAGCATTGAAATCCCCAACCACCATTACTCTCACACTTGATTCAAAACTCCCCACGCATTCACTCAACTTTTCCCCAAAAATCTGTCTCTTCCTCTACACTTCCCCTCTTCTCCAGGTGCATACACACTTATTATAACCCACTTTTCACATCCAATCTTTATTTTACTCCACATAATCCTTGAATTAATACATTTATAGTCCCTCTTTTCCTCCCATAGCTTATCTTTCAACATTATTGCTACTCTTCTTTAGCTCTAACTCTATTTGAAACCCTGACCTAATCCCATTTATTCCTCTCCACTGAAACTGTCCCACCCCCTTCAGCTTTGTTTCACTTAAAGCCAGGACATCCAGCTTCTTTCATTCCATAACATCCACAATCATCTCTTTCTTATCATCTGCACAACATCCACGCACATTCAGACTTCCCACTTTGACAATTTTCTTCTTCTTATTCTTTTTAGTAATCTTTACAGGAAAAGGGGTTACTAGCCCATTGTTCCCGGCATTTTAGTTGACTTTTACAATACGCATGGCTTACGGAGGAAAGATTCTTATTCCACTTCCCCATGGATATAAAAGGAAAAGTAATAAGACCAAGAACTATTAAGATAAAATCAAAGAAAACTCAGATGAGTGTGTATAAATGAATGTGTACATGTATGTGTAGTGTGACCTAAGTGTAAGTAGAAGTAGCAAGACATACCTGTAATCTTGCATATTTATGAGACAGACAAAAGACATCAGCAATCCTACCATCATGTAAAACAATCACAGGCTTTCATTTTACACTCACTTGGCAGGACGGTAGTACCTCCCTGGGTGGTTGCTGTCTACCAACCTACTACCTACATACATACATACCTACATACCAACTACATTTTATTTTTTTTTTTTTTATTATCACACCGGCCGATTCCCACCAAGGCAGGGTGGCCCGAAAAAGAAAAACTTTCACCATCATTCACTCCATCACTGTCTTGCCAGAAGGGTGCTTTACACTACAGTTTTTAAACTGCAACATTAACACCCCTCCTTCAGAGTGCAGGCACTGTACTTCCCATCTCCAGGACTCAAGTCCGGCCTGCCGGTTTCCCTGAATCCCTTCATAAATGTTACTTTGCTCACACTCCAACAGCACGTCAAGTATTAAAAACCATTTGTCTCCATTCACTCCTATCAAACACGCTCACGCATGCCTGCTGGAAGTCCAAGCCCCTCGCACACAAAACCTCCTTTACCCCCTCCCTCCAACCCTTCCTAGGCCGACCCCTACCCCGCCTTCCTTCCACTACAGACTGATACACTCTTGAAGTCATTCTGTTTCGCTCCATTCTCTCTACATGTCCGAACCACCTCAACAACCCTTCCTCAGCCCTCTGGACAACAGTTTTGGTAATCCCGCACCTCCTCCTAACTTCCAAACTACGAATTCTCTGCATTATATTCACACCACACATTGCCCTCAGACATGACATCTCCACTGCCTCCAGTGCCTACTTTTACTGGGAAAAAATTTCCCTCTTTCCTACATACTCTAACTTGAGCCTCACTATCCTCGTAAAAACTCTTCACTGCTTTCAGTAACCTACCTCCTACACCATACACTTGCAACATCTGCCACATTGCCCCCCTATCCACCCTGTCATACGCCTTTTCCAAATCCATAAATGCCACAAAGACCTCTTTAGCCTTATCTAAATACTGTTCACTTATATGTTTCACTGTAAAACACCTGGTCCACACACCCCCTACCTTTCCTAAAGCCTCCTTGTTCATCTGCTATCCTATTCTCCGTCTTACTCTTAATTCTTTCAATTATAACTCTACCATACACTTTACCAGGTACACTCAACAGACTTATCCCCCTATAATTTTTTTGCACTCTCTTTTATCCCCTTTGCCTTTATACAAAGGAACTATGCATGCTCTCTGCCAATCCCTAGGTACCTTACCCTCTTCCATACATTTATTAAATAATTGCACCAATCACTCCAAAACTATATCCCCACCTGCTTTTAACATTTCTATCTTTATCCCATCAATCCCGGCTGCCTTACCCCCTTTCATTTTACCTACTGCCTCACGAACTTCCCCCACACTCACAACTGGCTCTTCCTCACTCCTACAAGATGTTATTCCTCCTTGCCCTATACACGAAATCACAGCTTCCCTATCTTCATCAACATACGTAATAATAACTACAACTACATACGTAATAATAATTCAGATTGCTTCTGCTAGTTGGCACAGGTGATGCCACAGGTGGTAAGCAGTAAGCATATTTACATCCCTGTTGTGGCAGTTCTCTCGTGCTTGTTTCCTTTTTTAACAGTCATTTGGCCAAATTTCTTTTTTCTAACCATGGGTCCTAGTGATCTACTGCAGTAAGCCTAAAAAATACAGTGGAACCTCTACTTGTGAGCGTGTCCACGTGCGAGTTTTTCCAAATACAGGCAGTCGATGGGTCGATTTTTTGCTTCCATATGCGAGCAAAATTTCCATAATCGAGCAAAATTTCTCTAAGCGAGCAGACCTCAAGGCAGGTTCCTTGACACTGGTGAGGGGCCTCTTGCTCCTGATCTTGGGAATTGTATCTCATTTGTTTATTGGACTAGCTTATTGAAACTTGGGCAAGGTATGATGGAAAGATGCTTCTTAACGTACACCAAAAAATGAAAGAAATCTAAGCATTAATAATGGAGTTTGCTTCTCAGCAATTGGCCACCCCTTAGCAGTATTCTCGTTTTTTTGGTTTCATTTGATAGAATGGAAGATATATTACAGAAATAGATATGATTTTGATTGCTTTCACAATGAAAAGTGCCTTGAAATTGAGCTCAACATAGGAGAAATGGTCCATTGCTTGGCTGTTTCAGAGTAAACAAATGACATCACTGTCCATTCCAATATGCAGTCATGAATGGGTAGCATTATTTATACAATTATTGCAATAAGGAATAACAGTAAATCTTATATTTCTTTGTGTGAATAAAAATTACAAATTATTTATACAGTGGAACCTGACTTACGAGTTTAATCCGTTCCAGGAGCTAGCTCGTAACTCAATTTACTCGTATATCAAATTAATTTTCCTCATTTAAATTAATTGAAAAGCCATTAATTCGTTCCTGCACTCTGGAGAGACGAGAAAAAATGCTTGAATATGATGCTATTATCAATTGTACGGCTTATTTATCTATCTCAATTCATCTAGTATGACATAATAAACAATATAATTAGTACTGAAACGTGATATATACTCTAGAATTAATAAAATAGGCCATAGTATGGTGGCAGAGGCAGCAGTGGCAGAAGCGTCGGCCATTTCTGTCACAATCTATTTATTTATATATTTATTTAATAATTTGAACATACATACAGAGGTACAAAAAAATACAGGTAAGAGCAGCATGCCAAAGCCATTGTATGCATAGCATTACGGGCAGGCTTAAAATTAACTTAAGATTAACTAAGCAATGATGTAATCAGTGATAAAACATTATTGTAAACAGATAACAATAAAGCACAAATGAGTATTACAAAGACAGGTCATATGGTTGCACGCATTGCTGTACATTCAGTAGAATGGAGTATTCTGTTAGGTTTAACATTTATGTGATATAATTGTGAGAAACATTTAAGATATACAATTTATAAGGTTTAGTTATTCAGTATTTATTTGGTTTTGGGTTTTGGGGGAGATTTAAATACCTTACCCCCTTTATATACAAAAAACTGTCACAAGTGCTATCACCAATCATTGCAACACTCTTTAACAAATCCATAGAATCCTCCACCTTCCCTACAGTACTCAAAATAGCAAGGGTCACCCCGATCCACAAAGGAGGAGACCAAACAGAGTTGAATAACTATAGGCCAATATCCAACTTACACCCTCTCTCAAAAATCTTCGAAAAATTTATTCATAAATGAATCTACTCCTACCTTATCTCCCAAAACATACTCAACCCCTGCCAATTTGGATTCAGGCCTAATAAAAATACTAATGATGCTATTAAAACACATGCTAGAACATATATACACTGCAATAGAGAAAAAAGAAGTCCCACTGGGGATCTTCATTGACTTACGGAAAGCTTTTGATACAGTTGACCATGACTTGCTCCACGTAAAATTGTCACACTATGGTATAAGAGGGCACTCCCTCAACTACCTCAAGTCATACCTCAGCAACAGAAGCCAATATGTGTACGCAATGGGGCAAACTCTTCTGCGCAACCAATTACAGTTGGTGTCCCACAGGGAAGTGTCCTTGGCCCTCTTCTCTTTCTCCTATACATAAATGACCTTCCAAATGCTTCGCAATTACTCAAACCCACACTATTTGCAGATGACACTACATACGTCTTCTCTCACCCGAGCCCAGTCACGCTAGCCAATACTGTAAATACCGAATTACAGAAAATATCTACCTGGATGAGGACTAACAAACTTACACTAAACATTGACAAAACCTACTTCATTCAGTTTGGTAACAGAGCTACAGATGTCCCTCTTAACATAATGATAAATGGATCACCTATCACAAAGCTAACAGAGGGAAAATTCTTAGGAATCCACCTTGATAATAGACTCAAATTTCATACACATATACAACAAATTTCTAAGAAAATTTCCAAGACTGTAGGCATACTATCGAAGATACGGTACTATGTTCCACAGTCAGCCCTCCTGGCCCTATATCACTCTCTTATTTACCCCTATCTCACCTATGGAATTTGTGCATGGGGCTCAACAACAATTAACCATCTCAGACCACTAATTACCCAACAAAAGGCTGCAGTTAGAATGATAACAAATTCTCACTACAGGCAGCACACTCCACCAATATTCAATACACTAAACCTACTCACCATACAAAACATCCATACTTATTACTGCACCTATTACATACATAGAACACTTAACTCTGATATTAACCCTCCCCTCAAACATCTCCTTGCCAACCTCAACAGAACACATGACCATAACACAAGGCACAGATCACTCTTTGATGTTCCTCGTGTCCATCTCACACTATGCAAAAACTCAATGCACATAAAAGGCCCTAAAATCTGGAATTCATTACCTGTAAATATAAAAGAAACACTACCTGTTTATAAATTCAAGTTCTTCTCAAAGATCACTTTCTCACCCAAAACCAAATAAATACTGAATAACTGAACCTTATAAATTGTATATCTTAAATGTTTCTCACAATTATATCACATAAATGTTAAACCTAAAACCCAATCTAACTTTATTATTTTTTAAATACACTACCTAACAGAATACTCCATACGACTGAATGTACAACAATGCATGCAACCATATGACCTGTCTTTGTAATACTCATTTGTGCTTTATAGTTATCTGTTTACAATAATCTTTTATCACTGATTTCATCATTGCTTAGTTAATTTTAAGCCAGCCCGAAATGCTATGCATAGTATAAGTGGCTTTGGCATGCTGCTCTTATCTGTATTTTTTTGTACCTCTGTATGTATGCTCAAATTGTAAATAAATAAATAAATAAATAAACAGGTAATGAATTCCAGATTTTAGGGCCTTTTATGTGCATTGAGTTTTTGCATAGTGTGAGATGGACACGAGGAACATCAAAGAGTGATCTGTGCCTTGTGTTATGGTCATGTGTTCTGTTGAGGTTGGCAAGGAGATGTTTGAGGGGAGGGTTAAGTGTTCTATGTATGTAATAGGTGCAGTAATAAGTATGGATGTTTTGTATGGTGAGTAGGTTTAGTGTTTTGAATATTGGTGGAGTGTGCTGCCTGTAGTAGGAATTTGTTATCATTCTGACTACAGGTGTCCCTCAACATTCGCGAGGGTTAGGGGATCAAGAGCCTCGCGAATGTTGAAAAACCGTGAATGTTTGGTGCCCCAATATATTGTAGGGAAATATAATACAATACTGCTTAACTTGTTGAACCATGAACAATCATAAAATACATGAAAACGGCATAAGCTGTACTAAATATATACATGTTATGCTTTAATAACATGTATGGTATTAAATATCACAGACTCCACCACTGCCTCCACCACTTCCTCAACCAATGCGAGTCCCTACTACCCTCCCTCTGACCCCCGCAGCTGGCAGCCAGCCCCCCAAACCACTCAGTGTGGTGAGTTTTGTTTGTTCATTATTTTCTATTAAACTCAGTAAAAAATAATGTAAACACATTCATAAAGCTTTTGGGAAATGGCTATTGGACAGGTATTGGACGGTGACTCATGTGTTTACTCTTGAACACAGAAAAGAATAAAACATTTCTGCTACGCTAATAATAACAATAGTAATAAAAAATAATAATAATAAAAATTTAATAATAATAATAATATAATAATAAAAATAAAAATAATAATAATAATAATAATACGACATAATTGAAGAAGGAAATTGTTCAAAAATACGGGGAGTGTGTTGACACATCGTCAGTGTGGCTTTGTTTATGCTGGGAGTGAACATTAGTCTCTCTGCTCTTCCAAACATTTCACAATAATTCAGCGGTTGAGGCAGTGGTAGAGGCAGTGATAGAGGCAGTGGGTGAGGCAGTGGTATTTACTAACATATATGTATGTTATAAATAATAATAGTACATGTTAATATAATAAATTTATAATAATAATAAAAAATGTTATTCATAATGTACTATTATTATTATAACATATATGTTAGTAAATCACTGCCTCTCCCACTCCCTCTACCACTGCCTCTACCACTGCCTCTACCACTGCCTCTCCCACTGCCTCTACCACTGCCTCTATCACTGCCTCTACCACTGCCTTACACTGCCTCTACCATGCCTCTACCACTGCCTCTATCACTGCCTCTATCACTGCCTCTACACTGCCTTACCACTGCCTCTATCACTGCCTCATCACCTCTACCACTGCCTCAACCACTCCAGCCCACACTCAACCCTAAAAGCACCCGAACAATGAATTATTGTGAAATGTTTGGAAGAGCAGGGAGACTAATGTTCACTCCAGCTTTAACCCAAAGCCACACTGACGATGTGTCAACCACTCCCTCGTATTTTTGTAAAATTTTCCTTCTTCAATTATATCGTATTTTATTATTATTATTTTATTATTATTATTATTATTATTATTATTATTATTATTATTTATTATTATTATTACTATTGTTATTATTAGCAGTAGCAGAAATGTTTGATTCTTTGCTGTGTTCAAGAGTAAACACATGATGTCACCGTCCAATACCTGTCCAAATAGCCATTACAATATGCAGTCATGAATGTGTTTACATTATTTATACTGTAGTTTAATAGCAAATAATGAACAAACAAAACACTCACCACACTGAGTGGTGGGAGGGCTGGCTGCCAGTTGCGGGGGTCGGAGGGAGGGTAGTAGGGACTCGCAGGTGGCGGGAAACTTGAATATGATTTGGTGGCTGGGAATTTGGCGGTTGGGAATTCGCGAATGTGTGAAGCCCGCGAAAGCTGAAAACGTGAATGTTGAGGGAGACCTGTACAGCCTTTTGTTGGGTAATTAGTGGTCTGAGATGGTTAATTGTTGTTGAGCCCCATGCACAAATTCCATAGGTGAGATAGGGGTAAATAAGAGAGTGATATAGAGCCAGGAGGGCTGACTGTGGAACATAGTACCGTATCTTCGATAGTATGCCTACGGTCTTGGAAATTTTCTTAGAAATTTGTTGTATATGTGTATGAAATTTGAGTCTATTATCAAGGTGGATTCCTAAGAATTTTCCCTCTGTTTGCTTTGTGATAGGTAATCCGTTTATCATTATGTTAAGAGGGACATCTGTAGCTCTGTTACCAAACTGAATGAAGTAGGTTTTGTCAATGTTTAGTGTAAGTTTGTTAGTCCTCATCCAGGTAGATATTTTCTGTAATTCGGTATTTACAGTATTGGCTAGCATGACTGGGCTCAGGTGAGAGAAGATGTATCTGACCATAGTATCTTCCCATGTTCTTACTGTAAGAGAAAATGGAGTATTTTTGAGGCTAACTGCAGTAGATCACTAGGACCCATGGTTAGAAAAAAATAAATTTCATCAAATGACTGTAAAAAAATGCAAACAAGCATGAGAGAACTGCCCCCACAGGGATGTAAACATGTTTACTGCTTACCAGCTGTGCCAACTAGCAGAAGCAATCTGAATTATTATTACGTACGTATTATGCATTATTATTATTATTAATTTAGGGAACTGAAGCTCTATCATTATTATAATAATTATTAATTTAGGGAACTGAAGCTCTATCATTAATAATAATAATAATAATATTACAGTGGACCCTCACCATATGATATTAATCCGTTCCTGAAAGCTCATCGTATGCTGAAATTATCGTAAGGTGAATTAATTTTCCCCATAAGAAATATTTTTTTTTTTTTTTTTTTTTATCACACTGGCCGATTCCCACCAAGGCAGGGTGGCCCGAAAAAGAAAAACTTTCACCATCATTCACTCCATCACTGTCTTGCCAGAAGGGTGCTTTACACTACAGTTTTTAAACTGCAACATTAAAACCCCTCCTTCAGAGTGCAGGCACTGTACTTCCCATCTCCAGGACTCAAGTCGGCCTGCCGGTTTCCCTGAATCCCTTCAAATGTTACTTTGCTCACACTCCAAAAAGCACGTCAAGTATTAAAAACCCTTTGTCTCCATTCACTCCTATCAACACGCTCACGAATGCCTGCTGGAAGTCCAAGCCCCTCGCACACAAAACCTCCTTTACCCCCTCCCTCCAACCCTTCCTAGGCCGACCCTACCCCGCCTTCCTTCCACTACCCGACTGATACACTCTTGAAGTCATTCTGTTTCGCTCCATTTCTCTCTACATGTCCGAACCACCTCAACAACCCTTCCTCAAACCCTCTGGACAACAGTTTTGGTAATCCGCACCTCCTCCTAACTTCCAAACTACGAATTCTCTGCATTATATTTTACACCACACATTGCCCTCAGAATGAACATCTCCACTGCCTCCAGCCTTCTCCTCACTGCAACATTCATCACCACGCTTCAAAACCCATATAAGAGCGTTGGTAAAACTATACTCTCATAACATTCCCCTCTTTGCCTCCAAGGACAAGTTCTTGTCTCCACAGACTCCTAAGTGCACCACTCACTCTTTTTCCCTCATCAATTTCTATGATTCACCTCATCTTCATAGACCCATCCGCTGACACGTCCACTCCCAATTTTCTGAATAAAGTTCACTCCTCCATACTCTCTCCCTCCAATCTGATATTCAATCTTTCATCACCTAATCTTTTGTTATCTCATAACCTTACTCTTTCCTGTATTCACCTTTTAATTTCTTCTTTTTCACACCCTACCAAATTCATCCCCCAATCTCTGCAGCTTCTCTTCAGAATCTCCCAAGAGCACAGTTTTCATCAGCAAAGAGCAGCTGTGACAACTCCCACTTTGTGTGTGATTCTTTATCTTTTAACTCCACGCCTCTTGCCAAGACCCTCGCATTTACTTCTCTTACAACCCCATCTATAAATATATTAAACAACCACGGTGACTCACACATTTCCCTTTTCTAAGGGCCCACTTTTACTGGGAAAAAATTTCCCCCTTTCCTACATACTCTAACTTGAGCCTCACTATCCTCGTAAAAACTCTTCACTGCTTTCAGTAACCTACCCCCTACACCATACACTTGCAACATCTGCCCCATTGCCCCCCTATCCACCCTGTTCATACGCCTTTTCCAAAACCATAATGCCACAAAGACCTCTTTAGCCTTATCTAAATACTGTTCACTTATATGTTTTCACTGTAAAACCTGGTCCACACACCCCTACCTTTCCTAAAGCCTCCTTGTTCATCTGCTATCCTATACTCCGTTTACTCTTAATCTTTTTAATTATAACTCTACCATAACCCTTTTCCAGGTACACTCAACAGACTTATCCCCTATAATTTTTTGCACTCTCTTTTATCCCTTTGCCTTTTACAAAGGAACTATGCATGCTCTCTGCCAATCCCTAGGTACCTTACCTCTTCCATACATTTATTAAATTTAAATTTCACCAACCACTCCAAAATAATATCCCACTGCTTTTAAAAATTTCTATCTTTATCCCACATCCCCGGGTGCCTTACCCCCTTTCATTTTACCTACTGCCTCACGAACTTCCCCCACACTCACAACTGGCTCTTCCTCACTCCTACAAGATGTTATTCCTCCTTGCCCTATACACGAAATCACAGCTTCCCTATCTTCTTTAACATTTAACAATTCCTCAAAATTTTTCCCTCCCTCTTCCCAATACCTCTAACTCTCCATTTAATAACTCTCCTCCCCATTTTTAACTGACAAATCCTTTTTTTCTCTAGGCTTTCTTAACTTGTTAATTCACTCCAAAACTTTTTCTTATTTTCAACAAAATTTTTGATAACATCTCACCCACTCTCTCATTTGCTCTCTTTTTTTCATTGCTTCACCACTCTCTTAACCTCTCTCTTTTCTCCACATATCTTCCCTCCTTGCATCACTTCTACTTTGTAAAAACTTCTCATATGCTAACTTTTTCTCCCTTTACTACTCTCTTTCATTTATATTCCACCAATCGCTCCTCTTCCCTCCTGCACCCACTTTCCTGTAACCACAAACTTCTGCTGAACACTCTAACACTACATTTTTAAACCTACCCCATACCTCTTCGACCCCATTGCCTATGCTCTCATTAGCCCTCTATCCTCCCAATAGCGTTTATATCTTACCCTAACTGCCTCCTCTTTTAGTTTATAAACCTTCACCTCTCTCTTCCCTGATGCTTCTATTCTCCTTGTATCCCATCTACCTTTTACTCTCAGTGTAGCTACAACTAGAAAGTGATCTGATATATCTGTGGCCCCTCTATAAACATGTACATCCTGAAGTCTACTCAACAGTCTTTTATCTACCAATACATAATCCAACAAACTACTGTCATTTCGCCCTACATCATACCGTGTATACTTTATTATCCTCTTTTTCTTAAAATATGTATTACCTATAACTAAACCCCTTTCTATACAAAGTTCAATCAAAGGGCTCCCATTATCATTTACACCTGGCACCCCAAACTTACCTACCACACCCTCTCTAAAAGTTTCTCCTACTTTAGCATCAGGTCCCCTACCACAATTACTCTCTCACTTGGTTCAAAGGCTCCTATACATTCACTTAACATCTCCCAAAATCTCTCTCTCTCCTCTGCATTCCTCTCTTCTCCAGGTGCATATACGCTTATTATGACCCACTTCTCGCATCCAACCTTTACTTTAATCCACATAATTCTTGAATTTACACATTCATATTCTCTTTTCTCCTTCCATAACTGATCATTTAACATTAATGCTACCCCTTCCTTTGCTCTAACTCTCTCAGATACTCCAGATTTAATCCCATTTATTTCCCCCCACTGAAACTCTCCTACCCCCTTCAGCTTTGTTTCGCTTAGAGCCAGGACATCCAACTTCTTTTCATTCATAACATCAGCAATCATCTGTTTCTTGTCATCCGCACTACATCCACGCACATTTATGCATCCCAGTTTTATAAAGTTTTTCTTCTTCTCTTTTTTAGTAAATGTATACAGGAGAAGGGGTTACTAGCCCATTGCTCCCGGCATTTTAGTCGCCTCATACGACACGCATGGCTTACGGAGGAAAGATTCTTTTCCACTTCCCCATGGACAATAGAAGAAATAAAAAAGAACAAGAGCTATTTAGAAAAAGGAGAAAAACCTAGATGTATGTATATATATATATGCATGTGCGTGTCTGTGAAGTGTGACCAAAGTGTAAGTAGGAGTAGCAAGATATCCCTGTTATCTAGCGTGTTTATGAGACAGAAAAAGAAACCAGCAATAATGGAAATCAAATTAATCTGTGCAAGACACCACAATGTATGAAAAAAAATTTTTTTACCACATGAAATATTAATTTTAATACACACAAACTGACACTTACCTTTATTGAAGATCTGGTGATGATTGATGGGATGGGAGGAGGGGAGAGTATGGATGTTGTTAATGTTTAGAAGGGGAATCCCCTTCCATTAGGACTTTAGGTAGCACGTCCTTTTCTGGGGTTACTTCCCTTCTTCTTTTAATGCCACTAGGACCAGCTGACCGTGGTGCAGCAACAGCTGACTTTGGTGCAGCAGCAGCTGACCATGGTGCAGCAACAGATGATGGTGGTGTAGCAGCAGCTGACTGTGGTGCAGCAGCAGCTGACTGTGGTGCGGCAGCAGCTGACCGTGGTGCAACAGCAGCTGACCGTGGTTCAGCAACAGCTGACTGGTGCAGCAACAGCTGACCGTGGTGCAGTAACAGCTGATGGTGGTGTAGCAGCAGCTGACTGTGGTGCAGCAGTAGCTGACCGTGGTGCAGCAGCAGCTCACCGTGGTGCAGCAGCAGCTCACCGTGGTTCAGTAACAGCTGACTGGTGCAGCAACAACTGACCGTGGTGCAGCAACAGCTGACGGTGGTGTAGCAGCAGCTGACTGTGGTGCAGCAGCAGCTGACTGTGGTGCAACAGCAGCTGACTGTGGTTCAGCAACAGCTGACTTTGGTGCAACAGCAGCTGACCATGGTGCAGCAACAGCTGACAGTGGTGCAGTAGCAGCTGACTGTGGTGCAGCAGCAACTAACCGTAGTTCAGCAACAGCTGACTGTGGTGCAGTAGCAGCTGACTGTGGTACGATAGTAAGTATTTCCCACCCTTTTTACATATGATCACTTGAGAGATGGTATCTCCTGCTATCTGTTTTTCGTTTATCCACACTAATAACAGTCTCTCAACATCTTCGAGTACTTGTGATCTCTGTTTTGAAAACAAACTTGCACCTTTTGCAAGAACAGCTTCCTTGATTGCCGTTTTGTTGGCCACAATAGTAGCAGTGGTTGATTGGGGTTTGGTATACAACCTGGCCAGCTCTGAGATACTCCACTTTCGTACTTAGCAATTATCTCTTTCTTCATTTCCATAGTAATTTTCACCTTTTTTACTGCATGGTTGGCACTAGAAGCTTTCTTGGGGCCCATGGTGACTTATTTTGCAGGTACAATCACTAAAAACGCTGTGATAATATGAAATGTTCCGATTGTATGCGTGGATGCAACCGCACTGGCTGGCTTGTAAACACTGGCACCCATGGGACAGCTAAGGCGCACTCAGGCCACACGGATGCGTCTTGAACGAATTGCGTAAGCTGAGTTTTTTAGCGTAAGGTGAGGCAAAATTTTTGCGTTAAAATGTATCGTATGGTGGATTTAACGTAAGATGATGCCATCGTATGGTGAGGGTCCACTGTATTATTAATTTAGGGAACTGAAGCTTTATTATTATTATTATTATGATTATTATTGTTATTATTAATTTAGGGAACTGAAGTTCTATCATTATTATTATTATTCATTTAGGGAACTGAAGCTCTATCGTTATTATAATAATACAGTATGTATTATGTAACACGTATAATTAATTTAACATGGTTCAGTTTGTGGGAAGGAAAAAAAAGTCTCTTGCCCAAGCTGCCACCTTGTTGTAGAGCAGCCGGGGAGCCATCCCCTACCCCTCCCCAGCACCACCCACCACGATCCCCTACCACTCCCCGACACCATTTCCCACCATCCCAGCATTCCTAACTCATACATGTTCAGTCTTTCTCTCCTACAAGGCAGCTGTGTTTGTCAATTGTGTTATGATATTTTAATTACTATATCTTGTATTGGCAGAAAGGTGGGCTAGTGCAAAGATGAGTAGTGGGGTGGTTGAAGAGGGTTGGATGAGTTTTAAAAATGCAGTATTAGAATGTGGGGCAGAAGTTTGTGGTTATAGGAGGGTGGGGGCAGGAGGAAAGAGGAGTGATTGGTGGAATGATGAAGTAAAGGGTGTGATAAAAGAGAAAAAGGTAGCTTATGAGAGGTTTTTACAAAGCAGAAGTGTTACAAGAAGAGCAGAGTATATGGAGAGTAAAAAAAAGGTAAAGAGAGTGGTGAGAGAGTGCAAAAGGAGAGCAGATGATAGAGTGGGAGAGGCACTGTCAAGAAATTTTAATGAAAATAAGAAAAATTTTTGGAGTGAGTTAAACAAGTTAAGAAAGCCTAGGGAAAGTATGGATTTGTCAGTTAAAAACAGAGTAGGGGAGTTAGTAGATGGGGAGAGGGAGGTGTTAGGTAGATGGCGAGAATATTTTGAGGAACTTTTAAATGTTAAGGAAGAAAGAGAGGCAGTAATTTCATGCACTGGTCAGAGAGGTATACCATCTTGTAGGAGTGAAGAAGAGCAGAATGTAAGTGTGGGGGAGGTACGTGAGGCATTACGTAGAATGAAAGGGGGTAAAGCAGCTGGAACTGATGGGATCATGACAGAAATGTTAAAAGCAGGGGGGGATATAGTGTTGGAGTGGTTGGTACTTTTGTTTAATAAATGTATGAAAGAGGGGAAGGTACCTAGGGATTGGCGGAGAGCATGTATAGTCCCTTTATATAAAGGGAAAGGGGACAAAAGAGTGTAAAAATTATAGAGGAATAAGTTTACTGAGTATACCAGGAAAAGTGTACGGTAGGGTTATAATTGAAAGAATTAGAGGTAAGACAGAATGTAGGATTGCGGATGAGCAAGGAGGTTTCAGAGTGGGTTGGGGATGTGTAGATCAAGTGTTTACATTGAAGCATATATGTGAACAGTATTTAGATAAAGGTAGGGAAGTTTTTATTGCATTTATGGATTTAGAAAAGGCATATGATAGAGTGGATAGAGGAGCAATGTGGCAGATGTTGCAAGTATATGGAATAGGTGGTAAGTTATTAAATGCTGTAAAGAGTTTTTATGAGGATAGTGAGGCTCAGGTTAGGGTGTGTAGAAGAGAGGGAGACTACTTCCCGGTAAAAGTAGGTCTTAGATAGGGATGTGTAATGTCACCATGGTTGTTTAATATATTTATAGATGGGGTTGTAAAGGAAGTAAATGCTAGGGTGTTCGGGAGAGGGGTGGGATTAAATTTTGGGGAATCAAATTCAAAATGGGAATTGACACAGTTACTTTTTGCTGATGATACTGTGCTTATGGGAGATTCTTAAGAAAAATTGCAAAGGTTAGTGGATGAGTTTGGGAATGTGTGTAAAGGTAGAAAGTTGAAAGTGAACATAGAAAAGAGTAAGGTGAGGAGGGTATCAAATGATTTAGATAAAGAAAAATTTGATATCAAATTGGGGAGGAGGAGTATGGAAGAAGTGAATGTTTTCAGATACTTGGGAGTTGACGTGTCGGCGGATGGATTTATGAAGGATGAGGTTAATCATAGAATTGGTGAGGGAAAAAAGGTGAGTGGTGCATTGAGGTATATGTGGAGTCAAAAAACGTTATCTATGGAGGCAAAGAAGGGAATGTATGAAAGTATAGTAGTACCAACACTCTTATATGGGTGTGAAGCTTGGGTGGTAAATGCAGCAGCGAGGAGACGGTTGGAGGCAGTGGAGATGTCCTGTTTAAGGGCAGTGTGTGGTGTAAATATTATGCAGAAAATTCGGAGTGTGGAAATTAGGAAAAGGTGTGGAGTTAATGAAAGTATTAGTCAGAGGGCAGAAGAGGGTTGTTGAGGTGGTTTGGTCATTTAGAGAGAATGGATCAAAGTAGAATGACATGGAAAGCATATAAATCTATAGGGGAAGGAAGGCGGGGTAGGGGTCATCCTCGAAAGGGTTGGAGAGAGGGGGTAAAGGAGGTTTTGTGGGCATGGGGCTTGGACTTCCAGCAAGCGTGCGTGAGCGTGTTAGATAGGAGTGAATGGAGACAAATGGTACTTGGGACCTGACGATCTGTTGGAGTGTGAGCAGGGTAATATTTAGTGAAGGGATTCAGGGAAACCGGTTATTTTCATATAGTCGGACTTGAGTCCTGGAAATGGGAAGTACAATGCCTGCACTTTAAAGGAGGGGTTTGGGATATTGGCAGTTTGGAGGGATATGTTGTGTATCTTTATATGTGTATGCTTCTAAACTGTTGTATTCTGAGCACCTCTGCAAAAACAGTGATAATGTGTGAGTGTGGTGAAAGTGTTGAATGATGATGAAAGTATTTTCTTTTTGGGGATTTTCTTTCTTTTTTGGGTCACCCTGCCTCGGTGGGAGACGGCCGACTTGTTGAAAAAAAAAAAAAAAAAATCTTGTATCTGCCAAGCAATCATGACACCCAGTAGCCATACTAGTGTTGCTGAAAGTGGCACGAAGAGGTATAAGCACTAAGTCTTAGAATTAGCAAAGATATTAAACAACAGATAGCCTGTAGCGGTAACTGAAGTGTTACTTTATACTCATAAAAAGAGGTTAACATGAGTTTGTGTGATTGACTGGCTGACTGACTGACTGACTTACTGAGTGACTTTCTGAGTGACTTGACTGAATGATTTACTGAGTGACTTGACTGACTTAATGACTTGACTAACTTACTGAATGACTTGACTGACTTACTGAATGGCTTGACTGACTTACTGAATGACTTGACTGACTGACTTGACTGACTTATTGAATGACTTGACTGACTTACTGAATGACTAGACTGACTTACTGAGTGACTTGACTGACTTACTGAATGACTTGACTGACTTACTGAATGACTTGACTGACTTACTGAGTGACCTGACTTACTGAATGACTTGACTGACTTATTGAGTGACTTGACTGACTTACTGAGTGACTTGACTGACTTACTGAGTGACTTGACTGACTGAATGACTTGACTGACTAAATGACTTGACTGACTGAATAACATGACTGACTTACTGAATGACTTGACTGACTTACTGAGTGACCTGACTTACTGAGTGACTTGACTAATAATATTATTTTATTATTATTATATTATATCTGAGAAGAAAAAGAGAATGATTTCCATGGAATTAAAGCATGAAATCATAGATAAACAAGCGAGGTGTGCAGGTTTTGAGTTGAGGGGGAAGAGGGATGAGGGAGCAGGCTCATAACTCAAATGTTGGCTCATAACTCAGAGCAAAAAATCGACCCAGGGATGGCTCGTATCTCAAAAAACTCGTAAGTTGGGACACTCGTAAGTCAAGGTTCCACTGTATTATAATAATAATAATAATATGTATAATAATAATATGTATAATAATAGTATAATAATATAATACAATAATAATAATAATAATATAATATGTATAATAATAATACATATATAATAATAATATACTGCATATAATAATTATAATAAAAGACGGCTTCAAAAGGCCGTCACTAGATGGCAGTGTTTACCACAACAACAACAACAACAAAAAAAAAATAATAATAATATAATATGTATAATAATAATACATATATAATAATAATATACTGCATATAATAATTATAATAATAGACGGCTTCAAAAGGCCGTCACTAGATGGCAGTGTTTACCACAACAATGAGGGAGCGGTTGTGGCCCCCTCCACCTGTTACATAATGATATATTTTATTCATTCTAGAGTATATATCATGTTTCTGTGTTATTTATATTGTTTGTTATGTCATATTAGATGAACTGTGACAGATAAATAAGCCGTATAGATGATATTAGTGAAATTATTCATGAAGTATTTTGCCCGGTCTCCAGACAAACTCTCGTCCATCGCTGACACCACCCATACCACTATATGAATGACATATTTTATTCATTTTAGAGTATATATCATGTTTCTATGTTATTTATATTGTTTGTTATGTCATATTAGATGAACTGTGATAGATAAATAAGCTGTATAGATGATATTAGCGAAATTATTCATGAAGTATTTTGCCCGGTCTCCAGACAAACTCTCGTCCACCGCCGACACCGCCCATACCACTACATGAATGACATAGTGTATTCATTTTAGAGTATACATCAGGTTTCTATGTTATTTATATTGTTTATTATGTCATATTAGTTGAAGTGAGATAGATAAATAATCCGTAGAGTTGATATTAGGGAAATTATTGAAGTACAGAATTCCACTGGAACGGATTAATTACATTTCAATTAATTTAGATGAGGAAAATTGATTCTGCAAACGAGCAAATCCAGTTGCGAGGAAGGTTATGGAATGGATTAAACTCACAAGTAGAGGTTCCACTGTATTCCGTTTTCTCTTACAGTAAGAACATGGGAAGATACTATAGTCAAATTAGGACAGAAATGGTGGATGCTTCTGCCACTGCCGCTGCCTCTGCCACCATATTATGGCTTATTGTATTCATTCTAGAGTATATATCATGTTTCTGTGCTAATTATATTGTTTATTATGTCATATTAGATGAATTGTGATAGATAAATAAGCCGTACAGTTGATAATAGCGTTATATTAAAGTATTTTTTCTAGTCTCTGAAGAGTGCAGTAACGAATTAATGGTGTTTCAGTTAATTTAAATGAGGAAAATTAATTTTATGTACTAGTATATTGAGTTACGAACTAGCTCCTGGAATGGATTAAACTCGTAAGTCAAGGTTCCACTGTATTTTTGTATGGTTTTTATGGTTGTATTCTCATTTTTTGGGTCTCATTTGATAGAGTGGAAGATATACAGAAATAATTATGATTTTGATTGGTTTCACGATTGATAAGTACAGGAAGGCCCCACTTATACGGCTGGTTAGGTTCCAGGCTACCGCCGTAAAGCGGAAACCGCCGTAAAGTGGAACACCCTTTTTTTCCACTTACAAATGCATACAAACACTAGATAACAAGTTTACACTAACATATGTTAAGTTAGCAATAGAACCAGGCATCAAAAAACAATAAAAAGTACAATACACACATAGTGCACTCATTACTTACCTTAAAATATTTATAGTCTTAATCTAGGGTGAGACAAGTGTATTTATTGTAAGAAATCAAGTGTGGTATGTATGGTAGTCAGCCAGGTACCATACCAGGCACCCCACCCACACATACAATTCTATGATATTTAAGCATCCCAGAGCGATAAAATGTATATACAGTTCATTCATTACTTACCTTAAAATATAGGGTGAGATGAGTAGTATTATTGTAAAAAATCAAGTGTGTATGTATGGTAGTCAGCCGGGTACATACCAGGCCAACCCACCCAACATATATTCCATGTATTTAAGCTTCCAGAGCGATAAAAATGTATATACAGTTCACTCATTACTTACCTTAAAATATTTGTAGTCTTAATGTAGGGTCAGGAGTAAGTAAATGAGATAAAACGAATAAATGAGAGAGAGAAAGAAATGAGGGGCATGAGAGAGAGGACAGGCGCAGAGTTATGTAAACAAACCAGGCAAAGGTAGTTTTGTAAACGAAGTGTACACGTCTGGTTTGTGTACAAGTTACATTGTGTCCCAGGTTGTCTTACATTGATACGGTAGAATAAATAAGAAGAACACTCCCATTCTCATGTAACATCATTTTGAGAAGAAATGATGCTCTGAGTGAAGGCAATGGAAATAAGTCACTCTGACTTTTTTGGGTTATCCTAGGTTCTCTGCACATATGTTGTTATGTATGATAATCTATGTAACTGTATTTGTGTATACCTGAATAAACTTACTTACATACATACGAAAGGAATAATTTTCTACAGTTACCCCCAGTAACACATTTTCTCTTATGTTAGATTAGATTATTATTATTATTATAATCAAAGGGGAAGCGCTAAACCCGGAGGATTATACAGCGCCTGGGGGGGGGGATGTGGAAGGCATTCAGGCTTAATTTGGGGAACTGGAGCACAGATCCAATTCCCTAAATCAAGAGCCCCTCACCAATGTTAGATTAGAGAAAATGTTATTCTTGGCATCACTTGTACAAGTTATCTGGCTACGACATCTCATATTTATGTTTATTTATTCTATTGTAGGGTGTATTTATCATCCTTTTATGTTATGTATTGTGTTTATTATATAATTTTGAAAAAAATATCATGGATGGATTAATGAAAATGTGTATATTAACGTAATATACAACATTTAATAAGACTCGGTGATTATTATTATTATTATTAGCATTTCTAATATGGCGTCACTTGTGCAAGTCGTCTGCTACCACATCTCATATTTATGTTTATTTATTCTATTGTGGGGTGTATTTAACATCTTTTTATGTTATGTATCGTGTTTATTATATAATTTTGAAAAAATATCATAGATGGATTAATGAAAATGTGTATTTAACGTAATATATGACATTTAAATGAGACTCGATGATTATTATTATCATTACTAATATGACGTCTGGAGACATAAGACACTCTTACTGATTTTAATGTGTACCTGCATGCCAGCACAGTATGTAAGTTTATTTAAGTACAGGTATACATAAGTATAATTATCAGAGTATATATAAAATATGAAATAACTTTTAAAAACATTTGAAATTTTGGAGTTTCCAGACAAAATGGAGAGACTTAGTGCCTACTGAGCTCACGAAGAATGTAAACAAACAAGGTGGGGCGCGGTGACCGTATTAGAAAGTCAGGTGGGGGGAGCCGTATAGCGAGTTTTGGTCATAATTTGAAATGACCGTATTAGCGGAACGCCATAAAGTGAAACGCCGTAAAGCGGGGCCTTCCTGTACCTTGAAATTGAGCTCGAAGTAGCAGAAATGTTTGATTCTTTGGTGATGTTCAAGAGTAAGCAAATGACATCACCCTCCAATACCTGTCCGATTGGCACTGCCCCTCAACCTTCACATATTAGAAAGCTCTTCAACATGCTAGCAAAAGTGGGAGCAGACATCTTGTGGTAGCAGTGGCAGACAACATGAAGTAGCAGTGACAGACAACATGAAGCAGCAGTGGTAGACAACATGAAGCAGCAGTGGCAGACATCATGAGGTAGCAGTGGCAGACAACATGAAGCAGCAGTGGCAGACAGCATGAAGCAGCAGTGGCAGACATGAAGCAGCAGTGGCAGACATCATGAGGTATCAGTGGCAGACAACATGAAGCAGCAGTGGCAGACATCATGAGGTATCAGTGGCAGACAACATGAAGCAGCAGTGGCAGACATCATGAGGTATCAGTGGCAGACAACATGAAGCAGCAGTGGCAGACAACATGAAGCAACAGTGGCAGACATCATGAGGTATCAGCAGCAGACAACATGAAGCAGCAGTGGCAGACAACATGAAGCAGCAGTTGCAGACAACATGAAGCAGCGGTGGCAGACAACATGAAGCAGCAGTGGCAGACAACATGAAACAGCAGTGGCAGACAACATGAAGCAGCAGTGGCAGACAACATAATACAGCAGTGGCAGACAACATGAAGCAGCAGTTGCAGACATCATGAAGCAGCTATGGCAGACATCATGAGGTAGCAGCGGCAGACAACATGAAGCAACAGTGGCAGATGACATGAAGCAGCAGTGGCAGACAACATGAAGCAGCAGTGGCAGATAACATGTAGCAGCAGTGGCAGACAACATGAAGCAGCAGTGGCAGACAACATGAATCAGCAGTTGCAGACAACATGAAACAGCAGTGGCAGACAACATGAAGCAGCAGTGGCAGACATCATGAAGCAGCAGTGGCAGACATCATGAAGCAGCAGTGGCAGACATCATGAAGCAGCAGTGGCAGACATCATGAGGTAGCAGTGGCAGACAACATTAAGCAGCAGTGGCAGACATCATGAGGTAGCAGTGGCAGACAACATTAAGCAGCAGTGGCAGACATCATGAAGCAGCAGTGGCAGACATCATGAAGCAGCAGTGGCAGACATCATGAGGTAGCAGTGGCAGACAACATTAAGCAGCAGTGGCAGACATCATGAGGTAGCAGTGGCAGACAACATTAAGCAGCAGTGGCAGACATCATGAGGTAGCAGTGGCAGACAACATTAAGCAGCAGTGGCAGACATCATGAGGTAGCAGTGGCAGACAACATTAAGCAGCAGTGGCAGACAACATTAAGCAGCAGTGGCAGATGACATGAAGCAGCAGTGGCAGACAACATGAAGCAGCAGTGGCAGACATCATGAAGCAGCAGTGGCAGACATCATGAGGTAGCAGTGGCAGACAACATGAAGCAACAGTGGCAAAGAACATGAAATAGCAGTGGCAGACAAGATGAAGCAGCAGTTGCAGATGACATGAAGCAGTAGTGGCAGACAACATTAAGCAGCAGTGGCAGATGACATGAAGCAGCAGTGGCAGACAACATGAAGCAACAGTGGCAGACAACATGAAGCAGCAGTTGCAAACAACATGAAGCAGCAGTTGCAAACAACATGAAGCAGCAGTAGCAGACATGAAGAAGCAGCAGTGGCAGACAACATGAAGCAGCAGTGGCAGACCTTGTACGTTGAAAACAACCTTGTTGTACCCTGGTAGCAACGTTTTTGTACCCTATACTATAAGTGAGTTTCTGGATGCCACCACGAGATGGCAGTATCAAGACAATGCTCAGTCCACTCCACTTGCGGTGGAGGGAATTCTCATATTTTCCTTAGGTTTCATGCAGTTATTTCTTGTTTTTAACCATGGGTCCTAAGAAAGCAAGTGCAAAGGACAGTGCTGAAAAGAAAAAGAGGATGATTTCCATGGAATTAAAGCAGGAAATCATAAATAAACGTACTTGGTGGAGGGTTAAGGACTTGCCATACCCCCGGCCGGGATTGAACCCGCAGTCATAGAGTCTCAAAACTCCAGCCCGTCGCGTTAGCCACTAGACCAGCTAGCCACAATAAGATTCATCCAACTAGGTATATTTCTACACCATAGGAAGGTTAGCACAGGCACCTCTGTGACCACAAATGCAAGTTTTTACAGACGAATCTCCAGCTAGCGTGACCGTGACGAACTCTAGCTCAAGTCTCTTCACTGCCGTCAACATGACTCAAGAAATCGTAATGACACGATTGCAAACAAACCATACCCCCGGCCGGGATTGAACCCGCGGTCATAGAGTCTCAAAACTCCAGCCCGTTGCGTTAGCCACTAGACCAGCTAAGGACTTGGACAGGCAGCACTAATGTACCACTTCTATGATATGTATAATACTAAAGCAGAAGGAGTCAGTGACAAAGTGTAGCATTAAGAGTGTAGCTATTAAGTGTAGCATTAAGAGCAGCAATTATAGCTCACTCTGTCTGACTTTTTTGGGTTATGCTAGGTTCTCTACACATGTAGTCAGGAGCAAGAATGGCCACTGTGGTGGCCCTATAAACCCCAATAACAACAATGGCTGCCACATGTGTAATGACATGTATTTTATTCATTCTAGTGTATATATCATGTTTCTATGTTATTGATATTGTTTATTATGTCATATTAGATGAATTGTGATAGATAAATAAGCCGTAGAGTTGATATTAGGGAAATATTGAGGTATTTTGTCGTGCCTGGAATTCCACTGGAACGCATTAATTCCATATCAGTTAATTTAAATGAGGAAAATTGACTGCAAATGAGCAAATTCAGATGTGAGCAGGGTCATATAACGGATTAAACTCGTAAGTAGAGGTTCCACTGTAAATGAAAAAAAAAAATGTAAGCTGTAAGTAGCATTTGAGCAACTTTGACAATTTACTGCTGTCAGACTGACAAAGAGAATAAATTGATAAAAGAATTGAGGTTTCACAACACTACTCTGTGGAAGTGGGTATTAACTGTGTTTTATTCTGATTCAGTGAGGCCAGAGCCTCTTAGGAATCTTTTTAGATCATGTTCTGTGAGATTAAGTATCTCTTTCCTGTAGCTTCCTTCTTAGCAGCAATTTTTCCTTCCCTCACAAAGCACTGATGGATTTTCCAGTCATGTCATTGTTTTCTTAGTCTATAGAGGAGATTTTGCTGTAGTTTGGTCAGGCACTCGTTTACATACACATGACTTTTCACAGTAGTAGACGTATTTAACAGATTATTTCTTTGAGAGCTACAGTGAATTTTAGTGTTACTGATTTTTTCCTGTTTGATTACCTATTACTTTACATTCCTTTATGTCATCACTTGGTATGTTGAGTTGAAGATGGTCTAGGATAAGTTTCAAAGTGGTTTGTTTACCTGTTTCCTGGGTTAGTTGCTGGAATATGTATGCTATTCACTACAACTGAATCAGACAGTTGTTGTTGGTCGAAGTGGTCTTGGAAGTTGTTCATAACATCGTTAAGTTGCATATCCACTCTTTCTCTTTCATTCTTGATGTTGGTGTTCAGTTGAGTAACTTGATCTTTTAGGAGGTTGATGGATTCTTCAGACTGGGTGTGGGTGTTGCTGAGTTGTTCCAGTTCATTTAGTTTATGTTCTAGAGTTGTAATCTTGTCCATGTACACATACTGTGTGTTGGTGGTTTGCAATGTAGATCTACATTTGGATAATTAAGGGGTTAAGTTAATAGAAAGTCATTTACAAAATGTATTTAATATTTACTTGGTATAAAAAGTTGCTGTAGTGTCGTATCTGGGCGCCCCTGCAAAGACAGTGATTATGTGTGAATGATGGTGAAAATGTTTCTTTTCT
Organism: Cherax quadricarinatus; assembly: GCF_026875155.1. Classification (NCBI taxonomy): domain Eukaryota; kingdom Metazoa; phylum Arthropoda; class Malacostraca; order Decapoda; family Parastacidae; genus Cherax; species Cherax quadricarinatus. The sequence continues at coordinate 58,434,753 of NC_069409.1, read as the reverse complement.
GGGTCACTCTGTCTCGGTGGGAGACGGCTGAGCCGACATGTTAAAAAAATACAAATTTGGTACAATAAATAAGTATATCAACATAGACAGTCTGTTAGGTAAAAACTTGTGTGCAATTCTCAGTTCATATTTTTTGGAAAGGTTTTACCCACTAGGAGCTTTGTCAATCTTAATATATTTGGATTGACAGAGCCCATAGTGGAACCTTTCCCTAATAAATGTCCTAAGTGTTGCCCATGTGGCTTTACCCCACAGCTGGAAATTTATTACAAATGAGCCCCTCATGTTCCACAATTCAGAAATGCATGTTTTAATGTTCAGAGTGCAGTATTGACAGATACAGTGAATTTTTTTTTAAATTTCAGGTATTCTTCAATTAATGATTTTTTTGTTTTCCTTCATATGTTATGTGTGTTATACAAATAAGCATTTCCTGCATTTAACTTTTTCATACATTGTATAAGAAATGTGACTCGTGTGAATACAGTATGCATTGAGTAAGTTAACTCAAATATTTCTCATAATGTTTTTTTTAATTCTAGGGGATTTTGGGGCTGGCATTCTCAGCATTAGCTCAGCCTCAAGGAGTAGTTGTTCCTTGGTTTGATGGACTTGTTACTCAGAACCAGAACCTTACTGCTAATGTTTTTACTCTTGAGCTGTGTGGACCATCTATGAAGGAGGGTGCATATCACCACTTTGGACGATTCTTTATTGGTAAGTTAGGTATCCCCATTAGAGGATGCTGTGTGGTTTGCTTTATTTTTATTTTTTTTTAGATTCCATATCACATTAATATCTTGACAATGAATTGAGATTACTTTTTTTTAATAGCCCTGTCTTCCACCAAAGTAGGATAACCCCAGAAAAGGAAACATTCAACATCATTCATTCAACTGCTGTCTTGCTAGAAGTGCACAGTTATCACAATTCAAATAGCTCTCTAAACTGTAACATCTCAACCCCTTGTTCAGATTGCAGTCACTGTACTTCCCACCTCCAAGACTCAAGTCCACCTTTCTGATTTTCCCAAATCCCTTTGTAAACATTACTTTACCCACACTATAACAGCATGTCAAGCAATAAAAATTCATTTTCACTCCAGCCTAACACACACAAGCCTGCTGGAAAGTCAAGCCCCTAGTACTCAAAAACTAATAACCCCTCCCTCCAGCCCTTCTCTGTATGTTAATTGCACCAATTATTGCTCTCTAACATGATATCTTCACCATCTCTAGCCTTCTCAGAACTGCATTTATGACATTCAGCAGATGTGTGTGAATATATTAGAGGCGTGAGTGGAGGCAAGTTTGGTTTTTAGGACTTGATGTGCTATGGGAGTGTGAAGTACAGTGCCAGCACTCTGAAGGAGGGGTGGGGATATTTGCAGTTTGGAGGGGCATCTGAACTGTAGCATCAGTGTGCCTCTGGCAAGACAGTGATGGAGTGAATGATGGTTTAAGCTTTTTCAGGTTACCCTGCCTCGGTGGGAGATGACGGGTGTGTTAAAATAGCAGTACAGTTGACTCTTGAGCAATGCAGGGGTTAGGGGCATCAACCCTCCGTGCAGTCGAAAATCAGTGTATAACATTTGCTTCTCAAAAACTAAACTACTAATGGCCTTCTGTTGATCGGAAGCCCTACTAATAAAATAAACAGTCGATCAACACATTTTGTATGTTATATGTATTATATACTGTATCCTTATTATAAAGTAAATCATAAGGAAGAGAAAATAAATTTACATTACTGTACTGTATTTATTGATACCAGATAACTCGTCTGTCTGTCAGTACCTACATCAGTATTGTCTCATATGATGCAAAACACTGTAGATATTATATGTATTACTAACACTAGGCATTAAAAATGAAAAAGATAACGTGAAAAAAGAAATTCATGTATATTTATGATTTTTATTGCATCTTTATGTATGTTTACATTTCTCTTGACTGCAAATGGAACATGTATAATCTATATTATTATTATTATTATTATTATTATTATTTTATATTATTATATACAGTAGGGCCCCACTTATATGGCAGGTTAGGTTCCAGGCTACCTCCGTAAAGTGGAACACCTTTTTTTTTACACTTATAAGTGCATATAAATACAGTGGTCCCTCGTTTTTCATAATTAATCCATTCCTGGAGCCATTACTATAAACGAAATTTACGATTTACGAATCAATTTTCCCCATAAGAAATAATGTAAATACAATTAATCCGTTCCTGACACCCAGAAGTATTAAAACAAAAAATTTTTTTACATGAAATATACATGTAGTACATAAACAATACAATGGGAAATGATGAATGAAACATTAACAGCATAACACTTACCTTTATTGGAGATTCTTCTTAGTGTATGGGAGACTGGAGGAGGAGAGAGAGTGGATTGTTTATAGTTTGGAAGGGGAATCCCCTTCCAGCAACACCTCAGGTACCAATTGCTTTTCTGGGGGTTGCTTCTCTTCTCTGTTTCTTAATGCCACTAGGACCACCTTGAGAGTCAATGGAGTCCTGTCTCGCAAAATAACTGGGGAGAGAGCTCTGTTTCTGGCATCTCTTTAACACTTCCCTAAAATGGCCCACATGTTGCCAATATGGCTTGCAACAACCTTGTCAGGGTGATGATTCTCCATAAAGCTTTCCATCTTACCCCACATAGTAAAAATCTCTTTAATTTTTGAAGAAGGCACCTTCTTCCATCTCTCTTCCTCCTCCTCTGCAGCAAGATTCTGAGCTGCGATGTGTTGCTCTTCCTGCTGAAGCTCTTGCAGCTCCTCAGTGGTGAGCTCTTCGTTGTGGTCTTCCACCAATTCTTCCACATCCTCCAAACTCACATCCAACCCCATGGAACTCCCCAGTGCCACAATTGATTTTACAACAGACATAGGCTCATTAGGGTCAGTCCCAAACCCTTCAAAATCCCTCTTGTCGACACAATCTGGCCACAATTTTCTCCAGGCAGAGTTCAGAGTCCTGGTAGTCACTCCCTCCCAAGTCATACCTATAATGGTTATGCAGTGGAGGATGCTGAAGTGTTCTCTCCAAAATTCCCTTAGGGTCAAGTGAGTGTCTGTGGTCAGTCAAGCACCTGTGAAACATTGCTTCTGTGTAGAGTTTTTTAAAGATTGCAATGACCTGCTGGTTCATGGGTTGGAGGAGAGGAGTGGTATTCGGGGGCAAGATCTTTACTGTGATGAACCCAAACTCCTCGAAAATTAGGTCATCCAAGTTTGGAGGATGAGCAGGTGCATTGTCCATTACTAGCAGGCACTTGAGATCCAATTTCTTTTTCCAGGAGATACTCCTTCACACTAGGGCCAAACACTTCATTGAACCACTCGACGAAAATTTCCCTCGTGACCCATGCCTTATTATTAGATTTCCAAAACACACACAGTTTACTCTTCATAACATTGTTTTTCCTGAACACTCTGGGATTTTCAGAATGGTACACTAGTAATGGCTTCACTTTGAAATCCCCACTAGCATTAGCACAGAACATTAGCCTCAGCCTGTCTTTCATAGGCTTGTGTCCTGGCATTGCCTTTTTCTCTTGTGTAATGAAGGTCCTCTTTGGCATTTTCTTCCAAAGGAGGCCTGTTTCGTCACAATTGAACACTTGTTCAGGTTTCAGTCCTTCAACCTCTATGTACTCCTGGAATTCATGCACATATTTTTCAGCCGCCTTGTGGTCCGAACTGGCAGCCTCACCATGCCTTACCACACTGTGTATGCCAGTATGGTTCTTAAATCTCTCAAACCAGCCTTTGCTGGCCTTAAATTTACTCACATCACCACTATTTGCAGGCAATTTCTTTACCAAATCTTTATGCAACTGCCTAGCCTTTTCACAAATAATCGAGGTCATAAGAGTATCTCCTGCTAATTGTTTCTCATTTATCCACACCATTAATAACTCCTCAACCTGTTCGAGTACTGGTGATCTCATTTTTGTCAGCATAGTTACTCCCTTTGCAACAACATCATCCTTGATTTCCTTTTTCTTGGCCACTATGGAACATAAGGTTGTGTAGGGTTTCTTATACATCCTGGACAGTTTGGCCACACTTGTACCACTTTCATATTGTTCAATGATGGTTTTCTTAAATTCAATTGCATTTCTCACCTTCTTTACCACAGGCTTGGCACTAGGAGCTTTCTTTGGAGCCATGGTAGCTTATTTAGTACTTGCAAGCACTAAAATAAATGGAATATTATGAAATATTTCGCTGGAGCACGTGAGGGGACCTTCACTCACTGGTAAACAATGCCAGACTGGCTGCCACCACGGCTCACGCCGTGGGTATGGATCCCGGACGAACTACGACTTGCGAGTCAACCTATGAAAAGCGAGTCCATGTTTATACGAAAATACCCCTATGATTGGCGAAAAGCGAGGGACCACTGTACTAGATAACAAGTTTACACTAACATATATTAAATTAGCAATAGAACTAGTCATTAAAAAAACAATAAAAAGTAAAATACACATATAGTACACTCATTACTTAAAATATTTGTACCCTTAACCCTTTGACTGTCGCAAGCCCCTTTCTGAAACTGTCATTCTATGTTGCAAAATTTTTGGAAACAAAAAAATTATTTTTTGTTATGAAATGATAGAGAATCTTTTTCCGATGGTAATGACACCAAAAGTACGAAATTTGGTCGAAAATTCACGGAATTAATCTCCTGCGAAGTTAGCGGTCTCGTCGACATATACGCATCGGCAATTTTGGTGAATTTGAGCCCTGTTTTTTGCCAATTCCGTTGCTCCAGTTGACCAAACTCATAGCTATTTCTTTAGAACTCCATTTTTTCTATCAATTGAGTACAAGAAACTGCCCATTTACCGATTTGAACTCCCCATTAAAGTGGTCAGAAATTGGCAATTTGGCCAATTTCATGCAAATTAAAAAAGATGCCAATTTCAAAATAGGGTCCAAAATAAACAATGTAGACATTTTTGGCACTAAAATAACATATCCTCTGTTCATTAGTCACGTCTCTAGGCCCCTCTTATATTACTATTGCTTTCTATTTTGATTTTTTATTCATACAAAAAATAGAAGATTTACTGTTATGCAGTAATGGGATAAATAATATCAGTGCACTAGTGAAAGAATATTAGACTCCCCAGTTGACGTGTATTGACGTGTGGTGTGATTTGCTTACTCTTGAACATTGGTAAAAATCAAACATTTCCTCTACTTTGAGCTCAATTTCAAGGTCGTTTTCATCATGAAACTAATCAAAATCATCTCTATTTCTGCAATATGTTTTCCATTTTATCACATGAGACCATGAAAACGAGAATACAACGATAAATACTATGTGAAAATACACCTCAAAGTCGGCGTTTTAATAAAAATAAAATAAAAAAAAACTCCGACCGTTTTTTTTTTTATTAAAATGCCGACTTTGTGGTCTATTTTCGTATAGTATTTATGGTTGTATTCTCATTTTCTTTGTCACATTTGATAGAATAAAAAAATATTATAGAAATAGAGGTGATTTTGATTGGTTTTACTATAAAAAGAACCTGGAAATGGAGCTCAAAGTAAGGGAAATGTTCGATTTTTGCTGATGTTCAAAAGTAAACAAATGATGTCATTGCTCAATAAATGTCCAGCTAGCCTTTCTAATATGCAGTCATGAATGGGTTGACATTATTTATACAATTATTACAATATTGCAGTAGTCTGCATAACAGTAAATTTTCTATTTTTTGTTTAAAAAAAAATTAAAAATAGAAAGCAAGAGTAAATCAAGGGGCCTGAGAGTGATGATATCAAAGAGAATGTTATTTTAGAGCCACGAAGTCTGCATTGTTATTCTAGACCCTATTTTGAAAATTGTATATTTTTAATTTTTTGAAAATAGGCCAAATTGCAAATTCTGACCATGTTATTGGTAGTTAAAATTTGGAAAAGGGGGCAGTTTTTTGTATTTGGTTGATAAAAAAAATGGAGTTCAAAAGAAATAGCTATCTTTGGTCGACGGGAAAAACAATAGAATTTTAGCTAAAAGGGGGTAAAGGGGAAAATTGAATTTTGTAATAGGGGGGGGGGGGGGTTGGGGGAAAGGGGGTTTTTTGGGGGGGAGGGGAAAAGTTTCTTAATCATTTCAAAAGTTTTTTTTTTTTTTTTTTTTTTTTTTTTTTTAATTTTTGCGACACCAGGAGACACTTCGGATTTGGGTTGCAACAGTAAAAGGGTTTAATAAGACTTTGTGATTATCTTTATTATTATCTTACTAATATGGCATCTCGAGACAAAAGACAGTTTTTACCGATTTTAATGTGTACCTCACGCCAGCACAGTGTGTAAGTTTATTTAGGTAAGGTTACAAAAGGTATAAAATTTTGAAGGTGGGGTTTAATCAAGAATTGATGGGGGAAAAAAAGGTAGTGGGCGTTGAGGTAATGGGGATCAAAAAAAAAATCTATGGAGGCAAAAAAGGGAAATGTATAAAAGTATATTATACCAACACTCTATATGGGGTGAAGCTTGGGTGGAAAATGCCAGCGAGGGACGGTTGGGGGGCAGTGGAGGTCCTTTTTTAAGGGCAAGTTGGGTAAATATTAGCAGAAAATTCGGAGTGTGGAAATTAGGAAAAGGTTGGATTAATAAAAGTTTATCAGGGCAGAAGGGGGTTTTGTTGAGGGGGTTTGGGCATTTATAGAGAATGGATCAAAGTAAATGACATGGAAAGCTATAAATCTTAGGGGAAGGAAGGCGGTAGGGGTCGTCCTCGAAAGGGTTTGGGAGAGAGGGGGTAAAGGAGGTTTTTGGGAAAGGGGGCTTGGATTTCCAGAAAGGTGCGGAGGTTTAGTAGGGGTGAAGGAACAATGGTTTTGGGCCCGCGATTGTTGGAGTGTGAGCGGGGTAATATTTGTGAAGGGATTCAGGGAAACCGGGTTTTTTTTTCATATGTCGGACTTGATCCGGAAAAGGGGGAAGTACAATCCCTGCATTTTAAAGGAGGGGTTTGGGATATTGGCAGTTGGAGGAAGTTTTGTACTTTATTGTGTATGTTTCTGACTGTTGTTTTGAGCATCGCAAAAACAGTGTAAGTGCGAGTTGGGAAAGTGTTAAATGATATGAAAGTATTTTCTTTTTGGGGATTTTCTTTCTTTTTTGGGTCACCCTGCCCCGGTGGGAGACGGCCGACTTGTTAAAAAAAAAAAAAAAAATATATAAAAATTATTATATTATATATATATATAAATAATATATATATTTTTTTTTTTTTTTTTTTTTTTTAAACAAGTCGGCCGCCCCCACCGAGGCGGGGTGACCCAAAAAAAAAAGAAAACCCCCAAAAAAGAAAATACTTTCTCATCATTCAACACTTTCACCACCTCGCACTTATCATGTTTTTTGCAGAGGTGCTTCAGAATCAACATCAGAAGCAAAAATATAAATTATATATATTATATATTAATTATATATATATAAATAATACTGTATATATATAAACCACACACAAAAAGAAAGAAGAGAAAGAAGAGGAGAAAGAAGACAGAAAAAGGGAGATAAAGGGAAGAAAAAGAGAGAAGAGAGAAAGAGAGAGAGAGAGAGGGAAAAGAAGGAAGAGAGAGAGGGGGAAAGAGAAGAAAAGAGAAGAGGGAGAAAAAAAGAAGAGAGAGAGAATGGAATCCTTAACCTGTAAAGAGCTCATCAATAAAGTGGGATCCTTAACCAACCTTGTCAAACCCTGAAAAAAAAGGAAGAAAGAAAAAGAGGGGTTTTGCTCCATTTTTTTGTTTGCCTCCCCCCTTTCCATCTGTGCGTTTTGACGAGAGAAACAGAGCAAAAGTTCCTCTCGCCTGGCCCAATCCTGGATAGATCTGTTATTTTAGCAGCCCTTTAAACAGAAGGATGTGGGTGGCCTACTTTTGTGTACAAGGGCCCTTTTTGTCAAAGTACCACCTTGGATCCACTTCGAGGACGTGTGAACAAACTTTTTTCCCACAAAAAGGGCAGAAATCAGCAACTTCACTTGGCTGTACCCCTTTTTCCAGAACATCATTTATCAGAAACATTTATCCCCAGGGGATCGAGTATGGAACACATTTATACAGCAAAAATTTTGAGAACGAGATAAAGCAGTTTATCAGATGAAAAGCTGGCCCCAGATGGGTCCAACTTATCCCTTTTTTCCAAATTGTATGTTTATAACAAAAAAAATGCTTTTAAATGACGATGTAGGTAAAAGCTCTTAGCTTTTCCAAAAAAGTTAGGAATCCTTAACCCGTAAATACTTTCAATAAAGCTAGGATCCTTAACCTAACCCTTTTCAAACCCCGTGGTGTGTGTGTGTGGTTTGGGGGGAGGAGAGAGAGAGGAGGGGGAGAGAGAGAGAGAGAGAGAGAGAGAGAGAGGGGAGAGAAAAAGAGAGAGAGAGAGGGGAGGAGAAGGAGAGAAAGGAAGAGGAGAAGAAGGGGAGAGAGAGAAAAGGGGGAGAGAGAGAGGAGAGAGAGAGGAGAGAGGGGGGAGAAAAGGAGAGAGAGAAGGAGAGGAGAGAGAGAGAAAGGAAGAGAGAGAAAAGGGGAGAGAAGAAGGAGAGAGAGAGAAAGGAAGAAGAGAGAGAAGGAGAGAGAGAGAGAGAGAGAGAAGGAAGAGAGAGGAAGGAAAAGGAGAGAAGGGGAGAGAGAGAAAAGGGGAGAGAGAGAAGGAGAGAAGAAAGAAAAAGAGAAGAGAAAAAAAGAGAAGAAAGAGATGATGTAGGTAACAGCTCTTTTGCTTTTCCCAAAAAAGTTAGGAATCCTTAACCCGTAAATACTTTCAATAAAGCTAGGGATCCTTAACCCAACCTTGTCAAATCCCGTTAAAAAAAAAAAAAAAAAAAAAAAAATTGGGTGTAGTTGTTACTGTGATGATTAAGCCCAGATCACCAGATCATTAGTGCAGAAATAATTTTATTCTGCCCCTCCTAGACATTTCTGACACTTCTCTTCATTTTTTTCACTGAAGAGCATGTTTCACTGCAGTGAAAGTTGTAGGAGCTTTATTTGCTTTTGAAATTCGAATAAGAAGTAAGAGTTTTATCCAATCTTTCCCCCCCCAAAGGAAGGTTCCTTGATGTTGGGGAGGGGTCTTGATTTAGGGGAAATTTGGACTGTGCTCCGTTCCCCAAAAATTTAAACCTGAATGCCTTCCCACCCCCCCCAGGCGCTGTATAATCCTCCGGGTTTTTGCGCTTCCCTCTTGATTATAATAATAATAATATCCAAATTTTTTAAAGAATTATAGTCACATAAAATTTTTTGGGAAATTGTTACTTAATAAATCTTTTACTAAACAGGGAAAATTGAGATTGTCTGATAAATGTCATGATCACAGGGAAAAGCTAGGGTGGGGGTCCTCACCAGTTGTGAGCACCCCCTCAGACAGCATGGTTTTATGAAGATTTGTGGGGGGGTAAAGGTGGGGGACAGGTGCTGAACTTGCCTGTCCAATACAATACAGACAAGAGCATTGTGGCCCCGGAAATCTAATCTGCGATTACCCCCTCAGGTACATACATGCATTTGGGAAACTTAATTTTAGTCCATAATTTTCCCCCCTAGTTTGCTTTAAAGGTTTTCCCAGCAATACAGTACTGTTCATAGAGTTATAAATATTTATATTTACTCTCTTTTACATTAACCTCCTTAACTGTCCAAACATAGATCTACGTTCTTACTGCTAGCACCCCAAACCTCGATCTGTGTTTCATTTTTCCTGCCTTGAAATTTGGCACAATTGGCCTGAGATGCCTGGTTAGCATAGAATGGGTCTTAACACTTGGTGTGCGCAGTATTAAAAAAATCTGGGACCACTTAGTACCTTGTGGAAGCACCAGTTCAATTGAGCGGCAGCTAGAGCAAACAGTGTGACGAACACCTGGGATTCAATGATGTCATGTAGTATTAAGACTCCCATTTTAAGAGGAAGGTGATGTTAACCCCAAGTTTAGTGGCTTTGAGGTGGATGTTGCCACAAGTGTCCGAGGAGACGTCAAAAACCTCGATAATAACCCATGTGCAACAATTGTGCAGCACCCTTTCAGTTTTGGTATCACTGGTAGTGTCATCCTGCCAGAATGTCTTATAACCTATGCCCTAAGTAAAGAGAAATAATTCTGGAATGTGCAATACATGTTTGGCAGGCAGGCTGGCTTGGCTGGCTGATTGACTTTGGCTGTCTCTATCTCTGTCAGTCTGTCTGTATCTATATCTGTCTCTGTTTCACAAGTACACATAAATACAATTATGCATAGTGTAAATTACCTAGGATAACTCAAAAAATCCAGACAGTGCTATACTGTGCTTATATATATAGTGCATAGTAAGCATGACTGGCAAGTAATAAGTATTTACACTTGCTCAGCAGTCACACATGACAACTGCGTTGTGTGTGATACCTGTTGGTTCATGAGTGGCTCTCACTGAGACAGAGAGAGAGACAAGCTGAGAGAGAGACAGGAAGACAGATAAGCAGAGACAGAGATAAACAGAGAGCTAGATAGACAGAGCTAGACAGACAGATAGACAGAGAGCTAGACAAACAGACATTTTTATGTGTAACAGTGAAAACAGATAAAGCCGAGGCACTGCATGCTCATCAAATGTCACCACTGCTGCACTGTCAGGTGGAGTGACACTCGTCTTACACCATGCTTTAAGGAAGCTTATTATTATTATTATTATGATGATGATTATTATTATTATATACTCCCATATATCCAAAACATTGCTGGGACCTATAAATGTTATGTATATATTTCTAGACAATAGTATATGACTAAGGTATGTGAAAATGTTCACCTGTCACTGTGCTTTGTGACTATTTGAGTACTATTTCAGTACCTAATATTAGTGTCAGAACAAAGATTAGCTATGAAATCACAAGAACTACTACAAATTGTAATTATCAGAACATAAAAATTACACAAATTAAAAAAAATTGAAGAAAAATGATACAGTAGACCCTTGGGTAAAGGTGTCATTGGCTAGTGCCAAAATCAGCTATCAGCTCGCTTTGGCGTAAAAATATTGGCTCAGCTAACGCCAAATAACTCGGCTAAGGGCTTTCATCCTGAATGTGTCTGCGCGGCCTGAGCGGGCGCAGTCACTCCATACTCCTTGTACAGCCAGTGTGCCATTGTATACAAAACCAGTGGGGACGATTCCATGCATACATGCGGGTCACCCTCCCTCGGGGGAAGGGCCGACTTGTAAAAAAAAAAAAAAAAAAAAAATTCTTGTATTCCCAAGCAATAAAGACACCCAGAAACCAAAACTAGTTTTGTTTGAAAGTGGCACGAAGAGGTATAAGCATTAAGTCTTAAAATTTAAAGCAAAGATTTTTAAAAAAACAGATAGCCTGAAGCGGTAACTAAAAGTGTTACTTTATACTCAAAAAAGGGGGAGGTTTAAACATGAGTTTGGGGTGATTGATGGCTGACGGGACGACTGACTTACTGATTGACTTTCGGGAGTGACTTGACTAAAATGTTTACGGTGATTTTGCCCCAAATTAATGACTTGACTAACTTACTAAATGACTTGACCCCCCTTACTGAATGGTTGACTGACTTACTGAATGATTTTGACTGATGACGGACGGGACTTATTGAAGACTTAAACTGACTTCTGAATGCTAGACGATTTTAACGATGACTTGACTGACTTACTGAATGACTTGACATTATGAATGATTTGACTGATTTTACTAGGGGACCTGACTTACTGAAGGGAACTTGACTAAATTTTTTAAATTTTATTTGACTGCTTATGAGTGACTTGCCCGACTTACTGATTAAATTTGACTGACGAATGACTTGACTGACAAAAAGCTTGACGACTGAATAACATGACTGACTTACAAAATTGACTTGATGATTACTGAGTGCCTGATTTTACTGAGGACTTGACTAAAAATTATTTTTTTATTATTTTTTATTATATTGAGAAAAAAAGAGAATGATTTCCAGGGAAATTTTAAAGCATGAAATCAAAGAAAAACAAGCGAGGTGTGCGGGGTTTTGGTTGAGGGGGAAGGGGGATGAGGGGGGAAAGGTCTTAACTAAAATTTTGGGCTCATAACTCAGAGCAAAAATCGCCCAGGTTTGGGCTCGTATCTAAAAAAACCCTCGAAAGTTGGGACACCGTAAGTAAAGGGTTTCCCCCGTATTATAAAAATAAAAATTAATATGTTTTAATAAAAATTTGTTAAAAAAAATAGTATATAATATAAACAATAATAATAATAAAATATAATTTTGAATAATTTTTAATAATTTATAATTTTTTTAATTTTTTACTGCATATAATAATTATAAAAAAAAGGGGCTTAAAAAGGCCGTCACTAGAGGCCCAGTGTTACCAAAAAACCCAACAAACAAAAAAAAAAAAAATTAAAAATTTATAATATGTATAATAAAAATACATATATAATAATAATTTTACGCATAAAATTAATTATAAAAATTAGACGGCTTAAAAAGGCCGTCACTAGTGGCATGTTTACCACAAAAATGAGGGAGCGGTTGGGGGCCCCTCCACCTTTTACATAATGATTTATTTTTTTTCTTTTCTAGAGTATAAAATCATTTTTTTCTGTTTTATTTATATTGTTTTTTTATGTCTTTATTAGATGAACTGTGACAGATAAATAAGCCGTAAAATTTTTTGGATATTATAAAAATTATTCATAAAGTATTTTTTTTGGTTTCCCCAGAAAACCTCCCCGTCCATCGCTGACACCACCCTTACCACTATATGAATGCCCATATTTTATTCTTTTTTGGGAGTATATATCATTTTTTCTATGTTATTTATTTTGTTTGTTATGTCATATTAGATGAACGTGATAAAAAAAAAATGCTGTATGATGATATTAGCGAAATTATTCATGAAGTTTTTTTTCCCCGGGGTCTCCGGGAAAAACCTCGTCCACCGCCGAAAAACCCCCCCATCCCAAATACATGAAGCCCTTTAGTGTTTTAATTTTTAGAGTTTTACACGGGTTTTCCCTAGGTTTTTTAAATTTTGGGAAATTTTGTCATTTATTTTGAAGTGAATAGATAAATAACCCGAAGATTTTGATTTTAGGGAAATTTTTGGGAATTACAGAATTCCATTTGGAAGGGTTAATTACATTTAAATTAAATTTTTGATGGGGGAAAATTATTTTTCAAACGACAAACCCGTTGCGGGGAAAGGTTATGGAAGGGGTTTTTTAAAACCACAAGTAGGGGTTTCCCAACTGTATTCCCGTTTTTCTTCCCGGAAGAACATGGGAAGTTTATTTATAGTAAAATTTGGACAAAAAATGGTGGATGCTTTGCCACGGGCCGTGCCTCTGCCCCCTTTTATGGGCTTTTTGTTTTCATTCTGAGTATATATCATTTTTTCTGTGAAAATTATATTGTTTATTATGTCTATTAGAAAAAATTTTGTGATAGTTTAAATAAGCCGTAAAGTTGTTTAATAGCGTTTTTTTTAAAGTATTTTTTTTCTTAGTCTTGAAGTTTTGCGGGGAAAAAACTTTTTTAAAGGGTTTCTTTTAATTTAAAAGGGAAAATTAATTTTAGGAAATTTGAAATTTTGGGTTTTTAAAAACTACTCCGGGAAATGGTTTAAACTCTTTTAAGTAAAGGGTTTTCCCCCTTTTTTTTGTTGGGTTTTTTTTATGGTTGTTTTCCTTTTTTTTGGGTCTCTTTTGATAAGTGGAAGATATACGAAAAAAATTTTGATTTTGTTTGGGTTTTTCAGATTGATAAGTACAGGAAAGGCCCCACTTATTACGGCTGGTTGGGTTTTCCAGGCTACCGCCGAAAAAAGGGGAAACCGCCGTAAAGGGAACACCCTTTTTTTCCACTTACAAAGCATAAAAACATAGATAACAAGTTTACACTAAAAATTGTTAAGTTAGCAATAGAACCAGGCATAAAAAAAAACAAAAAAAAAGTACATACACACTAGTGCATCATTATTTTCCTTAAAAAATTTATAGTCTTAATTGGGTTTGAGAAAAGTATTATTTATTGTAAAAAATAAAGTGGGGGATGTATGGGGGTCCCCCGGGCTCCCCATCCCAAAGGCCACCCCCCCCAAACCACATACAATTCTATGTTATTTAAGCATCCCAGAGCGTTTAAAAGGGATATCCCGTTCATTCATTACTTCCCTTTAAAAAATAAGGGTGAGTTTGAGTATTTAATTTTTTGTAAAAATCAAGTGTGGTATGTATGGTAGTCAGCGGGCTACCATACCGGGGCCAAACCCCAAACCCACCATATATTCCATGATTTTAAGAAACCGGGAGCGTTTTAAAAATTGTATAAACATTTTCATTTCCATTACTTCCCTTTAAAAATATTTGTATTCTTAATGTGGGGGCCCGGGGAAGAAAGTAAATGAGAAAAAGGGAAAAAATTAGAGGGGAAAAAGAAAGAATGATTGCATAGAGGAGGAAAAAGGCGCAGATTTTAATTAAAAAACCAGGCAAAGGTAAGTTTTGTAAACAAAATTTGTACACCGGGTTTTGTTTTAAAATTTAACATTGTGTACGGGTTTGTCTCTACATTGAAAACGTAAATAAATAAAGAAAAACCCACTACCATTCTCATGTAACTTCATTTTGAGAAGAAATGATGCTCTGAGTAAAGGAAAGGGAAAAATAAGTAAATTTCTGATTTTTTGGGGTTTAAATTCCTGGGTTTTCTTGCACATATGTTGTTTGAAATGATAACAAGTAACTGTATTTGGGGTATCCCTGAATAAACTTACTTACATACTACAAAGGAAAATTTTTTTTAAAAATTTTACCCCCAGAAACACATTTTCCCTTTTTTGTTGGGTTTGTTTATTTTTTTTATTATAATCAAAGGGGAAGGGGCAAAACCCCGGAGGTTTTATACAGCCCCGGGGGGGGGGGATGGGGAAGGCATTGGGCCCAAATTTTGGGGGAAAACTGGAGCACAGACCCAAAAAATTCCCAAAATTTCAAGGGGGCCCCCCCCAAATGTTGGGATTAGAAAAAAATGTTTTTTTCCGGGGGTTTCCCCTTGTACAAGTTATCTGGCTACGACCTCTTTATTTATGTTTATTTATTTTTTGTGGGGTGTTTTTATCATCCTTTTTGTTTGTTTTGTTTTTTTTTATATAATTTAAAAAAAAATTTAAATGGAGGGAAATTAATAAAAATTTTGTATATTAAGTAATTTTACAATTTTTAAATAAATCGGTGATTATTATTATTTTTATTAGTTTTTTCTAATTGGCTTTCACTTGTGCAAGTCGCCCGCTCCCCACATTTTCATTTTAGTTTTTTTTATTTTTAAATTTTTGGGGGGGTATTTAACATCTTTTTATTTTTATTATCGTGTTTATTATAAATTTTAAAAAAAATATCATAGAGGGTTTTAATAAAAAATGTTATTTAACGAAATTTTTTTGACATTTAAATGAACTCATGATTTTTATTACAATTCAAATATGACGTCTGGAGACAAAAGAAAACTCTTACTGATTTTAATGTGTACCTGCATCCCAAGCACGGTATGTAATTTTTTTTAAGGGTAAGGAATACATAATTTAATTATCAGAGTTTTAAATAAAATAGGGAAATAACTTTTAAAAAATTTAAAATTTTTGGTTTTTTCCCAGACAAAATGGAGGGGAATTAGTGCCTACTGAGCTCCGAAGAATGTAAACAAAAAAGGGGGGGGGGGCGCGGTGCCCGTATTAAAAGTCAGGTGGGGGGAGCCTTTAAGGGGTTTTTTGGTCAAAATTTTAAAATTGACCGTATTAGCGGAACCCCAAAAAAGTGAAACCCCGAAAAAGGGGGGGCCTTCCTTTAAACCTTGAAATTGAGCCGAAGTCGAAATTTTTGATTTTTTTGGTGAAGTTAAAGATTAAGCAAATGACATCCCCCTCCAAACCTGTCCGATTGGCACCCCCCCTCCCCTTTCCCACATATTAAAAGCTTTTTTTAAAACTTGCTAGCAAAAGTGGGGACAAAATTTCTTGTGGTAGCGTGGCAGACAACATAAAGTAGCAGGGACAGACAACATGAAGCAGCAGGGGTAAAAAACATAAAGCGGGCATTCCCCAGACCATGAGGTAGCAGTGGGCAGACAAAAATGAAGCAGCGTGCAACACAGGAAAGCAGCATGGAGAATGAAGCAGCAGTGGAGGACACCCGAGGTAATCAGTGGCAGACAACATGAAGCACATGGCAGACATCATGAGGAATCAGGGGCAGACAACATGAAGCGCAGTGGCAGACTTTCATGAGGTACCCCCAAGTGGCAAAACCAACATGAAGCAGCAGTGGCAACAACATGAAGAACAGGGCAGAAATCTTTGAGGTATCAGAAAGGCAAAACAACATGAAGCAGCAGGGGCAGACAACGAAGCAGCAGTTTGCAGAAAACATGAACACCCGGTGGAAAGACAACATAAAAGCAGAAGTGGCAGAAAACCTTGAAAACACAGTGGCAGACAACATAAAGGGCAGCAGGGGAAAACAACAAATACAGCAGGGGAGACAACATGAAGCACAGTTGAGAATCATGAACGCTAGGGCAGACATCTTAAAGGGTAGCAGGGGAAAAGCCCAACTTTGAAGAAACCAGTGGCAGATGAATGAAGAAAGCAGTGGCAGGCAACATGAACAGCGGGTGGCAGATAACATGAAAGCAGCAGTGGAAAGACAACAGAAGCGGGCCAGTGGAAAACAACATAAATCAGCTTTTCGGGAAAACATGAAACAGAAGGGGCAGAAAACATGAAGGGCATGGCAGACATCAGGGAAGCACCAGGGGAAGACATCATGAAGCAGCATTTGGCAGAAAACATGAAGCACCCATTGGCAGACATCATGGGGTAGCAGTGGCAGAAAACATTAACCCAGCAGTGGAAAGGACACCCATGAGGGAAAGCAGGGCCCAGACAACTTTTAAGCGGGCATTGGCAAAATCAGAAGCACAGGGGCCAGAAAATCATGAAGCGCAGGGGCCCAGCTTCATAAAGGGTAGAAAGGGGCAGAAAAACTTTAAAGCGGGCAGTGGCAGACTTCAGAGGGTACGGGTGGCAGACAACTTTTAAGGGCAGCGTGGCAGACACATGAGGTAGCAGTGGCGGGACAACTTTTAAAGCAGCAGGGGCCCGGGAACATAAATGGGGTAGCAGTGGCAGACAACATTAAGCACCCAGGGGCAGCAACTTTAAAAGCGCATTGGAAAGATGAAAATGAAGCAGCAGTGGCAGAAAAACATGAACCCAGCAGGGGCAAAATCGGGAACCAGTGGCAGAATCATGAGGTAGCAGTGGCAGACAACTGAAGCAACAGTGGAAAAGAACATAAAAATAGCAGTGGCAGACAAGTTTAAACAGCGTTGCAGATGACATAAGCAGTAGTGGTAAAACATTAACACCCAGGGGCAGATGCCCTTAAAAGGCTGCATGGCGACAAAATAAAGCAACAGTGGCAGACAAACATGAAGCAGCGTTGCAAACAACATGAACCCAGCATTTGCAAACAAAGGGAAGCAGCAGTACCCGACATGAAAAAGCAGCAGTGGCAGACAACATGAAGCAGCAGTGGCAGACCTTGTTAGGTTGAAAAAAAAACCCTTGTTGTACCCGGGTAGAAACTTTTTTTTGTCCCCTATATAAAGTGAGTTTCGGGTTTGCCCCCACGAGATGGAAGTATAAAGACAATGCTCACCCACCCCACTTGGGGTGGAGGGAATTCTCTTTTTTTTCCTTAGGTTTTCAGGCATTTTATTTCTTTTTTTTAAAACCCAGGGGTCCAAAAGAAAGAAAGTGCAAAGGGGAGGCGTGCTAAAAAGAAAAAGAGGATGATTTCCAGGGAAATTTTAAAAGAAAGGGAAATCAAAAAAAAGTACTTGGTGGGGGGTTTAAAGGGACTTCCCCTTCCCCCCGGGCCGGGTTTGGGAACCCGCAGTCATAAGTCTCAAAATCCGGGCCCGTCGGGGTTAAGCCACAAAGACCAGTACCCAAACAATAAATTCTTTCCAACAAAGGGGTATTTTTTTCTACACCATGGGAAAGGTTAGCACGGGGCACCTCTGTAACCAAAAAATGCAAGTTTTTCCCGGACGAATTTTTCCAGCAAAGCGTGACCGTGAGGGAACTCTAGCTAAAGGGCTTTTCCTCCCGGGCAACATAAACTCAAGAAATCGTAATGACACGATTGCAAACAAACCATACCCCTGGCCCGGGATTAAAACCCGCGGTCATAGAGCCCTCAAAACCCCAGCCCGTTGCGTTAGCCACTAACCAGCAAAAGGACTTGGACAGGAAAGGCACTAAGGGAAACCACTTCTATAAAAAGTATAATACTAAAGCAAAGGAGCCCAGGACAAAGTGTGCTTTAAAAAGGTTGCTTTAAGTGTAGCTTAAGGGAGCAATTATGCTCACTCTGTCTGACTTTTTTGGGTTATGTAGGTTCCTACACATGTATCAGGAGAAAGAAGGGCCTCTGTGGGGGGCCCCTAAAAACCCCCAAATAACAACAAGGGTTTGCCACATGTGTAAGGACAGGGAAATTTTATTCATTCTAGTGTATATTTTCATTTTTTCTATTTTAATTATATTGTTTATTTTGTCATATTAGATGAATTGTGTTTGATAAATACGCCGTAGATTTTTGAATTGGGGAAATTTTGAGGTATTTTGTCGTCCCGGGGAATTCCCGGGGAACCTTTTTAATTTCCCATTCATTTAAATTTTAAAATTGGGGAAAAAATTGATTTGAATTTGAGCAAATTTTAAAGGATGTGGCAGGGTCATAAAAGGATTAAACTCGTAAGTAGGGGTTTCCCACTGAAAATTTAAAAAAAAAAAAAATTTAAAGCTTTTAAGTAGCATTTGGAACTTTGAAAATTTTATACTGCTTTTCGGGAATTAAAAAGGGGAATATTTGTTTAAAAGAATTAGGTTTCACCCACTATCTGTGGAAGGGGGTTTTTAAAACTGGTTTTATTTTTGATTCGTGAGGCCGAGCCTTTTTGGGAATTTTTTTAGATCATTTTTCTGTGAGATTAAAATCTCTTTCCTGTAGTTTCCCCTTTCTTAGCGGGCCAATTTTTTTCCTTCCCTAACGGGGGCACTGATGGATTTTAAAGTCATGTCTTTGTTTTCTTGTCATAGAGGAGTTTTTGCTGTAGTTTGGTCAGGCACTTTACATACACATGACTTTTCACAGTGTGGGACTTTTAACAGATTTTTTCTTTGAGAGCTACAGTGAATTTTAGTGTTCCCTGTTTTTTTTTTCCCTTTTTGGATTACCTATTACTTTACATTCCTTTAGGGC
The DNA here is from genome assembly GCF_026875155.1 of Cherax quadricarinatus. Classification (NCBI taxonomy): domain Eukaryota; kingdom Metazoa; phylum Arthropoda; class Malacostraca; order Decapoda; family Parastacidae; genus Cherax; species Cherax quadricarinatus. Next base: position 58,415,402 of record NC_069409.1, on the reverse strand, counting down.
ATAAATTGGTTTTGTTGAGTTAAAAGGGGCCCAGGATAAGTTTAAAAGTGGTTTGTTTTTCCCTTTTCCTGGGTTAGTTGCTGGAATATGTATGCTATTCACTAAAACTGAATTCAGAAGTTGTTTTTTGGTCAAAAGGGGGTTCCTTGGGAAATTTGTTCATAACATCGTTAATTTTGCATACCCAATTCCTTTCTTTTAAATTTTTGATTTTGGGTTTTGTTTCAGTTGAGTAATTTGATTTTTTTTAGGAGGTTGAGGGATTCTTCGGGCCCGGGTGGGGTGTTTGTTTGAGTTTTTTTCCAGTTCATTTATTTTTATGTTCTAGAGTTGTAATTTTTGTCCTTTTAACACATACTGTGTGTTGGGGGGTTTTGCAATGGGGTTTAACATTTGGATTTTTAAAGGGGGTTAAAATTTAAATAAAAAGCTTTTAAACAAAATGTTTTTTTAATTTTTACTTGGTAAAAAAATTGCTTTTTAGGGGTCGTATTTTGGCCCCCCCCGGGCAAAGACAGTGATTAGGGTTTTAAATTTAAATGGTGAAAATTTTTTCTTTTTGGGCCCACTCTGTCCCGGTGGGGAGGCCCGACCCACATTTTTAAAAAAATTAAAAATTTTGGGTAAAAATAAATAAGTATATCAACTGGGAAAAGTCTGTTGGGTTTAAAAACTTGTGTGAAATTTCTCATTTTCATTTTTTTTGGAAAAGGGTTTTTTCCCCACTAGGGGCTTTTGTAAATTTCTTAATTTTTTTTGGTTTGACAGAAGCCCATAGTGGAACCTTTCCCAAATTTAAATGTCCTAAGTGTTGCCCATGGGGTTTTAACCCCCACGCGGGGAAATTTATTAAAAAATAACCCCCTCATGTTCCACAATTCAAAAAATGCATTTTTTAAAAGTTCAAAAGTGCAGTATTGACAGATACATTTGAATTTTTTTTTAAAAATTTCAGGTTTCTTCAATTAATGATTTTTTTTTTTTCCTCATATTTATGTGTGTTATAAAATAAGCTTTTCCCCTGCTTTTAAAATTTTTTTCAACATTGTATAAAAAATTGTGATTTGGTGGGGAATACAGTATGCTTTGAGTAAGTTAACTCAAATATTTCTCAAAATTTTTTTTTTTTAAATTCTAGGGGTTTTTGGGGGGGCGGGCTTTTCTCAGCATTAGCTCGCCCTAAAGGAGTTAGTTTTTTCCTTGTTTGATGGCCCTGTTACTCAGAACCAAAAACCTTACGTAAGGGTTTTTTACTTTTGGCTGTTTTGGACCATCTATGAAGGGGGGTTTGCAATCACCATTTTGGACGATTTTTAAATTGGGTAATTGGAAACCCCATTAGAGGATCCCTTGGGGGGTTTTGGGTTTTATTTTTTTTTTTTTTTTTTTAGATTCCATATAAACTTAATTCTTGACTTAAAATTGAATTACTTTTTTTTAAACCCCTGTTTTTCCCACCAAAGTGGGATAACCCCAGAAAAGGAAACTTTTAAAACATCATTCATTCAACTGCTGCTTGCTAAAAGGGCCCCCACAGTTATCAAAATTTCCCCAAATAGCTCTCAAAACTGAAACATCTAAACCCCCTTGTTCAGATTGCAGTCACTGTACTTCCCCCCTCCAAGACTCAAGTCCACCTTTCTGTTTTTCCCCCAAACCCCCCTTTGTAAACATTTTTTACCCACACCTAAAAAAGCATGCCCAAGAAATAAAAATTCATTTTCACTCCAGCCTAACACACACAAGCCTGCGGGAAAGTCAAGCCCCTAGTCCAAAAACTAATAACCCCTCCCTCCACCCCTTTCTGAAATTTTAAATTTTGCCCCAAATTTTTTTAATTTGTCTCAAACAGGATATCTTCACCATCTCTAGCCTTCTCAAAACTGCTTTTTATGACTTTCAGCAGTTTTGTGGGGAAATTTATTAGAGGGGGGTAGTGGGGGCCCAAGTTTGGTTTTTGGGAAATTGATGTGAAATGGGGTGTGGTACATTTGCCACACTCTAAAGGGAGGGGGGGGGATATTTGCATTTTGGGGGGGCCTGAACTGTAGCATCGTGTGCCTCTGGCAAACGTGAGGAGTGAATGAGGGTTTTAAAAAGTTTTTTCAGGTTACCCTGCCTCGGGGGGGAGATGACGGGTGTTTTAAAAAAAATAGCAGTTTATTTTTGACTCTTGAGAAAAGCAGGGGTTGGGGGCATAAACCCCCCCGTGCAGTCGAAAATCAGTGTATAACATTTGCTTCTCAAAAACAAAACTACTAAGGGCCCTTTAAATTTTTATCGGAAGCCCAACTAAAAAAAATAAACAGTCGATCAACACTTTTGTTTTTATATGTTTTTTAAAAACTGTATCCTTATTATAAAGTAAATCATAAGGAAGAGAAAAAAAATTTTACATTACTGTACTGTATTTTTTTTTTTTACCAGTAACTCTTTCTGCTGCATTTACCACATCAGTATTTTTCCTAAATATAAATGCAAAACACTGTAGATATTATTTTTGTTTTAAATAAATGGGCCCTTAAAAATGAAAAAAGTAAGTGAAAAAAAGGAAATTCATGTATATTTATGTTTTTTTATTGCATCTTTTTATTTTTTAAAATTTCTCTTGACTGCAAATAAAACATGTTTTAATCTATATTTTTATTTTTTTTTATTTTTATTATTTTTTATATTATTATATAAAAGTAGGGCCCCAAACTTATAGGGCAGGTTGGGTTCCCGGGCAATCCTTTAAAGTGGAAAAACCTTTTTTTTTACACTTATAAGTGCAATTAAAAAAGGGGCCCCCTTTTTTCCAAAATTTAATTTCCTTCCGGGAGCCTTTTACTAAAAACGAAATTTACGATTTACAAAATAAATTTTTCCCCCCATAAAAAAATAATGAAAAAACCCAAATTAAACCCCGTTCCTGCCCCCCAAAGTTTTTAAAACAAAAAATTTTTTTTTTAAAAATTTTCATGTATTTCTAAACAATAAAAATGGGAAATAAATAATGAAACTTTAAACCCCGGGCAAAAAACACTTACCTTTTTGGGAATTCTTTTTAAATTTTTTGGGGGATGGGGGAAAGGAGAGAGATGGTTTTGTTTAAGTTTGGAAGGGGGAAACCCCCCTTCCAGCAACCCCTTCGGGACCAATTCCCTTTTCTGGGGGTTGCCCCCTCTTCATGTTTTTTTAATGCCACTAGGCCAAACCTTTTGAGAGTCAATGGGTCCTGTCTCGAAAAATAACTGGGGAGAGAGTTTGGGTTTCTGGCACCTTAAAAAAACACTTCCCAAAAAATGGCCCACATGTTGAAAATATGGCTTCAACAACCTTGCCCGGGGTATTTTCTCCTTAAAGTTTTCCCCCATTTACCCCACATATTTAAAAATCTTTTTTAAATTTTTTGAAGGGGGCCCCTTTTTTTCCATCTCTTTTTCCCCCTTTTCCCCCCCCTGCGGGCAAAAATTCTAAAGGCTGCAAATTTTGTGCTCTTCCTGTAAAGCTCTTGCAGCTCCTCAGTGGTGAGCTCTTGGGTTGGGTCTTCCACCAATTTTTCCATCCCCAAACTCACAATAAAACCCCCCTTGGAACTCCCCAGTGCCAAAATTTTGATTTTACAAAGACATAGGCTCATTAGGGTCGGGCCCCAAAACCCCTTAAAAACCCCTCTTTTTCGACACAATTGGCCCCCTTTTTCTCCGGCAGATTTTCAAAAGTCCTGGTAGTCCTCCCCCCCAAAAGATACCTAAAATGGTTATGCAGGGAGGATCCCTGAAGTTTTTTCCCCACCAAAAATTCCCCTTGGGGTTAAAAGTGGTGTCTGTGGTCGGGTCAAGAAACCTGTGAAACATTGCTTCTTGTAGAGTTTTTAAAAGTTTTGCAATGACCTGCGGGTTTCCCTTGGGTTGGAGGGAGGAGTGGTATTCGGGGGCAAGATTTTTCCCGTGATAAACCCAAAAACTCCTCAAAAATTTTTGGTTTAAACCCAATTTTGGAGGATGACCCAGGTGCATTGTCCATTACAAAGCAGGCACTTAAAGATCCAATTTTTTTTTCCCGGGAGAAAATCCTTCACACTGGGGCCAAACATTTCTTTAAACCCCACTCGAGGGAAAATTTCCCCGTGACCCTTTGCCTTTTTAAATTAGATTTCCAAAAACAAAACATTTTACTTTTCAAAACATTTTTTTTCCTGAAAAACTCGGGATTTTCAGATGGTAAAACAATTTAAATGGTTCACCTTTGAAACCCCCACTAGATTGGGCACAGAACATTAGCCTCAGCCTGTTTTTTCATAGGCTTGTTTTCCTGGCATTCCCTTTTTTCCTCTTGTTTTAATAAAAGGTCCTTTTTGGGCATTTTTCCAAAGGAGGCCGTTTCGCCCAAAAATTTAAAACATTTTTCGGGTTTCACCCTTAAAACCTCTATGTACCCCTGGAATTCATGCACATTTTTTCAGCCCCCCCTTGTGGCCGAATGGCGCCTCACCATCCCCTTTCCCAAAACTGTGAAACCCGTAGGGTTCTTAAATCCTCAAACCGGGCCTTTGCGGGCCTTTTAAATTTACTCACTCACCACTATTTGCAGGCAATTTCTTTACCAAATCTTTATGCAACTCCCTTTGCCTTTTCACAAATAATCGGGGTTTAATAAGAGTATCTCCTGCTAATTTTTTTCCCATTATCCCCCCCTTTTAATAACCCCCTCAACCTGTTCGATACGGGGTATCTCATTTTTGTCAGCATAGTTACTCCCCTTTTGCAACCCATCTTCCTTGTTTTCCTTTTTTTTTCCCACTAGGGAAACAAAAGGGTTTGTGTGGGGTTTTTCTTAAAAATTTGGGAAACATTTTTTGGCCACACTTGAAACCACTTTCTTTATTGTTAAATTGAGGGTTTTTCCCTTAAAAATAAATTGCATTTCTCACCTTCTTTACCACAGGCTTGGCACTAGGAGTTTTTTTGGGAGCCATGGTGTTTTTTTAAAGTACTTCAAGCACAAAAAAAAAAGGGGAATATTTGAAATATTTCGCTGGAGCCGTGGGGGGAAACCTTCACTAAATGGTAAACAATGCCAGTGGCTCCCACCAGGGGCTCCCCCGGGGGGGTTTATGCACCCCCGGCCCAAACCCCACGACTTGCGAGTCAACCAAAGAAAAGCGAGTCCATGTTTATACAAAAAAAACCCCTATTTTTGGCGAAAAAAGCGAGGGGACCACTGTACTAGATAACAATTTTTAACACTAACATATTTTAAATTTTAGAAATAAAAATTTGTCATTAAAAAAAACAAAAAAAAAGTAAAATACACATATAGTACACTAAATTACTTAAAAATTTTTGCCCCTTAAACCCTTTGACTGTGGGAACCCCTTTCTAAAAACTGTCATTCTATGTTGCAAAATTTTTGGAAAAAAAAAAATTTTATTTTTTGTTATAAAAATGAAGGGGAATTTTTTTTCCCGTGGAAAAGGAACCAAAAGAAAACAAAATTTTTGGTCAAAAAATTCCCACGGAAAAAAATCTCCTGCAAAAGTTACGTTTTGTCGACATTACGCATCGGCAATTTTGGTAAATTTGGGAGCCCTTTTTTTTTGCCAATTCCCTTTGGGTTTCCAGTTGCCCAAACTCATAGCTTTTCTTTAGAACTCCATTTTTTTATCAATTGAGTAAAGAAAAATGCCCTTTTTCCCGGGAATTTGAACTCCCCATTAAATTTGGTCAAAAATTTGGAAATTTTGGGCCCAATTTCTTTCAAATTAAAAAAGTTCCAATTTAAAAAATAGGGCCCAAAAAATAAACAATGTAGACTTTTTTTGGCACAAAAAAAAACATACCCTCTGTTCTTTAGTCAGGGTCTTTTGGCCCCTCTTATTTTATTTTGTTTTTTCTTTTTTGATTTTTTTTCATACAAAAAATAAAAGATTTACTGTTATGCATTTAAGGGGATAAAAAATTTATCAGTGCACTAGTGAAAGAATTTTTAAAATCCCCCAGTTTTACGTGTATTGGACGTGTGGTTATTTGCTTTTCCCTTTAAAAAATTGGTAAAAAACAAACATTTCCTCTACTTTTTGAGCTCAATTTCAAAAGGCGTTTTTTATCATGAAACTAATCAAAAAAATCTCTATTTTTTGCAATATGTTTTCCATTTTATCACTTTAGGGCCATGAAAACGGAAAAACGGTAAATACTAAAGTGAAAATACACCTCAAATCGGGGGTTTTAATAAAAAAAAAATAAAAAAAAACCCCCGAACCCTTTTTTTTTTTATTAAAATTTCCGACTTTGTGGTCTATTTTGGGATAGTATTTATGGTTTTTTATTTTCATTTTCCTTTTTTCACATTTGGGTAGAATAAAAAAATATTTTAGGGAAAAAAGGTATTTTTTATTGGGTTTTTCTATAAAAAGAAAACCCGGAAATGGAGCTCAAAGTAAGGGGAAAAGTTCGATTTTTTTCTGATGTTTTAAAAAATAAAAAAATGTGTCATTGCTCAATTTAAAAAGGGCCAGCTAGCCTTTCCCCAAAAGGGAGTCATGTTTGGGGTTTTCATTTTTTTTTACCTTTATTTCAATTTTTGCGTAGTTGCTAACATTTAAAACTTCTATTTTTTGTTTTTTAAAAATTAAAATTAAAAAAAAAAAAGCAAAAAAAGTAATATCAGAGGGGCCCGGAGTGGATGAAAGATCAAAGAGAATGTTATTTTAGAGCCAGAATGTTTTTCATTGTTCCCTTCAGACCCCATTTTGAAATTGGCATATTTTTTTAATTTTTTTTAAAAAAGGGGCCCCAAATTTCAAATTTTCTGACCCGTTATTGGGTGTTGAAATTGGTAAATGGGGATTTCTTGTATTTGGTTGATAAAAAAAATGGAAATTCAAAGGGGGAAATAGCTATACCCTTTGGGCCCACTGGAACAAAAGAATTTTTGTGAAAATAGGGCTCAAAGTGGGCAAAATTGCGATTCCCTGAATTTTGCCCGAGGTCTGTAAACTTCGCCCAGAGAGTTTAAATTTTGTCAATTTTCATTACGAACGGGGGGGAAAATTTCTTTTTTCATTTTTAAAAAGAATTTTTTTTTTTTTTTTTTTTTTTTTTTTTTTTAATTTTGCGACACCCGGAACACTTCAGGATTTGGGGTTGCAAAAAGTCAAAGGGTTAATAAGACTTTGTGATTTTCATTTTTATTATCATTACTAATATGGATCTTTGGAAAAATAAGACAGTCTTACCCATTTTAGTGTTTTTAAACCCGCACGCCAGCACAGTGTGTAAAATTTATTTAGGGCAGGTAAACATAAGGTATACAAAAAAAATTTTTTGAAGGTTTGGGGTTAATCAAAGAATTGATGAGGGAAAAAAGGTTTTTTGGGGGTTTCGTTTTAGGGTATAGTGGGGTCCCAAAAAAAATTATCAAAGGAGGGAAAGAAAGGGAATTTTATGAAAATATTTGTTAAATTCCCCCATCTTATATGGGTTTTTTTAAGCTTGGGTTGGGAAATCAGCAGCGAGGGGACGGGGTTTGGGGGCAGTGGAGGGTGTCCTGTTTAAAGGGGGAAAGTGTGGTGTAAATATTATGCAGAAAATTTGGAGTGTGGAAATTAGGAGGGGGTGGGGGAGTTAATAAAAGTATTAGTTTAGAGGGCCCGAAGAGGGGTTGTTGAGGTGGTTTTGGGCCCTTTATAGAGAAAGGATCAAAATAAATGAATGGAAAATATAAATCTATAGGGGAAGGAAGGCGGGGAGGGGGCCCTTTCCCGAAAAGGGGGTTGGAAAAGAGGGGGTTTAAAGGGGGTTTTGTTGGGGAAGGGGCTTGGGAAATTCCCCAAGCCCTGGGGGTGAGCGTGTTTTGATAGGAAATGAATGGAGAAAGAATGGAAATTGGGACCTGACGATCTTTTGGGGGGTGAGAAAGGGGAATTTTTTAGTGAAGGGATTCAGGGAAACCGGTTATTTTTATTTTTCGGACTTGGGGTCCTGGAAATTGGGAAAAACAAACCCCGCACTTTAAAGGAGGGGGTTTGGGATATTGGCAGTTTTTTTGGGGGGATATGGGTTTTGTATCTTTAAATTTTGTATGCTTCCCAGGAAATGTTGTATTCCCGAGCACCTCTGCAAAAACGTGATAAAGTGCGAGGGGGTGTGAAATTTTAAAGTTTATGAAAAATTTTCTTTGGGGGGGGGGGGTTTTCCCTTTTTTTTTTGGGGGCAACCCCCCTCGGGGGGGAGACGGGCCCACTTGTTTTAAAAATAAAATTTTATATATATATATATATATATATATATTTATAATTTTATTTATATATATTATATATATATAAAATATATATATATAAATATTTTAGGTGTAGGTTTTGGGAACAGCAACCCAAACCCCGGGAGGGACTACGCCCGCCAAGGGGAGTGGGAAAACGAAGCCTGTGAAATTTTTTTAATGGGGGTGGATTTCTGATGTCCCTTTTTTCTGTCTCAAAAAAATAAAGCAAGATTTCAGGGCCCTGTCTTTGCTACTTTACTTTCACTTAGGTCACACTACCATACATGTACACATTTATTTATAACACTCATCTGAGTTTTCTTTGAAATTTTTTCTTAATAGTTTCCCTTGGTTTTTTAATTTTCCTTTATATCCATGGGGAAAGTGGAATAAGAAACTTTCCTCCGAAGCCATGCGTGTTTGTAAAAGTCAAATTAAAAATGCCCGGGGAAAAATGGGGATAAACCCCTTTTCCCCGAAAGATTAAATTTTAAAAAAATAAGAAGAAGAAAATTGTCAAGTGGGAAATTTGGGAAAGTGCGTGGTTTTGGGCAGGTGAAAAAGAAAGGTTTATTGTGGTGTTAAAAAGGAAAAAGCTGGAAGTCCTGGCTTTAAAATGAAAAAAGCTGAAAGGGGGGGGGAGAGTTTCAGTGGGGGGAATAAAAGGGATTAGGTCAGGGGTTTTTAAATAGAGTTTTAAACTAAAGAAGGGGTTTGCAATAATGTTTTAAGGAAAAGCTTTTGGGAGGGGAAAAAAGGGACTTTTTAAATGTATTAATTCAAGGATAAAGTGGAGAAATAAAGATTGGATGTGAAAAGGGGGGGTTATAATAAACGGGTATGCACCTGGAGAAAAAAGAAAATGTAGAGGAGGAGAGAAGATTTTTGGGAAAAGTTGGTGAATGGGGGGGGGTTTTAATCAAGTTTTGAGAGTAATGGTGGTTGGGGATTTTAATTTCTAAGGGGGGTTAAAAAAAGTTATGGAGGTGAAATTGAAGGAAATTTGGGGTGCCAGGGGTAAATGTAAAAAGGGGAGGGCCCTTTAAAATTTAGCTATGTTTTTAGAAAGAAATTTGGTAATAAATAATACTATTTTATGAAAAAAAAGGATAAATAAATATAAAAAAGGGGGATAATGTACCCCGTAATGAAAGTAGTTTTTTAAAAATTATGTATTGGGGATAAAAGGTTGAAAGGGGGGCTCAGGATTTTACATGTTTATAGAGGGGCAAACCCGATATATCGGATAAATTTAGTTGTAGCTACAGTTTTGAAATAAGAGGAGATGGGAAAAAGGAAGGTGGGGAAAAAAAAGAAAGAGGGAAGTGAAAGTGTATAAACCAAGGGAGGAGGGAAATTCGGGTGAGATATAAGGACTATTGGGAGAAAGGTTTGGGGTGTTTCAAAGATATAGTGGGGGGGTTGAAAAGGGGTTTGGAAAAAGTTTTTAAAAAAAAAGTATTAAATGTTGGGGGAGAAATTTTTGGGTTTTAGGGGGGTGGGGCAAAGGGGGAAAAGGAAATGATTGGGGGAATGATGAAATAAAGGGGTGATAAAAAAAGAAAAAGGTAGCTTATAGATTTTTTTCCCCCAAACCAGAAGTGTTTTTAAGAAGGCAGATATATGGGGGAGTTTAAAAAAAAGGTTTAAAAAGAGTGGGTGAGAGAGTGCCAAAAAAGGGGAGCAGATGATAGAAATGGGAGAGGCCCCTGCAAAAAATTTTAATGAAAATAAAAAAAAAAATTTTTTTTGGGGTGGTTTAAAAAAGTTAAGAAAAACCTAGGGGAAAATATGGATTTGTTTAGTTAAAAAAAAGAGTAGGGGAGTTAGTAAATGGGGAGATTTTAGGTATTGGGAGATGGCGAAAAATATTTTGAGGAACTTTTTAAAAGTTAAGGAAGAAAAAGAGGCAGTAATTTCCCTGCACTGGCCCGGGGGGGTTACCATCTTTTTAGGGGTGAAAAGAGCAAATTAAGTGTGGGGGAGGTACGTGAGGCATTACGTAAAATGAAAGGGGGTAAAGGCTGGAAATGATGGGGTCATGAAGAAAAAGTTAAAAGCAGGGGGGGAAAATAGTGTTGGAAATGGTTGGTACTTTTGTTTTAAAAAAGTATGAAAAAAGGGGAAGGGCCTAGGGGTTGGCAGAGAAAAATGTATAGTCCCTTTTTTAATAAAGGGGAAAAGGGGGCCCAAAAGAGGGCTGTAAAATTAAAAGAGGAATAAGTTTTCTGAGTATCCAGGGGGAAAAATGTACGGGGAGGTTTTAATTGAAAAATTTAAGACAGAAATTAAAGGGTTGCGGGTAGCAAGGAGGTTTTGGTGGGGAGGGGGTGTGTAAAATCAGGTGGGTTTTCATTGAAGCATATATTTTAACAGGATTTAGAAAAAAGATGGGAAGTTTTTATTGCATTTTGGATTTAGAAAAAAGGGGTATGATAGAGTGGATAGAGGAGCAATGTGGCAGATGTTGCCCAAATATATGGAATAGGTGGTTTAAATTATTAAATGCTGTAAAAGTTTTTATGAGGATAGTGGGGGTTAAGGTTAGGGGGTGTAGAAGAGGGGAGACTTCTTCCCCCCAAAAATAGGGCTTAGGGCAGGGATGTGTAATGTCAACCCTGGTTGTTTAATAAAATTTATAATGGGGTTTTTAAAGGAAATAAATTTCTAGGGGGTTTTTGGGGGAGGGGTGGGATTAAATTTTTGGGGGAATTTAAATTCAAAAAGGGGAAATTTAACAGTTACTTTTTTTCGATGAAAATGTGGTTTTGGGGGATTCCCAAAGAAAAATTGCCCAAAGGGTTTGTGGATTTAAATTTGGGGAAAGTGTGTAAAGGTTTGAAAGTTTGGAAAAATTTAAAAAAAAAGAGAAAGGGGGTTAAAATGAAGGGGTGTCAAATGATTTAATAAAGAAAAATTTGGAAAATCCCAAAATTTGGGGGGGAGGAAAATTTGGGAAAAAGTGAATTTTTTTCGATACTTGGGGGTTGACCCTTCGGCGGAAGGATTTTAAAGAAGGATAGGGTTAATCATAGAAAATTGATGAGGGGAAAAAAAAAGGGAGTGGTGCGTTTGAGGTATATGTGGAAATCAAAAAAAAAGTTATCTATGGAGGGGAAAGAAGGGGAAGGTTTTTGAAAGTATAGTTTGTAAACCCAAAACTCTTATATGGGTGGGGAAACTTTGGGGGGTAAATGCAGCAGCGAGGGACGGTTGGAGGCAGCGGAGATGTCCCGTTTTTTTTAAAGGGAATGTGTGTGTAAATATTAGCAGAAAAATTTGGGGTGGGAAATTAGGAAAGGGGTGGGGGTTAATAAAAGTATTAGTCAAGGGAGAAGAGGGGTTGTTGAGGGGGTTTGGTCATTTAGAGGAAAAATGGTCACAGTAAATGCATGGAAAGCATATAAAAAACTTTTAGGGGAAGGAAAAGGGGGGGAGGGGTCGTCCCCGAAAGGGGGGGAGGGGGGGTTTAAAGGAGGTTTTTTTGGGTTTAAAGGGGGTTGGGGCTTCCAGCAACGTGCGTGGCCCTTTTTAGATGGGGTGAATGGGACGAAAAGGTACTTTGGGGCCCCGAACCCATCTTTTTGGAGTGTGAGCAGGGTAATATTTAGTGAAGGGGTTCAGGGAAAAAACCCTTAATTTTTATATTTGTCGGACTTGATTTCCCGGGAAAAGGGGAAATACAATGCCTGCACTTTTTAAAAGGGGGGGTTTGGGGATATTGGCAGTTTGGGGGGTTTTGTTGTGTATCTTTATGTTTATGGCCCTTTTAAGGGGTGTTTTTATTTGAGCACCTCTGCAAAAAACAGTGATAATGTGCGAGTGTGGGAAAGTGGTTTTAAAGATGATGAAAAATATTTTCTTTTTGGGGATTTTCTTTCTTTTTTTTGGGGCACCCTGCCCGGTGGGGGGACGGGGCCCAATTGTTTGGGAAAAAAAAAAAAAAAAAAAAAAAAAAAATATAAATATATATATACTGTATATTATATAAAACAAAACCAACAGAAGAAAATAGAGGAAGAAGGGGGGAGAAAGAAGAAAAAGAGAAGGAAGGGGGAAAAGAGAGAGAAGGGGGGGGGAGAGGAAGAAGGGGGAGGAAAGAGAAAGAAGAGAGGGGAGAGGAAAAAAAGAGAAGGGGAGAGAGGGAGAAGAGAAAAAAAAAAGAGAGAATGAGAATCCTTAACCTGTAAAGAGCTCAAACAAAAAGATAGGGAAACCTTAACCCAACCCTTTTCAAAACCCCCCTTTGGGAAAAAAAAGAGGGAAAGAGAGAGAGGAGGTATGCTCCCCTTTCTTGGTTTGCCTGCCCCTTTTCTCTGTGACTGCTTGACAGAGTAGAGAAAAAAAGAGCAAAACGTCTATCTTCGCCGGAAACCAAACCCGGTAGATTGTTATTTCAGCAGCCCTTCAAAAAGGGAAAGGGGTGTGTTTTGGCCTTTCTTTCCCTTTTTACAAGGGCCCATATTGTCAAAGTACCACACTTGGGTCCACTTCGAGGGCAGTTTTTTTGAAGCAAAACTTTTTTTCCAAAGAACCGGGAAAACAGCAATTCCAAATCTGGCTGTACCCCCCCTTTTCCAGAACATTTAAATTATCTGGGGATCTTTTAAAAACCCCCGGGACTCATTATTTGGGAAAAAAAATTTATACGCATTATGATTTCAACGAGAAAATAGTTGATCAGATGAAAGTGCTGGCCCACAGATGGCCCCCAAATTCATCCTTTTCCCCACTTGTATGTTTTTATAACAATTTAAAAAAGCTTTCAAATGAGCTGATGTAGGTAACACTCTTTGTTTTTCAATTTTAAAATTAGAATCCCTTCCCGTTTTAATACTTGTCAATAAAGCTAGGGATTTCCCTTTAAACCCAACCCTTTTCAAAAACCCCGTGTGTGGGGAGAAGAGAGAGAGAGAGAGGGGGAGAGAGAGGAAAGAGAGAGGGAAGAAAGAGAGAGAGAAAAAGGGGAAAAGAGAGAAAAAGAGAGAGAGGAGGGGAGAGAAGAGAGGGGAAAAGAGAAGAAAAAGAGATGTGGAAAGGGAACAGCTTTAGCTTGCCTTTTAAAGGGTTTGGAATCCCTTTAAACCGGGAAATAGTTTTTGTCAAAAAGCTAGGGGGATTTCCTTAACCTAACCTTTTTCAAATCCTGTTAAAAAAAAAAAAAAAAAAAAAAAGATATGGGTTTTATTTTACTGTGATGAATTTTTTGCCCCCTTTAGTTTACCAGATCATTAGTGGGAAAAAATAATTTCATTTTTGCCATCCTTAGACATTTCACTTCCCTTTTCCCCTCATTTTTGGGCACTGAAGAGGGTTTTTTCAGCTTCAGTGAAAGTTTTTAGGAGCTGGGTTTGCATATTTTCTACTTCGAATAAGAAGTAAAGGTTTTTTTTCCAGGGTCTTTCCCCTAAGGGAAAAGGTTCCTTTATGTGGGAGGGGGCCCCCTTTTTTTAGGGGAAATTTGGGTCTGTTCTCCATTTTTCCCCAATTAACCTGAATGCCTTCCACATCCCCCCCCAGGCGCTGTTTTAATCCCCCGGGTTTTTTGCTTCCCTCTTGATTAAATAATAAAAATATCCAGATCTTTAAAATTTAGTCACATAAACATTTTGTGTAAATTTTTACTTTTTAAAAATCTTATTTCTAAACAGGGATTATTGAGGGTTTCCTGATAAAAAGTCCTGATAACAGAAATGCTAAAAGGTGGGGGTCCATCACCCGTTGTGAAACAAAACCCCCATCAAAACGAAGGGATGGTTTTATGAAATATTTGTGGTGGCAGTAGGTGTTGGGGGCAGAAATGCTGAACTTGCCTTGTGCAAGTACAATAAGACAAGAGCATTGTGGGCCCAGGGAAATCTAATCGCGGTTACCCTCTCAGGGCATTCAGCTTGGAATTTTTTAATTTTTTTTTGTCCATTTTATTTTTCCTAGTTTGGGTTTAAAAAAGGGCTTAACCCAGCAAGTACATACGTTCATAGAGTTATAAATATTTTTTATTTCCTCTTTTTACATTAAACCTCCCTTAAATGTCCAAAAATTTTGATTTTACGTTTTTACTGTGCACCCCAAACCCTCGATTTTGGTTTCATTTTTCCCTGCCTTTTTAAATTTTTTGGGAAAAATTTTTTTTCCTGAGTTTCCCCGGTTAGCATAGAATGGGTCTTAACACTTGGGGTGCCAGTATTAAAAAAATCTGGGACCATTTGTACCTTGTTGGGGCACCAGTTCAAATTTAGCGGCAGCTGGGGGCAAAGGGGGGACGAAACCCCTTGGGGTTCAATGAGTCTTTTATATTAAGACTTCCCCCTTTTAAGGGAAGGTGATTTTTAAACCCCAAGTTTTTGGGGCTTGAGGTTTGGGTGGTTTTCCAAAAATTTTATCGAGGAGACGTTTAAAAAACCCCGATAAAACCATGTCAAAAAATTGTGCAGCCCCCCTTTTTAGTTTTTTGGGATCACGGTATGTCATCCTTTCCAGAATTCTTAAACCTATGCCCCAAGTAAAAAGAAATTTTTTCTGGAATGTGCAATACATGTTTGGGAGGGAGGCTGGTTGGTGGTGATTGACCCTTTGGGTGTCTCTATCTCGGGCAGTCGTCTTATCTATATCTGTCTCTTTTTACAAGACACATAAATACAATTATGCTAGTGTAAATTACCTAGGAAAACCCCAAAAAAAACCAGACAGTGCTATACGGGGCTTTAAATATAGTCATTTGTAAACATGACTGGGCAAGTAATTTGGGATTTTTCACTTTTCTCAGCATCACCCCATGACAACTGCCCTTGTGTTTTGGGTAACCCGTTTGGTTTTATGAAAGGGGGTTTCCCCTGGACAGGGAGGGGAGACAAGCTGAGAGAGGGGAAAGGAAACAAAATAAGCAGGACAGAGATAAACAGAGAGTAGAAAAAGACCGAGCTTTGACAGACGATAGACAGAGAAACCCAGACCCCAAAAGACATTTTTATGTGTAACAGTGAAAAAAGATAAAGCCGAGGGGGATGCATGCCATCAAATGTCACCCCTGCTGCACTGTCAGGGGGAGTGGGCACTCGTCTTTCAAACCCTGCTTTTAAAGGGAAACTTTTTTTATTTTTATTATTATGGATGATATTATTAATTTTTTAACCCCATATATCCAAAACATTGCTGGGGCCCATAAAAAATTTTTGAAAATATTTCAGCCCAAAAATATATGGGGCAAAAGGGATGTGAAAAAGGGTTTACCTGTCAAATGTGGGTTGTGACTATTTTTAGTTCTATTTTTTGTACCTAATAAAAGTGTCAGAACAAAAATTAGCTATGAAAAACACAAGAACAAATACAAATTGTAAATTTTAAAAAACATAAAAATTCCAAATTTAAAAAAAAAATTTAAGAAAAATGATACAGTAGACCCTTGGGTAAAAGGGTTTTCATTGGCTAGTGCCAAAAAACACTATCAGCTTTTCCTTTGGGTTTAAAAAAAATTTTGGGTCAGGGTAAAGCCAAAAAAACCCCGGCCCAAGGGCTTTTACCCGAATTTTGTCTGCGCGGGCCCGAAACGGGCGCAGTCACTCCCTATCCTTGTACAGCCATGTGCCTTGTATACAAAAAAAGGGGGACGATTTTCCCTGCATAAAATGCGATTTTTTTGTATTATTCCCTTGTTTTTTGTGCATGTTGGTAGACAGCAAAACCCCCCAGGGGGGTACCCACCCTTCTGCCAAGTGAGTTGTAAAAAAAAAAAAAAGAAAGCCTGTAATTGGTTTTTTCATGATGGTGGATTGCTGGTGTCTTTTGTTGTCTCTTTAAAAATGCAAAATTACAGGTAAAGTCCCTTTCTTTCTTTACTTAAAACTTAGGTCCACTACACATACATGTACACGTTTATTTATACACACTCATCTGAATTTTCTTTGATTTTTTTTTTAATAGTTTTTGATCTTATTTCTTTTTTTTCCCTTTTTTACCATGGGGGAAGGTGGAATAAAATCTTTTCCCCGTAAGCCCTGCAAAGTTGTTTAAAAATCAATAAAATGCCCGGGAAAAAAGGGCCCAGGAACCCCTTTTCCCGTTAAAAATTACTAAAAAAAATAAAAACCCCCCAAATTTTTCAAAATGGGGAAATCTGAATGTGCGTGGAGTTGTGCAAATGATAAGAAAGAGATGATTTTGGGGTGTTATGAATGAAAAAAGAAACTGGATGTCCTGGCTTTAAGGAAACAAAGCTTAAGGGGGGGGGAGAGTTTTTAATGGAGAGGAATAAATGGGATTAGGGGCAGGGGTTTCCCAAAAAGAGTTTGACTAAAAAAGGGAGTATCAAAAAAATATTGAAAGGGTAAGTATGGGAGGAAAAGGGGGCTATAAATGTATTAATTCCCCGGATTTTGTGGAAATAAAATGAAGAAATTTTGGGTTGAAAATTGGGGGATTTTAAAAAGCGTGTATTTTCACCCGGGAAGAAGAAGTGTTTGAGGAGAAGGGGGTTTTGGGAAATGTTGAGTGAATGCGTGGGGGTTTTTAAAACAAGTGTGAGAGTAATGGGGGGTTGGGGGTTTCAAAGCTAAAATTTGGGGAAAAAAAGTTTTTGGAGGATTTGTAAAGGGAAAATTTGGGGGGCCCCGGGGGAAATGTTTTAAAAGGGGGCCCTTTTAAATTTAAACTATGTGTAGAAAAAGATTTGGTAAAAAGTTATACATATTTTATGAAAAAGGGGGATAAAAAAAAAAACAAGGGGATGATGTGGCCCCTAAAAAAAAAATAGTTTATTAGATTATTATTGGGGGTAAAAAATTTTATGGGTAGGCCCCCAGGGTGTACATGTTTATTTGAGGGGGAACTGATATAAACGGATTTATTTTTAGTTGTAGGACAGTTAGAGTAAAAAGTAGATGGGAAAAGAGGAAAGGGGGCCAACAAAATAAGAGGGAAGGGGAAAGTGTATAAACAAGGGGGGAGGAAAATTTTTGGGTGAGATATAAGCGCTATTGGCAGGGAAAAGGGGGGCTAGTGCAAAGTTTATAGTTTGGGGGGGTTTAAAAGAAATTTGGGAAAAGTTTTAAAAATTTTCAGTAAATTGAATGTGGGGCAGGGAAATTTGTGGTTATAGGGGGGTGGGGGGAGGAAAGGGAAAAGGGGTGATTGGGGGGAATGATGAAGTAAAGGGGGTGATAAAAAAGAAAAAGGTAGTTTGAGAGGTTTTTTCAAAGCACAAGTGTTATTAAAAAAGAGCAGGGGGTTATGGGGGAGTAAAAGAAAAAGGTGAAAGAGTGGCGAGAGAGGCAAAAAAGGGGAGCAGATGATAGAGTGGGAAGAGGGACGTCAAGAAAAATTTTAAAGAAAATAAGAAAAAAAATTTTTGGGGTGAAATTAAACAAGTTTTAAAAAAGCCTGGGGAAAAATTTGGGTTTGGGGCAGTTAAAAAAAAGAGGGAGGGGGGGTTAGAAAAATGGGAAGATG
Organism: Cherax quadricarinatus; assembly: GCF_026875155.1. Classification (NCBI taxonomy): domain Eukaryota; kingdom Metazoa; phylum Arthropoda; class Malacostraca; order Decapoda; family Parastacidae; genus Cherax; species Cherax quadricarinatus. The sequence continues at coordinate 58,397,711 of NC_069409.1, read as the reverse complement.
GAGGTTTTTAGGTAGATGGCAAATATTTTTAAAGGGAATTTTTTTAAATTTGAAAGGGAAAAAAGGAGGGGAGTAAATTTTATGCAAATTGGGCAGGAGGTTTTTCCAAACTTTTTGGAGTGGAGAAGGCAAAAGTAAGTGTGGGGGAGGTTTCATGAGGCATTACGTAAAAGAAAAGGGGGGAAAGCAGCTGGGAATGATGGGGATCATGACAGAAATGTTAAAAGGCCCGGGGGGGGTATAAGGGTGGTTTTTTGGTACTTTTGTTTAATTTAAAAGGGAAGAAAGAGGGGGAAGGGGACCTAAAGGGGGTTTGGGGGAGAGCATGTATAGTCCCTTTATATAAAGGGAAAGGGGACAAAAAAAGATTGTAAAAATTTTTAGGGAATAAGTTTTTCTTAGTATACCAGGGAAAAATTTTACCGGGGGAGGGGTTTTAATTGAAAGAATTTGAGGTAAAACGAAAAGTAGGATTGTGGGGAGCAAAAGGGGGTTTCAGAGTGGATTTGGGGGTGTGGGATCAAATGTTTAAAATTGAAGCTTTTATTTGAAACAGTATTTAGATAAAGGTAGGGAAGTTTTTTTGCATTTATGGATTTAGAAAAGGCATATTATTTGAGGGATAGAAGAGCAATGTTTAGATGTTGCAAGTTAATATAGGAATAGGTTTGGAAAGTTTTTTAAAGCTGTAAAAAAGTTTTTTTTGAGGGTAGTTAGGCTCAGGTTTTGGGTGTGTAGAAGAAGGGGAAATACTTCCTGGTAAAAAAATAGGTCTTAGGGCAGGGGTGTGGGAATGTTCCCCCATGGTTGTTTTTTATATTTAAAAGATGGGGGTTTTTAAAGGGGAATTAAAAGCTTGGGGGTTTGGGAGAGGGGTGGGGGTTAAATTTTTTGGGGGAAACAAAATTTAAAAAAAGGGAAATTTACCAGTTCTTTTTTCTGATGATTTCTGTGCTTATGGGAAATTTTAAAGAAAAATTTAAAGGTTAGGGGGTGAGGGTTTTTGGGAAAAGTGTGTAAAAGGGAGAAAGTTGAAAATGAACATAGAAAAGAGTAAGGGTGATTAGGGTAAGATATTTAGATAAAGGGAAAATTTGGGTATCAAATTGGGGGGGGAGGAGTATGGGAAAAAGTGAATGTTTTCAGATACTTTTGGGGGTTGACATGTCGGGGGATGGATTTATGGGAAAGGTGAGGTTAATCAAGAATTGATGAGGGATAAAAGGGGAGGGTTGCGTTGAGGGATATGGGAAATCAAAAAAGTTATTTTATGGAGGGAAAGAAAAAAGGGTGTATGAAAGTATTGTAGTCCCACCCAAAACCTTATATGGGTTTTGAAAAATTGGGGGGTTTAAAAGTAGCGGGGGAGGAGACGGTTGGGGGCAGGCAGATGTCCCCGTTTAAAGGGGAATGTTTGGTGTAAATATTATGCAAAAATTCGGGAGTTTTGGAAAATTAAAAGGAAAAAGGGTGGGAGTTAATAAAAGTATTAGTAGAGGGCGAAGAGGGGTTTTTTGGTTTTTTGGGCATTTAGAGAGAATGGAAACAAAGTAGAAAGACATGGAAAGCTTATAAAAAACTATAGGGGAAAAGGGAAAGGGAGGGTAGGGGTCGTTCTCGAAAGGGTTGGAGAAGGGGGTAAAGGAGGGTTTTGTGGGCGAGGGGTTGGACTTCCCAGCAAGCGTGAGTGAGGTATTAGATAGGAGTGGAATTTGGGGACGAAAGGATTTGGGGCCCCGCGATCTGTTGGAGTTGAGCAATCTTTTCCACCCTCAACCCATTGTTAATGCGGAAAACTGATCAAAATAAACGACTTGGAAAGACACCAATAAACTTTTGCTTAACAAGACAACACCTACTACCCTTATGTTTGGGAGCAAGCAGGAGATGCGCAAATTAACATTAAGATTGACAACACTCTAATTGCCAGGCATAATGAGGGCAAATTTCCTAGGCCTATACCTCGACAACAACCTGATACTTCAGCACCCATATCCAAACACTAACCAAAAAAGTATCCAAAGGGTTTTAGGATCCTCCCCAAGATATGTTACTACGTTCCGCAAACTGCCCTTCTCACACTTTCCATTCACTTATATATCCGTACCTCACCTATGCTATCTGTGTTTGGGGTTCAACTGCAGCAACACACCTAAAACCCAAATAATTAACCCAAACAAAAGCCCGCAGTAAGAATAATCACTAAATCCCATCCTGGCAACACCCCCCCCACTCTTCATAGATCTAAACTTACTCCCTGTTCAGTACATCCACAACTTACTACTGTGCAATCTACATCTACAGGACCTTAAATTCCAATATTAACCTTGACCTAAAACGTTTCATGATAGTTGTGACAGAAACCCACGGGCTAACACCAGACACAAACATCTCTATGACATTCCCCGTGTCCGACTAAACTTTTAAAAAAAATTTTCAATGTATGTCAAAGGCCTAAATCTGGAACACCCTACCTGAAAATTCTAAAACTGCAGACACATTCTTTCACCTTCAAAAATCCCATCAGAAAACACCCTTATCTCCCTGATACACCCTGTCAACTAATTACACGAATACCACCTGGTGGTTAACACTTACACTCACTCACCCATTTGACCATAAAAGAAATATAAATTTCCCAATCTCAAAATAATGAATCTTAACTAGTCATAAGTTGGCCTGTGATACTCCAATACTGAAACTATATTATAGTGCCAAACAAAAGCATTCACATTGCTAAACTCAAAAAACTAGTATTTAGTCACATAGCCAAAATTTACCAACTTACCTCATAATTTTGTAATATTTTAAACTTAAGATTTAATCTAAGTCTGCCTGAAATGCCTAGCCATGCTAGGTGTTTCTAGTGGTACACTCTGAATTATTATTTTACTACATGTAAACCACACAATAACCAAATTCTGTAAATCAGCATTGTAATCCTTATAGAGAATAAACTTTGAATTTGAATTTGAATTTGAAGGGATTCAGGGAAACCGGTTTTATTTTCATATAGTCGGACTTGAGTCCTGGAAATGGGAAGTACATGCCTGCAATTTAAAGGAGGGGTTTGGGATATTGCAGTTTGGAGGGATATGTTGTGTATCTTTATACGTATATGCTTCTAAAACTGTTGTATTCTGAGCCCCCTCTGCAAAAACAGTGATAAATGTGTGAGTGTGGTGAAAGTGTTGTATGTTGATGAAAGTTTTTTCTTTTTGGGGATTTTCTTTTTTTTTGGGTCACCCTGCCTCGGTGGGAGACGGCCGACTTGTTGAAAAAAAAAAAAAACTGCTAAAAAAAGCTACCATGGGCCCAAAGACAGCTAGTGCCAGCCCTGTGTAAAGAAGGAAAGAAAACAATAAAATTCAAGAAAAAACTCGTATCAAAGTACCAAAATGGAGGAGGAAGAGAGAGGGGAAAATGTGCCTTCTGTAGTGATTCAGTGATTCTACGATTTTGTATGTTTACTTAAAGCAGCAGGTATTGAAAAAGGCTATGGTGCCAGCCAGCGATAAAGTGTAGAATTAACAGTGTAGCAAGTAAGTTAAGCGAGTAAGAAAATAGAAAAAACAACACAAAATTAAGTCTCTAATGTTGCTGAATGTGTATCGGGCCTTGAACATACGCCACCTGATACGTTTCTTCCACCCCCCTAACCTCTGCCAGCATTCCTCCATCAGCTAACTAAATTAAAACTAACATCTCTCCAAGTTAAGTGTAAATATAAAAGTGTAAGTATATGGGTGTAGGTTGGTAGCCCGCAACCACCCAGGGAGGTACTACCGTCCTGCCAAGTGAGTGTTAAAACGAAAGCCTGTGATTGTTTTACATGATGGTAGGATTGCTGATGTCTTTTGTCTGTCTCATAAATATGCAAGATTACAGGTATGTTTTGCTACTTTTACTTACACTTATGCTGTGTCTTTAATGGTGACTTTACTGATACTATTAGTAGGTAAGATTTGAAATATGCAAGCACATGGCCTCTTTACCATAATGGTCAATTTTGTGGGAGTAGGGATGCCGTGGGTCTACTGTGTAAAAAGCTTTTCTTAGGTCAAATAAAAATTCCTAGTGGATATTCCTTATTTTCCAATGCTGTGTTAAAGCAGATCTAGCATTTTTATGATTGCATCGTTAGTGCTTTTATTTTTCCTGAATCCAGATTGGCAGGGGGTTGAGTATGTTTTGTGCGTTATAAATGAATATAGTCTCCTGTGCATGAGTTTCTCAAAGATTTTGGATAGCAATGGTAAGTTTGTTTATTGGCATATAGTTGTTTAAATCTTTTGGGCCACCACCTTTATGTATTGGTGTAACCCTTGCGTTTTGAGTATTTGGGGAAAGGTGCTAGTTTCTAGTGACTTGTTAAAAAGTAATGAGATAGCATGCGAGAGGACATGGGCCGCTCGCTTGTACAATAATGGTGGGACATGAGACAGATTCCCTGAGTTATTTTTTAAGTGGACTTTATAATTCGGTGACTTCCGTGGGCTCAGTTGGTGAAAGATAGAAGGAATTTGGGAAATTCCCATTAGGTAGTCCCTGGCATGGGCATTGGTACGTGGGATTTATTGGTGAGATTAGATCCTATGGGTGTGAAAGAAGTCGTTTATCTTGTTAGCTGTGTCAGTGGGATGCAGTGGTTTTTTCATTAGGTTTAGTTAGGACAATATTCTTGTTTTTTTTCAGTTTGTGGGTCCCTAAAATTGAGAGTGTGTTTTCCAGGTCTTTTTTATGTTTTTCTTGTGTCAGTAAATTTCTACTGGAGTAGTATAGTTGTTTGGCTTTCTTTATTACTTTGGTGAGGACTGATGGAATAGTGTTTAAAGAATATCTTTGTGTATTAAGCCCTGTCTATATTGCTTTTCATAGTGGTGTTTCTTATCAATGGATTTCAGAATGGTGCTGGTTAGCCATGGGCAACCAAGCCGTTTGTTTGTGATCTGTTTCGTTTTTAATAGGACAAGGGTTTGTTGTATAGTCTAAGTAATTTGTTAAGAAAATGTCTGTCCAGTCATCAATACCATTGGCCTTGGAGAATTTGTAGGCCAGTCAAACAGTCTCTAGATCAGCTGTGAACTTCCTTATTGAGGCCTCATCATGGAGTCTAAATAAAAACTTTGTTGTATTCAAGTGGTGGTTTCTAATGTTTGTCAAGAGGGAAGGTAGGGTAGTGGTCTTGTAGTGCGTATCTGTGATTACCCCTGATTTAAAGGGGGCTAGTATATTGGTCCATATGTGATCTGTTATGGTTGCACTTGTTTCAGTGAGCCTGGTTGGTTTAGTTATTGTTGGTATGAGAAGTGTGTTGTTCATATTGTTGATGAAATCAGTTACAGGTGATCATCTAGTAGGCCAAGGTTGATGTTGAAGTCTCCAGCTAAGGAAGGTGGTGCTTATTTATTTGTCTGTTTGTTATTAGTGCCTTTAATTTCTCACTGAAATTTGGGATGTTTTTTGTGGGGTATCTGTTAAATAGCACCGATTTTTTATAAGCGTCTTAAGGTTTTTTACAGTAAAATTAGCAAAAATGTATTCTCCATATTCATCACTAAAGCAAGTGGTGTTTAATACAAGATAATTGGTTAGAGGAATAGATTGCAATACCACCCCCAACTTGGTTTGGCTTCAGTTGTGGATTGCTGTGTATCCTGGTAGAGGGTAGATATCTATTGGGGTCCTGCTTAAGCCAGGTCTCAGTAAGAATAATGCTGGAGAAGGGTGTCTTTAGTGATTCAAGGAGTGCCAGGAGGTCATCATAGTGTTTGCTTAAGGAACTGATGTTGTAGTTAAGTACTGAAAAACTTTAGCATTGTTTAGGATAGTGCTGGCTTGTGATGCTGTGTAGAAAAAGGCAGTTACTTTCCAATAGTTTTGATTGTGTGTAGATTTGGAGGTTTAGATCAGGGTCAACGTGATCAATCATCTTCTAGGTTTAAATTATGGTTATTTATATCCTGAGTTCTGTGTTGAGTTCTAGTACTGATATCTGTAGTGGTGGGAAGTTTGGACAAGTATATAGCTAAAGCATTTTGGTCATATAGAGTATAGTCACTAATACACATTAATGGAGTTGGTGTTGTCTATGTTTTGTGCTGGAATCAGCCTAAAGTACAACTAGGTATAGACTAATAATATAAAATACAAATTAAAAATAGCAAAAGACTCTCACTTGTAATTGCACTAAGGTCTAATATAATGACTTTGGTATAGTCTACGTATTGAGCTAGAAGGAGCTATAGTAAAAAAACTAGGTTTAATCTAATAATATAAAAATACAAATTAAAAAAATAGCACCAAGACTCTCACTAGTAATTGCACTATGGTCTAATATAATAAATTTTGGGTTTATTGACTATGTATTGAGTTAGAATGAGCTATAGTAAAAACTGATTTTAAATCAAAATAATATAAAAAAGGCATAAGACTCTCAATTGTAATTGCACTAAGGTGTTTTTATAAGTTGTTTACAAGAATTAGAGTATAACTAGATTAAATTGACAAGTAAAATACACAATTAAGGTAGCAAAAGAATAAAAAAAGTAGAAAAAAATATATGAGGTAGTTGGTACTAGTTAGAAAAAAATAGTTAAGGGCCCTTTAACAATAATATAATTGAAATATACACTAATTGCACACACAATATAGTCACTAAGATATGAAAACAATCTTAGAGTAGGATTTTTAAAATAAACTTATAATATAAAATACAAATTGAAAAAGGTACTTGCAATTGCTCTAGGGTCTGGTATAGGTTGTTGACAAGACAAGAGAATAACTAGATTTAAATTGACAAAATAAAATTCACAAATTAAAGTATCAAAAGAATAATAAGTAAAAAAATAACAATGGCAATGACTTGGTTATAATATGATAGTAAGATGGTAGACAGGTACAAAGGATAATATAAAAGGGTTGGAGTTGAATATACAAACTTGGAAATTTGGCAACAAAATGTTATGGGAAGTATAAAATAATGATTAATGTACAAAAGTAAAATTGATTTGGTAGTAAATATGGTGTTTAATAAAATTTTAGTAAGTAATAATGATTACAAAAAAAAATGAAAAGTAATGTTTATTTCATTCAGTATTGCACTGGTGTTAATATTGAGGTTATTTGGCAGTACAAGGTAATTAAGGGGTACTCTAAAAATAGTAAATGTGGTATTAAAACAGGATGGCAACCATTTTCCCTTTCCCCAAAACCTGACTTCCTACATATAAATCATCTCTCACCCTACATTAAGACTATAAATATTTTAAAGGGAATTAATGAATGTACTGTACAGTATATATATTTTTTTGCTTTGGGGTGCTTTAATTTAAATGTCATAGCATATTACATGTGGGTGGGGTGGGCTGACCTGGCTGGCTACCATACCTCCCCACCTGAATTCTACAAATTAAAAAATCACCTCTCACCCTACATTAAGATTAAAAAATATTTTAAAGGTAAGTAATGGGTGTACTGTGTGCGTATTTACTTTTTATTGTTTTTAATGCCTAGGTCTATTGCTAACTTAATGTTTGTTAGTGTAAAACTTGTTATCTGGCATTTATATGCATTTATAAGTGGAAAAAAAATGGCGTTCTGCTTTTCTGGCAGTAGCTGGAAACCTTACCTGCCATATAAGTGGGGCCCTGTTGTACATGTGTGTAGTGTGAGCTAGGTGTAAATGAAATTTGCAAGTTGTACCTGTTATCTAGTATGTTTGAGACAGAAAAAAGACACCAGCAATCCTACCATTGTGTAAGGCAGTTAAAAGTTTCCGTTTCACACTCACTTGGCAGGGGCAGTATTTCCTTCCTGGGTGGTTGCTGTCTACCCCGGCCTACTTTCCTCATGAATATTAAAAATAAGTATGTATTACAGCAGGGTCACGCTTTACTGCGTTTTGCCTTACTGCATTCCACTAATACAGGCATTTCAAATTATGACCAAAGCTCTCTACACGGCTCCCCCCCCCTGACTTTCTTTACAGGTCATCGCGGTTTGTTTACATTATTTCCCTGAGCACTGCTTTCCATTATGTCTGGGGAAAATTTCCAAAATTTCAAGTGTTTTAACTCTTTCATTGTCGACAGCCCTCATCACAAACTTGCTCTCAGTATTCAAAAATATTAAAAAAAAAAATTATTTTTCTTACCAAAATCTTAAGAATTTTTCTGAGTGTTTTTAACCCTTAAACTGTCCAAACGAAGATCTATGCGCGCGTAGCGCTCCGACCTTATTTTCTCCATAAGAAAGATGTAAAAAAAGACGTAGATTTAAGTTTGAGCACTTCGCTAGCGAATGTTTGATTACATTTGGACAGTTAGAGGGCTAAAAAAAAAAAAATTTTTTGCAGTCGCTAGTTATGAGATTTCAGAGGGGTGGAAAACAATGACAAATAAATATTAAAGCATAATTAAAATGGATTAAATGAAAATTTAACATCACACTTTTCCTTTATTGACTTGACTTGTTGGTATGTATATGGTAGACACGTAGGAGGCAAGAGGAAGGCAAGTTTTTTTATGCTTCAATATGACGCTAATATCATCTCTTTTGGCCCATTTATCTATCACAATTCATCTAATATGACACTATAAACAACAACAATAACATAGAAAACATGATATATACTCTAAAAATTCCCTGTATTAAGATTCCTTTGTATGGATTGGGTGAAGCCACTTTTGTGGCAAAACGTTTCCTCAATAAAGATACCCAAGTGTTGCACATGTGTCTAGTTTATCAACTTGTCGGTTCTTGAACCATTTCAATCTACATTCATGTCTAACACAGCAAAAATCTTGGGATCTTAATTTCAGGAATTCTTCACTTGCCTAACCCTTGGGCATGACCTACTTCCACATTGGACAAATGTGATACCACCTACGACTGCTGCACCTCTCCTGCCTATGGTATATAAGCTACTTCTTTGCACATTTTGCTGTATTCTTTTCAAGATGATGGACTGACCACATTGACTTTAAGGCTGAGGGACTGATTACTTCAAAATCCTCCCGTTCTTCAACGCTCTTTCCCATGTATGGACTGATGAAGCCACTGTGTTTGGTGAAAACGTTTCCCCAGTAAAGATACCCAAGTGTTGCAACATGTGTCTCATTTATCCAAGTACAACAAAATTGAAAGAAATTGGACCATAAATAACGGAGTTAACTTCTCAGCCATTAGCCACCCTTAGCATATAGCTTTTATGGTCGTATTCTCGTTTTTTTATCACATTTGATAGAATAGAAGGTATATTACAGAAATAGAAATGATTTTGATTGGTTTCATGATGAAAAGTACCCTTGAAAATTGTTCTCCAAAATAGCAGAAATGTTCGATTCCTTGGCGATATCCGACTGGCCATTCCAATGTGCAGTCATGAATGGGTTGGGATTATTTATACAATTATTACAATAATGCAGTAGTCTGCATAACAGGAAATCTTCTAGTTTTTGTGTGAATTAAAGTTCCAAAGGTAAGCAAGAGTATTATAATAATAATAATAATAATAATAATAATTTTAATTATGTATATAATGTAATATAATAATATAATTATTATAATAATATGTACATTTCTAATAATAATAAATAATACTATAATAATTATAATAATACTACGTGTAAGTGAGTTTGAGAACACCACCATGAGATGGGATTATGTGTATCAAAACAACACTCAGTCTGCGTGTGCTTAGTAAATGCAAGGGTGTTGGGGAGAGGGATGGGATTAAATTATGGGGAATCAAATACAAAAGAGAGTTGACACAGTTACTTTTTGCTGATGATACTGTGCTTATGGGTGTTCTAAAGAAAAGTTGCAAAGGGTTAGTGGATATGTTTGGGAGGGGGGTGTAAAGGTAGAAAGTTGAAGTTAACATAGATAAGAGTAAAGCGATGAGGGGATCAAATGATTTTAGTAAAGAAAATTGGATATCACATTGGAGTCAAGAAGTGAATGTTTTCAGATCTTTGGGAGTTGATGTGTCAGCGGATGGGTTTATGAAGGATGAAGTTAACCATAGAAAATTGATGAGGGAAAAAAAGGTGAGTGGTGCATTGGGGGTATATGTGGAGACAAAAAATGCTATCAGTGGAGGGAAAGAAGGGAATGTATGAAAGCATTGTGGTACCAACACTCTTAGATGGGGATGAAACTTGGGTTGTAAATGCTGCAGCGAGGGGCAGTTGGAAGTAGTGGAGATTTCCTGTTAAGGGCAATGTGTGGTGTAAATATTGTATAGAGAATTCGAAGCGTGGAAAAATTTTAGAATGTGTGGAGTTAATAAAAGTATTAGTCAGAGGGCTGAAGAAAAGTTGTTGGGGGTGGTTTGGTTATTTTTGAGAGAATGGATCAAACTAGAATGACATGGAGAGTGTGTAAATTGTTGGGGAAGGAAGGTAGGGTAGGGTTTTTCTCAAAAAAAGGGTTGGAGGGAGGGGGGAAAGGAGGTTTTGTGGGCTAGGGGCTTGGACTTCCAGCAAGCGTGCATGAGCATGTTAGATAGGAGTGAATGGAGATGAAAGGTTTTTGGAACTTGTTGAGCTGTTGGGAGTGTGAGAGGGTTAATACTTAGTGAAGGGATTCAGGGAAACTGGTTATTTTTATATAGCCGGACTTGAGTTCTGGAAATGGGAAGTACAATTTCCTGCACTTTAAAGGAGGGGTTTGGGATATTGGCAGTTTGGAGGGATGTGTAATAGGATGATATATATATAATTGGGGCCCTGATATTATTTTCTATAGGGAGTTTATTTACTATATTATTTCAGGTTACTTTTTATATTGTATCTTTATCCCTTTGAGGGTCGACAGGCCCTTTTCCCAAACTCGTTCTCAGGGTCGGCCAAATTTAAAAAAAAAAAAAAAAATTATTTTCTCTTATGAAAAGATAGAGAATCTTTTCCCGATCATAAAGACACCAAAGTTTGGAAATTTGATAGAAAACTTATGGAATTATGCTCTCGCAAAGTTAAACGGTCTTGGCGATGTTTACGCATCGGCGATTTTTTCCCACTTTGAGCCCATTTTCGGCCAATTTCCCCTGTTTCTAGTCGACAAAAACATGAAAATTTCGCTAGAACTCCATTTTTTCTATCGATTGGATGCAAGAAAACCACTCATTTATGAAATTAACTTTCCCGTACAGTGGTCAGAATTTAGCAATTTTGCCAATTTCACCCCAAATTTCAAAAGATGCCAATTTCGGAATAGGGTCCAGAATAAACAAGAAAGACATTCCTGGCACTAAAAAAGACATTTCCTTAGTTCATTAGTAAAGTCTCAAGTCCCCTCTTATATTCTTTTGCTTTCCACTTTGAATTTTTTTTTTTCACAAAAAATATAAGATTTACTGTTATGCAGACTACTGCATTAGTTTTAAAAAATGGTTTTAATATTATTGGGGCACTTGTGAAAGAATATTAGACTCACCCGTTGACGTGTATTGCACGCTTGGCACGATTTGTTTACTTTTTGAAGTTTGGTAAAAATCTAACATTTCTGCTACTTTGAGCTCAATTTCAAGGACCTTTCATTGTAAAAACCAGTCAAAATCATTCAATTTCTGTAATTGTCTTCCCTTTTATAAAATGAGACCAAAGAAAACTAGAATACAACAATAAATTTCCATACGAAAATACACTGCAAAGTCGCTGATTTATTCAAAAAAAATGGTCAAAGTTTTTTTTCTCTTTTTGCACTGTGTGCTGCAGGGGTTTTTTTTTAGACTGTGCAAAACTGACACATAGACCCATTCTTTCATATGAAGGTCTACCAGCTTTCTCCACTAGATTTGAGGCCGCTAGAATTTATTGAGTACTAGTACGTCAAAAAACCCCCACGCGTTAAAACGTACTAGTACGAGAAAACCCTCAAAAAGGGTTATATATGCTTCTAAACTGTTGTATCTGGGCCCCTCTGCAAAAACAGTGATTATGTATTTAGTGAAGTGAAAAATGTTGAATGACAATGAAAGTATTTCATTTTGGGAATTTTTTTTTCTT
>NC_069409.1:58325621-58385200 GCF_026875155.1 Cherax quadricarinatus | reverse complement strand
AGTTGTTATTTTACACAAAGTTTAAAATGTATGCCTGCTGAAATACAAGAAATCTGACGCAACTACCTCAGATATTCGGGGAAAACTGCAGCTTAGCAGACAATTTACGAGATTTCTCACAAATTTGTACGTAAAAAAAAACGGAAAAAAGGTAATAAAAATTGTCCTAGAAGGGGAAACCCAAAAATCATGTCATTGCCGCCGATGTACCTGTTACTGTAACTTCTCGTCCTTTCCCGGGAAAACCCCAAAATCCGAATTTCTCTGGGGTACACAGAAATCGGTATCGAAAAGAAAAAGTTAAAATGACCTATTGTAACAAAAAAGGACAGTAGGGTATGCTATAAGTTAGAAAGAGATGCGAAAAAAAAAACAGTCTGCGGGGGCGCCCCACAAAAGTGTATCCTTTTCCGGCAACAAAGGCCCCAAAACCCTAGCAATTCTCTTACCCTACGTTTTAGTAATGTTACTCAGGATAGTACTGGGCCCCAGAAAGTGTATCTGACGAAAAGATTCGTTCGCGATGTCCTTATTTTTTCGAGAGATAAAATAGGATTTGACGAATACTTAATGGAAAATTTCTTTCAGGCCTGGCAGTTATCTCACGTTATTAAAGAAATTTTTATGCCCAAACGACGATACCTATTGAAAGATAGAGTATTGTTAAAGCTAGGGAGGGGCTTTTAAAAAAATGCTCTGCCAAGTTTTTTTTTGAAACAAGCTATTATATGGTTTATTTCAGGGGGGAATATCCGTGGTGTATTTCCCATCGGGTCAGTGGACTTTTTGATGGGAGATACCCTTCTGCTGGATTGTAAAAAAACCCCAGGGTGATTGAAAATCCCAGATGAAAATTTATGCCATTGAAGTTTTGTAGAGAGAAACCCTTTTTATTTTTCAGCCAATTACTAGAGCTATGTCAAAGATACAAAACCACCTTGTCCTTTTGAGTAGTGGATGACCATGATTTGGGGTTGAATTTGTTGTTTAGTGAAGCTCTGCGCCCAGGATCATTAACACTGACTCCCCCCGGTCATCAACCTAGTCAGGACACAACTGACGTTAAATTTCTAACTCATGATGATTTAATCAAGGATCAGTTTGTTGATCAGTCACTGGAAAAACTGAGAGATATAGCAGTTACTGAGAGTGAAGCAAAGGATCTCGATAATTGTTACTATTATAGTAAGGGTGTACATGACGTTGATGTACAGGGAGCATCACCCATTAAGCAATCACCATATAGGATGAGTCCAACAAAGCATAAAGCATTGAGAGAAGAGGTTGATTTTCTGTTATCTCACGGACTTATTGAGCGTAGTAAAAGTCCATGGGCATCTCCCTGTATTTTAGTGCCTAAACCTGACGGTAGTTTCAGGATGTGCACTGATTTTTTTTTTTTTTTTTATTTTATTTAAAACAGCGCGATACAAATGACAGAAATATATTAAAAAGAAACACGACAAAAGATTACTGCACTAGAATCGCACTTAACCCGAGACCTAAAAACGACACCATACAGTACAGTGGTAATACACACACACACACACACCACACCGTATGTTACATTGGTATTACACTCACACACAAACACACCGTATATTAGTGAATATACACTCACACACACAACACACCGTATATTACAGTGGTAATACACTCACACACAACACTATACATTACAGTGATATTGTTTTATTTGTTAAAGAACATCTCTAACAAGGTTACATATTACCATAACATCAAACACTGGAATTATGAAGATTGTACAATAAAACAGAGATAAACAAAACAAACAAACACGCACAATGGACACACAGCACACACATTACACTACATGAGACTACATAGGCACATACTGGGTGAGGTTTCTGCCTGTCAAACACGTATGTAAGATTAATTCTAAGATCTCAGGTGCTTAACAAGCACCACGATACTCAAACATTAATATTGGCGATTATCACGGATCTTAACATACATAGGAATTTAAGTATTCAAAGAAGGAAACGGGATAATACTAAAAGTCACTATAAAAACATCCAATATAAAAAAAACAAAACTACGATGTGATATTTTACATCTCAGCAAAACAAAGAAAAATAATGCAAGTAGTTACATGTAATATAATATTACTGAAAGCACACTGTAACACAGCATAAAATATAACATAAAATAAACCAATTGGTTTGCTAGGAAACACTTTTTACACTTACAATTGAATCAAAAACAGTAAAGACATCCATAACATATTTGAGTCACATTGAAAATTTTCATCATAAAGTTCCTTGAAATGATTTATACATGATAAAATATGCAATCGTAGGCTACACCTTTCTAAATGATAACTGTGTAGTTGCTGAAACCCTCGGGTTAATAACCCTATTGCCTCTAGATATAAAAACTCAATTATACATCCATATAAACAGCTCTCCATGCTCACACCCACGTCTAGGAAAATAGCCCGTCGTTTCCCCTTACCATTTTGCAAATCCATAAATCCCTTAATGTGAAAATTTCGATAACCCTCACTAAAAATCTCTCCCCATCTCCCTCCATACACCCCTTTATTTCTACACGTGTCCTATAAAAAGTTGCTGCCAACGCATTAATTCTTGCACGCACGTCCGCCCCCCTCTTTAGCCCACTCTGTATATATAATCCGTAAATAATATACCCAATCGCATTTCAACCCTTTTATTCCCCCCAGTTATATCTAAACTTAAAACCCTCAAAACCTGCAAACCCCCTCCCCCCACTAACCTTAAAACCTTTCCCCACCCAAAAACCCTTATAATTTCCCAATACAATCGCAAAAATATACTGTATGAAAAAATAGTCGCCAATCCTCCACAATCCTTGTATTTCCCATCCTCTCGTATTCTCTTATAGAATAAAACCATTCCTGACGGCAAGATTCCAAATGTAAAAATCTATACATAACTTCTTGACTTTAGGTTTTAAACGCAATTTATTTAAACCCCCCCAAATATTATGCCAATCATACATGGGGATTAAACTCCTTCTACCGCCGCTACCAGAGCCTTACCATCTCCCCTATCAAGTTTTTCTCAATTTAATTTGTGAGTGATCCTCACGTTTATGAAGACCCGTAACATTGCCTCACCCATCATGACTCCCGACCCCCCCAACCACCGTCGATATCTGATGTATCCTATAAAGACCGTCTTCTTTCGCCCCCCTCCCGCTTATAACTATGTTTTAAATACATACTTATTATCCTCTTTTCGACATCTATAAGACCCAGCCCCCCACGGCCAACGGGGAGTGTGACAACCGCTCTACTTAACCATTCGCTCCCTTTTTCCCCAAATGAATCTAAAAACACTTTTTTGTAACCTTTTTAATTCACAACGAAGTATCGGAAATTTACCGTAACATGCCATAGTTTACTATATAATAGCACATTCGTTGTTATCACCTTTGTTGCAAACTTAAATTAGCAGCTCTTAACCCACTAAGACGCTTCAGCACACTATCAACGATACGCACGGAATTTATTTGTTGTGCTGACTTGATATCAATTTACATAAACGATCCCACATATCTTTATTTGTTCCACCCTTTCCCACCTTTCAGCTACCATTCCTTCCTCACGCGACCCTTTTCCAAGATTCATATACTTTGTTTTCCCCATGTTGATCATCATGCCAGTAGCCTTTTCAAAAACTTTCACTAATTTTTTCTACCCGAATCAAATCCATGTTTTCCCCTCACCAAAATCGTCGTGTCGTCGACATATCCAACAATGCCCGCTCCCCCACCCCTTACATTACCCATCCCGTTTGCTTCTAATAAAACCCTTATCCCTCTATAAAAGGGATCTTGAAAACAAGCAAAAAAAATTTGTGAAAGGGGACAACCTTGAGGGCCAAAACCCTTCCATCTGAATCCGATCTCCCAACCTCCCATTCACCTGCACACGCAAAGATGCCTCTTGATACATTAATTTGGCCCATAATATAATTTCCGCCCCAAACCCCTGCCATCTCATTATCTTCCATAACGTCTCCCGTTCCACACTATCATATGCCGCCTCCCAAATCTATAGCCAAATACCCCCCCCTCCCAATTTTACTCTTTCTTCAATAAAACTTCTAATCATACCGTGACCTTCATACATAGACCTGCCCGGCACCCCAATTGTCCCTTGCAATCACTTTGCCCAGGACTTTTTTTATTCTGTTGGCCAAGATCCTTCCAAAAAATTTTAAGTCCCCACATAATAACGAGATTGCACGATAATCTTTAACGTTAATGGCTCGCCTTTAGGAACTAGGACGACCACAGCCACCTTTGCTGTTCCCCAAAACCCCATTTCCCCCTTCATGATATTGAATAAACGTACCAAAAAACCCTTTAAAACGTTCCAATTTGAATATAAAAATCGCTGGGCAACCCATCTATTTCCCGGGGCCTTACCCAATGCGCCCCAGATAAAGCTCCATGTCTCACACTCCGTTATCGGCCCTCCCAACATCAAACGACATGCTCCCCCAGCTACAACGCACAAACCTACCGATTGACTGCAATGCAATTTCACTTATTCCAACACTTTGCGTTTTTCAATTTAACCCAAGCATCAAAATTTTCCCCTCATACCCTCCGTCGTCGTCAACACCTGATTCACTCTATACCCCTGCATACCTACCTGGACATTCAACCCCATTAACTCCAAATTTCTTTGCGACGTCTGTGTTGATTCCTCAACACACACGCCGACGGCCCATCTCCCCACAAAACCTCTTCGATTCCACCCTTAAGCCTTTCCCCATCAAACCTTTCGTTTTGTAAATTTCGTAGTTGTCCTTAATTCGTTCAATTTCTGTAAAGGAAAAATTTTGCATTCGCTTGTACATAGCAGTCGCGCAACTGCCCCTCTAAATATCATTGGAAACCATACTGTAACTGATTTTATTCACTCCCTGAAATAATATAAAATTCCTTAATTCGCTTTTTGGCTTCATTTCCCACCATTTAACCAAAGCCACATCTCCAGGTGCTTCAACCACAAGGCGTTCCCACATATGCCAAAAAGACAAACGACTTTCCTCTCTCTTCAGTAACTTTACATTTAATTTCCAAAATGACGGACCTCTTCTAGGCACACCCTCAATATCTACATCCATTTCAATCCTCTATGATCCGAAAAAAAAACCCCATTAATCACACTCACTTCCCCACTGTACCGCACTAGACACGTACATTCTATCTAATCTCGCCGCATAATCTCGTCTTTAAAGAAAGTATGCTCCACATTGCCACCCCCCCCACACACATCCATTAAACCCCCACTCGTCAATAGATCTCCCAGGAACCCAAGCAACAACCCGCTCCTGGGCTCCACATCTTTTCGTGTATTACACAATTCCAGTTCCCCCCATTATCGCTACATTTGGTAAACTTTCGTAGTGATATACTAATACATCTTGTAAAAAAATGGTTTTTAAGTCGTACATCTCCCTCGGGCCGGCCATATACACCCACAAAACTTATATGTACTCTACCCCATAAACCATCCACCCTAATCACTCTCCCCTCCCCCCTTTCACTATGGCGTACTACAAACGGGCTATTTTTCCTTTACCAGAATGGCGACGCCTCCTTTTAACCACGTCGCATATTCCATATAACATCGTAACCATCTAATTCTAACTCATATCAAAATTTTGTAAATTGTGTTCTTGGATAAATGCCACATCCACATCTAGACGCACCAAAAATTAATTAAACCACTTTCGCTTCGCTCAGATCTCAAACCGTTAATATTTATTGTCAAAACCTTAAAAATCAATTAATGGGATTTTCCTTTGGTTTTTAGGTATAGACTTTTTTACTTATACATTTTACACCTCTATCCCTCTCCCCTTTTTTGGGGAATCACCTTGATTTAAAATCTTGTTTCATGGATTCACTGTTCCCTTTCCTCTGTACATCCGCCCAAGACTTTTTTTCTGGCCTTTGGGCAAGAGTAAGCATGGGCGTCTGAGTCTGGTGGGGTCGCAGTTCGCTTTCGCGTCCTACCCTCCACCTGCATTGGGATTTCTTTAGTACTATCATTATGCACCTCCACTTTGCTATATTTACCTTTATACCATGCGACACCCAGACTCAATGCTTTTATCCGTCGCCTCACCATGATGCTCAACGATCCCAATTTGCACCTGGTTCCTCCACACGATTAACGATCGGGCTCGTCTAACAATACATCCAGTGTCTTCAATAAAGACGCCGCTACATCCTCGTCCCCCATAGTGGGCAGGAGTCTCTTCAATACTTTATTTATTCCAAATGATGGTGATTCTTCTCGCTGTTTTGCATCCTCCAAAGCATTCTCCTGCACTTTTTTACCCCTTTACTCCAAGATGTCCGTTGTCGAGACGGGTGAGCATAAGACTGTTTCTCGTCCCTCCCCTTCCTCGACCTCTTCCGGTTGTTGCTGTTGCGATATTTGGAGTTTCCCCCGACGCTTACCACACTGTGCCGCTATGTGGTCATAAAGATCCACACAGCCGACATGTACGACGTTGCCCCGCATATGTTCATATACTTGAGTTCGAAATTGCTTGCAAATAATATAGGACGGTATGGGATGGCGGGAAGGTCATTTTGACTGAATATGTTCCCTCCAAACTTCCAGCATAAGGTCCAGCGGCCACCCACCTGCAGGGGGCCATATGAACGTCCATAATTACGTAGTTCATCTTTTATAACAAATTCATTCGCCTCAAAAGGCACATTCCTTATTTTAACCAATGTGTAGTGTCGTGATACATATGTAGACGTACAGATACAGCTGGATTGACGGCTATAATGGTCTCTTGATTTCTTATCCACCACCGCTTCTAAACATTTGCTGACGTCATTTTTAACGAAGATCCGTGTCGTCCCCCTTAAATGCTACACCCACAAATCTCTTCATTTTCGATACCGTAGGTATCATGGATAATCGCCGGTAGTAACAAGTCCATCGTGGCTCCAGTGACAGCCCCACGGGTCAACTCAACGCAAACAGTGTTGATGCGCCTGTAGCTCTGCAGCGCCATGTTGGTAAATGAGCAGTGCACGTCCTCACTTCTCAATGGTTGTGACGAACTGAGGTAGCTCGCCTGAACAGCAGAGGGGTGCAGCGCACAACCTCACTCGACCGTGGTCAGGCAGCGAATAATGTGCACTGATTACAGGAAAGTGAACTCTGTCACCTTGCCTGATGGTTATCCTCTACCTCGCATTGACGACCTTATTGACCGTGTGTCAGGAGCCCAGTTTGTCAGCCGTTTAGATCTCTTACGAGGCTATTATCAAGTCCCGCTTACTGAACGTGCTCAAGAAATATCTACTTTTACTGTTCAAGATGGATTGTTTAACTACCTCGTCACCCCCTTCGGCCTATGTAACGCGGCTTCTTCATTCCAACGTATAATGAACGAGTTGACCCACAACTTAGAAGGAGTAGAAGCCTACCTTGACGACTTAGTGGTGTCAGTGACGAGTGGGAACAGCACTTGCGCGTCTCAGAGCATTGTTTGAGAGACTGGCGCACTACAACTTCACTGTCAACTTAGCCATATGTAGTTTTGGTCAAGCCAAGATTACCTATCTAGGCTTTTGTATCGGCCAAGGTGAGGTTGCTCCTATTGAGGCTAAGGTTCGTGCAATTCTGAATTTCCAATGCCACAGGATAGGAAAGGAGTACAGAGATTCCTGGGTATGGCAGGATATTATCGCAGGTTCTGTCCAAACTTTTCTCAGATTGCAGCTCCTCTCACTGAGCTTACTAGTAGCAAAGTTCAGTTCACCTGGACTAGAGATTGTTCAGACTCGTTCAAAGGTTGAAGCACTTGCTATCCTCTGCTCCTGTGTTGAAGGTCCTAATTTCAATCTTCCCTTCTTTTTACATATAGATGCGAGTGGTTATGCAGTGGGTGCTGTGCTGCTCCAACAGTCAACATCCACTGACATTCTCCATCCTATATGTTACTATTCATCTAAGCTTAAACGACACCAGAAAAATTATGCCACTATTGAGAAAGAGGCTCTAGCTCTTGTGTGTCCTTGGAAACATTTTGACGTGTATTTGGCCACTTCCCCATTTAAAATTAACGTTTTTTCAGACCACAATCCACTCACTTATATTAATACCATGAAAAGTAAAAATGCTAGGATCATGAGGTGGGCCCTCAGAATCCAACCTTATTCTATTAGTATAAAACACATAAGTGGTCATTGTAATGTAATTGCTGACGCTCTGTCTCGTCCTTAATAATTATCAGTTACATTAAATTAACGTAATTTTTATGCCCAAATACCTTTTGTTACTTGCTATCTCAAATTCAGTAAAGTAACTTAATCCCTCCAGCCCATATTAACTATATATACTCATGTCATGTCTAATTATTATATTTATATATTCACAGTAATGTTGTGTGAGGAGGAGACAAGCTGAGTGTTGAGTGAGTAGTGTGGTGCGGGAGAGGTACTGGGTGACGCAACACTGTCCTGCCGCAGACTCCCCCTCACTACACACCTTAAGCTGTTTCATACTCAGATGTTCATACTGCCTAGCATTCCACAACCACTACTTAAGAGTGGAATGCAGTCTCCTCTACTATGATCGAGCCTCATCGTGCCCTCCTTGTCAGCGCTATCCAGTCTCTACACTGATGTATATAACCACGAGTATGCAGAAACGATACTGTGTACTGCCCTAGAACTAGGGGCATATCCTAGTGACGGACGCTGTGAAATTGTAGAGGTGCTTGGCATAAGAGAGACTGATCAAATTTTTATATTGATAATAATATTGATATGAGTAATCAGAAATAATGTGAAAAACAACATGCAACTCCTAGTGCGACCCTCTGTCGTGTTGGGGGGGGTGTTGTAACCCCTGAATGGGTTACAATGATTATGTATATATAATGTATATTACCTTTTCATTTAATTTTATATTGCTTATATTTGCGATAATAGCTAAATCGTAAATGTATGACTTTATATTATTATTTGACTGTTATATTGTTATTTAGCTTATGTTGTTAGGATGTATATAAAATGTGCTCAGTTAGGCTTGATTGTCAAACTACTGTAATTATCGCTTGTCGCTCGTTATACTGCCGGCTTCTGAGCTGCAGTTGTCCACTTTAGCTATCACGTGATCGAGGGGGGGTGTCCTCACCTCTCGTGAAGTTGTCAGTCGTCTGGAGACCCGTCTTGCTGGTTGGCCGATTGTCTGTCTAATTCTTCTTGTTAGCTCTGTTAGAACTTTGTTCACAGAAACATAGTATAAACTTAGTGATTTCCGAAAGTGTACTGAGAGTAGAGTGTAAAATTGACACTCCCCTGAACATCTCAGGTCCCGGAGCTATAGCCTTACGAAATAATTTTGTTCTGGTCTTGTGTATTGCACTTTACAGTTTTACCTAAGCTGAACATAGATTCAGTATTATGGGAGTTTTGTAAATTTTGATTTGGAGGACTGCAGATGGTCCCTACTTAGTGTCGTTATATTATCTCCTTGTTCCTGATTCTGTGTCCGCAGTCGCTTGATATTGCTTTGCTATTGGCATTCGCAATCTTTGTTGTTCAAGCGGGACTGTTCGGGTAGCCAGTCGGACAAGAAGTTAGCTTATTTGCTAGGACTTTGTCAGTAACTTGTTTAAGTTCTTATTCGTGTCTTGAGACATAGCAACTACTAATGAGCACTATACGCATATCACACTTGTACACTAATTTGCAATAGCTTATTAAATGTGAATTTTACCTGACTGTGCTTAGAATTACAAACCCGTGGGATAATGTGCGTGCACCAAAATATAGTGAACTCGAGAGATTGATTTTATTTTGATTGCTGTGACTTCTAATTTCTTTGTTAATATACCATCTAGACAACTTATAGACTTAATAAAATTTATTTAAATTTTAATATCTCTAGATAGTAGGCCTACCAGTTGTAATCCTAAAAGCATATTGAACCATACAGGATTTATAATGGAAAATTGGGACAGGATACCTGACTACTGTTACGACAAACACAGTTAGTGAGGCTGGTGCTAGAAGGGCATTCTTTTTCGAGTATTCACTTGGACGATCTCTAAGCTTGTAGAATCGCGATTTTTTTTTTGTAACAATCGGGTACACTATTGACCCACCTCATTCCAGGCTTACACTAGTGGATGGTACCATCTATTCGACCCGCCTCTCCTGGGCTTGACCCTAGTGGAAGGTACCAATATGACACACTCCTGCTAAACTAGGGGATGGTACCATCTATGACCCTGCCTCCCTCTCTGGCTTACACTCAAGTGCCATGTTCCACTATGACCCCGCATCCTCCTGCTCTACACTCAGTGGTTGGTCACCACTATGACCTGGGCCTCCTACTGTTACTTAGTGGATGGTAACCACTATGAACCCCTCATGTCTGTCCCTGCGTACACTAGTGTATGGTTACCACTATGACCACGCCTCCTCTGCTTATACCTAGAGGCTGGTAACACATATGACCCCTCCTTCCTCTGCTAACACTAGTGGATGGTAACCACTGTTACCCCGCCTCCTCATTGCTTATACTAGTGGATGGTACCACTATGACCCCACCGCCTCGTGCGTATGATAGTGGATGGTACCACTATGGGGACCCCACCTCCTCATGCTCTATACTAGTGGATGGACCTCTATGACCCCGCCTCCTCCAGCTCTATACTGTGGATCGTACCACTATGACCCCCACCTCATCGTGCTCTCTACTAGTCGGGTTGGTACCATCTTTGGACCCCCACCTCACCTGCTTATCACTTGTGGATGTTACCACTATGCCCACCTCCGCCTGCTTATAACTAGTGCCATGGTACCACTATGACCCCACATCCTCCTGGTTCATACTAGTGGATGGAACAACTATGACCCACTCCTCCTGCTGACACTAGGTGGATGGTACCACTATGACCCCCGCCTCCCACCTTTCAACTGAGTGGATGGTACCACTTATGACCCTAGCATCCTCCTGCTGTACATTGTGGATGGTACACTATGATCCAGCCTCTCATGCTTACACTTGTGGTGGTACCACTATGACCCCATCTCCTCATGCTTAACACTAGTGGCTAGGTACCCTATGACCCGCTCTCCTGCTTAAATTAGTTGATGGTACCACTATGACCCCGGCACTCCTCATGCTCTAATTAGTTGATGGTACACTATGACCCCGCCTCCTCCTGACTTCATAGTGGATGGTCCACTATGACCCCACTCTCCTGATTCACACTAGTGGATGGTACACTATGAACCCGCCTCTCCTGCTTACACTTAGTGGATGGATTACCACTATGACACAGCCTTCTGCCTTACACTAGTGGATGTTACCACTCTGACCCCACCTTCCTCTGCTCTACACTAGTGGCATGTACCACTATGACCCTGCCTACCTACTGCTTACACTAGTGATATGTACCACTATGACCACGCACTCCTCGCAGCCTTATACTAGAGGATGGTACCCACCTATGACCCCACCTCTCCTGCTAACACTCGTGGGTAGGCTACCCATTAAGACCCCGCCTCCTCCTGCTTATACTAGTGGATGTCCCACTATGACCACCACCTTCTGCTTATACTAGTGGATGGTACCACTCTGCCCCTCCTCCTCCTGCTTTTCCACTAGTGGATGAGTACCACTATGACCCTCCTCCTCCTGGTTACATAGTGGATAGGTTACACTAGTACATCAACTCCTCACCTGCTCAAAACTCAGTGGGAATGGGATTACCACTATGAACCCCGCCTCCTCCTGGCTTACACTAGGGGTTGGTACACTATGGCCCCGCCTCCTAATGCTACACTAGTCGGATGGGACACATCATGACCTCACCTACTTCATGATTCACTTCACCTGACCTACAGCATATACGCCACGTCTACTGGCACTATGCCGTACATTCTACAGACTGATGGAATGAACACATCGACTCCATGGCCCTGAGAGGGCCTGATTACCTCAACTCGTCCTCTGCCTTACACCTCTTTCTGCTTGTGTAATGACTGGATGAAAGCCACTGTGTGGTGAAACGTTTCCTTAATAAAGATTTTTCTATATGTTGCCTATGTGTCTCAATCATTCACTGGGTTTATGCTGGGTGGTTGATTCCTTGCCCTTTTTATCATGGATGGTGGCATAACTCTACCCTAGGTTATCCTGGGTGGATCACCCTGCAAATGTTTATCTTGCATGTATGACTCTTACCATTGGTTCTCCTGGGTAGATAACATTATCTGGATGGAATCAACAACTACCTGGTGATTATCCTGGGTGCACCGTTGAAACATATACTGGGTGGATACACTACCGAGGGTTATATGGGTTGGATCACACTTACCTGGGTTATGCTGAGGATGATCAATCACCCTAGGTCTATTAATGTTGGATACACTATCTAGGAGGATATAACTACCCTTGGTTAATAGGGAGGATTGACACTTCCTGGGTTTTCCTGGGTGGATGACACTATCCTTGGTGGATAAACACTACCGCGGGTTACTATGGGTGCATGAACACTATCTGGTTTTATCACCAGGCGTGAATCAAAACTACACTGAGGTTATCCTGGGTGTAAATAAACACTTACCCTGGGTTCTCCTATGCAGAAGATACTCCCTGGGTTATCCAATGGCTGGATAATATACCTGGGTTATCATGAGTGGATAACCATTACCTAGGTTATCCTGGGTTGGAGATAAACACTACCTGGGTCTATCCTCGGGCTGGACCTAATATTACCATGCATTATTTTAAGTGGTTAAGACTACCAGTGGTCTATCCTGCGTGGTATATAATTCACCCAGGGTTTATCTTGTGTGGTTAATATTATCTTGCGGTTATCCTGGAGTGGATGTCACTATCCTGGGTTTTCATGGATAGTGGATAACAGTAGTACTTGGGTTATCCTGGGTGCGATAACAGTCACTATGCTAGGTTATCCTGGGTGGATAACAGTCCCTACTCTGGGTAATCTTGGGTGGCCTAACATTACTCTGGGTTAACCAGGTTGGACAACACTTACTAGCCTGGGTTATCCTCGGGTGATTAATACCACGCCACTTACCCAGGGTTAACTGTTGATGAACTGCCCTGGAAGGTAACACCTCTCTACTCTGGGTTCTCCTGGTTGCCTACCTAAACACTAATCTGGGTTTTCTGGGGCATTGATTAACACTCACTTCTCCAGGGGTTACCATGGTTGCTAAAACTACACATGGTATCCTGGGTAGCTAACACTACTCTGGGTATTCCTGGCATGGTTAACACGTACCATGGGGGCGATAAACTAACCTGGGCTATTTTTGGAGGTTAAACACTACTCGGGTTATCCTTGCAGATAACACGACCCTGGGATAACACCGTGGGTGGTATCACTACTTGGGTTTCATAGCTGGATAACACTACCTCTGTGATTAACACTACCCTGAGTTTTCTTGGGTGGGACAACGATTGTGGGGCTATCCTGGGTGGATAACACTCCCCTACTCTCGTGGATATCCTGGGGGCTAACTACTCCATTACTCTGGGTTATCTGGGATGGCTACACGTTACCATCTCTGGGTTATCCTGGGTGGCTACATACTATGGGTTCATCCTAGGTTGATAACGTCACTGCTGCTACACTAGTGGATGTACCACTATGACACCACCTCCTCTGCTAATACTAGTGTAATGGTACCACTATGGACCCGCTCCTCCTGCTTTACACTCACGTGGATGGTACCCACTATGTACCCGCCTCATCCTGCTTACACTAGTGATGGTACCACACTATGACCTCACCTCCTCCTGCTTACACTAGAGGCATGTTACCACTATGACACCACCTCTCTCTGCTTACACTAGTGGATGGTACCATATGACCCACCTCCTCCTGCATACATAGTGGATGGTACCACTATGACCTCACCTCCTCCTGCAGACAAGTGGATGGTACCACTTGACCCCCTCTCCTGCTTATACTAGTGGATGGCTACCACTATGACCAGCCTCTCCGCTTACACTAGTGGATGGTACCACTAGACCCGCCTCCTCCTGCTTACAATAGTGGACTGGTACTACCCACTATGACTCACCCTCCTCCTGCTTACACTAGTGGATAGGTAACCACTATGACCCGCCTCCTCTGTTTACACTAGTAGGGATGGTTCCCCACTATGACCCGCCCTCCCCTGCTTACACTAGTGGTTAGGTACCACTATGACCCGCCTCTCCTGATTACATAGTGGATGGTTACCACTATGACCTCACCTCCTCCTGCTTCACTATGGGATTGGTACCACTATGACCCCGCCTCCTCCTGCTTACACTATTGCGATGGTCGCTTACCACTATGACCCGCTTCCTCCTGCTTACACTACTGGATCGGTACCACTATGACCCGCTCCTCCTGCTTATACATTGGGAAATGGTACCATTTTGACCTCACTCCCCTGCTTACACTGCGGGATGGTTACCAATATGACCCGCCTCCCCTCCTCCTGGCTTACACTAGTGGATGGTTACCACTATGACCACCTGCCTCCTCTGCTTACACTAGTGGATGGTTGTACCACTATGGACCCGCTCCTCCTGCTTCACTAGAGGAAGGTACCACTATAGACTGCCTTCTCTGTTACAAAAGTGGATGGGTACACTTATGGCCCTGCTCCTCCTGCTTCACTCGTGGATGGTACCACTATGACCCCGCTCTCCAGCTTACACTCGTGGAAAGGTACCACTCAGACCTCACCTCACCTGCTAAAAAGGTGATGGACCACCTAAGACCCCTGCTCCACCCTTGCTTCACACTTTGTCTGTATTCTTATTTTACACAACAACACACAATATGTTTTGGGGCGTTGGGTGTGTGGGTGTGCCCCCCACCCCCCATCACCCCCCCCCCCACCCCCCGCCCCCCCCCCCCCACAACCCCCCCCAAACCCCTCCCCCTCCCCCCCCCCCCCCCCTCCCCCCCCCCCCCCCCCCCCCCCCCCCCCCACCCCCCCCACCCCGTGGGCCGTGCCCCCCCCCCGGGCTTACCACTAATGACCCCACCTTCCTCCTGCTACATAGGGGATGGTTACCACTAAGGCCCGCCTCTCCTGCTTACACTAGTGGATGGTCCACTATGACTACCTCGAAGCTTACACAAGGCCGGATCGGTACCACTATGACCCCTCTCCTCCTGCTCTACACTAGTGGATGGTACCACTAGGACCCCACCGCCTCCTGCTTACACTAGGGGGATGTAACCACCATATGGCCCGCCTCTCCTGCTTTACACTAGTGGATGGTACCACTATGACACAACCTCCTCTGCTTACACTAGGTGGATAGTACCACTATGACCTCACCTCACTCCTGATTCACTTCACCTGAACTACAGCATATTAAGCCACCGTCCTACGGCACTCATGCTGTACATTCTACAAGACTGATGGATGAACACATCGCCACAAGGCTGAGGGACTGATTACAGCAACGCGTCCTCTCTTACACCTTTCTCTGCTTTGTAATGGACTGATGAGGCCACTGTGTGGCGAAACGTTTCCTAAATAAAGAGTCCCATATGTTGCATAAGGGGGGGTGTCTCCATTCTTCACCTGGGTTATGCCGGGTGGATGATACTGCCTATTTATTCTTGGCGGATAACTCCTAACCCTAGGTTATCCTGGTGGCATCACCCTGCAAATGGTTATCTTGCATGTATGGGCTCTCCCACGGATTTCCTGGGTAGATAACATTATCCTGGATGGATCACACTACCCTGGATTAACCTGGCGGTTGATAACCACTATCCTGGGAGGAAAACACTACCGAGGGTTATCCTGGAGTGGATCCACCACTACCCTGGGTTATGCTGGAGGATGACAATACCTAGTTTATTATTGTTGGAACACACTAATCCTAGGTGGCTAAAACTCCCCTTGGTTAATCTGGCCGAGGATGACACTACCCTGAGTTATCCTGGCGTGGCTTGACACTATCCTGGGTTGGGATAACACTACCGAGGGTTACTTGGTGCATCACCACTATAACTGGGGTATATGGGCGTGAAATAGACTACCCTGGGTTATCCTATGCAGATGAAATACTACCTGGGTTATCCATGGATGGATAACACTACCTGGGATACTCATGAGTGGATACCACCTTCCCCTAGGTAAGCCTGGGTGGGATAACACTACCCTGGGCTTTCCTGGTTTGGACAATATTACCCTGATTCATGTATTTAAGTGTATAAGACTACCCTGGTCTAGCCTGTGTGGATATAATTACCCTGGGTGATTTGTAGTGGATACTATTATCCTGGCGATTATCTCGTGTGGATGTCACTATAATGGGTATTCCGGGTGGCTAACATGTCAGTCCTT
Source organism: Cherax quadricarinatus (assembly GCF_026875155.1). Classification (NCBI taxonomy): domain Eukaryota; kingdom Metazoa; phylum Arthropoda; class Malacostraca; order Decapoda; family Parastacidae; genus Cherax; species Cherax quadricarinatus. Next base: position 58,368,793 of record NC_069409.1, on the reverse strand, counting down.
GGGATACTCCTGGGAGGATAACAGTCACTCTGCTAGGCTTATCCTTGGTGCGGGTAACCCCGTCACTACTCTAGGGTTATACTTGGGTGGTTAACACCTACTCTGGGTTAACCAGGTTGGACAACACCTACTAGCCTGGGTTATCCAGGGTGAATACCACTCACTACCCGGGTTATTCATGTTTTGAAGAACAGCCCTGGAAGCGGTAAAGCACTCTCTACTCAGGGTTATCCTGGCTGTGCTCCTAACTACTTGGGTTATTCCTGGTGGTGGTAAACACTCATTCCAGGGGATACCCTGAGTTGCTACTAAAACTCATCATGTTCTCCTGGGTAGCTCACACTACTCTGGGTACTCCTGATCGGATAAACAGTACCATGCGGAGAAAACACTACCCTGTGGCTACTCCTTTCGGAGGGATTACACACTATCTGGGTTATCCTCTGCAGATAAACCGACCCTGGGATAACCTGGGAGGCGTAACACTACCCTTGGGTCACATAGCTGGATAAACACTACCCTCTGTATGAAATAACACTACCCTGAGTTTTATTGGGTGGACAAGATTGCCTGGCGTTTATCCTGAGTGGATAAACTCCCTACTCTGGTTATCCTGGGTGGATAACACTCCATACTATGGGGTTATCCTGGGTGGCTAAACAATACTCCTGGGTTATCCTTGGTTGATAACAATCACTGCTGTGGGTTGGCCCGACGTGGCAAAACACTTCCCTGGGTATCCTGGCTCAGGGCGCCACAAACACTACCCTGGGTTAGCTGGGTGGCAACACACTCCTCTGGGTAATCCTAGGTTGATGACCACTCACTGCTGGGGGTTGCCTAAGTGGCAAAACACCTACCTGGGTTATCCGCCCCCTGGGTGGTAACAGTCCCATGGGTCGATAACATACCCTGGGCTAATCCTGGTTGCGATAAAAACTATCTGGGTTAATACTGTTCAGATAAACAACGACCCTGGGATAAACCTGGGTGGATAAAATACCTGGGTTTTCCTGTGGTTTGATAACACTTCCATGACTATCCTACGGTGGATAACACTACTCTTGGGTATCCTGTGCAGACAACACGACCGGGGTATCCTGGATGCACTAATGCTTACCGTGTATTATCACCCCCTGGATGTATGCAGCAATACCCTGGTTATTCGGCTCTGTTGATTAAAAACTACCAATAGGTTATCTAACGTGGTTAATTACTCACTACCCTGGGGTTATCACTGGGTGGGATAACATCTTTACTATGGGTCTATTCTGGATGGTAACACTCACTACCCTATGTTTGTGGCTGCGATAAACCAGTACTCTGCAATTTATGCTAGATGGATAACAGTCTCAACAGTGTGTTACCCTAGGTGGCTAATAACTCACTACCCTGGGTTATCCTGGTTGGATACACACCCAAAACCCGGGGTTATATGGGAGGATATGTCTCAAAACCCTGGGTTCTATTGGTTTTTTGGTGGACTTCACCACCCTGGGTTATCCTGGGTGGACAACAGTCAGGCATACACTAGGTTATCACAGACGTGCGGATATCAGACATACCCTCGGGTTGTCCTTTGCTAGGATTAAACAGTCACTACTTGGATATCCTGGTAGGCCTAAACACTCCAACTTGCCTTATCCTGGGGTGGTTAACCCAACATTGCATTATACGACAGGGGGGTAAGTCCCTACTCTGGATTATTCAGGCGAGAATAAGTCACTACCTGGTTTATCACTGGGTGAAGAATTGCAATGGGTTGTATAACACTCACTACCCCTTGGTTATCTGGGTTGGTTAACAGAACAATGGCGTGGATAACACCAATTCTTTGGCTACTCATGGGTGGAATACACTACTCTTGGTCTATTTATGCCGGTTGGGAGAACAATACCCTGTGTGGATAACACTTAATACCGGTTTTCCTGGCAGTGGGATAATCGGTTACCCTGGGTTTTCCCTGGATGGATAACTGTTATCCCGGTGGGACATGCATACTCTGGGATTATCTTGGCGTGAATCAATCACCCCCTGAGTATATCCTTGGTGGCATGATTCTACCCTGGTTATCATGGTTGGATGGAGACTCTACCTGGGTATCCTGGGTGCATAAACACTACTCCTGGGTGGATAAACTATCCTGGTATATCCATGGCCGTGGATAACACTACCCTGGGTTATCCTGTGTGGAGACACTACCTTGGGTCTATCCCTTTGTGAAGGACACACACACTGATATCCTGCGGAACTCTACATTACCATGGGTTATCCTGGGGTGAAGAGGCTCACTGGGATGGATAAACAATAGTACCCTTGCTTATCCTTGAGTGGATACAGTACAATTGGGACTTCATTGCGTGGATAATCTACTCTGGGTTACGCTGGTTTGGATAACACTTCCTTCGCCTGTGGGACAACTTTGCAAAGTGGGGTTTTCCTGTTTGGAATCACACTACCCTGGTTATCATGGGTTGGCTAAACCCACTAGACTGTGAGTATAACGTTACCCTGGTTTTCCTGGGTGGATAATTTTCTAACCCTGTGTTATCCTGGGTGGATAATATCCTGGCCATGGATAATGCTTCTCTGCGGTTATCCTGGGTGAATCTCCACTAAAAGGGTTCAACCCTGTGTGGATTAACTCTACACTAGGTTATCCTTGGAGGATACCATTTCCAACAATCGGTTTTCCTGGTGGATGACACTACCCTGGGTTATCCTGGGTGGAACACACTACCCCCCCCCCTGGATCATTCTGGGTGGATAACACTTACCCTGTGTTATCCTGGGTGCAAAGACACTACCATGGGTTTGGACATAGATGACACCTACTCCCAGGTAATCTGTTGGATAACACATCCCTGGTTAACCTGGCGTGGTACACACAAGCTAGGGCCTATCTTTGGGGGAAAAACACTACCCAGGGTTTATCCTGGGTGGATTAACATAACGGAGATTATCCTGGGTGATATAACACAATCCTGGGTTATCCTGAGGCAGATAACAGTACCACTGGGTTTAACCTGTGTGGATAACACCCAATCCTGGGTTATCCTGGGCAGATTAAAAACAGTACCTTGGTTTTTCCTGGGTTGGGATAAACACAATCCTGGGTTATCCCGGGTACATAACACTACCCAGGGTTATTGTGGGTGAATAACACTACTCTGGGTTATCCTGGGTGGATAATACTACCCATGGTTATCCTGAGTGGATAACACTACCCGGGAATTTACTGGATGGTTAACCACCCCTACCCAGTGTTTTCCTGGTTGGATAACACTATCCTGTGTGGATAAACACTACCTGGGTTTTCCAGGGTGGATACAGCTGCCCTGGGTTATCCTGCAGCTGAATTTCACTACTTTATCGGATGGATAAGAAAGCTCAGGGTTATCCTGGGTGGATAGCACTATCCTGGATGGATAATGTTACTCTGGGTTATCCTGGGTGAATCACACTACTCTGGGATATTCTGGGTGGATGATACTAACCTGGTCTCCCAGGGTGGATAACTTTCCCTGGGTTATCCTGGGAAGGTTCAACACTACACTGCATTTACTGGGAAGATAAGACTACCTGGTTATCCTAACTCAAGTCAGATGACACTAACCCTGCGTTATCATGCATGGATGCCACTTCCTCTCTGGGTAACCCTGTGGATACACACTACCTGGGTTATCCTGGATGTGAATGACCCTCTACCCTACGGTTATCCTTCGAAGATAGAACTATTTTTGGTTTATCTGGGTGGGTTAGGGTAACATAAATCTTGTTTTTCCAGGATGGAATCAAAACCCTACCGGGGTTAACCTGGGTGTATAAACACAACCCTGGGGTTTAATCCTGGGTTGATTACACACCCTGCGGTTAGCTGGGTGGATCACACTCTCCTGGATGGATAACACTACCTCGCTCCATCCTGGGTAGTTAAACTACCCTGCGTTATCCTAGGTGGATAACACCTATTCGCAAGGATAGCCCCTGGTTGGATAGCTTATCCTTGGATGGAATAGCCACTAACCTGGGTTATCCTGGTTTTAATAACACTGTTCCCTGGGTTATCCCCAAGGGATGCGATAATAGTAAACCTGCCACATTTTATACGGGTGTGACAAACCACTAACTGGTTATCCTGGTTGGAAATCATACCCTGGGTTAACCTGGGTTGATAACCACCACCCTGGGTTATCATGGGTGGATAACACTACCCAGGGTATAACCACAGGTTGCTAACGCCACCCATTGGTTATCCAGGATGGATAACACTACCCTGGGTATCCTGGGTAGGGCGAACACTACCCCTGGGATATCCTGGTGGTTAACACTACCCTGTGTATACTTGATGGATAACACTACATTGGGTTATAATGGCGGGATACACACTACCATGGGTTATATACATGGGCTGATAAACACTACCCTGGTTATCTGGGTGCGATAACCTAGCCTGGGTTATTCTGGGTGGATAAACACTACCATGGGCTCTAGCTGTGTTGCTAAACACTACCTGGGTTTATAAACGCTTCCATGGGTAATCAGGGTGGATTAAACTACCTTGGGTTTTCCTGTGCTGTTAACACTACCCTGGGATGTATCTGAGGTTCGGACAACACTTAACTGGTTATCCTGGGTGGATAACACTACCCTGGTTGATCCTGAGCTGGACTTACCGCTACCCTGGTTATCCTGTGCTGATACAAAACACCAACCCTGCGGTAATCATGGGTCAATAACACTACCTGGGATATTCCTGGTTGGATTACACTACATGGGTTATCCTGGTTGGATAACACTACATGGGTTATCCTGGTTGCATAAGACTACCCTGGGTTATCCTGTGTTGGATAACCGTACCCTGGTAATCCTGGGTACAATACACACTACCTGGGTTATCCTGGTTGGAGAACACTATAATGGGTTATCCTGGTTGGATACACTACCCTGGGATATCCTGGTTGGATTACATCAACCATGGAGTTACCTGGGTGGATAACACAACCCTGGGTTATCCTGAGTCGGGATAACCACTACCCTGGGTTATCCTTGGTGGATAACACTACCTGGCGTTACTCTTGGTGGATACACTATGCTGGGGTATCTGCGGTGCGAATAAACACTACCCTGGGTTATCCTGAGTGGATAACAAACACTACCTGGGTTTTCCTGGTTTTGGATACAACTACCCTGGGTATCCTGGTTGGATAACACTACCCTTGGGTTTATCCTGGTTGGATAAACACTTACCGGGTTATACTGGTTGGATAAATGTAACCCTGGGTTATCCTGGGTGTTGGATAACTCTACCTGGGTTATCCTGGCTTGGATAACCACTACCCTGGGTTATCCTGGGTGATAACATACCCTGGGTTATCCTGGGTGGATAATACCACTACCCTGGGCTATCCTGAGTGGATAACACTACCCTGGGTTCTATCCTGGTTGGATAACACTTCCATGGTTAGCCTGGTTGGACTAATAAAACACTACCTTGGTTATCCTCGTTGTGATACAGTACCCTGGGTTATACAATCATAATGGAACATTCTGGTGTAAATCTGGTTGATGCGAGCCAGAGCGAGGACGCCTCCGTCTTCCTGGTACAAGGAGGACAATCACGCGGCATCACTACCCACCCATTAGAGGCGCATGAAGGTGGTCAAAGACGGAGAGAAACATAAGGGTAAAATGAGGCAGCAACTCGTACCTTTACTGGCACAAATACTTAGTTCACTTTGTTAATGTCTGGACTGAGAGGTTGAGGGAATAGAGGGACCGAGAGTTGATTTACCGTTCAACTCTTTATTCTTCAACCTTTAAAACCCAGATATTATTGTGGTTTTTTATTGCCATGGATATTCTAAATTTGACTGTTTATTACTGTTATCCTGATGTAAACCATTTAAACACGATACCTTATTACAGCTTATCCTTTTTTCAACCTTTTGTATTCAAGATAAAGCTTCAAAATAAAGAGGAACTTAATGACATTTACCTTATAAACATATTTTCAGCAGTTAGACCTTATATTATTAGGATTGCTCATATTAAAGCCTTTGCAAAAAGCTGCTTTTAATAAACTATAACAATGTATTTGAACGTTTAATACCAGAATTTCATTACCATTTTCTCATCATTTATAATTTTTATCAGAGTAATAATTCAACAGAAGAGAAGCGAAAACTTTATACGTATCTAATACTGCCTACTACAACAATGACATAATAGTAATTTATTGGATTTTAAGGAGGAGAGCCCTTATTGGTCTCTGCCTTTAACTGACTTCTAAAATACGACTTTACTGCACGGAAAACTCTAGCCAACAGTGTCCTACTTAATGTCAATATATTACAATTTTGTATTATATTATTATAAGTAAATACCTGTGATGAACTCCTGGTACTCCCTGATTACCTTAAACACAACTTCTCCTGTATTATTTGACTGTAAACCTGTCTTTAAACAAGAAACAATAGTACTCACTCCCAGGATACACAAACGTCTACCAGCTCTGAACAAAACAAACTGGGAGAGATATTTCTATCTCTACCGTAATGAACTTATCATGTTGTAACACCACTTCGCTGCTGTACTGACAATATGGAGAATATGTTTTCTTCCTAAATTTTAATGGAAAAAACCTTACTATTACTATCTATCAACAATTAACTGGAATATACCTAGGAGAGGGTTTCGGGGGTCCCCATCCCCGCCGCCGATCTGTGACCAGGCCTCATGGTGGTTCTCAGGGCGCTGATCAACCTCGGCTAGGTACTGTTGACACACACACTAGACGTAACAATCCACAGCCCGGCTGGTCAGGTACTGCCGATAGGTTTACTGTCCAAGCTCTTCTTGAAGACAACCTGAGGTATATTGGTAATCCTCTTATGTATGCTGGGAGGGGACAGTTGAAAACCAGTCTTGGGCCCCTGATACTATATTGTGCTCCTGATCTTTCATCGTGCTTCAGTGGCTCAACTGCTTTTCATTGGGGAGAATGTTGCATTCATCTGCCAAGTCTTTGCTTTCATTGTGAGTGAATTCGATGTTTCAAGTATGGTATCTAGTCCCTCTAGTAGTTTCCAAGGGATACATAATGATGTATTCTACCTCCTTCGTGATAGGGCAGTTACTGGTTTGAGAAACTTCACAGCAGTGATGTCGCCTCAAACCTCTCTCTCTACATTTATTATATAATTTCTTAAACAGCCAGGATAGTCTTCTTCATAATGTTTTACTACGCTAGTAATTTACCTTGGATCTTAAGCGACACTTCAAATATTAAATTCTGTAATGGTGGTAAACTCCCGCGGACATTTTAGTAATATCATGCAATATCTCATAACCTTTTAATATCTAGTTATGTTTTCTTCATATCTTTGGATTAGAATTTTAGCTTGTCTGCCCCCAAAGTCGGCTAGTTATTGTTCACCCCTCATATCCATCCTGTGGACGGTCTTAGCGCCTAGAGCACAAGGATACGCTCAAGGCCTCGGAACTAGGCCCCAAAAGGGTTATAAGGCCCAGTACATATGGATTTATATCTAATATCTGGAGCTAACACATTTCTGTTACAAGGCAAATTTAGGGAACAATTTGCTTAGTATATCTCGTATCGTAATTTCCATTACTAACGATATCTTGACTATCGTCTCACAAGGTTATTATACTGTAGGTCTCTTTATTCCTCCAATAAGTGGACAATTAGCACATGTGTTCAGACAGTGACCATATACCTGAATCAATAATTTGCATATTAGTTTGTTATCAATCAGTGTCTCCTCGTCTCCAGACTGCAGAACGTACTTGTAACCAATTTACATATAGATGCGAGTGGATATGCAGTGGGTGCTGTGCTGCTCCAACAGTCAAAATCCTGACTTCTCCATCCTATTCGTTAACTATTCATCTAAGCTTAACAACGGACAACCAGAAAAAATTATGCCACAATGAGCCAGAGGCTCTAGATCCTTGAGTGTCCTTCTGGCTCCATTTTGCGTCTGTATTTGGCACTTCCCATTTAAAATTAACGTTTTTCTAAGACACAATTCCATCACTTATTTTACTACCCATGAAAAAGTAAAAATGCTAGGATCATGAGGAGGGCCCCTCAGAATCCAACCTTATTATAATTAGTATAAAACACATAAGTGGTCATTGTAATGTTATAGCTGACGCTCTGTCTCGGTCCTTAATAATTATCCAGCTTCATTATAAATAAAAGTTAATAATTTTATGCCCAAATACCTTTTGTTACTTGCTATCTCACAATTCAGGTAAAGTAACTTAATCCCTCCAGCCCCATATTAACTAAATATACTCATGTACTGTCTAATTATTAAAATTTATATATTCCACAGTTAATGTTCGTGTCGAGGAGGAGACAAGCTGAGTGTTGACGGTGAAAGTTAGTGTGGTCGGCGGAGAGGTTACTGGGTCTGACGCAAATACTGTCCAGCCGCAGACTCCCCCTCACTCCACACCTTATTAAGCTGTTTCATAATACGACTGGTTCATACTGCCTAGATTCCACAACCACTACTTAAGAGTGGAATGCCAGTCTCCTTACTATGAATCGAGCCTCATCGTTGCCCCTCCTTCGTCAAGCGCTATCCGTCTCTACACTGATGCTATATAACCACCCGAGAATGCAGAAACGATACTGTGTACTGCCCCTAGAACTAGGGGCATATCTAGTGAACGGACGCTGTGAAATTGAGAGGTGCCCTTGGCATAAGAGAGCACTGATCAATTTTTATAGTGTAATAATATTGATATGACGAATCAGAAATGAATGTGAAAAACAACAGCAAATCATAGTGGACCCTCTGTCGTGGTTCGGTCCCCGCGGGCAGTGTTGGTAACCTGAATGGGTTAAAGGATTCTGTAATATATAATGTATATTACCTGTTCATTTTAATTTTATATTGCTTATATTTGCGATAATGCTAAATCGTAAATGTATGACTTTATATTATTATTCTGAATGTTATATATGTTATTTTCGCTTATGTTGTTAGGATGTATATAAAATGTGCCTAAGTTAGGCTTGATTTGTCAAACTACTGTAATTATCGCTTCGTCGCTCGTTATTACTGCCGGGCTTATGAGCATGCTCAGTTGTCCACGTAGCTTTCACGTGATCGAGGGGGGGAGTCCTCACCTCTCGTGAAGTTGTCAGTCGTCTGGAGACCCGTCTTGCTGGTTGGCCGATTGTCTGTCTAATTCTTCTTGTTAGCTCTGTTAGAACTTTGTTCACAGAAACATAGTATAAACTTAGTGATTTCCGAAAGTGTACTGAGAGTAGAGTGTAAAATTGACACTCCCCTGAACATCTCAGGTCCCGGAGCTATAGCCTTACGAAATAATTTTGTTCTGGTCTTGTGTATTGCACTTTACAGTTTTACCTAAGCTGAACATAGATTCAGTATTATGGGAGTTTTGTAAATTTTGATTTGGAGGACTGCAGATGGTCCCTACTTAGTGTCGTTATATTATCTCCTTGTTCCTGATTCTGTGTCCGCAGTCGCTTGATATTGCTTTGCTATTGGCATTCGCAATCTTTGTTGTTCAAGCGGGACTGTTCGGGTAGCCAGTCGGACAAGAAGTTAGCTTATTTGCTAGGACTTTGTCAGTAACTTGTTTAAGTTCTTATTCGTGTCTTGAGACATAGCAACTACTAATGAGCACTATACGCATATCACACTTGTACACTAATTTGCAATAGCTTATTAAATGTGAATTTTACCTGACTGTGCTTAGAATTACAAACCCGTGGGATAATGTGCGTGCACCAAAATATAGTGAACTCGAGAGATTGATTTTATTTTGATTGCTGTGACTTCTAATTTCTTTGTTAATATACCATCTAGACAACTTATAGACTTAATAAAATTTATTTAAATTTTAATATCTCTAGATAGTAGGCCTACCAGTTGTAATCCTAAAAGCATATTGAACCATACAGGATTTATAATGGAAAATTGGGACAGGATACCTGACTACTGTTACGACAAACACAGTTAGTGAGGCTGGTGCTAGAAGGGCATTCTTTTTCGAGTATTCACTTGGACGATCTCTAAGCTTGTAGAATCGCGATTTTTTTTTTGTAACAATCGGGTACACTATTGACCCACCTCATTCCAGGCTTACACTAGTGGATGGTACCATCTATTCGACCCGCCTCTCCTGGGCTTGACCCTAGTGGAAGGTACCAATATGACACACTCCTGCTAAACTAGGGGATGGTACCATCTATGACCCTGCCTCCCTCTCTGGCTTACACTCAAGTGCCATGTTCCACTATGACCCCGCATCCTCCTGCTCTACACTCAGTGGTTGGTCACCACTATGACCTGGGCCTCCTACTGTTACTTAGTGGATGGTAACCACTATGAACCCCTCATGTCTGTCCCTGCGTACACTAGTGTATGGTTACCACTATGACCACGCCTCCTCTGCTTATACCTAGAGGCTGGTAACACATATGACCCCTCCTTCCTCTGCTAACACTAGTGGATGGTAACCACTGTTACCCCGCCTCCTCATTGCTTATACTAGTGGATGGTACCACTATGACCCCACCGCCTCGTGCGTATGATAGTGGATGGTACCACTATGGGGACCCCACCTCCTCATGCTCTATACTAGTGGATGGACCTCTATGACCCCGCCTCCTCCAGCTCTATACTGTGGATCGTACCACTATGACCCCCACCTCATCGTGCTCTCTACTAGTCGGGTTGGTACCATCTTTGGACCCCCACCTCACCTGCTTATCACTTGTGGATGTTACCACTATGCCCACCTCCGCCTGCTTATAACTAGTGCCATGGTACCACTATGACCCCACATCCTCCTGGTTCATACTAGTGGATGGAACAACTATGACCCACTCCTCCTGCTGACACTAGGTGGATGGTACCACTATGACCCCCGCCTCCCACCTTTCAACTGAGTGGATGGTACCACTTATGACCCTAGCATCCTCCTGCTGTACATTGTGGATGGTACACTATGATCCAGCCTCTCATGCTTACACTTGTGGTGGTACCACTATGACCCCATCTCCTCATGCTTAACACTAGTGGCTAGGTACCCTATGACCCGCTCTCCTGCTTAAATTAGTTGATGGTACCACTATGACCCCGGCACTCCTCATGCTCTAATTAGTTGATGGTACACTATGACCCCGCCTCCTCCTGACTTCATAGTGGATGGTCCACTATGACCCCACTCTCCTGATTCACACTAGTGGATGGTACACTATGAACCCGCCTCTCCTGCTTACACTTAGTGGATGGATTACCACTATGACACAGCCTTCTGCCTTACACTAGTGGATGTTACCACTCTGACCCCACCTTCCTCTGCTCTACACTAGTGGCATGTACCACTATGACCCTGCCTACCTACTGCTTACACTAGTGATATGTACCACTATGACCACGCACTCCTCGCAGCCTTATACTAGAGGATGGTACCCACCTATGACCCCACCTCTCCTGCTAACACTCGTGGGTAGGCTACCCATTAAGACCCCGCCTCCTCCTGCTTATACTAGTGGATGTCCCACTATGACCACCACCTTCTGCTTATACTAGTGGATGGTACCACTCTGCCCCTCCTCCTCCTGCTTTTCCACTAGTGGATGAGTACCACTATGACCCTCCTCCTCCTGGTTACATAGTGGATAGGTTACACTAGTACATCAACTCCTCACCTGCTCAAAACTCAGTGGGAATGGGATTACCACTATGAACCCCGCCTCCTCCTGGCTTACACTAGGGGTTGGTACACTATGGCCCCGCCTCCTAATGCTACACTAGTCGGATGGGACACATCATGACCTCACCTACTTCATGATTCACTTCACCTGACCTACAGCATATACGCCACGTCTACTGGCACTATGCCGTACATTCTACAGACTGATGGAATGAACACATCGACTCCATGGCCCTGAGAGGGCCTGATTACCTCAACTCGTCCTCTGCCTTACACCTCTTTCTGCTTGTGTAATGACTGGATGAAAGCCACTGTGTGGTGAAACGTTTCCTTAATAAAGATTTTTCTATATGTTGCCTATGTGTCTCAATCATTCACTGGGTTTATGCTGGGTGGTTGATTCCTTGCCCTTTTTATCATGGATGGTGGCATAACTCTACCCTAGGTTATCCTGGGTGGATCACCCTGCAAATGTTTATCTTGCATGTATGACTCTTACCATTGGTTCTCCTGGGTAGATAACATTATCTGGATGGAATCAACAACTACCTGGTGATTATCCTGGGTGCACCGTTGAAACATATACTGGGTGGATACACTACCGAGGGTTATATGGGTTGGATCACACTTACCTGGGTTATGCTGAGGATGATCAATCACCCTAGGTCTATTAATGTTGGATACACTATCTAGGAGGATATAACTACCCTTGGTTAATAGGGAGGATTGACACTTCCTGGGTTTTCCTGGGTGGATGACACTATCCTTGGTGGATAAACACTACCGCGGGTTACTATGGGTGCATGAACACTATCTGGTTTTATCACCAGGCGTGAATCAAAACTACACTGAGGTTATCCTGGGTGTAAATAAACACTTACCCTGGGTTCTCCTATGCAGAAGATACTCCCTGGGTTATCCAATGGCTGGATAATATACCTGGGTTATCATGAGTGGATAACCATTACCTAGGTTATCCTGGGTTGGAGATAAACACTACCTGGGTCTATCCTCGGGCTGGACCTAATATTACCATGCATTATTTTAAGTGGTTAAGACTACCAGTGGTCTATCCTGCGTGGTATATAATTCACCCAGGGTTTATCTTGTGTGGTTAATATTATCTTGCGGTTATCCTGGAGTGGATGTCACTATCCTGGGTTTTCATGGATAGTGGATAACAGTAGTACTTGGGTTATCCTGGGTGCGATAACAGTCACTATGCTAGGTTATCCTGGGTGGATAACAGTCCCTACTCTGGGTAATCTTGGGTGGCCTAACATTACTCTGGGTTAACCAGGTTGGACAACACTTACTAGCCTGGGTTATCCTCGGGTGATTAATACCACGCCACTTACCCAGGGTTAACTGTTGATGAACTGCCCTGGAAGGTAACACCTCTCTACTCTGGGTTCTCCTGGTTGCCTACCTAAACACTAATCTGGGTTTTCTGGGGCATTGATTAACACTCACTTCTCCAGGGGTTACCATGGTTGCTAAAACTACACATGGTATCCTGGGTAGCTAACACTACTCTGGGTATTCCTGGCATGGTTAACACGTACCATGGGGGCGATAAACTAACCTGGGCTATTTTTGGAGGTTAAACACTACTCGGGTTATCCTTGCAGATAACACGACCCTGGGATAACACCGTGGGTGGTATCACTACTTGGGTTTCATAGCTGGATAACACTACCTCTGTGATTAACACTACCCTGAGTTTTCTTGGGTGGGACAACGATTGTGGGGCTATCCTGGGTGGATAACACTCCCCTACTCTCGTGGATATCCTGGGGGCTAACTACTCCATTACTCTGGGTTATCTGGGATGGCTACACGTTACCATCTCTGGGTTATCCTGGGTGGCTACATACTATGGGTTCATCCTAGGTTGATAACGTCACTGCTGCTACACTAGTGGATGTACCACTATGACACCACCTCCTCTGCTAATACTAGTGTAATGGTACCACTATGGACCCGCTCCTCCTGCTTTACACTCACGTGGATGGTACCCACTATGTACCCGCCTCATCCTGCTTACACTAGTGATGGTACCACACTATGACCTCACCTCCTCCTGCTTACACTAGAGGCATGTTACCACTATGACACCACCTCTCTCTGCTTACACTAGTGGATGGTACCATATGACCCACCTCCTCCTGCATACATAGTGGATGGTACCACTATGACCTCACCTCCTCCTGCAGACAAGTGGATGGTACCACTTGACCCCCTCTCCTGCTTATACTAGTGGATGGCTACCACTATGACCAGCCTCTCCGCTTACACTAGTGGATGGTACCACTAGACCCGCCTCCTCCTGCTTACAATAGTGGACTGGTACTACCCACTATGACTCACCCTCCTCCTGCTTACACTAGTGGATAGGTAACCACTATGACCCGCCTCCTCTGTTTACACTAGTAGGGATGGTTCCCCACTATGACCCGCCCTCCCCTGCTTACACTAGTGGTTAGGTAACTTTTCGGTGTTAAACTGGTGATGCGGGGAAAGAGGAGCGCCTCCGTCCCAAAACAAGAGACATCACGGGCATCACTACCCCCCACTAGAGGGCATGAGGGGGTCAAAGAGAAAAAAATAAGGGTAAAAATGAGGCAAAAAAATCTTACCTTTTTACGACACCATACTTAGTTCACTTTGTTATTGTTGGACTGAGGGGTTGGGGGAATAGAGGAACCGAGATTTTATTACCGTCAACTCTTTTTTTCAACCCAAAAACCCAAATTATTGGGGTTTACTTGCATGATATTCAAAAATTGACAGTTTATTACTGTCTATCCGAGAAAACCCTTAAAACGTACCTTTTTTACCGTTTTCCTTTTTTTCAACCTTTTATTCCAAATAAAGCTTCAAAATAAGAGGAACTTAAAAAGCATTTACCATAATTTACTATTTTCAGCATTTAAAACCCTTATATTATTGGGATCTGCCTCAATTTTAAAGCCTTTGGAAAAGCTTTTTTAATTAAAATAACATATTTTTTGAACTTTAAACCCAGACTTTTATTACCTTTTTTTTCATTTAATAATTTTTATCAATTTAAAAATTTTCAACCAAAAGAAAGCCGAAAATTTAAATCCCGTCATCTAATACTCCCCTTAAACAAGACAAAATTAGTAATTTTTTTTGATTTAAGGAGGAGAGCCCTTTTATTGTTCTCTGCCTTTAACTGAACCTTTAAACTACGACTTTACTGCAGGGGAAAACAACCCAACACTGTCCTAAGAAAAGCAAAATATTAAAATTTTGAATTATAATATTACAAGAAAATACTGTGATGACCCCCTGTACCCTTGATTCCTTAAACAAAACCCTTCTCCTTATTATTTGACTGAAACCTGTCTAAACAAGAAACAATAGTACTCACTCCCAGGTACACAACAGCCCCTACAACTTAAACAAAACAACTGGGAGATATTTTATCTATACTGTAATGAACATCTGTTTTAACACCACTTCTGCTGTACTGACCAATATGGGAATTGTTTTTCCAAATTTTAATGTAAAAACCTTTTTACTTTTATAACAATTACCTGGAATATCCCGGGAGGGGGTTTTGGGGGGGTCACCATCCCCGCCCCCCGATCTGTGACCAGGCCTCATGGTGGATCGGGGCCTATAACGGGCTGTTCTGTTGACCACACACAACTAGAGTACAAACCACACCCCGGGGCGGGGTCGGTATGCCGATGGGTTTTCTGCCAGCTCCTTCTTGAAGAAACCTGAGGTATATTGGGTAACCCCTCTTATGTATCTGGGAGGCAGTTGAACCCCTTGGGGCCCCAGATACTTATTTGTTGTTCTTATCGTGCTAGTGGGACAACTGCTTTTCATTGGGGAGATGTTGCATCATCTCCAAGTCTTTTTTTTTCATAGTGAGTGTTTTTTATGTTTAAGTTTGGGACAGCCCTCTTTATTTTTCAAATGTACATAAGAGTATCTCTACCTCCTTCGTGCTAGGGGGACAGGTTGAGCAATTCAAGCAGTTATGTCCCCCCCCAACCTTCTCTCACATTTATTTTATAATTTTTAACGCCCAAAAAAGTCTTCTTCAACTGTTTTACTCTTAGTTAATTTACCTTGGATCTTAAGGACAAATTCAAAAATTAATTCTGTAATGGTGGTACAAATCCAGGACATTTTAGTAATACATGCAATATATATAATTTTATAAATCTAGTCTATGTTTTTTCTACTTTGATTTTAGATTTTAGATTTTGCCACCCAAAGTGGCTAGTTTATTGTTCACCCCATATCCATTTCCCGTGGACGGTACGTAAGCACAAGGATACACCAAGGCCAGGAATAGCCCCAAAAGGGTTAAAGGTACAAATTTTATTTAATCTACATATCGGAGTCACATTTCTGTTTTTTCAACAAATTTAGGAAATTTGCTTTTATATCTGAATTTATTTCCATTAATAAAATATCTTGATATGTCACATAGGTTTTTATACTGTCTGTCTAATTCCTCAATAATGGACAATTAAGCAATATGTTCAAGAGATGGGCCTATACCTGATCACAAATTTGCATTTATTTTTATCACATCGTGGTCTCCCAGACTGCCAGAAACTTGTAAACCCAACCTAAAGGGCAGTAGGGCAGTTAATTGTTTCTTTTTTACCGTTTCCAATTTCCTCCGTTTTGGGGCCAAGACTAAGTGTTTTTTACTCTTTCTTGAAAATATTTTTTCAAAAAATATACCCCAAAAACAAATAGAAAAGATGAAAAAAGGACTGATTTACTGAAAATGCCCTTGGGATCGATTTTTTTTCCTAAGGGGGGCGACATAGGATTGTTTGGACACTTGGTGCCAATGGAAAATAAGCACTTGTCTGACTTTTTTGGGTTTTTTCCCAGGTTCTCTACCTATGCTGCTATTATGATAATTCATGAACTGTTTTTGGTATACCTGAATAAACTTATTACTTACTTAAAACGATTTTTCTTAAAGGACCTATTCCTTTAAAAAACTTATCTTTATTTCACGAAAAAAATAAAGTTTGTTAGTTATTGGGAATTTGCAAAAAATCTTCCCTTTACCCCAATAACTCACAAGTATTTGGGAAAATTTTTCCCCAAAAAATTGCTCGAATGAAATTAAGAATCTTTTATTCTACAATTCGTGACTATTATTCAATTTAATTCAAAAATAAAGGAAAGAAATAGGAAAAATTAGGTGAAAAGTTACTTTTTCTGAATTTTTGGCCGGGAGCGCCGGCCGGCCCATGTCTAAAAAAAAAAAAAAAAAAAAAAAAAAACTCGAAAACGCTTTTTGTTTGGGGTGTATTTTTTAGTAAACGAGTTCTAGTGCATTTATCCCTTCAAAAAAACCTTTTCCCCCCTCTTTAGCCCAAAGACGGCATGGAGAAGAGTAACTTTTTATATCGAAAATATTCCCGATGGTCTCTCTCCCCATATTGTGGCCTATTTTTTAGTCAGAGTATATAACATGTTTGATGTTAAATTTAAGTGTTTTTTATATCATATTAGATCAATTGTGATAGATAAATAAGCCGTAGGTTGATATAAAATTAAATATAACAAAAATTTTGAAGAGATTTCTCCTGGCTCCCCTTTTTGGAGGGGAAAAATATGGCCGAGGGCTCCCAATGGTTCCTGATTGGCTGGCACCTACGGTTAAGCTCCCCCTACTTTTTATATGTGCCAAATATCAGTTTAATTTTAAAAAACATGCAAGAAAAAGCAAAAAAAAAAGGAAAAAAAAATCCAAAAAATATATGGGCTGTGAGTAGGACGCGTTTCCCCCATATCGCCGCACCAACCTGATATAAATGACTATAATTTCTTGTAGAAGCATCGTAGAACATTCATTCTGGTACCATTGTGTTGCCAAAGAGTTAAGGTGACAGGCAGCCTAATTTTTTTTTTCCTTTGCTCGATTTCGTTTATTTTTTTATCAGAGACTTTAGGCATATTGAGCCTCATGTGGTGAAAGTTGCATCAAGATCGTCCAATAAATAAAGTTATAAAAAATAAAAATGTGAAAAATTGGACATGGCAACACATAGCAACGCAAGTCAATATTGGCAATCTCGAAATCATTGTTGATAACCGGGCCGGGTGTGGAAGTGTGAATTGCTCATTACTCTAAAATTTGTTCATGATTGCAGCCATGTATAAACGTAAGTAACCATTCTTACAGTATTCATTACCTTTGTAACTTGTGAGTTCATTACCTTTGTAACTTGTGAGTTCATTACCTTGTACCTAGTTCAGCCATCAAAACTTTGGAGCCCGGTCCCTGGACCCATTGTGTACCTCTGTAATCTGTAAATACCTTTGTAATTTAAAATTGTGACTGGGCCCACCTGGGGTTCATTTTCCTTTGTAAATTTTGGTTCATTAACTTTTGTAAATTGTGAATTTTTTGCCTCTGTAACTTGCTCAGCTATCAAAACTTTGAGGCCCCGTCCCGGGGCCCATTATGTACCTCTGTAATCTTTTGACTAACCCCCCAAGGATGGGTTGGGGGGGCATAAAAAACATATTAAACTAAAAAATTGTTATTCAAAATGAAAAAAAGTAAAGCCAAATTGACTTCTAATGGCATAAAAAATGCAATAAATGTTTTTTGGTTTCCCCCCCAAAAAATATTTCTTGACTTTATTTAATTTTTTTTTTTTTTTTCATTTACATCAATTTTCAAAATTTAAAAATTTATTACCAAGACAACTCCATTACAAAGTAAAAAGGGCCCCCCCTGAATAACTTTTGAAAAATTATTTCCCAAGACAACCCATTACAAAGTCAAAAAAGGCTCCCCCGAATAACTTTTTTAAAAACAGAATGATCGGTTCATAAATAATGGTTTTACCTCAGAAAAATACAAATAAAAACACTTTTGAAAAAAAACAACAAATACTTAACATTACTATCAGTGGGTAAAAATACTCAAGTGCCTTTATACGTTTATTTAGAGTAGAAGGTTATATAGACATTATTCCTGAATTTCCCTGAAGATCCCTTTTTCCTGAAGTTTTTTGGTGGGCCGGACAAACATAACAATCCATCCCAAACAATCTGAAAAAAAGAAATAAATTTCCCCAAAATCTTATTCCCAGTAAATTATTCCCAGTGATTACGTACAGATACATGTAATTGAAACCCATATTGATATTTATACACATACCAATATAAAAATATAGAAAAAAAAACACTAATAATTACGTACCTATGACGGGATGTAGGTGGACACATGATTATCTAATGTCCTCCAGGCTCGTAGGACGTGTCCAGCCTCCCTTTTCCTCTTCATTCCTCTTTGCTTCCGTTGCCCCTTTCCCATGTTCTTCTCCATTAATTCAAGTTGTTTTTGAGTCACTGCTGAACGTCTGTAGCCCAGTGCTGTGTCCAGACAGCTCCTCACTATCCACTATTTAGTCAGCAACAGCATGGCTGACTGCGAAATCAGCATGCCTCTTGGTTTGATATTTGGCTTTATTGCAGAAAACACCATATGCGGTGATGCAGACTTTCATTAACCAGTTTTTGCGTTCTTGCCTTTTATACAACGCTGTATTAGTTGTGGTAGTAGTAGCAGTGGAGGTAGAAAGTTGTGGTAGTACAGCAGTGGAGGTAGTATAGGTAGTAGCAGCAGTGGAGGTAGAAATTTTGTGGTAGTAGTAGCAGTGGAGGTAGTATTTTGTGGTAGTGGGCAGCAGTGGAGGTAGTAGTTGTGGTAGTAGTAGCAGTGGAGGTAGTAGTTGGGGAAAGTAGTAGCAGTGGAGGTAGTAGTTGTGGTAGTAGCAGCAGTGGAGTAGAAATAGGTAGAGCAGCAGTGAGGTATAGTTGTGGTAAGTAGCAGCCGGGGTGGTAGTAGTTTGTGGTAGTAGCAGCCGTGGTGGTAGTAGTTGTGGTAGTAGCAGCCGTGGTGGAGGTGGGCATATTGCGGGGCTCCTATATTTTGCCCTTCCTTGTTTCTGAACGTGAAATATCCAATAGTTCATAGCGGTGAACAAGGACAGGTGTTGAGAGGAGGGTGGTGGTACTAGCATCGTGGCGGCGTCACCAACCACAGCAGCTGCTGCTCTCTTTGCTTGTATAGACCTTATCATTGCTTCTATGTGCCTTTTCCTCTTGCTGCTAATGTTCTTGGCAAACTGTTTCTTCTTTGCAGGCATTGTGTACCAAAAATGTATACAATGAAAGGCAAAAAGTAACGTCCCAAGGGTAGTCAACTAGAAACTACAGTAAAGAAACACTGGTAAATAGGCTACACAATTGTGACTGGACAGAGATAACAAGTTGCACGGACGTAAACGATGCCTGGGAAAAATTCAAAACAATGTTCACTACCATTCTTAATAATATTGCACCAGTTAAAGAGGTTAGGATTAAACGAAGAACTGAACCCTGGATGAATACTGAGATATTAGATAATATGAAATTCAGAGACCAGCTGCTAAAAAGTTTAAAGCAAACAGACAGGATATTGCAGCACTAAATGAATTCCAAAGGGTGAGGAACAGAGTACAGAGGCTTATAAAAGGAGCAAAGGCAAAGCACTATTGCTCAAAAATTGAAGAATATAAGCATAACCCCAGAAAGCTCTGGCAACAACTAAAACATTTTGGGGTAATAGCCATAAGCCAGTAGATAGGTCTAACATAGTACTCACTATCGATAATGAGGTATGCCACGAAACATCTAAGGTGGCAAATTGCTTTAATTCCTACTACACATCTGTTGCATCAACACTATAAGAAAAACAAACCAAAGCTGCATCAAATACCTTTAACAAAAGACTCTGATAAGTTTCAAACATACAAATACCAATAAAGGGGTAACCCCAAACAGTTTGTCAACTAGTAAGTGTATCTCATGGACTTCATTCAAAAAGAACTAAGCGGGTTAAAACCCCCAACTAAGACACAAGCCCTGATAACATCCCGTTAAGTTCCTAAAAGAGGTGTTTTTTGAACTGTTTAATCCCTATTGCTCACATAATAAAATCTATCAATCACCACTAATACCGTACCGGAGGGGTTCAAGGAGGCCAGAGTTACTCCTATCTTCAAGAAAAATAATAGGTCTGATGTAAGCAACTATAGACCTGTTAGTATACTCAGTATAATACTAAAATTCTGGAGAGGCGGTGTATTCTCAAGTAGTTAAGTACCTTAATGACAACAGCATTCTCCATAGCTATCAATCGGGCTTTAGAAGATCATACTCAACCGATACCTCCCTTAAATTTCTCTGATGGATTACCTGAGAACTGAAATGTCAAAAGGGAACCTCATAGGTATGGTAACCTTAGACCTGCAAAAGGCCTTCGATACTGTCAACCACAATTTTATTAAAGTAATAAACTCCAAGCTATCGGTATAGGTTCTGTAGACTGGTTTAAGTCCTACCTTAGCAACAGGAGACAAAATAGTCAAAATCAACAAAACGGAATCAGAAACCCCCTGCCGATAACATGTGGAGTTCCCCAAGGTAGTAAATTTTGGGTCCCTTACTAAATTTTTATGTTATGGGCAATTTATATGCCTATCAGTGTCAAGTGCAAACTCCTACTGTATGCAGATGACAGTGCTCTGTTAGTGACAGGTAAAGACCCACAAGATATTGCTGTTTTAACACTGGGAAAAAGGAGTCCTGCAGCAAATGGTTAGTAGACAACAAACTATCATTACACCTAGGGAAAAATGAAGCCATTCTCTTTGGAACGAAACAAACTGAGAAGGGTAAATAATTTTAATGTTCAGTGTAATGGGGAGTCCATCACTTTGGTTTCATCAGTTAAATATCGGGAATCCCCTTTGACCCATGCATGTCAGGAGAATTGATAGGGAAAAAAGTTGTAGTAAAGAAAGCGAATGCCAGGCTGAAATTCCTGTATAGACAAGCACAGTGTCTACCTACTGAGGGTCGCAGGACCCTATTCTAGCCCTTAAAACAATGCCATAAAGGATTACGCTTGCTCTTCTTGGTACTCTGCCTTGACAAAAAAAACTGAAAGATAGACTGCAAACACCCAGAACAAAAAACGTAAGATTCACCTGGGGCTGGGACCAAGAGAACATGTAGGCCAGGATGAATTACAGCAGTTGGAAAATGCTGAATGTTGGAAGACAGAGTAAAACAACTGAAGCTAAATCATGTTTATAAAATTGCTCACGAACAGTGTCCCCGAATATCTTGCTGTCAATTTTTTCAAGGTTGGGAACCAAAGCAATCATAGTACTAGGGGGGGGAGAGCACAACTTTGTAGTAAACCCCCAGTCATGGCCAGGCTTCAAACACCTTTTATTGTACAGCAATAAAGGAATGGAACAGACTACCCACAAATGCCAAGGCCAGTCATAGCTTGAACCAGTTTAAGAAGACTGCCAAAAAGTGTCTGATGAATGAAGCAACAGAAAGGGAGGGGAATGATTTTCTATTTTTTAGCTAAAATACGTGTAAATTTTACCTTATCCCTAGTAATGACCCTCGTATTGTAGATAGTCGTAATGACCCTCGGGTAGTAGATAGTCTTAATGACCCTCGTATTGTAGATAGTCTTAATGACCCTCGGGTAGTAGATAGTCTTTTTAGTATGATAATAAGATGTTATCTTCATTATAGAATAATAAGAAAATATTATAACCTTTATATTATAATAATAAGGTAAAAGGACCCCAATGGAAATAAATCACTCTGACTTTTTTGGGTTATCCTAGGTTCTCTACACATATGCTGCTATGTATGATAATTCTATGTAACTGTATTGCGTATACCTGAATAAATTTACTTACTTACTAGTCAGCTGTCAGACAAAGTGACACACCCACTCTCTCCTCAGACTTCCAGTCGGCACTGACTTGATATGGTGTGAGCAGCTCCTTCTCACAGCTAACCTGATGGTTGCCAGTTACTATTTAGAAGATCTAGCTAAAAAATACACCAAAAAAAAAAGGAAAAAAATACCTGTGATAGTGTTTTATGAAGCGAGTCGCGCTGGAGCACGTGTTATTGTTATGGTCAGCTGGGCCGCGTCATGCTGATGACGAAGTTGCCATTGTTATAATTACGATAGCTTTATATTAATTTTTTTTTTATATTTTATTTAAAACCAATACAGTTTAACACAAAAAAAAAGAAACAGTATGGAACCTAATCAAATTAACTGACAAACGGATTGTACCTACATGCTCGCAAGATATTACAACAAAATCTTACATCAAGAACATAGCTAAAAACAAAATTACATGTCACAGGGTTATGAATTGACATATATACAAAACCTTGCATATATATAAATTGTACATATAAATGACATCTGACAAAGGTTCAATACACTTGAACATAAAATATACAAAGAAGTTTTTTATTATTTTATTATCACACTGGCCGATTCCCACCAAGGCAGGGTGGCCCGAAAAAGAAAAACTTTCACCATCATTCACTCCATCACTGTCTTGCCAGAAGGGTGCTTTACACTACAGTTTTTAAACTGCAACATTAACACCCCTCCTTCAGAGTGCAGGCACTGTACTTCCCATCTCCAGGACTCAAGTCCGGCCTGCCGGTTTCCCTGAATCCCTTCATAAATGTTACTTTGCTCACACTCCAACAGCACGTCAAGTATTAAAAACCATTTGTCTCCATTCACTCCTATCAAACACGCTCACGCATGCCTGCTGGAAGTCCAAGCCCCTCGCACACAAAACCTCCTTTACCCCCTCCCTCCAACCCTTCCTAGGGCCGACCCCTACCCGCCTTCCTTCCACTACAGACTGATACACTCTTGAAGTTATTCTGTTTCGCTCCATTCTCTCTACATGTCCGAACCACCTCAACAACCCTTCCTCAGCCTCTGGACAACAGTTTTGGTAATCCCGCACCTCCTCCTAACTTCCAAACTACGAATTCTCTGCATTATATTCACACCACACATTGCCCTCAGACATGACATCTCCACTGCCTCCAGCCTTCTCCTCGCTGCAACATTCATCACCCATGCTTCACACCCATATAAGAGCGTTGGTAAAACTATACTCTCATACATTCCCCTCTTTGCCTCCAAGGACAAAGTTCTCTGTCTCCACAGACTCCTAAGTGCACCACTCACTCTTTTTCCCTCATCAATTCTATGATTCACTCATCTTTCATAGACCCATCCGCTGACACGTCCACTCCCAAATATCTGAATACGTTCACCTCCTCCATACTCTCTCCTCCAATCTGATATTCAATCTTTCATCACCTAATCTTTTTGTTATCCTCATAACCTTACTCTTTCCTGTATTCACCTTTAATTTTCTTTCTTTGCACACCCTACCAAATTCATCCACCATCTCTGCAGCTTCTCTTCAGAATCTCCAAGAGCACAGTGTCATCAGCAAAGAGCAGCTGTGACAACTCCCACCCTGTGTGCGATTCTTTATTCTTTAACTCCACGCCTTTTTGCCAAGACCCTCGCATTTACTTCTCTTACAACCCCATCTATAAATATATAAACAACCACGGTGACATCACACATCCTTGTCTAAGGCCTACTTTTACTGGGAAAAAATTTCCCTCTTTTCTACATACTCTAACTTGAGCCTCACTATCCTCGTAAAAACTCTCACTGCTTTCAGTAACCTACCTCCTACACCATACACTTGCAACATCTGCCACATTTTGCCCCCCTATCCACCCTGTCATACGCCTTTTCCAAATCCATAAATGCCACAAAGACCTCTTTAGCCTTATCTAAATACTGTTCACTTATATGTTTCACTGTAAACACCTGGTCCACACACCCCCTACCTTTCCTAAAGCCTCCTTGTTCATCTGCTATCCTATTCTCCGTCTTACTCTTAATTCTTTCAATTATAACTCTACCATACTTTACCAGGTACACTCAACAGACTTATCCCCCTATAATTTTTGCACTCTCTTTTATCCCCTTTGCCTTTATACAAAGGAACTATGCATGCTCTCTGCCAATCCCTAGGTACCTTACCCTCTTCCATACATTTATTAAATAATTGCACCAACCACTCCAAAACTATATCCCCACCTGCTTTTAACATTTCTATCTTTATCCCATCAATCCCGGCTGCCTTACCCCCTTTCATTTTACCTACTGCCT
This sequence comes from Cherax quadricarinatus, assembly GCF_026875155.1. Lineage (NCBI taxonomy): Eukaryota > Metazoa > Arthropoda > Malacostraca > Decapoda > Parastacidae > Cherax > Cherax quadricarinatus. The sequence continues at coordinate 58,343,937 of NC_069409.1, read as the reverse complement.
CACGAACTTCCCCCACACCTCACAAACTGGCTCTTCCTCACTCCTACAAGATGTATTCCTCCTTGCCCTATACACGAAATCACAGCTTCCCTATCTTCATCAACATTTAACAATTCCTCAAAATATTCCCTCCATCTTCCCAATACCTCTAACTCTACCATTTAATAACTCTCCTCTCCTATTTTTTAACTGACAAATCCATTTGTTCTCTAGGCTTCCTTAACTTGTTAACTCACTCCAAAACTTTTTCTTATTTTCAACAAAATTTGTTGATAACAGCTCACCCACTCTCTCATTTGCTCTCTTTTTACATTGCTTCACCACTCTCTAACCTCTCTCTTTTTCTTCCATATACTCTTCCCTCCTTGCATCACTTCTACTTTGTAAAAACTTCTCATATGCTAACTTTTTCTCCCATACTACTACTCTCTTTACATCATCATTCCACCAATCGCTCCTCTTCCCTCCTGCACCACACTTTCCTGTAACCACAAACTCTGCTGAACACTCTAACACTACATTTTTAAACCTACCCCATTCCTCTTCGACCCCATTGCCTATGCTCTCATTAGCCCATCTATCCTCCAATAGCTGTTTATATCTTACCCTAACTGCCTCCTCTTTTAGTTTATAAACCTTCACCTCTCTCTTCCCTGATGCTTCTATTCTCCTTGTATCCATCTACCTTTTACTCTCAGTGTAGCTACAACTAGAAAGTGATCTGATATATCTGTGGCCCCTCGATAAACATGTACATCCTGAAGTCTATCAACAGTCTTTTATCTACCAATACATAATCCAACAAATTACTGTCATTTCGCCTACATCATATCGTGTATACTTATTTATCCTCTTTTTCTTAAAATATGTATTACCTATAACTAAACCCCCTCTATACAAAGTTCAATCAAAGGGCTCCCATTATCATTTACACCTGGCACCCCAAACTTACCTACCACACCCTCTCTAAAAGTTTCTCCTACTTTAGCATTCAGGTCCCCTACACAATTACTCTCTCACTTGGTTCAAAGGCTCCTATACATTCACTTAACATCTCCCAAAATCTCTCTTTCTCCTCTGCATTCCTCTCTTCTCCAGGTGCATACACGCTTATTATGACCCACTTCTCGCATCCAACCTTTACTTTAATCCACACAATTCTCGAATTTACACATTCATATTCTCTTTTCTCCTTCCATAACTGATCATTTAACATTACTGCTACCCCTTCCTTTGCTCTAACTCTCTCAGATACTCCAGATTTAATCCCATTTATTTCCCCCCACTGAAACTCTCCTACCCCCTTCAGCTTTGTTTCGCTTAGAGCCAGGACATCCAACTTCTTTTCATTCATAACATCAGCAATCATCTGTTTCTTGTCATCCGCACTACATCCACGCACAGTTTTATAAAGTTTTTCTTCTTCTCTTTTTTAGTAAATGTATACAGGAGAAGGGGTTACTAGCGCATTGCTCCCGGCATTTTAGTCGCCTCATACGACACGCATGGCTTACGGAGGAAAGATTCTTTTCCACTTCCCCATGGACAATAGAAGAAATAAAAAAGAACAAGAGCTATTTAGAATAAGGAGAAAAACCTAGATGTATGTATATATATATATGCATGTGCGTGTCTGTGAAGTGTGACCAAAGTGTAAGTAGGAGTAGCAAGATATCCCTGTTATCTAGCGTGTTTATGAGACAGAAAAAGAAAACCAGCAATCCTACCATCATGCAAAACAGTTACAGGTTTTTGTTTCACAGTCATCTGGCAGGACGGTAGTACTTCCCTGGGTGGTTGCTGTCTACCAACCTACTACCTATACAAAGAAGTTATATCAATTAAATCCCATCCTTCACATTAATCAAAAAACCAAAACCTAACATCATAATCTGACTAGATAATCTACAAACTTATCCCTAACAATACAGCTTAACATATCCCAAACATAAAAATAAACAGAAAAAGAAACATTAGAAACAATAACAACTCTTACTGTTAAAATACACCCATGATTTTCCATCGTTTTGGGGCCGTGCGGACGCATGGCAGTACTCCATACACTGGTTTCGCGCAGTTTTCACGTTCAACATGGCGGGTACACCGGCAGGAGGTTTAAACCCAAAATCTGCTTTGACTGTTGAGGGGGGTCTTGACCCGCGCGTGAACGTCATTCTTTGCAATTTAGGGATTTAATGGTTCCCCCCCGAGGGAAATGTTGGGGGTGGCCCTTATGGGATGAAAAGAGTATTTTTGAAGTTTGAGGGGAAACTACTACACATGTGGTGGAGGAGATAGGAACCCGGGAAAGTGCCCAATCGCGATGGATGTGTGCTGCATGACGGCTACTTTCTATGTGGGTACGAGTGAGGAATGTCCTTTTGAGGAACTAATTTTTGGAAAAAGGAAGTTTTTTTGCAAGTATGGATCTTCATGAAGCCAGAGGTGGGGTATGCGGGATGGACCTTGAGGGCCCCTCGGAAAGGGTAAAACAACATAAAATGACCCCTTAAAAACGCCTTAAAACCTTGTTTGGGCATGTTGACAGGCACCAGAAAACCGGGGATATGTGTCGTTGTGGGGGAAAGGAGAAAGGTCGTCTTTTCGGCTTTATGACATATAGCGGCGCAATGTGCACTAGAGTTGCCCGGGGGGGTCAGCCCCGGTGGAGGAGGTCCGCAAACGAGTGTGGTGGCGGCGGCGAAGACGGGACTCCCTCTATGGGTGAGGAGGTGGAGAAAGGGGGGGTGAACGATGGGGAGTGTGTCACACTCCGGGGGAGGGGGAGATCCCACCCAACGCCTGTGGTTTTGGGGGAAGTGGTGGGGTCGACACAGGAGGTGTCCTTGGAGTCAGTGCTCAGGAATTCTTGGGGGAGGTTTGGTAGGAGAGGACATGGATGGACGGACCAGTGAAAAGCAGCTATTGCAAGGCTGAGTGAGAAGACGGAAGTAGCTGGGAATACTGGAAAGGATCACTTGAAAGTGGCAAGGTTCCCACAGAGAGGATGTCCCTGAGGAAGAGGTGGCTTTGGGAGGCAGCTTAGGAAGCGGCCAGCGGGGTTTGATGAATTAGATGAGTTTTTAACCCCGGGGCAAAGCCCAGGTAAGAAGGCATGGGCAGAGGTGGTCCGCAAATCCCCTACAGGGGGGGGTTAAAGGAAAATCGGGGGGGGAGGACAAGGGGGGGTAGGGGTCTTATTAAAAAGAGTAATAAGGAAAGTGTGAGCAGCTTGAAGGGGAAATGTGAGCAAGCCACAGCGGCACAGAGGTAAGCCGCCTTTCCTTGACCCTTCAGGGTGTGTAACGATAAATGCTAATGGCCTAAAGACTGAAGTAAAAAGGGTGTGGTTGGAGTGGTTTTCCTCAAAAGGTATGACGTGGATGTTTGTTTCCTAAGGAGCATAACTATAAGTCAGGTAGTGAGTTGAGATTGAGAGGATATAAGTTGTTTGTAAGCATGGCAACGCTTTTAAAGGGTGGAGTGGCTGTTTTAGTAAAGGAGACCCGTCCATTTCGAGTCATGGGGTGGGAGGAGGGGGGTGGGGGGAGGGTTGTTCGGGTGGATGGGTGGTGGGGGGAGAATAGGGTATGTTTTGTGGGGTTTATATGCCTGCGATTGGTAACGTGAGGAAAAATAATTTTGTTCGGGACTTTTTGTTATACTATCTGGGGTTTCCCTGCCATGCGATAATTGGAGGTGATTGGAATTTGTGTGTTTGGCAGTAGAGTAGTCCCTAGGGGGGGGGGGGTGCGTGTTGGGTGTCTTAAGGGAGCTTTGTGTGATGTCGGGGTGGTCGGCAGGGGGGGGGTTTTCGGGTTTGAGCATACTGTACAGGGATTTTGAGGCAAGGTTGGATAGATTTTGTGGGGCGGGGAAGGAGTGGAGGATTTAAAACAGTAGACGTGGTTTATTTGACACAGGCATGTTGGCTGACTTGGGGTGGTGGTTTTTCCGAGAAATATAAAGGTTTTGGAAATTAAATGTGGGGTTTTTACAGGGGGAAAGATAAAGGTGGGCTTTTAGTCTGGTGGAAAGGGTTTTGGGAGGCTAGGGATGGGAGGGGATTTCTAGTTTGGGGGAGTTGCAGGCAAAGGTGAAAATTTTAGAATTTTTTAGGAAGGGGGCAGGGGGAAAGGGCAGCGGAGGTTTGGTTGCGAATTAAGAGGGGCAGTTGAAAGATTGTTTTGGGGGGGGGGGGTAGGGAGGATGGAAAGGGGTTAGGGGGAATTAGGAGCATTTAGTGGGATGCATAAAGAACTTTTTTTATGCACTAGGGTCAGGGAGGATTGGGGACGTACTAAAAGGTGATAAGCCAACCGGGTATGTACTCCGAAAATTTAAGGACGACAGGAGGAATACCGTGGGACATACTGTTGTGGAGGGTGGGGAGGGGTTTTGGAAGGGACGGGCCTTCGACACAGATTCTATCAGTAGTATGCCCGATTATTGGTTTTTGGAGAAATGGAAGAGAAGGGGAGGGGTGGGGGGGGGGTTTTAAAAAATTTAGAGCGATAAGGGTTCCGCGGGGGTATGGGGGGGGGGATGGGAGTTGTTGGAGGGGGGCTTTAACGGGGGCAGAGGGGGGGGAAAAGGGGGTGAATGGGTTGAGTAGGGGAAGGCCCCGGGTAAGAGGGGGTTATCTAATGATTTTTACAAAGCACTTTGGGAGGTTCTGAGGGAGTCCCTAGTGGGGGGGTTCCCTAAATTAAAAGTTGAAATGGGGCAAAAGGTCGAAAACACAGAGAACGGGGGGTCGTTGTTTTGGGTTTGCAAAAAAGGGGGAGGAAGAAAAAAGGGGGGTTTGGGAGTTTAAATCGTCCTTTTGTCTTTTAATTTACGGTTTTACAAAATTTTTGCGAAGGTTTTTGGGGAAAGGTTAAAAAAGGAAATTTGGGGAGTAGCGTACATAAAGGGGACAGTAGGGGGTTTTCCGGGAAAGGGGCCCTTATGAAGAAGGGCACAGGGGGGATAAGGGATTTTATAGAAAACCCTTGTAAAGGAGGGGGCGTCCTTGGCTTGGTTTGGGCTCAGGCATATGACTGCGGGAAGGGGGAAATTTTTGTGGGGCTTTTTGGAAAAATTTGGGTTTTGGAGGGGGGGATTTGGGGTTTGGGTGTGCACTCTGTATGAGGGGGCTGTCATGAGGGTGAAAGGGTTAAATGGTAACGGGGGGGGCGTGATGAGGAACGGGATTAAGGAGGGTTGCCCACTGTCAAAAAGTTGCTTTTTGGGAAATGTTGCAACATCCTTTTTTTAAAGGCTGGGTGGGGGAATTGGGGGGGGGTTGGGGGGGGGAAGTAGGGGGCAAATATTGGGTTTAAATGGGTGATACAACTGTGTTATTTTTACGGTGGGGAGGTTTTTTAAAAAGGGGTGGGAGGGGGTCAAAAGGGATTTTTTGGGAATTTTCCCCAGGAATGGTATTTTAATTTTTAAAAAGTCTAGGTTTTTTTGGAAGTAGGAACTTTGGGTTGGGGGGGGGAGATTGGGGGAGGAGATGGGATGGAGGGTTTTGTACAGAATTAGGGTGTTGGGATATGGTAATGAAACCATTTGCAGGAATTAGGGGGATTAACCCCAAAAGGGCAGCCCACGGGGGGGGTTTTATGGGGCAATTTAAAAAGGTTTGAGGGTCAGTGAAGGGGGCGTTACAGCAGAGGGCTTGGGTAATTAACTCGGTTGTAAAGAAAAGGTCGGGGGAAAAGAAAGCGGGTGCCCCCCTTTTGGGGTGCGGGAAATATACGGGAAATACAGAGGAGGGTGTTGGGGTTTTGTGGGGGGGTTTTGGGGAGGGCCTGGTTGCCCAAAAGATGTGGTCATGAAAGGGGGGGTGGGGAAAAGGGGGGGGCTAGGTTTGTTTTGGGCCCTTTGGGGGCCCAGGGTAATGGCATTTTATAAATTTAAACAGAGGTATCTAAGGGTGGGGGGGGAAGGGGGGGGGGTTAGGGGGGGATAGGGTGATGAGGGATGCCAGAAAATGGGGGGAATTTGGGGAAAAGAAATTTTTGGGGAAAGTTGAAGATGTAAAAAATTCATGTTGGGCAGTGGGGCAGGTTTAAAAAAGGTTTTTAAGGGAAACCAAAGGTGGTGGGTGTGGTGTGGGGGAAGGGGGTTTTATTGCAGGGGGTCGCAGTTTTACCCCTGTATAATGGAGGGTCTATGGAGGGAGTTCAGGACGCTTGGATTTCCAGCCCAAAGGGGTTTGGGGGGTTGGGGGTACTTTTCTTAAAGGGTTGGTTGCAAACTAAGTATATGTTGCATAAGGGTGGGGGGTTTGGGAAGGGGAGGGAACATTTTATTCTGTGGGGGGAGGGGAAAATGCATAAACATTTGGGATATTTTTTTTTCATCTTTGGGGGATGGTGAGAGTCTGGATTTGGGGGGGGTTTTTAGGCTGTTGGGGGGGGGGGGTTTGGGCTTTTCTTAGATCTTTGTCGATGGAATGTTAGTGGGGGTAGCAAGTGAAGTGGGCAGGGGTTTGATGTATGTTATGGGGAAATTTTTTGCATGTTTTTTTTGGGGGAAAGAGCAGAAAATTTTAGGGCAGTTGAGGTAAAAGGAAGCGTTTGCAAACAAGGTTTTATAGGGCAAGGTTTTAAAAAATGGTCAATATATGGGGGGAGATGGGAATCAAGTTTTTCGATAGGTTATCGTAATTTTACTGTGCACAGCTTCTAAGGGAACAGGGGGGGGCAAGGGAAAGGGGTCTTTTTTGTGAGGGGGGGGGTGGTAAGGTTAGGCTAGCATGTGGAAGGTGATGAGAGGGTGGCTAGTGAGAGCATATATTTATGAAATGGTTATGTTCCTGCAGAGATATTTGATATTGGCGATCAGTACCTTGGATACATACAGTCACACCTGGAATGCCTTGCATTTACATATTTTGGTTGGGTATATTATTGCACTCACTATCGAGGATAGGTGGCTTAAGCGGCTGTTATGGCTTTTTAGGTCAAGCAGTACTGAACATGTGCAAAAATGATACTGCCAGTGAATACTAGTAATCCTTTTTATTGAATTTGAGAAGGGTTTTAAAATATAAAATAAAGCAAAGAAACACTGCAGTCAAGAGTACGTAAGTATAGGATGATGCTTGTATTTTGTAGTTTTAAACATGTAGCTGAAACTACTTTCCTTATAGCCCTTCTGGCTTAGTTTTTCTTTAGATATAAATAATAAACAAGTGATTTCCTTTATAACGGTACTTCTCTATAGAAGAAGGATTGTAATACTTTTGCACACGTTAATGTGAAGTATATGACTATGTCAAGGATGTTTAATTTGTGTTTCAGATAGGGAGATTAGGATTTTGTGTCCAGTCTTTAACAAGTTTGATCTTAAGCTAGGATTTAGTTAGTGGTAGGGGTGTACCTGTTTGGTATTCAATGAGGGGGCTTCCTTTTTTTTTGCCCCATCCTTGTGTGGGGAGAACCCATTTGATATGTTTCAATATGATAATTCTAGTCTTGGTTTATATTAAATATTTACATAGGTTGTTTTTAAAGCTGAGGTAGCATGTAGTGTATTCTCTAATATTTTACGTGTAAAAGTCATGTTATACAATGATGTTCTGACAGTTTGAATTTCTTGGTTGATGTTTTATTATTATTGATATTAAATATTGTGGGTGTATATTCTTCCACTTATACAGGTGTGTGTGTATAGTAATATAATGTACATATCTGTGTTCCTATGTACTTTTATATTTTTGTTTTGTTGTTTATGCATCACCAACTTCTGGTAAATTCTCGTTAAGGTTTAATGAGGTAAGGGCATACCCTGATTGTTAGGTTTCTTAAGGTTTTTTCTCAAAACGGTGCATGTAAATATTTTTTATCTGCACTGGCTTTATTAATTATTGTTAAAAGGGGGATTTGGTAGGTCGTGTTGTTGGATGTGTAACTGGTGGTAATATACCAGCAGCTATAGTGTTATTTAAGTACTGGGATTGTGTGGTAGAGGAATTTTTGTTAATATCCAGTATAGTTCTTATCTTATTAATCTCTTATACATACTTGTATTTGTTGTAAGAAAATGAGGGGGCAGGGAACTGGATTATATGAGTATGGCTTTGTATATAAACTTTCATGTACGATGTAAATACGTGAGACATTCTTTGGATTATATAGCCTTTTGTGTGTAAGAAACTGGTTGTATTTATGAATTTATTAAACCCACCTGTATGTTCAGGTGTGGGTTGTCCTTCGTGTAGTCACATGTATGTTTGAATTTTTTGGGGAATGCAACCATGTTAAGTTGAACGAGTGTTTCTTAGGTATAAGTTAGTGCTGGGATAGGGAACGTGGGTTTGTTTCATATTTAATGGATAACAGGTCTTAGTTTATGTAACGTATGTATAGCATACATGTGGAACATTAAAATGGTATAAAATACCGACAGGTTGTTAGGTAAGACACATATGCAACAGTTAGGTATCTTTATTATGAAACGTTTCGCCTACACAGTAGGCTTCTTCAGTCAAGTACAGAAAAGTTGATAGAAGAAGATACTTGAAGACGATGTAATCAGTCCATCACCCTTAAAGTTTTGAGGTGGTCAGTCCCTCAGTCTTGAGAAGAGCATTGTTCCATAGTATGAAACAATATGGAGATGAAGTGACAGGATGGAGCTTTTTATAGCGCCAAGAGGTGAGACGTAGGCCACTAGGAGAGGTAAGAACTCAGATGTTGAGAGGTCAGGTCCCTCTCAAATCCAGCCGCTCTCACTAGTGGAAGTTGTCGAAGTTGATTGCAGGTCTGTACCAAGTCCCCTTGTGGTTGCAGTGTCTGACAGATTGAACATTAAAATGGTATAAAATACCGACAGGTTGTTAGGTAAGACACATGCAACAGTTAGGTATCTTTATTATGAAACGTATCGCCTACACCTCAAAACTTTAAGGGTGATGGACTGATTACATCGTCTTCAAGTATCTTCTTCTATCAACTTTTCTGTACTTGACTGAAGAAGCCTACTGTGTAGGCGAAACGTTTCATAATAAAGATACCTAACTGTTGCATATGTGTCTTACCTAACAACCTGTCGGTATTTTATACCATTTTAATGTTCAATCTGTCAGACACTGCAACACAAGGGTATCTTGGTACAGACCTGCAATCAACTTCGACAACTTCCACTAGTGAGAGCGGCTGGATTTGAGAGGGACCTGACCTCTCAACATCTGAGTTCTTACCTCTCCTAGTGGCCTACGTCTCACCTCTTGGCGCTATAAAAAGCTCCATCCTGTCACTTCATCTCCATATTGTTTCATACTATGGAACAATGCTCTTCTCAAGACTGAGGGACTGGCCACCCTCAAAACTTTAAGGGTGATGGACTGATTACATCGTCTTCAAGTATCTTCTATCAACTTTTCTGTACTTGACTGAAGAAGCCTACTGTGTAGGCGAAACGTTTCATAATAAAGATACCTAACTGTTGCATATGTGTCTTACCTAACAACATAGCATACATGTATAATGTGTATTGTGTTTTTTAAATAAAATATAAAAAAAAAATACACCCATATACAAATTTCAGACAAATGGCCTACGTCACTAAACATTCTAGATATGTCTGTATACCATACAGACTAAAACTTAACATCAAGAACTTGCATGAACACCAATCCGGTATCAGGGTACAGACCATAATTATAAACTTTAAAAAGAATCAATCATGCATATATAAAGTATTACATAACGTCTGACCCCCTGACAAGGCTCAATACAATAGAAAGAGATATATATTTATATATATTCACATACACACCCACACAACCCACACCCACATCCACACCCCACACCCACACGTACACACATAATTTTTCACCAAAATCACATTAATCAGATGCACTGTATCCAATGCAAAACAGTATATAAGTATTTTCTCGTGCAAAAAAAACCCCGCACGTTTCAAAATACAAACTAAATATGGGTGTGAGCAGACGCGCTACCTATTCGCCGTCACCATACCTGATATAAATGACTATAATTTCTTGTAGAAACGTCGTAGAACATTCATTCTGGTACCATTGTGTTGCCAAAGAGATTAGATATTTCTCTGTCCTATATATATAACTAATTTCCTATTTTCGATTTTTTTTGAGAGCGCGCGGAAAATTGCCCTACTTACTGCCTTCTAAGCCAGGCCAATACAACATCAGTCTGTTCAAATTGCAAGTTTCTCTACGTTCATGTTATCATAGTGGGTTATAGATCTACTCAGGCTTTAAATGACTTTCCTATAACAATCATTGCATTGTTTACTTCCTCTCCTAATATTAATTCCTAATGCTAGACACAGTTATACCAGTTATATTCTACATTCTCCTTCTGGGTACTCTTCTTGGCTAACATATCTCAACTTTGTCATGAATGAGTAATGCAATGTGTGATTGGATCCATAGTATTGTACATTAATTTGTTTGTCCGGATTTTTGGAGTATCTATACCTGGCATTCTCAAAATGAGGATGTTTTTGGAGTCAAGTCATTATATGAGTCGAGTGCCTTCTTTGGGTTGGGTAATAACAGCGGCAGCGGCAGCGGCAACAGGAACATTGTCTCTCTTTTTTTTACTTCTACCTGAGGTTGCCAGCAGCCCAGTGATGATATCTAATCAAGACCCACATAACATAACATATGTAAGATACACAGATATGCTTATAATCAACTACAGAAACACCCAAAAGTTCACAAAATTACCAAACTAATAGGACTCGTACTACCACCTCTACCCTGCTGCCACTGAAGTGATACTCAACAACATTCACCCATCGCCTATTATTCAATCCGAAGCCACAGCCAATGGACAAGGGTAAGAACAATAAAAGAAGATCAGTAACCAGCTAAGGGACTCCTAACATCAAAGGTGAGAGCAGTAAAAACCCCACTAGGAAAACTTGTGGTACTGCCAGCCAGGGGACCACAACCCTCATCACCCACGGCATCACCCACCCCCCGCCTCCCCCCCCAACAAACATGGCTGCTGCCACAGTCCAAGACACTCCTTACAGTATTTGATGTCAAGAAGATCACGACAGAAATAGCTAAACTCCTTACGATTCAGACCAAACGATCACCAAATAACTCAAGAAATGCAGGAACTCAAAAGTAGACAATGCAGATTACCTCAACGAGATCCACTGCTCTCTTAGAACATAAACTAGACATCTGGAACACAACAAAGCAAACACCCACACCAGTCCCTAGACACTATTCACACACTCTAAAAGACAAGTCCAACCCTACTTACATAACAACATTACAGTGGAAAGGATCAAGAGTGGACCAACAACTTGCCAATGTCATAACCAACTTCCAAGAACCATAATGACAAAAGCCAGCTATCTGTTGCTGTTTGTAGTTTTATACACGCAAACATTCTCCCAGCCACAGTCACCAAGTGACCTGCATGGATACACACCCTACAGCTTCATCAAGGACCACCTTCGCCTTAATTAATACGTTGTGATGACCTAAAGGATTGGCAATGATGGGCTACCAAGCAGTGATAAACAGTGCTACGTTAAAATTCCCAAAACTGCCTACAAAGAAACAACCTACTAAAAACATCTATTTCTATGAAAATGATATTTACGTCAATGATGCCTTACAAAACAAAGACAAAACCTTCTTTATAGGCTAAGATAATACGGCTCATGCCCAAAAAATCCACCAGTGCTTTGTGAGGGATGGAAATCGCAGTTAGAAAACAGCACTGGGATGAGATATTCTCTTACAGAACATGACCTTGAAAATTCCTAATGAGGCTGGGGACTAACAGAATAAGAGTGAAGTGCAGATAATCCCACAGTCCACAGTTAGTGGTTATTTGTCATAAAATTTGTGCCCCCCTAAAATTCTAATACCCCATTCGTCTCTCGACCACTGGGAAGAGAGGACGCTTCTTGAGTCTCCCTACACGCCACTTGGTTGGTGACGCTTGACTTAGGCCCAAAATGGCAGATCGTATCAACAGCGGAGTGATAATGTCTGTAATTGAATTAGTTCGAGGAACGTTTAGCAGTTGCGACAATGCATGTACTGTTATTGGCCATAATTAGGGACGTCTACCCCCCCCCCCCCCCCCCCCAACGGCGATACCGAACGATAAATTGTACGGTGGTGGGCCTTAATGGAATGTCAAGGGGTTTTTGTGAAGTTTACAAGAGCTGGCTTTTACTCCAGGATTGTGGATGAATTTCAGGAAAGGAGGATGAGTGTGAATTCAGCAGTAGAGGTGTGTTACATGATGTTGCGAAATAAGTAACATGGGTAAAGGTGCGTAATGCAACCCTTGAGGCAATGTTCCGGTATGGCATTCGGAAAGTTCTTCAGCGATTATGGAACTGTTCATTACGGCTAGTTTGGGGGTTGGAGGGACGGTGCCGTGAGAGGGCTGGCCGAGGGGATTCATGCACCCTGAAGATGTCATTGAGGGGCCATTACCTCGTATGTAACGCTGAACAAACTATAGGACCCAGTGTTTTTGTCACACTAGCGGCGAGCAGAGGAAATACTTGCCAATTATGTGATTCGTATGAGCACTGGCGGCGCGTGTCCTCGCAGTCAAAGCCCTAGGAATGGCGTTTTATCGTGGATGGTGGATCTCAGCAAAGGCATGGGATGTGGAGTTGGGGGGTAGCGGATGGACGAAGACGAATCTCTGGAGGTGGAGGAGGTGGACAAGGTGGAAGAGGTGAGGCGGGCGTGTGTTACCCTCCCTCAGAGGTGCAGGGGGAGAGCCCCATCGCCGAGGGAAGGGGTGGACGTGGAAGAGTCTACCCTGGAGAGGATGTTGGAAAGCAGGTTGATGCAGGGAGTTCTTGGACGAGCCGGAGGCGGGGAGACGGACTGAGAAGTTTAGGGAGGTGCAGCTGATGGATGAGCAGCAGGGACAGGTGGCGAGGGTTCGAGGATGACAGGATTGGCACGGAGTGGTGGTGGAATGTCCTTCAGGATGACTCACATGAGGTAGATAATGTGTCAGTGAGTGAGAGCTCACGCAAATGGACTGGGGTTTGCCTTGGATTGTTGATGAGGTTTTAACACCTGGGGCCAGAGACCTGGGAAGAAGTCATGGTAGATGTGGGGGAAAAGGCAACCAGGGTCGGGGAGACTGTGTGCCGGGGAAAGCTCGGTTGGGGAGGGCAAGGAAGGGGGTTGGTGGACAGGTTAGGAAACATGATAAAAATGGTATGGGTACCATGAAAGGCGAATTGAGTAAGCCACAGCGGCATAGGGGTAAAGCCACCTTTTCTGGGAGTTCAAGTGTATCACAATAAATGTAAATGGTCTTAAATCTGAGGTCAAAAGGGTTTGGGTTTAGAATGGTTATTTTTTTACGAAGGTTTGATGTAGATGTATGTTTTTTGCAGGAGCATAACAATTAGGTTAGGGTTGGTGATTGTGTTTGCGGGGTTATAACCTATTTGTCGTAATGCTTTGCAATTAAAAGGAGGCAGGTGGCAGTGCTGTAAAGGAGGCCAGCCCATTGCGCTTGTCATGGGTTGGGAGGTTAGGAGGAGGGGGATAAGGGGGAGGGTTGTAAGGAGTTAGATGGAGCACTGGGGGGTGGGGAGAGTATGTTTATTGGGTTTATATGCCGGACAGTGGCAACAATGTTAGAGTGAAAGTGATTTTGTTCGTGATGTTTTGTTGTATTATTTGTTTTTTTTTTTTTTTTACTGGGTCTACCTTCCATAAACTGTTCTTGGGGGTGACTGGAAAACTGTTGTTGATTAGGTATGGGGTAGTCTCACGAGGGGGGCGAGATGTGTCTTGGGTGCGCTAAGGGATTTGATGTAGGAGTTGTGATGTGGTGGGTGCGGGTGGGGGGAGTATGGGGTTGGGATCACAGTTCATTCATGGGAATTTTGTAGGCGAGGTTAGATAGGATTTATGTGTTGCAGGGGGATAGGTTGTGGAGAGGGTGAGGGATTTTGAATGTCCGGTTTTTCGGATCACAGTGGCGGGTGATAAGCTGATCTAGCGGGTGGATGGTATAGTAACGTATATATACTGGGTATTGGAAATTGAATTGTGAGGCTACTGCAGGAGGGGGAATGTTTGCCTCTTCCTTTGAGGAATGGTGGGACACAATTTTGGGTTGGCAGGGATGGTGAGATGGATTTGCTTGACTGGTGGGAGGTGAGGGCTAAGTTAGGAATCGTAGGAGTTTTTCAGGGCACGTTGGTAAGGGAACAGAACGGTGGGCGTATGGTTTGCAAAAAATTTCCTGGAGGGACAACTGAATGCGTTTAACGTCGGGGGGGTAGGAAGGTATGAAAGGGATGTGGATGGTTTAAGGTGTAGGATTGCAAGTTTACATAATGGACAGGTTTAACACAATTAGTGTTAGAGCGGGGTTAGAGGAGGTGTTTATGGGTGTGATCAACCATCAGGTTACGTTCTGCGAAGAATTTAGGGGAAAGGCTAAATGGTGGACAACCATAGCGCCATCTAGTGGTCGCTGCGGGGGGGGGGCGGAGGTTATGTGGAGGGTCAAGGCCTTAACTGATATGGACTGCATTAGTGTTTATGCTGAGTATGGTTTAGGAGAAATGAAGGAAGGAAACAGAGGAGATGCCAGTGAGGAGGTATTTTTGGGGGAAATGCAGAGTAATATTGTATTAGGACAACAGGAACTGGAAATGCTGGGAGGGTTGTAAATATTAGTGAGGAGGAGTGGAGGAGGCGGTTTTCGGGATGAGGTCAGGGTGAAGACGATGGGCATAAGATGGGAATTAACGAATGATTTTTATAGAGTTTATTGGGGAGTGTATTAGGCGTGGTTTAGTGGAATCTTGTATATATGTGGAGCAGTGGGAGGATGGGGGAAAACACAGAAAACCGGGATCGTTGTGTTAGTGCGATAAGAAGAGGAGGGAAGTACTGAGTGATTATAGAGCAATATCCTTAATGTGTGCTGATTTATAAAATTTAGCTAAAATTCTGGGCAATAGACTGAAGAAGGTTCTAGGATAAGTAATACATGGGGCGGACAGTTTGGCATTCCGGTGAAGAAGTTGAGGACGGGCCTTGTCAACATAAGGGATTTTTTTGATGAGCTGCACCGGAGGGGAATACTCGGTTGAGAATGGGCTAATTGCGTATGATTGTGTGGATATGGATTCTTAAAAGTTTGTTTGGAAAGTTGGGTTTGAGGGAGCAGGTCATTAGGGTGCAGGTTAATGTGTAAGTTGGGGGACCCAGTCTGATGGAGAGAGGTTTGAGGCAGGGGCTGTCCACTCTCTCAGTTATCGTTTGCCTGCGTACAGAATCCATTTTATGGGCTAGTGGATGAGGGTGCTGAATGGACAGGGGATAATGGGGGTGGGCGGGGGGTATTGTTGGGTATGTAGATGATACTACAGTGCTGGTAAAGCTTGACCAACGAAGATTAAGGAAAGTTGGTGGAGTATTCATATAATTTGGGATGCTACAGGTTATGAGAGTTATTTTAATGAAGTGAGATTATTAGAGGTGGGGATTGGATAGGAGGGGTGCTTGGGGGAGGGGTTTGGGACACTGTCAGTTAGCGGACAGAATTAGGGTTTGTGAGTATGGTACATGGCTGAAGTGAAGGATAGTAGGAAGATAAATTCGGAATCAGTGACACCAGACACAAACATCTCTACGACATTCCCCGTGTCCGACTAAACCTTTACAAAAATTCAATGTATGTCAAAGGCCCTAAAATCTGGAACACCCTACCTGAGAACTCTAGAACTGCAGACACATTCATCACCTTCAAAACTACCATTAGAAAACATCTTATCTCTCTGATACACCCCATCAAGTAACTACACGAATACCACCTGGTAGTTTACACTTACACTCACTCACCCATTTGACCATAAACAGAAATATTAATCTCAATCTTAAAATAATGAATCCTATGATACTCCAATACTGAAACTATGTACTGTGCCAAAACAAAAGCATTCACATTGCTAAACTCACAAACTAGTATTTAGTCACTTAGCCATAATACCAACTTACCTCATAATTTGTAATATTTTAAAATAAAAATTAAACTAAGTCTGCCCAAAATGCCTAGCCATGCTAAGCGTTCTAGTGGTACACTCTGTAATCATTATTTAACTACATGTAAACCACACAACAACCAAATTCTGTAAATTCAACATTGTAATCTCTATAGAGAATAAACTTTGAATTGAATTGATGATATAGAATCAGTAATGATGATAGAGTCAAGCTCAGTGTCATAAGTTAGCTTCAGCGACCTTAAGACTGCAAACAATTCAGTTTGCAGTGTAGACGCACAACTGTTAATTCTTATGCAAAGTTCAACAAATTTATTACCGTTCTTAACTAGGGAGGTGGCAACAAGAGCAGATGCAGGCCTGGCAGAAGACTCCTATTTAGATCCACGTACTTGCTTCGGCAGTACATATACTAAAATTGGAATGATACAGAGAGGATTAGCATGGCCCCTGCACAAGGATGACACGCAAAATCGTAAAGCATTCCACATTTTTTACGAAGGGGCGACTATGCATGTGCAGGTCAATGGTAAGTTAGGTGTGCCAGTTCAGATGGGTCGGAGTTTGAGGCAAGGTTGTCCCCTTTCACAGTTATTGTTTGTTTGTTTTCAAGATCCTTTTTATAGGGCGGTGCAGGCTAGAGTTTTGGAGGTTTTGGGGGTTATGAGAGTGATGGGTGGCCTGGTATTGTGGGTTACGTAGATGATACATCGGTCTTGGTAGGAGGTGGTGTAGACTTGCAGCAGGTGGAAGGCATCGTGGACGTGTTTGGAGAGGCGACAGGGTTGAGAATTAATGCCACGAAGACTAAGTTCATGGCAGTGGGAAATTGGGACCAAATGAGTGGGGGCATAAGGGGTAGGTGGAGCGTGGTGGACCAGCTTAATATATGTGGGATTTTGTATGTTTGTGATCCATTGGAGGCACGTGAGGTGAACTCGGTGAGGGCGTGGACAGTGTGTTAAAAAGATTAGGACTGGGATCTGCAAATCTCACGTTGCACCAAAGAGTAATTGCGACAATTGTACTATTATATAGTAAATTATGGCATGTGGTGGTCATGTATCCGTTATGGTCGGTTCATTTGGGGGTCTGGCTGTGAGTGGTTAAGCAGAGGGGTAATTACTTTGCCGATTGGCCAAGGAGGGCTGGGGCTCATACAGCTGGAACGAAGGATTATGAGAATTTACGTGAAAAGGGGTCTTCTGTGGAGGGGGAATAATGGAGGGGGGGATCGAGAAAGTGCATGCGGACATAAAACGTTGGTGGGCGGGGAAGGATTTGCGAGTAGGGGAGGCGATGTTGAGATTTTTGATGGTGGCGAGGGATCCAGCTTAAATCATGCTGCACATAATCGAGAGAGTGGGGGGGGGGTTGGAGGTCGCTGCTGTGGAAGGAGCATACCTGATCTATGCCTGGCGCAACGAATGGGAACGTCTCAGGAAGTTGCGAATTAGTCCGGGTTATACGAGAGGTGATGTATCGCTTTTTACACGGGATTCTGCCATCTAGGATCGTCTTATTTAATCGAAAGTTCAGGGAAGGCGGGGAGTGTAGAGCGTGTGGAGAAGTAGAAACCATTTTTCATGTATATTTTTGTGAATGCATAGGCATGGTCTGGGAATGGTTTGGAAGGGTAATTCGATTTATGGGATGGGGTGGGTTGCAGGTATTGCGAGTGTTAAGTTTAGATATTGATGGGGTGGGAGCGCAGGTTAAAAACAGAGTGGCATATCTGGTAACTGATTTCGTGTTCACATCATGGGCAATGAGAGATGTAGGAGTGGGTGAAAGAATAAAGGTGCTGGCAGCGACATTTTACAGATCTAAGTGCCGCAATCGGGTAGTATATGGTAGGAAATGGAACACTGCATTTACAGAGGGTTATACGAATTTTCGGCTGCATGATTTATGGAATTTGTAGGTCAATGAGAAGCAACAGGCTAGCCTCCCATTCTGAGGCATGTGGGTGTGAGTGGGCAAGAATGTAGGTGTGGTACATATGAATATTGAGTAATATATGGAAGAGTGCATGAGGGAAAAGCGTATTACACTGTTTGTACTACACCATTGTTTGATTTAAGGTGTTTTTCCTTGGCTATGATGGGGCAGTGATGGAAACGTACATTTACATAAATATGTAGGTGCGTGAGTGTATGTATATGTGTGCATATGTACGGAAATATACAAAAATGTATTTATAAATGTATACACATGTGTGAGAGGGCATGTTTGAACAGGAGAATATAGTGGGTGACAGAGTGTAGCATGTTAGTCATAAGATGCTTACCAAAATAATTTA